>CM076652.1:4357126-4448643 GCA_038496675.1 Rachycentron canadum
ATATATATATATATATATATATACCTATGACCTATAATTGATACAAAGTTTTCCAAGCTTGCACTGTGGTTGTTGTCCTCTGGTATGTTTGTATCCATCCATCCATTATCTATGCTGCTCAGCTGTCGGGGTCGAGGAGGGGTTTGGAGCCAATCCCAGCTGACAATCACCTTCACAATTGTACCACTGGGCACCAATTTCCCTAATGTACGACCCATGCAGGGAGAACATTTAAACTCCACACAGAACAGTTCCAGGCCCAGGGAAATGAACCCATGACCTTCTTGGTGTGTGCTGGATAGTACCTGCTGAAACTTTGTTCATCGGTTTATATGCCTACATGTGTTAGTCTTATCCCATATCGACATGAAGGCGTAGTTCTATCACAACTGAGAAAACTCCTTCTGTTGAAGATCAGTACTCATAAAAAATGTTCATTTAAAAATCAACAATTCAGCAACAACTCAGCCACTTGCACCTGCTGATGAAGATCATGTGATGTGGTCGTAAACTCCAGAATAGCTACTAAATGGACCTTCAGCGAGGTATCGGTACATGTAATCATCACGGGAAACTAGTACCAAGATCTCACAGAACATCTGCAACATTTCACTAATGTTCAATAATATATATTCAAATATTCAACCAACAATTAGCAAACTGTTTAATGGTTAGAGTTCTCACTGAGAACTCACTGAAACGCTAGGATTTTTTCCAAACAAAGTGTTCCTTAAATCTCTCCCAGGCAGTTTTCCGTAGATTTACTGTTGGTATAAACAGCTTTGAATCTCGATGGGAGATTTCCCCAGAAATGAACATCTACCACAGTTATCACTTCAAACTATGGCTTAGCATCTCTAACTCTCCTGAAATGCACCAAGAGCTATCTTTATCCTATACATTTGTTCATGCTCAGAGAACAGTACATCTTTCTAATTAGTCAACTGTGCAATATAAGTTTTAAAATTGCCTGGGTGCTACTCGGGGATGTGAAAGCTCGGCGCAGTGTGTCTTCATAACGCACGACTGGCACGCTAAAACGGCATCCAGGAGCTTATTACTTCCATCTTATTAGCAACCTGAGAAAGCGCATGCAGTTCTCCTACAAGTAAATTGATACTAAGTGTTGGGATTAACTCATGTTGTAGTGACAAATTAGTTTTGGCTCAGGTCTTTATTCGACTGCATCGCCTCCAAATGATAATGTCTGAAAAGCAGAAAATATGTTAGAGCTGCGTGAATGTGTAAAATGGGGATCGTCTCGGGGGGAGCACATGGAACACGGTGTGCTTTAACATATGAACACATGCGTTGTGCGTCAGATGGGAATCGTCCCAAGCAGATCACACAACTGGTGTACGGTACAGGTACAGACATATTCAGGGATTTTCATTTGCCTTTGGCTAAGTTTAACGAGTCGTTTATCACTGATGCCAAAAGTCAAGAGACAATTTCTTCACTCCGCTCTTGCTCATGGTGATTTTCAGGTTTTACTTCACTCCTGACTGACGTGCGGTTTGTCAACTTCTGCCAGGTACCAAATGTTCGATCACACCAAAAGGTTTTCCCGAGAGCCTGCAGACAAAGCGTCAACAACTGCCCAAACCTCAAATCAGGATGTGTCTGTGTTTACATCATTGTTGATGTGGAGTATGATCAATGTGTTATATGCACATTTGCAGTGGGTGTTGGTCTCGTCGACTGAAAGCCTGTAATTTGTTGCTGGGCATTTACTGTGACTCAAAGAGCAACATGGTGAGTGCTCAGCAAAAATGGTATTGTAATGGTACGTTTCCATGCCCTTTACATTGTCCTGAGCCGTTTGTCAAACTGCCTGCTTTTGTTTTCTGAGGGATGGACCACGCCCTCCGCCCCCCTTCATGGGCAAATTACAATAATTTTTCTATTGTTTTGGTTCTGAGATCAGCAAATATCAAAGCACTTCTCAGTCAACATGGAGGCCTTTGCTCCTCTGGACACTAAATTCTGTGCATGTCAAATCAAGTTCTGATGAAATGTGACTGACTACAAGCAATAACCTTGATGTTTCGATCTAATTAAATGACTCTGTCGCCTGGAAGCAATAAACCTGACGCACGCAGAGCAAACACTTAATGCGGGTGTTTTATTGTTTCAGCTTCACCGCCACCTTCAGGTATGCACGACTGCACATTTCTTCCAGTGACATCGTGTTGTTGTCCGATCATTAAATCAGGCCGGCCCTGACCCGCACACCAGCGGAAGCAGAACGCTTGACAGGTCTGGCAACAATCTCTGATGAATTTTGGCATCGCTGCTATAAAGTCTAAAGAGTTTTTATAGAGGTGCTTTCAGATCACATCCAGCCATGACGGCTCTATTTCCCAGAGGCGGCTGAGGTATTTATTTGTGACAAGATGCTTTCAGTTGACATTGTCTGCATGCCCTTGTTTATGGAGACGCAAACTATTAAAAGTCACAGAGATAAGATGATATAATAATCTTATAAATAACACAGATAAATTAGCAATATACCAATGGAGAATAATCCAAATAACCCAGAAAATTTTGCTAAACACAGCTCATTCAGCAATTTATTGTAGGACTTTAATTAATCTCAGAAGTTTCCATTTCAAACTTTTTGTTTTTCTTTCACAACTCAGTGTTACTTAATGACCATTAAATCATTGTGCAAAGTTGTCATCACAAAGACTGTGACTTCAAGACAAAACAGGGCAGAGTCGAGTGTGTGTTTATTACTGTTTAATACATATAGATCTGCAGAGAAACTGTTAAGAGGAAATTAAATTTACAATTTCATGTTGAAGTTTTGGAGGGTTTTATACTTTGAATTTTATCATGGCAGGAAAATGACATTGATAGTATAAACCTTCCCTTTAGTAGTTCCAGTTCCATGGTGCTCGTATTGTACATGTTGATTCACTGGGACGTATCATGGACATAATGTAGTTACACATATCAACAGGTCTGCAACGGAGGATGACGACAACAGACTTGCAAAGATAGAACTGCACAAACTTTCTGCAGAGCCCAGATTCTTCACTTTGTGCACTTCTTCACTCACCACAGAGGCTGTTTCAGTGCAGATGCTCATTTTTTTCCCAGTCAAGTGAAAATATGGAATTATCCAAATGGAGTTTTGCCTGATCTGTCTGCGTAATGAATGAAATCAGATGTGCAGAACGTTACGTCTTGGTTTGTGTGCATCCATTTGTGTTTTTTCTTCGAAGTTTTCTATCCCGGGCTCAGATACTAAAACTGTTACGGCATCAAAAATACTGAGTAGACAATGAAATGGATGTGTAATCCAAAACTTTTAAACAGCCCACACCAGTAATGCGATCTCCTGTTAGGTGTTCATTTTTCGGATCAGATTGCAGGAGTCATATTTGAAACGCAAAGTGTCATCATTCCTCTCCTCGTGCCTGTAATCTTCCCACCACTGCAGTAATTGTTCATGACAGTTTGTCTCAGGTGGAACGACCTGGCTTCAGGCAAGGTCTCGCTCTGCCTGGTGCACGTGCAGCTCACTTTGAGGAACAATTCACACTTAAAACACACTGACACTTAAAAGCAGTTATTAGGGATGTACCTTGGATTCCTTGGTCAATCTGTAACACGCAGTTATTTCGTCACCGTTATCAAGGCCTCCCTTTTGGTTTACTATCTGCATAGCATTTCTATTGTTCTTGAAGGTTAACCATAAATTTTGAGCTCTAGCACATTCTCCTGTGTTGACAGATACATAAACAGTAGGAGAGATAAAAGTGCATTTCACTCTGTCATACTGACAAATAAAACCAAAAACACTTAATTCAATCAAATGCAGTTCGTAAAAAGAAGAGTCTTATACAATTTAAAGACTTTTACTTTAAAGGTCCCATATTTTACACCTCTCCAGTATTTATTTAAAGTGTTGATAAACATAAGAAGATGCATTTGTGGTTTTAGGAACCAAAAAAATCTCAATATAGTTTTACTTCTCTCTCAGGCTTCTCTCTGGAGCTCAGGAGAGGCTCTGATCCTCTATTCTGATTGGCGAACTGCTTTCTAAGAAATGAAGTGAAAACATAACAGATTTCAAGTGAACATTTAAAGAAACCAAATCCTGCAAAGTTGGATGGTTTGCTCTGGGCGGGGCTAGGCTTGAGAGGCGTGGCTGAGAGCCGTGACTGCTTTGCTGTGACATCACAAACTCACAGAAATCCTGACAGCTTGTTTTACAGCACTAAATATGGGCTTTGAGCAGTTCTCCCTGGACTAAGCACTTTGAGACATCACTGAACTTGGCCCTGCTTTGTAATCAAAATGGTCAGAAATCTCACTTTAGACAAAATGGACCTGTCAATGCTGCATTTAGTCAGTGTTTCATTCTAAGTTCTTCATTTGTTAAACACGTGCCAAGGAGACACAGCATGTATTTTGCATAAAGATGCTTAAGGCACTCAAAAACAATCAGTGTGTTGTAAAATAAACAGCAAATGCAGAAGATGTACTTATTTTACCAAATTATAGGAGATTAGCTGATGAGTAACTGTGAGTCAGGCGAAATGCCTCTCAACTCTTGGCTGGGGAAAATAGTGGGTTATGACTAACAAAAATACCTAATTTCTTATGATGCAATTATCACCAACAGCAATTTGCAGCCAAAATCAAAGTCATTTTGTGGATTTAAATATATTTTGAACAAATCATCAGGTTTTTGGTCCCAGATAGTGTCTCCTTCGACTGTGGTTACTCAGGGAAATGAAATTGCCAGTGTATGATAATAATAATCTGTCAAGATTAAGGCAACGTTTTCTGTTGTTTTGAGGGGCAAAAAGCAGAGATTCACTTGGTGCCAGAGCTCAGTGGAGGATTCATCTCTAATCAAAGCCTAATTATCCAAATAGATTTAACAGAGCAAGTCAAAAACGAATGGAGGTTTTCCAAACCAAGAGCTCCCGATCTCCTCTGCCTGCAGGTTTCTGCCCATGAAGGCTGTGAGTAAATCAGAGCTGCAATCAGGCAATGTGTTTTGACAGATATTAGGTTAATTAAAGCGCACAGATGTGTGTTATGCAAAGTGTTTGTGCTAATTCATTTAATTGTTTGCTGAGTAATAAAGGCAGGGGAGGAAACACTTTATGTGATTATGTTGTAATTTTCAGTGTGTGTCAAGACTGAAAGGGTGTTAATTCACAGTTTGGTTACATCATCATTTTATCTCCTATACGGAAGCCTGTTGAGCATGTTGAGTTTAAACGTGGCCACTTAAAGTCAAAAAACATACAGTAGAGTCACATCTAAAGACAAGCTATATTTTGCTATTGCTACTTAGCCAGTGTTAGAATTAGCAGAACTATCAGAGCATATGAAAACTGACAAACAAGCCCGGACATGTGACTTCCTTTAGTTGACCACTCATACATGTTGTTGTAAAGTTATTAGTCATTAGAGTTATTTCTAACCACGCTGGCAGCGATATCTCAATAACTATTGGATAGATTACCATAAAATTTAGATTTGTTCAATACTGGTTTTTGATAATCCATAAAGAACAGTTGAGTTTCTATGAGTTTCACCTGCACATTGAGTTTTGCTTTGTTATCAAATCTGCACCAATCAGTCTGCACTTGATCTGCTCGAACACAGAACTTATGATGTGGCGCAAACATTTCTGCAGACTTAACCTTGGCTGTGATTTACGACACAACCAAAGCGCGTTTCAACATGTATTGTTTTGGAACAGTTGTCAAAATACATAAAAATGTAAACTGTATAGCTTGAAGGGAGACACAGTGGTGCAGCGGTGCATGTTGTCCCCATGCCTGCGTGGATTTCCCATGGGTGCTCCCACAGGTCAAATACATGAAGGCGAGGTTAATTGACGGCTCAGCCTTGTGATAGACTGGTGACCAGGGTGCAGTACGACTAATGAATCAATAAATCAATGTATGGCACCCATTCAAAAATGAAATGTACTATACAATAGTACATTTATAATAATAAAAGAAGTCAAACTTGCACATCTGAGGATTTTAAAACAATCATTACCTTGAAAGTATTTTATTCTCAGCACTATCACGGTCTGTTTTTATTTTATTTTGCTTAAGAGTAGACTTTCTGTGAGCTTTACAGTCTCCACAGCAGGTGGTTATAGACTCCTTCTGACTCCAGTTTCAAGTCTTTACGATGCAACTGAGATGTTAGGAAAACAATGAGGTCAGCCAGAGATATAAAGAGATGTAAACAACTTCTCCCTCTCTCCCTCTCTCTGCCATCAGGTTTCAAAAGCTGCTCCTGAATGATTTCCAAGAGGTTTATAAAGCAGCTCCATAAATCTGTCACAGAGTGAAAGCGCCGCTAAAGCAGCTGTGCTACAACGGCCACATTTATATTTTACTTTTCATGCTGCTGTACATTTTATTCCGCCAGCTCCAGAGGGAAAGAACCACTAAATCTGTTTGGGTTTTTTTTTTCTTTTTAAAACAGTATTATCTTCCTGCATAAAAGCCTTGCATGATGAGGGAGTCCATTTTTAACAATATAAATGAAGCTAATAAACTAAACTGGATCATTTTTACAGATTAAAGTAATTTGTATTCAAGGGACGAGGTTGGCTGGGGCGTATTATTTGTCTCGTTGTCAAAGTAAATGCGAAGAGCCAAACCAACAGTCAGTCTGAAGTAAATCTTTAAAAAAACAAGTCAGAAAAATCAACTTTCACTTTTACGAAAGAGCTCATTCCCTGGAATAGCTGAGCGCTGTAGTTTTTGACTGAAACCAGAGTAACGAATCCATTTGTTCTGGACTATTTTCTGCTGCGGATTAATACACTTTTGATGTGCTATTGAATGTTTATGGCAGCATGGCAGTGTATGTGGGGTTGGTTGGGCCCATGTTCACTTTAATAACCACAATTCAGCGAAACAATGTGGATCATTGCCGAGCTGGGACAATAAAAAAATAGAGAATATCACCAAGCTTTGAATGAATTCTTTAATTTTCTCATTTCAGATGCTGACTGTCTTTCTGGGTTTGAGGGTGGCATCATAAATCTGCTGTTTGAGATGTAAACATATTCAGATATTCAGCTTCAATGGGAAGGTAAGCTCTATCAGCCTCTCGGGGCCAAAATTGTGTTAAAGTGTGTGCGGCTGCGGATGTGGAGAAAGAAAATGTTGTGAAAATGTGCTGGATGTATCATCTCTTGGTGACAGTCCAGCCAGTATTCATTATAGCTGAGATCTCAACAAGAAATTGCACTGTGTCAGTGAGCGCTCAGTAAAGATGATCACCACCAGCTGTCATCAGGAGCCCTCGATGCCTCCATAACAGACCACAAATAAATAGAATAATTGGGTTGTTTGACACGGAAATAGTGGAAAACTGAGCCTCGTCTCATCATCGATAGAAATGCAAATTTCCACTGAAAAAAGCAGCATGGAACAGATGGACAAGACAAAACAAAAAATAATTTTCATTTTCATAGTTGTCAAAGCTGTCACACATTAAACACCACTCCAGTTGTGCTGATGGGTATGCAGGATGTGTGTTATGACACACACGATGGACTGTGAAGCTGCAGATGGTATCAGTGAAGTCATGTTGAAAAGATGTTTTCTTTTGACATGTTTAACTGTTGTCTAAAAGGTCTTAGCAAAACATGCTAAAAATAGTGATTATAAAAATAATAGTTATAGTAATATAGTTAGTTAAAAAGTTATATTTGATTTTAATTTGATATTAGAAATACATTTTAAATGCAACTCCAAGCAGTAACAGTTTTAAAGGACCTTACCAGTGTTTTTATTATTGTAAATTGGTTGAAGACTTGAAACTAGACACCGAGACCATAAATTCTTCAGCGAAAATGTTTACTGAGGTAATAACTGAAGTGAGAAGTAGAGCTGTTTTCTCATATACTTCAATACAATCTAACTTCATGGTGGTCATTAGATAGATTGAAGGTTTAAGGTTCTTCATCATTGGCTTCACTTTCCAGCCCCAGAGTCAATGTCCACTTTCATATAGAGTCTATGTACAAAACTGATATAATAAATGCTCAGTGCTCAATTATCTTCAGCTTTCTTTCAACTGGAGTTTGGTGTTGGGCCAAACGTGGTGTGTTTATCAGCTTATTCTCTGTTTCTGGAAAAAACAAAGCTGGTGAGATCAGTTACAGTCTAAAAAAACAGTAAAGTTGTTCACTATAAAAGCTAAGAGACACTGAAATAGCAGCAGATTAGATTCATCACTTCATTCACCACCAGAAAGGTTTCACACATTAATTTCATCCGTTGTATTATAATATAAAAAATATTAAGAATTTTCTCAGAGTAGAAACAAAGCAGCGTTATTGCTGCTAAACGGCTGACTTCTCTTCTCTGCCGTGCTCATGACAGCGACTGCGGCTCTGAATCATGTCCCTGTGATCTTTATCTGAACAAGTGGGTTCATGAATCATCACAAATAATGACGTCCACCAGTAACAGAAGGTACAAGGTCCCTTGACTATGGCCACAAGTACAGCCTCATCTACAGCAGAAGATGCCCATCGGTGTTTCATAGCACACTGTCATAGTAATAACTGTCATTTGGACAGAGATGAAGTGGTGCAAAGTAATACTCAAGGAAGTACGAGTGAAAAATAGTTGAATTTCAAGTAAAAAGATCTAATGAAATATGATGCATTATGATAGATTAAACTTCCTTCTATAATGTTTAATAATACATCTGCAATATATTCTATATTGCTGCTTGCCCTGTGATAGATTGGCATCCTGTCCAAGGTGTAACCCACCCTCAGCCAATGTTGCCCCGGCCCCTGAACCCGTAGAGGACGAGCAGTACAGATGATGGATGGATTATTGCAGTATTGCCGTATGCAGAATGCAGTATTTTTGAATGTATAAAGTAAGTAAGTAAGTAACAACATGCCTGAAAATACTAGATTGTTCTCCTTGGTGTGGGATGCAGTTTCTCCCATGTTTGAGCATCTTTGGGTCTCGTAAATGACTGTTGTGGTGATGAGGGAGCAAAGCTAGCTCGTTTAAAGCCTCAACTACAGTCATAAGTTTTAGGTAGTCACTAAATGAATGAAAATGAGGACACAAGCAGCTGAAATTAGTTTCCTCCGTAGCATGGTTGGGCTCAGTATTAGAGATTAGGATCTCTGACACGGAGTAGACCCGAAAGAGATACCTCCTTACACTGTCAGGGTATGTTGAACTGGATGGAGGATGGAGTATATGCAGAACACATTGGCCTTGGTGCCTCAAACGTTGCTGAGGAGAGGGACACTGGACTTTTCTTAACTTGCTGCCACTGTGGCTTGATCTTGGATAATAGATGGATGGATGGATGGATGGATGGATATTGAGAAATGTGTTTGCATTTATGTATTTTTTTTTATATTATCTATTTTCCACCAAATCCTAGTGATAGTTAATGTTGATTTGGCTTTCCTTAGACAACAGATAGATGCAGGCATCCTATCTAAAACTACAAACCTAGCAAATCCATGAGCACAAGATCAGATCAGTGAAGGAAATATTACAACTGAGTCACATGTGAGGGTTAATAAAAGTTTCCAAATTGGACACATCACGCTGTAATGTTGAATAGACTATAGTCTTTGTACAGTTAAATGAAACTGGTTCTCAATCTACTCACACAAGGCCACAAGCAACAACTCATTACCTGAGGGGTCGTCCTCAGACAAGAAAGGAGCTTTTCAAGGATCACTGCAAAGCCACTCAGATCAGGAAAGGCAGCATACCCGTGGTAATTGTTGGATGTTTGGAGTGTAGCAGACACAGTTCCCTTGTGTGGCCTGGGAGATTTCTTTTAATGGGCTCTTTGGGCTTTGAAACTTTGACCCTGCGTGATGGGTTGTACAAAAGCAAAGGTTTAATATTTGAAAAAACAAACCTGGTCAGTGTTAAAGCAACAGATTGAGCTACTGATGCATTTGTATAAAAGTTTGCAATGAGACGGAGTCATTAATATTTAGTGCTGTAATTCCTAACACATTGATGCACATGATGTTTGGTATGCAACAACATCCCATCTGTCTCTTCAGTGATAAACCCATTCCCCTTTCAGGATGTTATCTTAGCAATAAATCTCAATGGGTACATTACTTCTTTTATCCACATTCAAAGACTTCTTTGCCCTTAAATAACAGACAGAGGACTTTTCCTGACTTTCCCTCACTTTCTTTTTTTTTTCACTTTGATTTAAATCTTTTTTTTGTTTCCGCATTCTGACTTTGAGATAAACTCTATCGGAGTGCTGAGATTGTCCACGTTAATATCTCAACTCGGCCATTACACTGTGTTGTATCTCAGCTTCTCTCAGTCGCGCTGTTTGAGTAACACATTCTGTGCATGCTGCTTAAAAGTCAATTACTGTTCCCTGCGGTTTGACAAATGGGAGCAATGAACTCCAAAGAAGGACATCTAATCTCTCACCTCTCACTTCAGGTTTGTGGTAACACATCTTGTAACGGGTTCCTGCATACCTGAGATTCCACAGACCTCCAAAGACTCAAAACATTTTTACCTATTTACTTTCCTGGCTAAATATTACCTCACTCGGTTTGGTCTTCGCTGTGCTCTGAGCGGCAAAAATTTAAAGAGGCACCTCTAGACAGCTGCATCTGCTTCAGTTAGACCTGGAACGCTTTTGTCCGAATGCACGAAGAGAGCGTTTTCTTTGTTTTTTCAGATGACATCAAGAACAGCCCGTCCTTGTATATGCTGCAGACCTACACAGTGCATATGTGTGTGTGTGTGTGTGTGTGTGTGTGTGGGTGTGAGTGTGTGTGCATTTCTTCTCTAGCGTGAGAGCATTTAGTGGGTTTTGAAGAGCTCATTCAAATGTTCCTGTGGCGTCTAAGCTCATTCCTTACAAACTGAAAAGAAGCACTAAATGTGGTGGGAGAGTGTTCAAGTGTTTATACCCACACATCCTCCCCCTGGGCCTTCTTACAGCTAAATCTATTTCAAAAGCTTTACGTAAGCCAAGCCGTGGCCACAGTGCCAAGTCCCATCAAACCCGTGGGGGTGCCCGGTGTGAATAAAATTTCAGAGAGGAGACGGTGAATATGTTTGACCTTTTGCGAGGCACACGGTGCCGGGCCTGCCTCCTGAGCTCTCCGGGGCATTAACCTTATCTCAGAGACGCATAATAGCCTATTGACTGCTGCCCGTATCTATCCTGTGGCTCCAAGTTCAATGACTGCTGATGTCTTTTTCCCTGGGAGGACTTCTCAGTTCAGCATGGGCACTAACACCGCGTGGGATTAGGGGGTTCATTTCCAGCTGGGGCCGCCAAATTGTGCATTGAGAATGTGTGAGAATGGGGGTAAAATGACACACTTTTTGCATTTTGTGTGAATAAATGTGTTTTGATTTTGAGGAATAATGGCTATTTTAAACTTTAGTGACTTTTTCAAAGGACAAATAACTCAGTCTTTCCATTCCAAGAGAAAAGAAAAGTTGAGCTAATAAGAAATAAATGAATTCATGAATCAAAGGTTTATAATACAAAGTAATAATTAATAATAATAGTTTGCAGTAGGAAATGAAGAGTCAGCAGTTTAAAACAGACATATGTCTTATGGTAATGAATTTAACTGGAGTCCTGCAAGATGCCACTGGAGCAAACTGGCGGTGGTGGTGCATCATCCAGCTCCTAACACAGACATGGTTATGACCAGTATCTTACGGTTTCATGGAGCTTAAAACAGATTTTATCGCGTGCATGCATCCACCATTACAGGTCAGTTTACTGTCTATGTGATTCATCTTTAAGCTACTGCTGTGCTTTGTTTTAGCTCGTATTTTTTATCACAAACACAAACAAGAGGTCAACAGGATCAAATCAATGTCCTGGCATCCACACAGCTTTTAGTTTGTTTAGGAAAATCTAAACTGCTGAGACATTTGTTGCGTTCATTGTGTTGTCATGAGCTGCTCTGTTGTTTTGTGGTTGTGTGGTCAGGCTTTAGTTGAAGTCGAAGAAAAGACAAAAGACAAGAGAACCTGCAGAAAAACCAGAAATGTTTATTCCAACTGTACTGGTTGGAATAATGATGTAAACATATCATGCTCAAAAAAATGTCACCTATTTGTACAAAGCCATGTCATTTTACACTACTAACTAACTTCTGCTGCCATGTACCCCTATGATTTATAATTATATGATACTATAATAATGAGTTGAACCACTTAAGCTGTGTTTGCTCCAGAAAACATAATGAATCAACTTGTCTTCTGACATTTACTCGGCTGCTCCTTTGTAATGTTAACCGCTCTGTAACTTCAGAAAATACCACTTGAGAATAATATTAGGTTTTTCTCTTTAATTGTGTTTTAATAGACTGCAAATCCCAGAACTAGATGGAACTAGAACTAAGCTTGCTTCAGGTGCTACAGAACCATTTTACCCCATAAATACCATAAATACCCCATAATTGCCACATCTTGCCAACAAGCTCAACGTTGCTATGATTTGATTTGTATTGAAGCTTAATTTCGGGGTTTAACTGCTTCATTTCTTTAGGCAGAGACACACCCTGCACAGAATCCCAGTCATGCAAACCTGCTGCAAGTCAATGGAAATGTCAACATTTAACAATATTTATCACAGCTATAATTTTCATGTTTTGCATGACTCTGCTGTTTGTCTCAGTTTAAGATTCATCTCAACACCTTAATCCCTAAAGTTTTTCAGCCCAAAAGGTAGAAGTCAACAAAAGGAAAGCCCCGCAAACCATGGGAAATGAAACTCTTTCATTTTGCTCCTGATACACATTTGATACAATAAATTATGAAGTTTAAGTTTGAGTTGTTTCAGGGTTCAGAGGAAGAAATATTATTTTCACAGATAGGAAAAGTAACCCTGAGGGATGATGGCTTTCTTAACCATAATCATAATAAAGAAAACATGAATGAATCTCCAGCTGACTCCATCCACATGCTTTTTTCCCCCTCTAAATGCTTTATACTAGTGCATTGCTAATGATCAATAATGTGTTGACATCATTAGAAGAGCTGACCAGTCGTCTGTGAACCTCATGCTGAATCTTAATGTGCTGCTTTCTGCTGTTGTAGGTCCACGTAGAGGAGAGTCCTCTGGAGACGAGTCGGTCCAGCTGAGGCCCGGCTGGCCTGGCGCGGATCAGTGTGTGTATATGGCCACTACACGTGTTTAAAGAGGCATCAAAATCATAGTTCCCCACTACATTTCCATTCCATATGAACCAGCAGCCTCTGAGCAGCTCAAATGAAAGCAAAACTTTTTTTAGTACACTGACGAACAAAAAAAAAAAAAATGTCTAAAACATTTGATTTTAAGTATTAAGCCCAATAAAAGTGCTTAAGAATGTAAAACAGTGGTTCCCAACCTGTGGGCTGGGGCCTACTGGTGGGCCGTGAAGGTATTAATTTATTTAAGGTAATAATTTCCAAAGCAGTACAACTTTGGTGAAAAGATTCATCTAAAAGTTTTTCGTTTTTGTCGTTTTTTTGTTTTTTCTCATATTTTCTTGTTGTTTGCTATCCCAGTCTGATTGCAGGTAAAAAGACATCCGCGGCAAAAACTGTGGTTTCAAAGTGGATACCAACAGGAAGAATTCAAAGAGAGGAGCGTCAATCAAGGGAAGTCAAGCGAATCGACAAACAAGGAAAATTTAGTTTCACCTGCTTCACCCGTTCGGTTCTGAATGTCCAATACTTCTCAAGAACTTGTCATATTGTTATGGGGCCAATATTTATGAGATCTTGTGGGTTGAAGGAGGTTGGTGTATCAAACAGGAAAATTAAATTCAGTGTAAATTGTTTCCGCTTAACTCAAGAACTGTCTCGATTCTGTGTGGAAAGATTAGTTTGCGCATTTAAAAAAAAAATTGTTGTGATTTTTTTTTTTTTGTCACAACCAAATAGCAATTTTCAGCGCAGCATGTTGACTTTGTTGTGCCCGCGAGCGCTCTGCCATGAAGCAAAGTCAAACTAACGAGGATCCCGCCAGCTCAACACCTACCCACCGCAGAATCTGTGCTGCAACAACGAAGCAGGCAGAGTTCAGTTGTGAATTTCTGACAAGTCGCATCAGTAATGAGGAGGTCGGCTCTCGGTCCTGCCTGAGGTGAACAACTGCAGCTGAAGCTCATAAAAATAGCTGCCTGTGTACTCCTTCTGTGAGTATTATTGGACACCAAACTGAACTGCTTACATTATGTTTCCACTATGATGATGAAAAAAATCACATTCAACAAGCGAGATACCAGTAATTCCTGTCATCTGTATACGAGGGAGCTGCCAGGCAGAGCTCCGACTGGCAAAGCTGATCCGTCTTCCTACCTCAACTTGAAACAGAATTCGATACCACTCGAGCTCAAAACTTCCTTCTCACCGGACAGACTGCAGCCTTTATTAGCTTTAGGAAAAATGACACTTGTCATGCTGTAAGTCTCCAGGTGCTGCTTTAAAATTGAATTTGTGTTCATGAATCATCGAACTGCTCGACAGTCAAACTGCTGTTCGTGTCAGTCTGCTTCGACCAAACTGTCACCGAGTGCTTCTTGCTCAGTTTAGGCGGGTGGCCGGTCTAGGAACAAGGTTGCGTGTGATACAAGAGAAACAAAGCTTTGGTATCATGAGCAGTTTGATATGAAGAGATGCCCATCAGCGCCGCACAAAACCCGATATTACCGTGTGAAGCATTTTGTCCCGCAACAGGATAGGGAGCAGATGTAGGCTACATGTTGCAAATACACATCCAGGGTAAATGTAATAAGGAATGTAGACTATTGTTGTGTGACATAAGATACAGCCCTGAGGAGAAATCCTTTACTTCATATTGCAAGAACATGGAGTCCATAAGCGCTATGGTCATGTTAGCATCCATATGGGACCATGAGGTGATACACCGACACCACTCTGTTGTCGACCACAATACCCATAGGGAGTGTTTCACAGATAAAGGAAGTGTTGGACTACAGATTCAGGGTTGCTCTAAACACAGGTACTAAGTGCTGCTCCTGTTTGTCCTTCACAATAGGACAAGACTTTACACTTGACAGAACAGATCATTTGTCATCTCTCACTGTTTTCATGTCCTGTGTCTTGGGCTACGTCCACACTAATACCTTTTCATGAAACACTACAAATGAGGAAGGTTGTAGTGTTAATATGCAATGTTTAGCTGCACAACAGCTGCTAAGACCCAGTCAAGTGAGTCTCTACAACATTGTTTACATAGGTCTCGATTTTAGCTCTTCCACACTTCAGAATAACCTCAGAGTTTTCAAATTAAAATGGGTCCAGCAGCGTTTCCAAAACGTTTGGGGCTTTAGACTTGGCTGCTATACATGATGTTGATAACTACAGTCTGCTGGATATTGATCTCTCACAGTTACGGTCTTGTTAATTGGTTGTCAAATGTCAAGACAGGCAGGTCTTATCCAGTATAAATGAGAAGTGAGAGAAGCAGGAGGGAAACACGAACGCAGAAAAGTCAGCGTGTTGCAAAGAAGAGGATGATTTTTTATGTTGAGACACTGATGAATAAACCAGTGTCAACAGTAGAATGGATTAATCCTCAACCCATCCCTCTAGCCTGCAAAAATACAACCAGTCACTGTCTTGTTTGAGCCACAATCCCCTTAACTAACAACGGCACTTAAAATAAATGTTGCCAATATTACCACTCAGCTGCAGCCTGCAAAGACAAAATGCTACAGGAATACATGGTAGGTAACATTTCCCCTTTACTTTACCTTCTTATTTCCCATTTACGATGGATGAGTATTTGTCTCCATCACCTCATTTTACTCAAAATTGTTTGTATTCTTTGTCTATGCTCAGTAATGTTTTCTACCCTCTTTGTTCATCTGGGCTGAAGATGCATTATGAAGGAGCCGTTCATCCAAGAAATGTACATCGATGATTCATCTTAAGTTATTTAGCTGTACATCGCAGCCACAACCATGGAAACTAAATTATTCAAGAGAACAGAAGTGATATAAGAAGATGTCAAAGTGATTCAGTCAGATAAGTCACAGCATAAATAATCCTGTAAATAGTCTGCTACACGGCTCTATTTGGCATTTTCCTAGATCTAGTGTCTTATATAATCATTTGTGCACTGTTACACCTGACTGTTGCCTGCTGGCATCCTGAAAATCTAGGATCTATTAGGAAATTAGTCTTGTCCCCTATCTCTGCAGTAAGCCAGAGCCATAATGAATGAACTGTCTCATATACCAGCGTGAGGAACTAACACTATACCAGCTTTGGGCCCAGATCCTGTCATCTCAAAGCCACATCCCCAAAAAATTAAGTAGCCCTGGCATATTTAGATAAATTCTACCTGGTTAGGGGTTAAACCCCCATATGAATATTTTCTGATATGCCCCCTGTGGCCACTATTACTGCTACATAGCCACCACAAGCATTTTATTTACCAGAGCATTTGCACTTTCAATTTTAATTTCTTAACTGGCATTTTAACAAGTACAAACATTTTAAACCTCGGCTGATTTGTTGGCTTTTGAAGAGCATCGCCGCTAACACACAACTGCCGGTTTGCCACCAAATCCAACCTGATGGGAAACGTGCAGAGTGGAGGCCAACTGAGGCTGCTAATTGGTCTCAACACTAGACTTGTTTCTTCATGAGTTTAATTAATCATAAACTAATGCGTTACAAATTTAAGGCTATTAATAATTACTTGACATTACCCCATTTAAACCAACCAGTGCAAGACAGTCTTGACTTAAAAACACGTATGATATGAACCATGTCCACTGCAACCTGACAGCACACAGCTCCAGTATGTGTGTAAAATGTCAGACTGTGACCGGCTGCTTCATGCCAGGTGAGACTTTCACACATTTAACAAGGAAACAGGATGATGGGTGTGTAAAAGAACTGGTTTTCGCTCTGCAGAATAATGGAAGAGTCACACCTTCCAGACCTAATTCTCATCTCTATAAGATTATCTAACAGTCCAGCAGACCCTTTCTTTACTTCTTTTAATCCCTCTGAATACGATGCAAACATTACAAAGAATACAAACTTTTTGGGTAAATAACGGGATCATTTCTGATCATTATCACATCACGTGAAATTGGAGTTTGATCATGTTTCTTCATCGTGATTCACACTTTGGTTTGAGGTGAAAATAGGAGCAAAAGAAGATAATAAAACTAAATTCTCCCCTCTCTACATGAGATTATTCACTGATAAGAGACCCTTATCTTTTCACTTCTATTAAATATACTATATTATTCAGATGGTACAGGATCGATGTTGGTCTAAAGGAATGAAGTTTGATGATGTGACGTTTCTTCTAAACTGATAAGTTAATATTAATGCTAGCTATTCAGCATTAGCAAAACTTACAAATAGCACCTTTAAGTGTCATAGTACATAGTAGTAGTATGAACATATATTTTTCCTAAAAATATTCCCTCATTTGGTGTTTTGAAATAGAGGCTGAGAGATGTATCCTCTGGCCTTTGCTTTGAGGTTATTTAAGTAAAAACAGGTGAAGTCTGTTTTTCCTCTATCTGTACTAATCAATTTATTACTTTGATGGAAAAGCCTTAGAAGTGTCCTTGAGCATGACACTGTCTAGTTCAAAGGCAGGTTGCTAAATTCAGCAGGGTTGTATAGCGTCTACATAAAAATCTAACTTGTGTAACGCCAACACCACCGCCACGCCATCACCGCCGCTCTGCCTTGTCCCCGAGTGTTGGGCATGAAGTGCATTTGTCTTTTCCTTTTATGTTTCGGATGCACAGACTAAGTGCTCCATCATAACGCGAGCGCTCTGCCATCTTCCATCTTCATTGATGAAAAAGGTGAGAGAGTGCAGCAGTCCTCGTCCCACCTGGTGCCACCTCACCCCTTCAACCCTCCCTCTTCATTGTCTTTAAGTGGTTTTAGAGCCTCTTGTGCTATGCTTTTAGAGACATATCACTCTGACAGCAGAGGAAGGTCAGGACGTGTCCTGGCCATCCTCAAACTCAACTGACACACGTCGCCTCAGAGCTACAGGTTGAGACCTTGGTTGTGTTTGTTGTGCTCATGTTGGTAAAACATGGGGGAAAGAAATCAGCAATACTATTTCAACACATACAGAATATACAATGTATTTTCCCCCGTTAAATCTCTCTCATATCCAGTATTTAAGATCTTTGGAAACATGGGTCTGCATCTTGTCTGCAGTCTGTTTATATGGACACCCCTGTTCACATACTCCCTTTTTGTCTTTGTTTTGTTTGAGGTTCTTTTTCATGGTTTCATGGTTTTATTTCCAATGAAGAAAAACCTTAATCCAGTTTGGTGTGGAGGAACAGAGCTCTGATTTTAACCACATCCAACATGTTTTGGAACAGGAACACCCACAGCAAACAAATGCCCTTGGTCTTGGTATGAAATGTTCAACACTAACATCTGGGTCTGGATGTCTGCATATTTTTGGCCATGTGATGTTTGACCTTAGCATATTTCTCTAGCGGCATATTTGCATGCCGCCAGAGAAACACCCAGAATGACCCCAGTGGTTCAATGGCGCCTTTTAATGTCAAACCCTTTACATAGTATTCATGAGTCCTAATTGTTAATTATCACCTTTGGACTTGTTCGCACACACAGGATGCCAGTTTATAAACCATAGACGTGTATGTGCAGGCTTCGGTTCTTGGAGTAACTGGATTGTGTGACTGTGACGATGAGAAACTACTAAGTGAGTTGTTAAAGTTTGACTTTTCCTCATAACTGTGTCACACTTGAACCAGCAGATGGCGGGATGATCTAAATGTTCACCTCCTTTTCACTGGCAATCTTCTTGACTTTGCCGTAACTCATCATAAATACTCTAAAGGAGCATGCAGACATCCACACATTATCCCAGCAGGTTCACAGTCAGTGTCCTGTTCATCTCAGAGGAGTTGGATGCGGCTGCCAAGTTGTGTTAAACCAAACATTTTTTTACTGGAAGTTTCAAGAACAGAAAATTATCTTTGTCCGCATACTTTTGGCAAGATGTTGTACTTCACCTGGCCTCAAATCATAAGGATTTAGAGGTTTCCTGATTTGCCCTTAAATAAGGTGCAAGTGTTGTGTACTCGTATCGAAAGAGAGTCTGGGTTGGTCTTGTGGAAGTGAGTGGTATTGATCCTCTGCTGTCATCTAGTGGACTCAAGCAGAATAACATCATTTTATATCAAGCCTTGTAAACCATAAACCAGATGACACTTACTTTAACTACGTATTGTAATTTTTGTAGCCTTGTTAGACACTAAACTTATGTCCAAATAGTGTGTAGTATGTGTAGGTAATGTATGTTTATTGTGTAGTATCTTCCTTTAAAGTTAGCTTTAAAGGTTTACACAAACTTTTTCTGTACACGTGAGATCCTGCATTTCTGCCTGTGTGCATCTGCTCCCATGTAGATTTGTGGCGTATATGAACTACCTGGGGATGTAAGTCAAACACAGTCATGTCAGATATATGGGTCTCTGTGGGGCCGCTGGGGAGCCGGGCTGCAGTTTGGTTTGGCCACCTCACCGCGGGAGCCATCTCCCTCCCTGTCAGCCATCATGTGGAAGAGACATTCATCTCTGTGGAGGCAACATGATTAGAGCTGGATGAACACTGTGTCTCTGCGACCCCATTTATGCTGCTGAAAAAACACAGCTTCTCCTATTCCTCGCTGCTTTTACGAACATTTTTTTGATGTTTCTCTCTATAAAAAACAAAAAGTTTATTATTTCAATTTTAACCACTGATTTCAAAAATGTCCGAATGTTACTCTTTTGTACTTTTATGAATTCAGAACTTTTAGTAAAACTTAAATAAATCTCACTAAATTCTTATTATTCATATTCATATATAGATTTTTTTTTAAATTAATCTGGTTTAATCACATGTACAATAACTATAACATAACAATAACAATTTCTAATTTCATGAAGTGCTCAGTCAATTCCAGTTAAATCATTAAGGCTGATATGTTTCTTTACACTAATGTTGTCCTAATATATACGTACAGTGTTTAGACTCTGAGGTCAACCTGGAATCTGAGAGAGGGACTGACAGCAGCAGCAGCAGTGAGTCGTCTGTTCCCAGGCAGATTCATTACTACAGGATCAGAGAGATGCTCCGCTGCTAATCTACAGCTCCACCCTGCTGGGACTCTGACCCGACTGCAGGCTAAGGGGGAAAGCCTCATCCATACTGGGCCCTTTATCACTTCTGAACAGTGTGAGTCCTTTAAACCTTTAAGTACTGTCAGCAGAGGAAAGGGACAAGAGCTACTGGGTGGCAGTTTAGAGATTTTCTAAATTATGAGTGTGTCCTGGTCTAAAAATGAACTTATAATTCATTTTAGAAAAGAAAAAAAAGAAAAGTACAAATGGTAAAACTAACTACATGTTACATCTACATTTAAGTTATTTTTCTTTTATTCACTCTTCGTAATGTAAGTTTGGAAAAGTGATGATTGAAGCTTTCTCAAGAGCCACATGTCCAAAACAAGGGTTCATTTTTCTGTGTATTAACCCTCTCCACCTCCACTGGTCTGGTCCAGCAGACGGGCTGCTGATGGCTCCACCCAGCCCGATGGATGTTTGTGTTTCTGTATCTATCACAGAAGCAGGAGACCTACTAACATTAAGCAGAAAAGCAGAATATGACACCAAGTCCAGACAATATTTTATTTACGATAAATTTAAACATTTAAACACTGAAAACTGTTTTGGAGACATAATCATCTCTGCATCATTACATCAAATAAAAAATAAGTTATATATTTTGAATAATTCCATATGTTTCGATTCTATATATCTATATATTTTAAATATATTAGCAGTTCAAACTTGCAGTTATTGATTAATGTTTAATGATTAATGGTCTAAAAATATTTACAAAAACAAAAAAAAAAAAAAAGGCTAAACAAACCAAATATAAATATGAAATGAGTGAAATGTTAATGTTGCAGGGACAATTAGAAAGAATCATCACTTCGGGATTTTAAGCACCAAAGGATCAAGTCCAGCATAAATTATATTTCTAAATATCAAGATATTCATCATGAGAGTAGTAGAAGGACGTGGAGGTACAGTTTCAGAGTTAAACCCACTGACTTTTAAGAAATCAACAACATTGAAATCATCTCTGCTCCACTGTCACAGAGACTTTCAGTGGTAAGATCTTCACTGGGAGTTTATGAGTTTCAACGTACGGGAACAGCCTCTCAGTGAAAGTGTGTGTGAATGTGTGTATGTGTGTGTTGGTATCAGGATCAGAGAACGACAGCTTTCCTCTGTCGCAGTCCAGGTTCACTCTGATCCTCTGAAACTTCCTCTGCACCGGGAGATCGATGACAGGAGCTGATGGGGACCACGCTGAGTAGTTACCTCTGCAGGACCATATGACCCATAATCCAGATAGTATGTCTCCCTTCCTATGGACGGACTCTGCTAACACACCCAAGCAATCTGTACTGTCCCCTACCTCGACGTCCCAGCTGTGGTTCCCTGAGTTGAAGCCCTCAGAGCCCAGAATGGACGAGTGAGTATCAAACCTCTCTGCATTGTCAGGAAGCTGCTGTTTCTCCCCTCGTCTGATGCGGGTCAGATCTTCAGACAGGATGAGCCCTGGTTCAGCAGTGTTTGGATCCAGAACGACTGGCGCGTAGGAGATTATGTCCTTCATCTTGTTCCAGATGTTGAAGGTCAGGTTGCCCAGGTGTGTGGCCTCGTCTATGAGAGCTCCTGAGGCCGGCTCAGGATCGCTGGGCAGTGGGAACTGCCAGACTCTTTCCGCTGCAGCTTTGTAGTTGTGCAGGAATGAGACGTCTTCATCTCTCAGATCAAACTCTGTGGCTCTGATTGTGGCTGAAAGAGCTGCTATCTCTCTGCTCAGAGCGTCTCTCTTCACCCTCACCATACAACTCTTCTCCCTCTCTTCCTCTCCCAGTGCAGCAATTCTGGCTTCCTCTTCCTCTTGTAGAAAGTGGTGAAGCTTCTCAAACTGCTCCTTAATCTGCTGCTCTGTGTGTCGAGCCTGGACCTTAATGTGTTCTGCTATTTGATCAAACTTCTCTTTAATTTGTTGAAAAACCTTTATCTTCTCCTTCAAGGGCTCCAGAGCTTTCTGAAGGTCCTTCCTGCCTTGTTGTGCAACTTCACTTACGGGTTTGACTGACTGCTGCTGATCCAGACAGAAAAGTTTGAGTTCCCCAGAGCGCGGACTGCAGAGAGCCTCCGAAGGTCCTGGGTCTCCTTCCTGTGAGGAAACTCTTCTCTTACAAACAGGGCAGACTTGCCTTCCTTCCTCTGTCCACCAGCTCCTCAGACAGTCTTTACAGAAGCTGTGGCTACAGGACAGAAGAACATGGTCCGTGAAGGTGTCGTAGCAAAGCAAACAGTGGAGATCCTCCACGTGTCTGGAGGCCATTGTGTCTCCTGAAGGAAGCTGAAAACACAACAGACAGAAAGTACAGTCAGTCACGAAAGTACAGTCAGTCACGAATCCTGTCCCTCCTCCACTAACTCACCTGTAATTTACTTTCACTTTGAACCCTTGTTTTTTTTTTTTAATTTCTGTCAAACTCCCCTGATGTGTCCTGAGTGTCAGCAGGTTCAGGGGACAGTGTTTTCTCCTGTAGCTGAAGACAAAGTTCTTAGTTTGGTCTGACGCTGAATCTGATCTGTTTTTCAGTCTGAGTGTCTCTTTAGTGAGAAAAAAAGAACAAACTATCAATCTCTCTTTAGTGACCAAGAACAACAAACAAACTGCAGAGGTGAGTCAGGTAAGGGGCGGAGCGTGCTGTTGCTTCACCTGTAACACAGGGTGAGTTTCATTCCAATCAGTTCATTCACAATTCATTAATAGAAATGTTGACTGTCCCACCTCGAATGTAGCTATAGAGTATATATAAGCATTAGATGAGTTTATCCATAACTAAATAAATTCCCATGGAAACTTTAGGAGGAGGCCACCATGGAATAGATGTTCCAGCTGAGTCGGTGTATCCTTAATATATTTAATGAAAATGCTAACTAGCGCTTTAGCATGTGACACAGTGCTGCTTGCTTGGTACCGTAGACTGTAAATAAAGATGGACGTGGCCTCCATGGCGTCACCCATAGGTGAGCGGTTTTGAAGCTGGCATTGGATACCTCTGTCATCTCCATCTTGCCAGTACATGACTCAGCCAAAGTTCTGGCCAATCCAAAAATGGGGCCTCAATTCTGCTGAATCTTAAGCCTTAATAAAATTTATATGGGTGAGTTGTATAAAAATTCAGTTTTACAGTTGTCAAAAAGAGGAAAATTAGCTATAGGGTCCAAAACTTTTCTTTTTTTTTTTTGTACTAGGCAGTAAACAAACACAAGTTAAAATGGGAGTTCAGCTGCAGACTTTGCCACTTGGTTGACACAAAGACACAGGTTCACATGCCCGTTTGCTTTATGGGTCCTTTGAATCCATTTGAATCCAAAACCAAGCATTACAAACTATTACTACTACTTTCATCTATGTAATGTACGTCAGCTACGAGTGCCCACAAACCTCAAGCTAGAGTGATTCGATTTTTTTTTTTTTTTTTTTTTTGCTCTTGCTGCTTTTAGTGTGAACGTGCAGTCTGATTTACCTGAAAACCGACCCACTGTAAACTGGAGATTAGAGAATCCCATCATCCTTGTTCCGGGGAAGGTGGACACTGGTCCACAGAGGTCACTCTTACTCTGCCCACTCAACTGGAGCCCATCTCCCCGGATGACCCGACCAGGAGCTGTTTCAGAGCAGCTCCCTGAGTCACATGAAAACCAAATCACAGTAACATGTGAGTGGAATTTTATTCAACCAACTCCAGTTAAAGATTAAAAAGGGTTAATACACTTTCCTGAATCTTAAAATCTAGTCTGGTGCAGCTATATCAGGCTTCAAGTCACACACTGACCAACCTGTGCAGCCTCTCTCACTGTCCAGGACTCTAGTCAAGGAGGAGGGCTGAGGAGGGGAGAGTGTGTTAAGACAGAGAAAGGGTCCTTGACTCTGATGAATGTCTCTATCAAAGAGGACTGACAATGAAATCCCATTTCAAGGGTCCAGAGTCAGTTTATTTCTCTTCATCAGGGGCTCTGTTTCAATCTGTTCCACCTGATTATGATTCCACTTCCAACTGCAGAGAGAGAAACAGGCTTCATCTCCAGGAAGGCAGGGAAAAATAGCAGCAGGCCTTTACCTCAAAGTGGCGTCGACAAAGAGGCTGCATTATGACTTGATGAGAATCTTTTTTCCACACTTGTGGGAGAAGAGGAGCAGTAAAGGGAAAGTGTTACCGGCAATCAGGCACACATCACAACGTTGTGGTGTTTTGGTTTACCATCGGCCATCAGCTGCCTCGACCAGGTCAACCAGGACATATTCTGAGCATTAACTGGTGCAGACATACAAATAACATCGTTTTTAATGCAGATTGTTTTCAGCCTCCAGAATTTCAAAAAAAAAAAAAAAAAGAAAGAAACCATCTGCTCTTGAGAGTTAATTCAGGCTCCTTTGCCATCCTAATTATCTATATTGTAAATTTAGTCTCACACCCTGTATGAGTTTTTGCAGATTCTCTCCACTTATCAAACTATCAACACTACTTTTAAAAGGGAATGAGAGGTGCCATCCTACCAGCCTCTGAGCCATGTCCATTATTAATGTCTAATTAATGTACGGGAGATTTTTCCACATTCACCTCTTTGTTTCCATGTTTAATGGAAGTGCTTGATGCCCCTGTAACCATCTGACATTTATTTATTTATTTATTTAAATTTATTTAAAAATGATCATGATTGTTAAATCCAAAGATAATCAGAGTTAAAATGTTCCTTCATTCTTTAAGTGCTAAATGTAGTGAACAAAGTCAGCTGCCTCGCTCACGTACGGTCTACGTGATGATGGTGATGATTTGCAGTGTCAGTGTTGGAAACTGTTTGAACAAGCCGAAATGCTGCCATGCAAAATTTAATGTCATGTGTTCAGAGCAGCCCCGGTTCTCAAACCTTTATAGTCATGCATTCACAATCTCTCTAAGGCTCAAACGCGAGTTGTATGTTTGTGACTAGTTCCCAACTCTCACGCTGTGTAGAGAAATATTATTTAAGTGATGAAACATGCAGCTCCAAATGTAAGGTTGCCATCAAGGTTTTTGTATTTAAAAAATAAAACAAAATCTCTTCTGCTCATAGAAAGAAAATAGTTATACTTATATTTATAAAATCACACTAGCACATGGTTTTCATGTGTGTCCATTTTTAATGTGGAGGAGTTTATGTGTGTCTGTCTATGTATTTTATTTTTATACACTGGTCCCTCTTGAATAATCATAATAATAATGATAACAAACATAATGATAATGTGTTATTGTCCTCCATGTTATTTTATATTTATACTGATATGGATCTGTGTTTGAAACAGTGACTAAATATGGCACTTAACTAGACTCTGTACTGTTTATTAGACTTCAAGCCAGTTTACTAGACCTTTCATGATAAAATAAATGAACAAATAAGCTCTATTATTGTTTGCCACAAACCAAAGACAAACCTGTATAGCCAGCCACGAAAGGCCCACACACACACAGGGTCAAACTCTTGGTAAGAATATATCTCAGGGCCGACGCCGGTGTCTGACTGATCCACGTTCCTGCCAGTACCTGCCAACAAGCTTCAACGTGAGGCTGTCACAAAGGTAATAGCTGAGCGATGCTGTAGCTGGCGCTGGTCTCCGGCCGCTGAAGAGTGGCGGCCTGCAGTGATGTCAGTCAAACCTCATGTAGAGCAGAGACATGACATCAGTGATTAGGTAATAATCAGTTAGATTCTCCATTGGTTACGCCAGGTTGGACTACATTTAGCAAGGGACCCAGTCTGCAGTTTTCCCACTGCAACACTGCTAAGTCTTGACTTGTGACACACACGCACATCATGAACAATATGCTGTATAAACAAAAACACATACAATGCACATAAATACACCACAGGCAAAAGACACACTCAAATTGAGCTCCATCAACCCAACACACACACACACACACACACACGCACTTATGTTCCACATCTCTGGTAACTGGACACCTGCTCTCTCCTGCTCTGACTGACAGGCAGCAGCAGACAGTCCAGATCCAGTCCCAGCTCTTCCTAATTGGATTTGTGAGGCATCCTGCCGCAGGCCTCTAATAGCCTCTTGTAAGCCGCCTCGGGCCTGTTGAGGATCACTTCCTCCCCGCGCTGAGAATAAGGGACCTCCTGAAAGGCATTTTTGGCTGCACACCCTGATTCCTCATAGCTATTAGGCATTTGTAGATTTTGAGGAGCTTTGACAACAATGTCAGAACAACAGCACACATTGAAAAAAATAAAGGAAACAAAAAAAAAAATGCTGACACTAAAAGATCCGGAGCCAACTGTTCAACTGATGGTGTGGTTTTGAATTTTGGGAGTTGCACCACAGTCACTTCAGGACGTTTCCTCAGCTGTACCAGCCTGTGTTTGACTTTCCAACCCAAGCCAGGAAATGAGGAATAAAAAGAAACATTTTAAAGTACTGAATTCACTTTAAATCAATGCAACACCCCTGATAGGACATGGTCGGATTTCTTAAATATGCAGTGAATCTTGTTCAGTCACAATAGGTTCTCAGTTCAAATCTACAATCTGTAGGACAGATATAAGAATTATTTATTAGCACTAGATCACAGGTACAGGATGTTTTCAAATGGAGAGAATGCAGAGGGAAAATTTAAACGTTGACACAAACGTAAAATAAAACTAAAACATTTTTTACCTGGTTCTTGCAACAGCTGAAGAAGTTTCGTGTTAATAATAAAATATGACCAGAAACCAGAAGAAACCATCTTTGGAGAAGGTGGAGCTGAGGAGGCATGAGGGGTGGATCTGACCTGCCCTGTAGTCGATCCTAATTGTCAGACACATCACTGTCTCTGGTACAGTCTGTCAATCACACAATAGCCACGCCCCCTAAATCATCCCCTGGTTCATGGTCTATTTTCCTCTAAATGGACCATCATTTAAAAAATGAACATCATGTTGTATTGAAGACTTAAAACTAGAGACTGAGACCATAAACTCATTAGGAAAACATTTACTGAGCAAATAAATCATGTGAGAAGTAGAGACATTTTCACATAGACTTCAATACAATCAGTTTTTTTTGTTTTTTACAGTGGAGTCGCCCCCTGATGGTCATTAGGTAGAATGCAGGTTCAAGGCTCTTTAGCACTGGTTTCACTTTTCAGCCCAAGAACCAACATCCACTTTTATAAACAGTCTATGGTCTGTGTCCAATGTGTGATCAAACATACTGCACTTCACCAGGTCAAAGGTCACCGCTGCTGTGGCTGCATCACATCAACATTACACTGTCATTAATAGAAAAATAAGCATCTCTTCATATGTCCTGAGGCCTGAGAATATTTATCTGACAGCAGTTCTTTAGCCGACCTTTGCTCACCCACTGATTTAATTTAAGTAGCATGCGTCACGTCTCACTCTGAAACTACAACACATCAGACATCTACAGAGCTTTAAAAGGCAAGCTATCAAGGTTTTTTTGGACTTTTGCTTGAGATTAAATGTTACGCTGTTGGCTTCCAGAGCTGGGAACAACATAAGAGGATCTTATCCCATCCCCTGGTCTATCATGTACGGCAGAGACGGAGAAAGATTAGGACAAAGGCTTATTTGTTTTTTTATTATTTAAGAATGAGACACCACAATGGTCACTAGAGAAAGATTGTTTCTATGTTTCAACCAGACTAATTTTACGTCCTCTGAGGCGTTTTAAGATGAAGTCTGAAGACTTCATAAGCAAAGTTCAGATGAAGGCCTTTGTGTCTCTTTGCTGGACATTTTCCTTTGAAACCTGTTTTGATTCTGATGCATTTCTTAGCTTTTTTTTTTTTAACAAAGTTGACACCTTGTTTCTTTAAAGTCTTTCATTTGAAAGCTCAATAAAATAATCTGAAAAATGTAGTAATAAAAATGAATAAAATTACAGAAAGGTGCAGCAACTTGCCTCTTGGTACGTGGTGATTTTCAATGTTGCAACTATATCAAAAAGAAAATAAAAACAACAGCGCGATCATTAGTAACTAAAAGCAGGAAGTTGCATGTGAGCTCTGCAATGTGTGCTACAGTGAGGTAAGTATTAATGCGGTCTGAAACGTGACCAAAAACATGGAGTTCTTTGTTTTTTAATGCAGCCAAACTCTGAGTCATGTGCCTAATAATTTAACACACAAGATCTGCCTGTTGCTGTCGTTTGCATATTTTTCTGCTGCAGGATCAGGTCAAAACTCATCATGGCTCCTTTTTGAAAGTCAGATCAGCTCTAGAAGACAAGATCAAGTCTTCAAGTTTTAAATTTCAGTTTTGGGAAGCCTCCGCTATCTATGTTTGTACAACATGTAAATCCTCAGCTCATGACAGTTCGCCACAGTCTGACAAGTATCTTATATTAAATGACTTCTGAAGAAACTGGAATTGCCTTGAGTCAGAGAGACGGCTTATGAGAAATAACTGCTGGGGAAAAAAAGAGGATGGAGCGGTGGTGAGCTGGTCCATCCATCCCAGAGCAGGAGAAGAAGTAGAACATCAGCGTTGAGTGATTAGAATAACAACAGTGAGCAGACAGCAAATTTAGATCTCTGCTGTGGAACATACGTGACCATCGGCTCCATTTTTCAGCCGCCGGCCGCCAGAGCATTTGATCTGGTTCTGTTTCTTCATGTCAGCAGCGTGTGTGTATGTGCTATGGACGGACGGACACACACACACACACACAGGCCTGTCCTCCCCTGCGTGAGGTAGTGCGGGAAGTAGGGAGGCAGAGGAGGGAAGCTCTTATATTAATGGCTGCGGTTAACCTGGAAGGGTCAAACCCATTGGAGTTGTTGATGGATCTGGTCTGCAGGAGCGCTCTCGCTCTCTCTCTCTCTCTCTCTCTCTCTCTCTCTCTCTCTCTCTCTCTCTCTCTGCCACATGTGTGCAGCCCTATAGTTGCATGACCATCAGTCTCTGGTTGTCCGGTGTGATGACCACTGCTGTGCACAGAGATGAAGATGATGAAGAGGGGAGGGCAGCAGGGGCACAGACGATGGTGGGGGAAAAAAGATGATGGATATAAAAGAGAAAATTGGAGTTTTAGTTACAGGCATGTTTATCAGAGACAGAGGGATGAGATAAACCTCAGATGGTGGAGCCAGATAACAACAGTGTTTCAATATAAGGAAGGATATCTGCAAACAAAAAGCCTTTTATCTTCTTACCAAGAAAAAAAAAAACAATTCAGTTGATATCAATGTTTCTGATTTGTCAGCTCAAAGGTCAAAATGCATCTAATGGGGGTGTTGGGGATGACGGATATAAACAAAACTGTTACATGTTAGTAGGGGTGTCCGGTGACCGTGTGTTCACCCAGTCATTCGCTCACACACCCACCAAGTGGCGACCCATCATCACATCACTCATCGGTTTGTGAGCTGCCACTTTGAAGCCTCCGGTTTGTCATTTGGACGTCACCATCTTGTTTTTTTTTTTAAACCAGAAGAAATCGTGTTTGGAGGAGAAGTTGGAGCTGAGGAGGAGTGAGGGGTGGATCTGAGCTGACCACTCTGTCAATCACAGGGTAGCCACACCCTAACACACACCCTGCTTTATGGTGTATTTTGCTCTAAATGGGACCATCATTTAAAAAATGATCATGTTGTACTGAAGAAGACTTGAAATTCGAGACTGAGACCATAAACTCATTAGGAAAATGTTTACTGAGCTAATAAATCAAGTGACAAGTAGGGACATTTTCCCATAAATTTCAATACAATCTGACTTATTTTTACAACCAGCGATGGTCATTAGGTAGAACGAAGGTTTAAGACACATCAGCACTGGCTCCACTTTCAAAAACAGTCTATGGTTCCCACTGAGAGCGTCTGAGGGGCTATAAACAGCATCGCACTACTTTGATTTTCAAAACACAACCTGGGTGTCATGTTTGATCACCAGCTTATCCTCCTGCCTCTTTGCACTGTATAAACAACATCAGAAAACTCAGGCCTGACCCGATCTGACTCCGTACGCCACCCAGCTCTTGGTCCAGGCCATGGTGATGACTACTGCAGTGCTCCTCTGGCAGGTCTCCCATCATGCACAGGGAAACCCTTACAGATGGTCGAGGATGCCTCAGCCTGACTGGTCTTCAATCAGCCCAAAGGAGTGCGCGTCACTCCACTGCATCATCAATCTCCACCGGCTACCCACCGCCACCAAAATCAAATTAAAGTCACTGTTGCTGCCTTCGGAGTGTCTTCTGAGAGGTGTTTGGAAGTGTTGGAGTGTTTAAATAAATGACAGATGCTAATGCGTTCCAGTGAGGAAAGTTTCTTCAGAGATGTTGGCCTAGTTTTAAATCTTGTTTCAGGGGCTTTTACTTTTGTTGAAACCGTGCAGAAAACCTCCACATGAATTTCGTCCATTGCCAGTGTTCCCTGACACGAGTGCACCAAAAATGTTTTAAACATAAACAGTGTGGTATGACTATTAAACAAGGGCAAAAACATGGCGAGATCATCCATCAACAGTTTGGTGTTTGCCTGCGCCCGTTTTAAGCATCAGTAATAAATTACAAATTGCTGACTTAATGCCACTGGATTCGGCAAGAGGCAAACGGAAATGTATGCTTCTTCACTTGATGACAAATCCCAGTCTAACCTCCCCCCATAGTCACTTGAATTATCACTGGTTGTATTTGATAAGCAAAATGTTGCTCAGAAAAATGAAAAATTGCTAAATGCAGCAACAACAGGGGTCATGTTGTCCATCTCTACCTACTGAAATCACCTCATGAACTTATTAACTCCTCCACTGATGTGAGGTGTAACTAAAAGCATCATCATTGATATAAATAAGGCTATAAGATCCTATGCAGTTAACAAATTATATGACAAACAGAGGAGCAGAGAGGTTAAATAGATGGGTAGGATGGCAGGAGGAGGGAGAGTAATATCCTCAGGCGTCATCTGATGGATAAGCAAGTTTTGTTCTTTTGGTGCCAAAAGAGTGAAACTGTTCACTGACTGGTTTTATATCCTAACGTTATCTATACTTTCTAATGATGCAATTATCGGTTAAACTTAAAGTGCCCTTACATCTTATTAATAGTAACTATGGACCATGCAGCCTCCCCCCAAAAAACTAGGATGACAACTGAAAATATGTAAAATATACTATATATAGATGCTGGTTTGAACACACAATTTGCCTTCGTGTAATGTCCACAATGACAAATACCTCAAAGCAACACAAGGGAAAACATCCAACACCATTTCCATGGACACTTCAGGATCAAAGCCCGTGTGTTACGATGCGTGCAGATAACATACTTGAGTTTGTGCTTTTTGAATAGCAGCAACCAGGAAGTACCCGAAGGAAACAAACTTGTTTCCAAACCAAAGCATCTGACACAAGTTACAGCTCTAATTGAATCAAGCCCACCGTTCCTATGGACAGGGTTTCCCTGAGATGCTATCCACCGCTGTGACTGTGATCTCAGAGCAAAACAAAAGGATGACATCAGCGGGGAAACAGAAGAGAAAGAGGAAGATATGCTCCCAATTACACAACAGCGTCGCAGATTAAAGAACGAGGGCTGCGTGTTGAAGGGGAAGCATGAAGTGCTGGGGCCCACATGGAAATGGCTACTATTGATGAACGAAGAGATGAACTGTGTTTAATGAGATGAGATGTCTCCAGACTGCAACGGTCAGGCCTGATCTTGGACAGAGTTTAAAGGATAAGGTCCATTGAACCATTTTCTGTGCCTCCATTTACATGTTGCTCCTCTGTGCCACAGAGCTCAATCCACTGAAGCAATGAAGCAATCACACATACACAAACACACATAAATTCTCAGAGAGGGCACAAACTGAAAATAGCCCACAACAAAAGCATTATTTACTCCTGTTGGAGCAACATTTACTTAAAGCTACTGAAACAAGCTGAAAATACTGAGATTTTCTTAAAAATAAAATGGAATCATTTTGATGCATGTTTTTTTTTTAAGAATTTTTGGTAGGAACCAGCGGACGTTGGGCCAAAGCTGGGGCGGAGACGTCAAAGTACCGGTTTCTTCATGGGATCTGTTGACAGTAAGGATGACGGATACACCAACAGACACATTATAATATACATATGCACCAACAGATCAGTAGTTCACCTTCAATATTTTTATTATCTTCCCCAGCCCCAGCCTCTGGCTCTCAGCCTCGGGCCCATTAGCTCCCACTGAAGATGTAAATCAACAGGTTGAAAACAGAACATTTCATTTTTACCAGAATTTCTGCCCCATCTCTGTCCAAATTCATTATATATGAAGTGAAGAAGGAGTTTGAAGGAATTCAACTACAGGTTTTAAGTCTTTTTGCAGAACATTATGATGTCACAGCAAGTTGACCTTTAACCTTTTTGGATATAAAATGTCATCACATCATAATTTTATCCTCTTAAACATTTGTGTGGCATTGTGTCTTAACAGGAATATGAATTCGTGTGCTATAGCTAAAAACCTGTTTTGCGAGGCCACAGTGACTTTGACCTTTGACCTTTGACCGACAAACTCAAATCAGTTCATCCTCGAGTCCAAGCGGAGGTTTTAACCAATCTAATGAAATTCCCTCAGAGTGTTCTTGTCATATCGTGTTCAAGAGAAAGAGATGGGTGAGAGGTCATAGTCACCTTGACCTTTGACCTTTGACCTTTGTCCACCAAAATCTAATAAGTTCTCCCTCGAGTCCAAGTGGACGTTCAGGTCAAGTCTGAAGAAATTCCCTCAGGATGTTCCTGAGGTATCGTGTTCGCAGGAATGGGACAGAAGAAAAACACAACGCCTCAGGCCACGACCGCCGCCGCCAAAGCATTAAACAATAAACAATGCTATACAGAGGCGTAAACAAGGCACTGGGACTATTTCCAGCAGCGGATTCATACACATTTGGTGCAATGGGGTATATTTCCAGCAGCAGAGCAGTATGTGTGGGATTTTAAAAAAAAAAAAAAAAAAACTAGACTGATCATGAAGAAAAATGTCACTGATGATGTTCATAGTTTTTGGACAACAATGGAGCTCTATGGGTCAGAGGAACAAGATCCATCAGGTTTACTAACAGGACCTTTTTGATGTTTAATCTTTAAGAAAAGCTTCATTCATACTGGAATCACACGACACTTATTTATTATGCTTTCATCAGATAAATTTATAACACAAACACAATATTAAAACCGGCCTCCTCTGCCTGCGTCATGTACCTGTGATACAGCACAGAGGCAGGCGACAGAGATTACAGAGCTTTGCTGCAAAGCACACAGACACGTTAGTACGTCAAGTCAGTTCGTCTCCGCGCCGCTCATCCTCAGTCCTGAGCTGGAACGAGGGAGGAAGACGAGGGGTGCAGGTAAAGGAAAGCTTTTTTTTTTTTTTTTTTTTCACAGTGCTTAGAAATGTGGTAGTGGTTTGGGACCCCTCCCTCAGGAGCCACATTTACCCATAATGGGACCGAGTCCCACTGGAGCCTTTAGTGTTTCTTGCTTCATCTGCCTTTCACTTCTTTGTGTCTCGATAAAGAGGAAGCACTGAGGGTGACAACAAGGAAAGCTTATTCACATCACAGCTCTCACCTCCGCAAGTCACGAGGGTTCATCAACCGTCTGGTCTGACCAGTAAGGACAGTCTGTGGGCTGTAAAGCACTGCAATGGACGTTACCCTGAAAGTCTGAGTCATTTGAGTGTATTGCTTTAGTAAAGCTACATGAAGGTCTAGACTGTCTCCACCTTTCAAAACTAGATCGCCTCAGTATTTTAATGATAATACCAGGCGGCCGCACTGCAGATCTGTCTCAGACCAGAAACACAGCTGATTATCTGTCACACAACATCATGGCTATTTAAATTTTTGGTTACTAGTTTCAGCTTATTAACTTAAATTAGGCAGAGAACCACAAAACCTGACACATTTTCCACTTGTGCTCACCAGACCCTGTTTTCTTTACTCAGTGGTTATGGGTTATATATGATGCAGATCTAAATAGCAGGGCAGTATGACTGTGTAATGGGCCAACAACAAATGAGTGACATCTAGTCTGTAGATGACAGATTTATACTGTGAGTGACTCTGAGCTTCTTCTGAATAAGATGTCAGGCTCTTTGGACAGTCCCCACATTTTCTAAAACTTCTTTTTCCACACATCATCCAGACTTTCCAGACATGCACAGACACCCCGATCACATGGCCCAGGAGATGTTGGCAGTGTGCTCCTTGGCCTTCATGCGCAGCACAGCGATGCTGGACGAGCGCCTCTCAAACTCGGGCTTGGTCTCGAAGGCGTGGTGGCCGTTGGCGGCCGGCGTGAGGAGAGAGTCTGCGCTGAAGAAGTTGTTGAGGGAGACGTGCCCGAACTGGTTCTGCTGATTGGGGAAGCCCACGTAGCCGTGGTCAGCGGCACCACCGGCCGAGCGGGGGGAGTGCGAGTAGGAGGTGACGCAGGGCGGGGAGCCTCGGGGCAACATGCAGGAGGAGACCACAGAGCCACCAGAGGCTGGATTCGGCCACAGGTTGTTGGAGATCTGTTGGGTAAAGAGATGATTACTGATACTGAGGAGAATGATTTTAATTCTCCAAAGTTAATTTAATAAATTAACAATTTAGCACAAATATTTCAACTACATACAGTATCAATCTTTTTTTGAGATATTGCACATAAAGGCAGCGACAGAACTGGATGAATATAGGCCCACAAATACATGTGATTTGTTTGAAAAAGCCAGTGAGCAGACCTGCTGAGATGTTGAAACCTGTTTTGTCAGAGTGTAAAAGTAGTTTACAGGAACGTTTAACTGACTGCACTTAAAATAATTTAAAAACAAACAAACATATGTTTCTGAACTAAATCTCTTTCATTGTCGATGCCTGTGGTTCTCTGTTACAACCCCAGTGCACAGTTAAGAAGCTCCACATAGAAATAATAAACTGGTATTACTCTTGTTACATGTGATGCATATATCAAAATAAAATTCTTTTATGACAAATGTTTAATTAAGAGACCAAAATACTTATATACACCTTAGGAATTTAAAAGGACTGTTTCATCTGTATTTTAAAAAAAAAAAAAAAAAAAAAAAAAAAACATTTTGGTTTTATTTGCCCAGGTTTTGAGATATCAGTCGTTTCATAAACAGTTTTTACTAGAACAGAAGAAGAAATAGTCCTTATGACAACTGTTGATAATGGTGTGTGTATATTATTCACACACCATTATAATATTATGCTATTGACTTTTTGAAATGTCATAAATTAATTCCCATAAATAATAATAATAATAATAATAATAATAATAATAAAACTATTTGCATGAGTAAATATGTTTTTTTTAATTAAAATAAATCCAAAGAAAAGTAAGAGGGTCAAGCAGCCACTGTTGGTGTCTGAGCAGCTGATCAGAGAGCAGACAAGAGGGTCAGTACAGAGCAGCCATGAATGATCATATCAAAACTTTACGTCACGATTATCTTCCCCAAAATAACTGCAGTTCATTATATTATTTCAACAATCATGAAAATATGCTTTAATTTTATAAAATAACTAAAACATACTGAAATCATTTGACCTTATATTTTGGTAAAATACAAATATTTTTTTTTCCATCACAGATGGGACACGTTTTTTTAGTGAGCATCCATTTTAGTGAAAAAACGATCAGTCCCCTGTAGAAACAAAGGAAAAATATATAACAATAGCAACACTGTGAGTCTGTTTCTCACATATTTCCTGTATTTTTCAATCAGGCTCTATTCTCCCACAGGAATTATCCTTTCACAAAAATAAAGTATAACTAGCATCATGACATAGAGTCAAACCGAACTACTTTGGACATCAAACAGTCCTGCTGCTTTGTGGCAGAGAGAGTGAGATGAGTCAAACCTTGGTCCTTGGTTGACAGCATTTTCACTCATTTGTGGATATCAATGATTATCCCCATTCACGATTATTCCCATAATGATTAACTTATTTTGAGTGTTTTTTTTTTTTTTTTTTTTTTTTTTAAATCGCGATATACAATAAAGTCAAATATCGTCTCATCCCTTGTGCAGAGAAGGTAGACACACACCCATCTGGTCAACACAGTAAAACAAGCACATGACTGATTCTTTAAGGCAGGAGCAGCTCCACAGAGTGACGTGAAGTACCGGCCCCACTCTGACAGCTCCATCACATTAAAATGACTTCATTCACTCTCAGGCGGTCCATTTGGTCTCATTCGCCAAGATTTCAGTCAAACTGAGAAGACGGGCCCCGTGTGTGTGAGAGGCATGAAAATTCATTTATTCACAATCAAGTCAGTGAAACGTGCAGCTGCAGCTTTAATCATTAGAAGAAATATGACACAAATAAACCTGCGGGGTGAAAATTCTGAAAACTGCAGTTAATCCTCAGCATAAGGACAACACCTTTTGGCCAAAGTATAGCTTACAGAAAATTTTAACAAACACCACAAGCCCTCTGCGGTTTGCTAAGGAGTAAAAGTCCACCTTGACAGTTCGATAAACTTCCTTTGTAGCACAAAAATGTGGTTGTAGCATGCGAATGAGCCTGGCCAATCCAACATTTCCTAACCGTGCCTTCCTGACAACATGTGCCATCCATAAGCACAACTTCAATCTTTTGCCCCAAAAAGTAGAAACAAGGGGCAAAAAAAAAAAAAAAAAAAAAACCCTCACAGTTAACAAAAGGAAAACCAAACTCTTTAAAAACCAAAAGGAATGCAATCCATGTCCACTGTGTTTAGGGAGACAAAAACACCCGCTGCCAACACACTTGTAGGGCGGTCCATTTAATGACAGTAATCTGGATCAGCTGGAAGAAAGGGCATGGGTATCCAGGGCTTTCTATCAGAAACATGTGTGAGGAAAATAAGAGACAGTCCAACAAATTTTTGACCTGGTCTAGGGCCAGGGCATAGCAGAGCTGTGACTCCAACTTCTTCTGCTTCTTTTTTTCTTCTTCTTCTTCTTCTCACAATTCTGCCCCTTTTGAGATTCAACAAAGCTGCTTTCTTTAAACTCAAAATATGAAGGCTGACTCCTCTGAGAAGCTGCTGCCTGCCACAGCTATAGGCGCTCTGACAGCACTCCAGGCCTAATCTCAGTTTCTGATAGTGAGCACCCACCCAAAAGAACAAACTGACACTCTGCATCTCCTCTCACCTCATCTTGTACCTGACCTTTTGTCCAAACTGCAAGACAAATATTCAGCGAACATGAAATCTGATATGAGGCCATTCATTCAGCCATGACACCCCACAGCCTCTCTAATCAGCGCCCAGGCTCCTTTCTGAAGATGGGTTTAATAATGAGTGATTCATTGTGCAGCAATAACAGGAGGCCGGTTCGTGCAATGTGTTGTGCCTTACACAAAATTAATATTTCAGGACGGGGGGACGCTTTTAACGGGCCGTTGCGCGCATTTACGCACAAGTGCGCGCCCTGTGCTTTTGACAAATAAGTTAGAAATTCCGCTTTGTCCGACAAAGTAAAGTCCGCGACTCTTAGAAAACCTCGGGTAAAACTCGCCTGTGTGTAGCTGTCGGTCCTCGGCAACACTGATAAGTCGTAGGTGGCTGCGAAGTGAGTCTTGGCTTGTTGGATCTGCCCGTAGCGCTCCCTCTTCCTCCACTTGGCTCTTCTGTTCTGAAACCAAACCTGGTTGGATTGAAAAAATAAAATAAGAAAAAAAAAAAAAAAAACTAAAATAATTTCAAAAGACATAAAGACATTTCCAAAAAAAAACCCAACAAAAACAATATATGGCTCCAGCGAGAAATACAAATACATCTCTCTGTAAAGGTAAAGTTAAAAAACGACAAAGGTTTACGTATTCAATTAAGACATTTGTTTTGACCAATTAATATATTTTGGGATGTTTTCATGTGTTTTGTTTTTTTTTTTCATTTATTTTTATTTTCTAAATTTATGTGTCATTCCTTCCTCTTTTAAATTCCCTGGCTTGTTCTCTCCCAAAAGGGAAACATAAAGAAAATAAGAGTCCGGTGATAAATTGTACCTGCACTCTGGCCTCTGTTAACTCCGTCCTCATGGCCAGCTGTTCCCTCACATAAACATCTGGATAGTGAGTTTTCTGAAACACTTTCTCCAGCTCCTCCAGCTGCGCGCTGGTGAAGGTTGTCCGGTGTCTCCTCTTCTTGCTGCTGGACACGTTGCTGTCGCACTTGTCCCCCATGTCGTCCAGCTCCGTCTTCTCCTGCCCGGTCGTCACCGGAGAGGACCGCAGGGTGCAACAGCTGTCCATCGGCCTCCCGAGCTCCGAGTGCAAAGTGTCGTCGTCTGTTTTTGGCACAACGTAACTGGCTGGAAGGAACAAGTGATAAATTAATCTTAAGACATTAGACACTTTTTATGCCTTTACATTGTTACTGCAACTTCAAGTATAAATATAAACCAGCAGGCCCCAAGTGTGGACTGACTTGTTACTGCCCATAGTTATTAAAAAAAAAAAAAAAACATATTATAAATCAACTTTGAACCTTAAAGCAAAAACATATTAAAACAAATATTTTAAACATAGAATAATTATAAAAGAAAATCACATCCAATGAGAATAATTGAAAACCATAAGTGACGCATCTGAAAAGATTTGGACAGAAAATAATCCTTCAATTTAAATTGAGCTCTTTTTCCTCTTGTCCTCACGCAGATGGGGAACAGCTTCTCTAAAACCGGTAGTGTTGATGCAAAAAAAAAAAAAAAAAAGAAAGAAAGAAAGAAAGAAAGAAAGAAAGAAAAAAGGAAAAGAAAAAGAGTTACACAACACAAGTCTTTACGCACCGTTCTGTTCTCCGCAGGGCGAGGAGCGATGTTCGCCGCCCTGGAGCCCGAAGGCCTGCACGCACTTCGGGGAAGACTTGGCGAAGTACTGCGCGCTGTCCAGACCCTCCATGACCTGGTCCATGTAGTACTCGCTGGCCTTCATCGCTTGACTTTTCAGGGCAAACTTATCCTCCATATACTCCATCCTCTTCACCCGGAGCCGCTCGCGCTTTCATCAAATGTCACCATTAAAGACGAGCGGACGAACGGCTGCAGCGCACCGACGCGTCGCGGTGCCGTAATTTGCCAATGGAGTTAATTTGCCCGGTCTTGAAGGCTCAACGTTTTTATAGCCCCAAAGAGAACGAGATCCTGGAGGAGTCCCCCCCCCCACACCACCACCACCACCTCCACCACCCACACCCACACCCACCGCCTCCTCCCTGAATATGAAACGGCACCCAACTCCTCCCACGCGCTGAAGAACCGAACCGAGCGGCAGTTTGAAGTGAGTCTGCGGAACCACAGCGGCTGAGAGGAAACAATCAGAAGTGACTGTAATTTACAACATGTTCAGACATTCAGAACCAGGCAATGATTTCTCCACAGCTCCGAGTTCAGTCTCTCTCTCTCTCTCTCTCTCTCTCTCCCTCTGTCTCTCTCTCTCTCTCTCCTGCATCTTGTTGTCCAGGCAGTTGAACCTGGATGATGCCGGAATAAAGTGAACAGCTGCTTTAAAAAACACTTGAAAAATCTAAAATAGAATAAACATCAATGTGCTTAATGTTATTTTAATGTTTGTTCTAAGAAGAACTGATTTACATAATTTTTTTTTTTTTTTACTTTCTTAGAATAAAACCTGTAAAGGCGTCATTTCACTCATTTAAAAAGAAAAAAAATTTCCAAAAGAAAATAATTTTTTTTTTTTTTTTTAGAGGAATAGGTTTTGTTTTTTGTTTTTTTTAGTTGCCTTGTTTACAGACGTGTGCTATGTTTGGCGCATTATAGCTACATAGAAAATGAGGTTCAAATTTTAATTTCGTGTTTCCATTTTCTTTTCTTTTCTTCAAATGAAGAATGAATCCTTAAATTATAAAATCCAGTCGTTATGAACAGGTCTGATTCGGAGATAAAGCGCGAACAGTGATTGAAGGCATTTTTAATTGATGCAGTTTTTTACAAAGGAAAATGACTAAATTCAGTGGCCTTCAAATTAAAATGTGTTTGTAACTCAGGTCCAGTGGCTTTCAGGCAGAAAACTATTCCTCACACTATAAACAATAAAACAAGCGTGAATCGTTTAATATGAATCTAATATCAGCGCTGTTTGATACTTTGTCAGCCTCTGCTTTATTGTAGCAGAGGATACGAATCATTATCATAATTATATCATTTTATGTCATAATCTTATTATTATTTTAGAGAACAAGTCATGTTGTGATTATTGAAGAAAAGCCATTAAAGATCACTGTCTTTGATCAGTGAAAAGTCTGTTTCTCTGAACTTTGACAATTTATCCTTTGTGCAAATTTAGTATAACTAAAATCAAATTAGGATTTATATTTGACTTTCAGAAGTCCTGTAAAAAAAAAAAAAAAAAAAAGCATTGACCTTTTCCTGCTTGAATTCAAGACCAAACATTCTCCTCATGCAGGAAAGTTGAGTTTCATTGAACCCAGCAGCCCTCAGGAGCAGACACACTGAACTCAACGGGGAGAAGGACAGGAAGTATGGTTCTTCTATTCCTTCTTATTGGAGGAATTATGTTACCACTAACCAAAGCCTATCTCCCACCTCCCCATCTCCACCCAGAGCCACACCACCTGCCATGCACACCATGCATAGCTTTGGTTCGCTCTAGGGTCAGTGGCAGTTACCTGCGGCTGCACAGCGCCACGGGAGAAAAAATAAAAATAAATAGAGGTGCTCTTAAGTAGCAGGGGGTTTAGTCTTATTGGACTTCTAAGATGACCTCGCACACTGGCTCATGCTGAGGAGAAAATGTGAAAAGTTCACCGTGGTTTGGTGGGCCCTTGGCTGGAAATTCCTGCCACAATAGATGCTGCAAGCGTTTGTGGAGTTGGAGGGCTCGGTCACCTTCAGGCCCATCAGTCAGACTAATTCTGTAAGTGCTGCAGCCAATATGTCATGTGAGCCACCAGGGAAGAGCCACAGCTTCACTTTTAAGAAAAAAAAAAAAAAAGCACTGCCAGTTTGTTAGAACATTAAACAGCACTCATCATGCTCAAAATATGATTGAGCTGAACTAATCATCGTTCATTTCAGTGTTAGTGTGACTCAACATAGTCCAACACATCCAAACCAAGGCCTGAGAGGCCAAAATGTGCCACTTCAGAAGGCAGAAACATGACATCATGACGCCTAAAGCCACCCTCGGGTCTAATTGAATCTATCGAAATGTCTTCAAACTTTGGCCAGCCACGCAACACAAAAACAACCAGGGTTTATTTTCCCCAAAAAGCACTCTTTTTGTGGAGCTTGTGAATGTCATTCGAATCTGCAGGACGTTTACCCCATCAAGCCCAATATCAAAAAGTGAAAGCAGCACATTCGTGCTTTTAAAGTTTGTTTTCATTTTGTTTGTTTGTCTCCCCCCCCCCCCCCAGGAGTCATTCCCAAGAGCTGACAGACTTCAGCTCTCAGTCACTTTGCTGAGACTCATCTGGGTTCATGTCGACATGTTGCTCAGGTCACCTGTGACTGAAACCAGATCAAACCAGCCAGTAAATTCAGTCAGGCTGAATCCAGATGCTGTGAGACAACACTACAGCAAATATTAATAACAATATAATAAGATTTCATATTTAACAGCTAAAAACAGAAATCAAGAAATATAAGGTGAGTCCGCATGTTATCACATTATTTATATATTTAGTAACTTCATAAGAATCACTTCACAGATTCACGACTAACAAAATAGATCTAATTAAATTTGTATTAAAAGATAAAATAACATTTGTCAAAAGCACCTATAACAGCACAGGGTCACAAACAGCTGAAGGGTAAACAATTAGTTATGTAATGATTATTGAATCCTGTTGCAAAAAGAAAAAGCTGGTGGTCATTTAAAAACTAGAAAATATTTGAGCTGCAGATACAAGAGGGAAACATTAATCACAGTTACATGATCGAGATCCTGTGCGTCTATATTTACATTTCATAATGTAATTTAAACTCAATCTATTTTGTGACATGTATAAAACATGTATGTGTGCATTTAAGGACATTTTATCTGCTTATATCCATAAATGTCCTCTGTATATCTTTGCCAAAAATAGCAAACATTGTGATAAATATAAGCGATTCTGTTGTAATAATCTCAGAATTTGTTTCAATTGATGCAGAGAATCTGACTGCTACCTGTGGCATCAGTCCTGTCCTCTGCTATGTGTAAATAGTTTGACCCGTTTTCATCGAAGCGATATTATGAGCCAGCGGTCGTCATTCGTGGGGAATAAATTAGCTTTGACTTTTACCAGAGTCCAGTGAAGAACCACTTTCTGCTTGTGTGACTTTATTCCCAATTTCTTTATAAGTTGGCGTCATGTTTCCAGGAGAGCTTGCACATTCCTCGCAGTTTATATCCATTTGCCTTCCCTTTACTTTGGCTGAAGGAACTGGCTAATAGTGTCAGAGGGGGCAGGGATAAATAAGAGAAGACCATCTCCTCTGTCATTTGTCTTTGGGGCTGAAGTTATTTTACAGTTTCAAGCCACATATATATCAGAAAATGATACAGCTATACAATTCTCTTCTAAATAATATTTCAAATTCTAATAATTTTATTAGTCTTTTTATGATTTCCTGCTCACTTGAATGATAAATATAACAGCTTCACATTAGCTTTATTTCTTTTGCAACCACTGTTTAGTTACACTAAATCATGCTGCCTGCACACACATGTACTATAGTTTGTCTATTGTATGTTTTGCATCAGGCACAGTGTAGTGTGTTTTTTGGACAAAGACATCACAGCTGATTATTTTATGCATTTTAGAAATTTGATTATCCTTCCAGGCAGCCAATCGTTTCCATTCATTTACATATAATATAGAAAGCAACAAATAAAAAAAGCAAAAATGCACAGTATAGATAATTTGTAGCCAAAACTTGCAAACACACTGTTCTGGTCTTTTAATGCGTGTGAAGACAGCACTTGGAACAATCTGGATACAAAACCTCTCTCTGCCAGACTCCATCTGACAACATTTGCTGACTTGAGGTCGGGCTGGCAACGCAGTCTGGGCTGAGAGGGACATTCTTCATCTTATCTAAATGTGCGGTGGAGCACTCATTTCACCAGGCAATGGATTTTGGATGTCTTAGGTTACATATAATTTACCCATAACCCAAAAGTAAACAGATCTAACGAAAGGCTGGTGGACGATGGTTTGAACAACATAATTTAAGATCCAGTGGATGTGGAGAAGAAGAAGTCTGGAAGCCTTGTGTCATACAAAACAAAAACCTGTGACACAATGTGCATGTACAGTACTTTTATCCTACCTGTCTGATAAGGATGTTATGTGCAATAAAAATCTGAATTTTCCAGCTGTATAATGGCAGTTTGATGACAGAATAAAAAAAACACCACCTTGCTGTGCACCAGGGGGGCTTGACGAATCAGTCCCAGCTGAAGGAGAACAGTGCTCTTGAGTTTCACAACAGCCCCCAAGTGGGCAGGACCACCACATCTCTGACATACGGCTCTCCCCAAGACAAAAAATCCCCATTAGCTCGTGTACAGTCAAAACATGCCCTACAGACATGTGTAAGCGAAAGATAGAAGGAAAATAAATAGGGAGACATGCATTTCCTGCCAGGGAGCCACTCTGCAGCTCCGGCTATTTGTTTTGACATTCGTTAAGTTATCATTTCCAGGCGGCGGACCAGCGAGGAACCTCCAAGCCTGAGGTTCACCGCCTCCGGTAGGGCAGTGTTTGTGAGCGGACGCCTTAAGTTCTCCAAATTCAAATACACAGACAAGGCCATTATAAATCCACGACTGGAAATAAAGAAAACAGGCTTCTAATTCTAACACCAATGTTTGTGCTCAGCTCGTAAAAGCAGTAATTTCAAGGCCACTGTTGGTGAGGTGGAGCTAAATCTAGCCACAGAACGGGGAAATTGCACTTAAATTTCTGGGCTTTATTAAACTTAACTCTTGTGAGAGTAGATACAAATCTCTTCCCAGGGTTTCAAACTATATTTACTATATTTTCTGTGAGGAGAGTATAGCAGTGGAGAAAAAACAGGTCAGCATGTTAAGAAACATGAAGCTGCAGGTATTACAGGTCCTGGTTCTTATTTCCTGCCATCATTTGCATATGAAGCGTGTCATTAGCTGAAGGTTTGTGACTCTGCTCCATGTGTTTTGGTGCAGGCTGGCTGCGATCACATTCAGACACTGATACTTGAGCAGAATCAACATAATAGAACTGCCTGAGGATATTTGGGCTGGTCCAGGTCTTATTGGTCTTAATTATTTTTTAGGGGAAAGAGCCCAAAGTTTTCAGCTGAGTTTAAGAAGAACAGCTGCAGGGGGATTCTGCAAAAGTGATAAAATAGTATTACAAATAAAAACTAAGGAAAGTCTTCTTCATGGAAGAGAGAAATAGCTGGTTAAGACTGATAGTTACTGGCTAAACCCCTAAAAGAGAGTGTTAAATTTATGCTATTTTGCAAGAGAATGTATTAACACCAAAGGTGCCATAGCCATGAGTAGTTCAAATGCACATCATTTTTAGGCAGATGTTTCCATCCATCCATCCATCCAGGCAAGGGCTGTGTACATCCAGTCTAATGTATCAGAGTTAGAAAGGTAAAAATAAAAAAAATAAATAAATAAAAATAAAAAGAACGCACAATTGTATCTGCCTTAAGCAGTAATGTGTAGTGATTGTCAAGGAGTTTGTTTTTTACTTGTACACTTTGTCTCTTTTCTTGCCTCCTCCCCAGCCGCCGCTCAGCTGGACGGGGTTGTCTCGGAAAGAGATGCGCTCTTTTTTTAACGGAGCAGACGTGACTCGATGAGGAGATGGAACTTCTTTCCCTGGAGACAAAGAGGAAGAGCAATGCGTCAGTACAAGGAGCAGTGCGACATGAATCAATCACAGACCTCAAATGGCAACACACAATATTTTTGCTAGTCTAATGACGTCCTCAGTGGTGCTCATTCATCGCTGTGGCTTTCTAACAGAATATATATATAAAAAAAAACAAAAAAAAAACAGGTTTCTATGCTAACTTCTACTTGACAGAATAGTGGATAGTTTATTTGTATATACCTGGGGATTTTTTTTTCCAAGGACTACGATGAGGAGTTCATGGAATTCTTGAAATTTTTATTTTCTACCAGGAAAAACTGAGTCGGTTTCAAGAAAATCAGAAATCCCAACAACAGTGTTAAAGGGCGTTATTGTTCCCACATCAGTTGGAACAGGCTTTTTGTACTTGAAAGGGAAGAATATTGACTTAATATTGAGTATCTAAAATTTTAAAACAAACAGCTGACAGGCTCAACTGTGGATTCCTTACTCTTGGAATTCCTAAAGAGGAATTAAAAAGATTTACGTTAGGAAATATAAAAGCTTTAATGAATGAGGTAAAGGTTGATGAGTTTAGTTTGCAGATAAATGTGATTGTGGTGTCCAATACTACAGACATTGAGCATTTTGTGTTTGTGTGCTTTGTCTCCCAGGGGCGCTGTGTGCTGTACCAGAGGCCCTTCCACTTCACCTGGGGATCAGTACAAAGCTTTTCCAACTCACAGAACAAAGGCAGTGCTTCTACCGGGCATGATGCGTTCCACGTGTAGAGCCCAGGCCCGCAGTCTCCACAGCCACCCCACACAGGGAGCCAGCGGGGAGGGCTCTGGGGGAGGTTGGAGGGGGGCGTATTGCAGGTACTGACCCAGCTCCAAATATCTGCACAGCTGGCACACTGTATAGAATATCCCCCACCACTCACAAGTCATACCTGATGGCAGCTCTCTAGTTTATGATTTTACTCAGGGCTGTGGTGTAACACTGTGCCTTTTCCCCGTCCTCTTAGCTTAAAGATCAACCACCACAGTCTTTTGTGTTTATTTTCAGAAACTTCAGTCCAGCTTTGGTGGCTGAATTTAGTCTATTAAAGACTTTTTGTCCAATTATCTGTTCTAAATCAGAACCAGAGCCCAGAACCTGATGCACATGTTGCTAATTTGCAGTCTTGCTATTAAATGTACAGAGATAAACAAATGGCCACACATTCAACCCAACCGCTGTGACCAAACAAATTGTTTTCGATGATTTTGCTTCTATTATGGTCGAAAAGTGGACAGAATTGAAGGAGCAGATATGCAACTTAAGTGGTTTCCTCTGCACACGTAATGAAAATATTTTGTGAGCCTGGAAACGCATTTTATGGCACCGTCCCAGCGAGTGGTGAGTATCGCATTGCAACAGGTTATAGAGTAGGTTATAGAGTATTTATGTAGTCTTTACTGCTATGGCAACCCACTAACTTTAAACCTTCACTTTGATGTGTGTATGTCACTTCAGAGGAAAAGAATACACAACTTTATGATAAATAAAGTTACACAAGAGTTACACATTTGAAGGCTGACTATAAAAACAGATTTCATCAAAGAAGCTACGCCCCTGTTTTCCTGATTTAACCCATTTCCTGTGATATAAACTGGCGTAGCACAGAAAGCATTAGATGTCCTTCCCAAGTTTATGAAATATCTAATTGGCTTTTTGAGAAACCCTCTTGCCTTACACATACATTCATATTCCAATTTGTGCTACACAATTTTGATAAGTGGTGTGCTCATCAGTGCAGACAAAGAGGCTTTCTCTCTCCACCACGCCATACATCCGAGAAGGAACAGTCCGCACGACCACATTCACTCCGGCTGCTGCTGCTGCTGCAGCACCTCGTGGATATCATTTTGAAATCATCATCAGAATCTAATTTGGCTTCGTTAGCAGGGACAGGGCTTCTCCTTCACTTGGATTCCTGGGCTTGTTTAATGTGATCATCTGCCATCAGCCTGTCAGTAGCATCTTTGTCACTCAAACTCCTGAGCCCCACTTCTCCTGACAGAAGGGCCAGTCATTCTTCACTGAAAGGACTGACTTTTTTTTTTTTTCTTTTCCCCTTTCTGCCCATTTCCTGTCAGAAGAGCAATTCGCGGCACTCTGTCCCCGGCCCGACCCTGTGGCACCCCTCCCCTCCCGCAGCAGCCGACCGAGCGGGCTTAGTCTGGGCTGAATAGGCAGCCGTCTTCACCCCTGCTTCTATGCACTCAGGTCTGTGTGACCTGAACCCTGCTGGTCCGAGTGCGCAAACACAGAAACATCTGTACACACGTACTAAATGTATATGTACTGCATATACACATGCATGTGCACACACAGGTACACAGGCCTCTATGATTCCTTATGTTTGAGCATGAAACTGCTCTGAAAGTTTGACTTTGTGCAGAAATAAGTGTCAAAATAATAAGAGTTTGCTTCATCAGCAACTGGCTGATTACAAATATAAGTATTTGGTGATAATAATAAATGTGCATGGGTAGCTGTTTCAGTTATGGATAGTTTTATCCATATTTATTTGACTTAATAAATCAAATATTTTTATGTATCTCTGTGCAGTAACAGCCAAATATTCTGCAATAATATTTTTATTTCGTCATCTATCCATCTACTGACCTACATACGATACACACTATGCACTGTATATGCATGTATGTAAATATAGTGTTTAAATAATTCCTAATTTCCACACCAATAAATCAATAAAACCTGAATAAAACTCCTTTAAATAAAATATAATTGTCTCTGGGTCACCAGAGGAGCTTAAAGTGGCACAAATCATTTAATTTACAGGAATAACTCTTTAAGAAAATACATATGTTTTCCTGACTCTGTTCAAAATTTGGTTTTAAGTTCCCTCTAACACAGTGATCCTCGGTCGAAAAATGGCTGTGAAGTTCACAAGACTCACTTGCATGACCCAAAGAGTTTCTGCGAGGATAATTTCTCTCTTTGCTGGGCTGGGCAGCTAAGTTGCTGTTGGCCCACAATCCACTGGCGTGATGTAGACGCTCTGTGTACCCTGGGTCAGCCTGCACACATAACACGCAGAAACACACACACACATAAATGAGGCCCAACATGACACGTCTCACGCAAGCAGTCCAGCATTTTGAAAAACACTCAACAAGCAGCGGCTCTGCAGTCTGAACATATCTAAGGAACAGGAGGAAGGGGGCGGCCCCACTTGCCAGTGATCATAACTCAAACTGCTACATAACGGCACAGGGAAACCTGCGGTTTCTGACTTCAAAGTCCTCACCAGCATCAGTATCATTCTGAGCCTCAGACAAACTGCTCCAAAGTGACACTGGGATTTCTGTGAGTGAAATGAAGAAATTGCAGCCGGTTGATCCAATTGAAAGTGTCACTGTGGAGCTAAACCTCACTAGGACTCACCTCCCCCCTCTTCCCGCCTTGCAACATGGGACATGACTCAGACTGGCAAAAGTAAATACTGCATACCTCCATATACATGCATACATGCAACCCCCCTCCAGAAAAGATTCAAATCAAGATTCATTGTCATTCTGCTGAAGTGAATGAAGTGCAGGGGGAGAACAGGAGGGGACTGTACTCACCACGAGCTGCACTCTGCCTCCGTTCAAAATGTCTACGCTGATCTCTGGTAAGAAATGCTCGCTGAGAATAAGACAAAGCATGTTCAGGCTGTTAGTGGCTGCCCTGAGCATTTCAAATCAATTCAATAGTTCCGCACTTTCAAGTATGTGCAGTTCCAGAAATAAACTTAGATGCCATGGATGACAATCTTAATGCATATGTTAGGTTAGGGCAGGGGGTACCACAGGTCTATATGCCTCAGAGACACTGTTGCTATTTGTTTCAATACTACTTCTTTTGTCATTTAGGTGATTTGTGTTTAAAAAGAATAATACAGCAAAACTATTAGATTTTACAATATTTCCACTTGTTGACTAATGAAGTTAAAAAATAAGAATGGAAATTATTCTATAATTATAAAAATAACAAAAGCACGTCTTCAGAGGATTTTTAAGAAATGATGCCAACAGTGAGAGCAGCTCATTGAGAGATCAATTACAAATAGATTTCTGAGATATCCACCTCTGAGATTTTTCTTGCTGCTAAATCTGAATCAAACCTTTTGATTAGGTAGCAAAATGTGTCAAATTGCAGAAACAATATCCCAGATATGTTGATAATCCATAGACCTCGCTACAAAAAAATTAAATAATAATAATAAAATAATAATAATAATAATAATCACATTTTAGAACCTGGTCAGATGAAACTTAAGTTGTGTGTATGGCTGGATATTACTAGTAAAGAAGAAGAAGAGTGAAGAAGGTAACATTTCCCGTCATACGACTACCTTACTGGATGACGTACATGAAGCGCCTCACCTCTCTGAGTCCCTGTCAGACTGGGTGTGAAGCCACCGCTGAGCTTGTCCCTGTGTCACTTGCTCCGTCTTCTCTTCCTGCGGAAGGCCCAGGTCAAGCTCACACACTGCACTCAACAGAAGACGTCAAATAAACATTAGGGTCAATTTCAAAGTTTTTTTTTCACTCTAACTCTTGTCAGTTAAAATAAACATTCGAGATGACAATGGTAACAAAGAACAAGTGCAACACGACCTAATCAGTGAATGACAGGAAGAATAATCAATACTGCAGACACAGAGTTGTGTTAACAGTTGCTCACAAAGTACAAGCTCAATAAATCCATGGACCTGAGGTGTAGCAACGCTTGGCGTGGGTTAGGTTTAGGGGTCAGTGTAATTACAGCCGGCCAGGGATCCCAGCACTGGGAGGCAACAAAGCTCCCAACATCTTATCTTATGGCTTAAGGTGGTGCATTTGTATGAAGGATCGTGTAATACTGTAGAATACACTCTAAGATGCCAGAGGAGAGGCTCTGCTTTTTTTTCTTTCCCCAAACAATTGTTGATGCTTGTGGTTGTTTGTAAAATTGAATCCAAGCGACGGTCCAACAGTTTGTTAAAGAGAGAAATCTGAAAGGCTGCTGATTTACGAGTTATGCTGAAATCCCATAATAAGCTCCTAATTCAAAGTAAACATTTATGCTGCGCTGACAGTGGTGCTGCCATAGACGGGTGTAAACTGATAATGAATTTTGACAGCCCAGTGCTGGAACTAATGATGCATTTATTTAAGCCATTTACTTGCTTTTTGCTAAGCAGTAAAATGGAGAGAAAAGCTTTACAGTTTTCATGGGTTAATTGAAAAGCCCACTAAAAACGTCAAGTGATAGATGCTTCCCCCCGGGGCATAAAAGGCCAGGAAATGGCCACTCGCACTTCTCATAGCTGAAAATACACAGACGGGGCACAGGCCAGAAAACCCCTCGGAGAAACATGTCTTAAACAGAAATTTTCTCATATACTGTAGTTATGTATAATCCAAACAGGGGTTCTGCGCTGCCTGTTAACGGTTTTTATATCTGTCATTCATATTGTAGGAGCCTATATGGGACTGACAGTAAATCTGAAATTCTTGGCAATGTGTAGTGAACATATGTTCAATGCGAGATACTAGATGAACACCATAAAAACATGAAAAAAGTTGTCACATATGCTGCACTCCAGTAGCATGAAGAGACTCTCTTCTAACTTCTCCCCTCTGAACCCTCCACCAAAGCCCCCTCCTGACCCCATCCAACCTCCTGAATCCCCCTCCGGTACTCCTCTAGGACACCAGGAAGGGGCCTGTAGGAGTCACGCCTGTTAAGAGGAGCTCTTAAGCACATTAAGTGATCTCGTCTGCACTGAGGTGGGGAGAACTGTGACTTAATATCAGAGAGCTGGAAGAGAGGAGGGTGGAGGCTTTGGCCCCACGGCAAACCAGCTCGGTGAAGGAGAGACACTGCTGGGAAACATCACCGCAGAAACAAACAGCACAGGGTCAGGCACTGAAAACAGTACTGACCCAAACAAGAACTTGAAAATAAATGGTGCTGTGAATGAGCTGATAATATTGTGTTGTTGCAATTGAGCATCCTGAACAGTTGTGTAATCATCACAGGGGAAAAAAACACAAGCAGTCAGACGTTCAGACTGTAAACAATTAGGCTGTTAAAAAGAAAAAGTTCAGCCAGATGATCTCAACCACCTCTTTTGTACATAAAACAAAAAAAGTGAACACACCTGTAATGTTGGCAGTAATCCTATTCTAATAAAACTGTGTGTGCACGCAACGAGGTAAGACATGTTTACAACAGACAAATTAGTTAGCTTGAAACAAACTAGTGCAACAATGTCCACCAGCCACAACTAAAGGCGAAAGTGTTTGATAAACCTGATGTTGAGGTGAAAAACCTGCTGCCATAGAGAGAAGATAGATGGAATAAATCTTACGACGCAAACAATCTCACACAATCTCTCCTCCATAGCATCCATACTGTTGTCTTGCACTCAGTTGTACATACAAAAAGTGGTTGTGAGGTTGGGGGAGGGGGTTGTCAGATGGTCTGTTTTGAAGGGTCACAAAAATCCAGAGGCCTTTACCATTAAACTAGCTTTTGGTTTGTTTAAACCACCAAAACAAAACCAGGCGAAATGGGTTGCGATCGAAACTAAATTATCTTTCTGCATTTTAATAACCTCTTATATCAAATATGTGAAATCACCTTGAATATAGCTGTGAAAAAACTGTTCAAATGCTGCATCATGTTCATGGTCAACATTCAGAGAAATGACAGACTTGCTATTGCTTGCTACACTTGTACGTGTCCTTTTATTAAGAATGTGAAAGTTGACTTTAGATTTATTCTGGCAGACTTGAAATGTGCCCCTCTAGGCTTAAGCTAAGGCTAACACTTACCTCGCTCTGTATTTTGTTCATAAGCCATTTTGTTGGAAAATATAGCACAATACAATGAAAAGCGTTTGTAGGATCCTGTTTTCATGGCATTTGCAGAGTGGCAGGAGAATCAGAGCGTGTCTGAAATATGACTAACTCAGTGTTTTTAGTTGGATGTCTGTCTCTGTGAGTGACTCAGACTGCTGCCCCACTATACACTGGTTTCCCTCTTAAGTGTGCCAGTGCATCTCAAACATATACTCTGACAGGAGAGCTCTGCTGCTTGAGATAAATAGAAGCTCAGAGATTACGGGGGGTGAAATTGAATGCATATGAATGGTGGTAAATAGTCTGACTTTAAGTTATTTTGGATGATGGATGATAAACAAGATGATTGTGTTTCAGTTGGACTTTGTAGAGGACTTGAAGTGTGAAATCGAGTTAAGTGCTGAGGAGGTAGAGGTTCCAGGCTGAAATAAAAATATATACCCTTGCGTCCCTCTGACATGAGGACGGATGTTTGGTGGAGCTGGATCTCAGTTTGGATGGAAAGGGAAGGTTGGAAGCATGTATGAGTCTAGGGGGGTTGAGTAGATGATGATGGAAAAGAGGAGAAACAAGGAGAAATGCTTGGAGGCATCTAACATCTTCAGCATCTGTAGTACCCAGACACTTGACAATACAAATCATCTAAAAAAAAAAAAAAAAAAAAAAAAAAAAAAAGGAAGTGCATTTCTATATTTTTTTGTCTTTAAAAGAAAATGTCTTGCGGCTCTGCTCCATTCTCTCCCTCGCTGTCTCCCTCTCTGGGTATGTAAGCCGATACCCATTTCAAGTGGGTTACTCATGTCCAGCACATCCACACAAAGAGCCCGGATAAAATAAACACGCCGCGTCGGATATCTTGGAAAGAATCTGTCATGGGTTTGGGACTAATCACCTCCAGAAGGGGCTTGACTCAAAGCCTGAAATGTTAGCCCCTGCCGGGGAGCGCTGGCTGGGCTGGGCTGGGCTGGCTAGGCCCCGGGCACTGGGGATGGATCCGGAGGAGGGGGTGCCTTCCACAGGTCAGGACCAGGGGAGCAAGAGAGGAGGCTGGCCTGGGCCCGTTTAAAGAGCACCAGGGATCAACGCACCGTGAGCCAGTTCCTGACACACCGCCTCTGCTGCCACTGTCGCCACCGCCTCTTGGTCACCCTGTAAAAAGGCAGCAGGGGTCGTCTCCTCCAGAACAGAGCTGGTTAGAGTTACACATTTTAAAACCGACTAAGGGCGAGGGGCATTAAGCATGGGGAAGGGTGATGTTCTAACCACTGACCCGCGTTACTTTATCAGCTGATGTAGCTGCTTCACCTCATTCCTTGAGAACACCAGTCCAGTTTGATGAATTATCAAGACAAGGGTGGAGGCGAGAGATAAGGATACTGGAAAGAAACAGAACTGGAAATATTTTTGTAACGCAATAGGTTATTTGGATGGAAGCGGTCTGTAACTGCCAGTTGGCTGAGAGTGTATCCACAGCTATATTGTGCTCAGACACGATTCCAGTGTCAGGAATCAGAGCGTAGGAAAACTTGAAATAATACACCTGCAGCTCACAATAAACACTAAATAACATGATGATGCTGTCGTAATCAAACTCTAATTATCAGCTGAAAAATAACTAACACAAAAAAAAGCATCAACTGAATGCCAAAGATAAATTTTGTCTGTGTAACTTTGTCGGTTTGCTGACGGTTTCAATATCAGTGAAGACACTGAAAGAAGAGGCTCCTTCACAATTACTGAAGGGATCCACTCAAGCAGATAAAGTGGAATGAAAAACATCTCAAAGTTGAAGGTAAGACTTGCTCTATTTCTCCTTAAGATGAAACATGACATGACCAAGCAAACATACTGTACTTATCCACAGCTAATTAAAGGGTATTTCATGCTTATGGCAGAATGGGACTTCGACCAGAGAGAGAGAGAGAGAGAGAGAGAGAGAGCGGTCACTTCACCGCCTGTTGGCGAACACTGTTGTTGCAGTGTCCTCTTGACTGCTAGATAACCACGAGCGTCATGCTCTCTGGATGTGAGGCCTTGACCCTGGTGGGTGGGGGAGGGGTAAAGGGGGGAGATGGAGACATGCCTCCCCAGTCTTCACTCCTGACCTGCCTGCAGCTATTCCCTTTCTTTTAAGGCTAGCTGAGGATGTCAACTTCAAATCGTCTCTATATCTCAATGGAGAGCAGGAGGCCACAGCAAGAATAAGCAGAAAAGATAACTGTTCCTTTTCTCTGATAAGCAGATTATATCACATCATAGTCATAGATACTATTGAAGACTGTATCTCCATAACAGTCTTATGAAAAAAAGCATGTCATTTGTGATACATTAAAACCCTGTGAAACCACATTTACAGTTTTGAAACAAAGTGCGTTTTCTGGCACGACAAACTTCACCCACTTCCAAGGTGCGTGGATAAAGAAAAAAAAACACAATTGCTTCTTTTTGAAAAATGAAAACAAACTGGCTAAAATATAGCTGTTGGCTGCACCCAAATTTACAGAGAAAACATTTTTTGAACCATCACTCCTACCAAGAGGAAGACTAATCTCATAGATACAGTAGCTAAATATATATATATATATATCTCTACTGTAAAAATAAAAATAAATACCTGAAACATATATATATATATCATTTTTATTTTTATCAGATATTTGTCTGCTTTGTTGGCACCAACCTGCAGGTATGGGTTTGAATTCTACTCTATTCATATTATTGTATTTCCCATGTTTGACTGTCTGACCACATGTGTGTCTTGTCCTGTCAGACTTCATTGTGACTTCTTCTTTGGTAAATACAATGGTATCATAAGGAACCTTTCACATAAGAGATTTGTGAGCACTAGTTACACACATAATGCAAATACTGTCACATTACATATGATTGTTGCACGCACATTTTAGATACATTTGTAAAGGTCTACAGGACCCTCATGCATGAGCAACAAGTGCAGTGGGTGTTTCAATCAAATCAATATGTCAAAAATACTAGAAGAGGACATTAGCTGGTGCCACATTCAGCTTGCATGTTGCATTTTGATGAAACAGGTTCAGATTTTCACTAAAAGAAGTATTCACCACTGTTACTAAAGTGTTTCTAAATGTGTAGGGTGTCTTAAAACCTACCTGTCATATAATTTCTGTTGTGTAGCGCAGGCCTGTTTCGTGCCTCCGCTGGACCCCGCTGGTAATTGCAGTTTCTGAACAAGGCAAGGCGGGCAGAGGGATCTTGGAGAATAAGAGAAAGAGGGTCAAAGAAGGACAAGGCAGATCTAAAACCAGAAGCAGAAAACCAGGCCCTAACATTCGGAAAATATTAGAACAGCGCTCTGGTTCCACTGAGGCAGATGCCATTTGGAGTTACAGCCGACATAGACCTGTGTGTTGGTGGAGCAAGATGACAAGAGCCCTGCTATTGGAATCATGCATTTGCAATTCTGATCAAAGAGCAGCCTCTCTCTACATGAGCGTGGCATGATAACCATGGCAGGACTACTGTTTCTTGGAGCAGAGCAGGGGTGAGGTCACCTTTCACTGTAGCCGCACTCAAACGCCACAGTGAAACAGAATGAAAGTCATCATGGGATGAATTGTCAAGAGGTTTCTTGGCAATCGTAATTTCCTTTAGTAGGCTCTCAAATAAGGCCCAATAAGAGGTGACGGGCCCTGATTTCTGCTGTCTGTTATGGCTCGTTAACGCACATGGGGTGGAAAGGTTCGCTGCTGTTCAAGCACGGTTAAAGGAACAAAGATGATAATGATAAGAGGCGAAAATTTGTGTGGATTTTTTCCCTTTTAGAAAATAGATTTATGTCACAACAGCAGTTCTTCCCGTATTGTGAGGGAAATTTAATGTTAAAAGATTAAAAACGAGGAGACAGACAGAAACAATAGCTCTGGGGTAGATGGGGCTACTACAAGGATTGAAAAATGTTTTGTCATTCAAAAACAAATCTTGATACCTAAAGGGAGTAAATGAGTAAATCTCATCGTGTCAGTGAGTCATTATGCATGTACTATGTTTGATCCAAGATCTAATGAAGCTGTCAAAGTGACTTTATCTGTAACAGTATCAAAATCAAAAATGTAACAACAATGAGCTCTATGTGAGGAAGGATCATGAGCTTTGGATTTGAAGTCATTTCGGAAGAAAACTATAAGCGCTTCTGATCTGCTATATTGCAATTTTGAAGATATTTCTGTTCATTTTGCAGCCATGACAAAGGCAAAGGACAATATCCAAATCACAGGAGCTGCAATTTTTTTGATAAAGACAAATAGTGTCACAACATTGTTCTGGATTCTGAGCAGCATAAGTGTTACGATGCTACAGAGATGCCCTGGCCTACAAATCATATTCTCTAGACATAAGGGAAAATGTTTGTTTTGTACAAGACCCAACAAAGATCACATCATCATTTAAATTTTCAGCTGAAATCGTATTCACAATGCACACATGATTTTTTTATGTCAAGTAGCATTTAGCTAACAATAATGTATCTTGGACCAACACAGTTCTACACACTGACCTTTATGTTGTTTCCTCGACTTCATCTTCTGAGCTCTCCTGAGCATCAGACGAGCTGTCTGGCTGTCGGTGAAGCCCCTGGAGACAAAAAGAAGAAATGTTACACATTGAGTGACATAACAATACACACATGCACAAAAAGAGTCAAATCTAACAATAAAGACACAACGTAGATGACTTGCCATTCCTCCAGAATCCTTTCTGATCTTGCAGAGACACCACCGAGCGCTGAGGATGAAGCTGGAGATTTGCTTCTGAAATAAAAAGATTATTGTCCTTAAAAACATAACAGAAATGTACAAATGAATATTTTTAATTAATATCACATTTTAATAATAAACCATTGCATTTATAAAGCACTGGCTGAAAGCAACAGAAATAGTGTCAGCATGTTTTTGACAAATCAAGTGATCATCAGAGGAAATCAGCAGAGAAAGTTTATTGAATCCTATTTTTTTTCTCAGTGAGGTTTGAGTACTGTTTAAAGGCGGCATTACCTACGTTTAAAATGTGGACGATGTTGAATCAGCCGCTGACATGTTTGTTAAATATAGATATAATTTAGACACAAGTCTTCTCGACATAAGGTACAATTTCTAATTATTTCTACCTTTTCTATTATTTTCTACCTCTAGCATCACTCTGAGTCATTTGCTTTGGGTTCAATAGATATGAACATTACCCTGTCGGTGTGATGGATGTCAGAATAATCCAGGTACAGAATAAAAACTAAACAAAAAGTGAGAATATAAGGAATACATCTCAGATAACACTGACAGTATGTTCACGAGATTAATGTGACGAATAAAACAAATTTTTCCTCTGACAATTTATTTTCCGTGAGCAGACTCAGACTGATACATTATTGTGACATCGTTAAAGACTAACTAAGACATATTCACTGTAACTGTCACTACTTGAACATTTTCTCTTCCTCTGCATCAAACGTAGTCAGACATTGATGTAAAGAGTGTGAAACAGAAATTGAGTGCATTATGCCAGACTGTTGTTTCTCAGTGTAAATGGCAGCCAGTGGTGAGGCTGTGGGTTTGACCTGTTGGAGCTCTCTGGGGAAATTCTCTGCCCAGTGGGGTCCACCTGTTCTCCAGTCACCCAGGCCTGCTTCGGCCTCCATAAAGGTGGCGGTGTACGGTGAGAGGGTTCACGGAAGGGCTCCAGAGGCTGAAATACAAATATGAATCAGTGTCGGCAGCATTTTGTCACTTTATTTTAGTCAATTTTTAATAGCTTGCTTTTTAGACAAAGGTATATACAACAGCCAAGCATTATATTAGCTCCAAAAAGAGTGATTTACAAAGTGTTTCATTTACTGAAGGGGTTGGGTTTTCAATTTTAACTTTGGAAACTTTTCATCTGCCTGAGTGAAGAGATGTGCTCAGAAAGCTGTGACACTAAAACTCTGAATGGAAAATTAGAGTTTGGTCTAGACAACTACAAGTCCTCAGTATACCCTGGGGGAGTGAAATATAATGTATACAATAATGTCCACTTTAATTTAACTCATGTGCATGTTTTCATTTGAGGTATTTGGCTGACATAAAGTGATTTTTCACACTGGAGGAATGCTCATATGTAAGTCAAACTAACAGCTTAATTACTCTCCAGATCCAATTTTCTCTTTGTCCAAGTGCTAAATTGTTCATCCCTGCCTTTGATGTGTACCTCAGCATCAACATATTGAAGCCAGCCACGACAGCAGCTGCACCGCATCAGCTGGACGAAAGCAGCTACCATGATGTACAGCGCTGAGCGTGCTCCAAAGAAAAGATCCACCAAGAGGTAAATGAAAGGGGGGAAAAAAAACAGGACCACAGTCTGCCAGTGTGAAAAATGACATCTGCTTGTGCTGAGCAACCTTCAGCCCTCCAGGAAATAATCTTGTTTTTCAAGAGAATAAATTTAAAGATCAATCAGGGAGAGTGAGACAAATCCTGGAAGGAGGGAAGAGGAGGTAGGACAAGAAAATAAGTCTGTAGTTGACATCACACAGGGGCTGGTAAATCCCCCCCCCCAAAAAAAATCACTTGCCACTTTCACTATAATAGCAACCCACCAGGTTTTACGAACATTAGAGGATGTCCCTGGACAGTTGCTTTACCTTCAGAGACAGTGGCTCCTCTGACACAGGGTGAAGTCTGGAAGGTGAGTCTTCAGAAAGCGGCAATGTCCAGTATTTCTCTAGTGCTGCCTTTGTGAAAATAAAAAGTTTTTTTTACACAATATATATATATATATATATATATATACACACACACACACACACACACACACACACACACACACACACACACACACACATATACATAAACATGAAGGGAATTCTTAAGTGTCAGGAACAGGATAGAGTATTAGTACATAAAGATATGTGAATGTGTTTTTTGTGTGATGTGTGTATGGGTGTACATACAGGTTATTGTGTCCAAATGCTCATGACTTTTTCAACTTACACTCAAACATGTTTGTACATTTGTGTCTACGTATGTATCTTTGCAGGTTTGCATGTGTGCAGGTTTGTGCGTGTACTCAGAGAGGTGGTGGGTGAGTATATGTACATATTTATGCAACTTGTGTGCAGGAAGGGTTGTGTGTCCGATGGGGCACTGCGGTGGGGACTGAACCATGAAAGTGTATAACACTTGAACTTGTGTGCATACCTCATCAAAGACAAATTCATCCACGTCTACCTCCTCAAAGATTTCGTCCTCTCCACTATCAGGGCATGTGACAGCAGCGAGAGCAGATGCAAGCCTCCTCCTCAGAGCGAAGCCCCTCCAGAACGCCTGGAGGTAACCAAAGAAAGAAATGGAAGAAACCTCTCTGTGAATCACAGGGCAAACGTAAATACTGTGTTATCCCATTAGAGAGATAAAACATGTTAACCCCTCTTTTAATTGCTGAGCGCTCTGCTGTCTGAACTCTGCGTGACTCCAGGCTGCTCGGAGACAAATGGAGCTCCACTGTGCCTCTAAATCCTCCAATTCCCAATGGGCTTGGGGGGGGGCACACTTTACTTTAAGTTGAGCCGAGCAGGAATCCTAGAACTCTTACTACCGCACTTCTGATTAATCATTTTGTAGAACCCTAGTATGCGTACACACTACTCTACTACACCACCACCCCCACCCTCTACCTTACAGAGCGCAGAAGGACTCATCAAACACTTTTTTTCATCAAGAGGGGATTTGGGAGAAGTGTTGAGTAGCATGTTTTTGAGAACAGCAGTTTACACCTATGCAGGGGATTAGCCGAATAAGCCTCCACAGCACGTATGAGGCCTAAAGATGAATGCTAAGGGTGAAAATTAGACATTTTTAAATGTCCACTGTGTGAAAATGAGTTTAGCCTTCTGCCACAATACTGGAAAACTGTAGCTGTAGCTGCTGATGTTTTAATTTACACATAGATAATAGCAGTCTGAATGTCAGCTACGCTTTTATATATTTTTTAAGTATTTTAACTAGCAGGCCCTGTGAGAAGTAGCTTTACTGTATGTAGATGTCTTTTGACTTTTAATTGAAATGAACATAATGGGCAAAACTGATCTAATGGGTGAATTGAATCAACTCAATTATGAAATCATTGTACCATCTTGAGTTTGTAACTTTTAATTAGCATAACTGTCTCCTGGATTGGCATTGCAGTGTGTTGCAGACATGGGCAAATAAATCCATCCATTAGCCCTGCTGCTAATCCTTGTGTCGCAGTGGGCTGGAGCCAATCCCAGCTGATGCTAAGCTGTCGGGTACAACCTGGACAAGTCACCAGCCTATCACAGGGCTGACATATAGAGACAAATAAGCATTCACACCAACATCCACACCTACGGGCCATTTGTAGCCACCAATTAACATAATTGGACTGTGGGAAGAGAAAGCCTACACAGGTAGAGAAAGAACATACACATTACATACAGAAAGGCCCCAGGCCCAGGATTCAAACCCTGAACCTTCTTGCTTTGAGGGTAACCACTGTACCACTGTGCATGGGCAAATAGCTGCCCCTAAAAAACTCAATTCAATGTATGTATGTACAATAAGTGAGGAAACTAACGCAAATCAATTTCTGCCCCGTATTTTATAGTATGACTCAATTCATTGGATTTAACCTTTTGTAATTTAGACTAATAATAATAATTTTCATCTTTATTGCCCACAGATGTGGAAATTTGCCTTTGGCATCACAGGGTGGTTAAAACCCATGAGTATGACTCACATAAAATAAATACAATAATAAATGAACAAAACATGCACAGTATAGACAACAATAACCAACACAATCGACTGCGAATGATGCCTGCGAGTGTAAAAAAGGTATTGCATTTGGTACAAAGGAAATGCTGTAAATGTTCTTGGTTGCTGTCACAGCTGTCATCTTCCTGAGGGTGGTTAAGTGAATTTAAAAATGTGTAAATATTTGACAGTTTTACCTGAATGAGAGCTGCTGCACAATTTTGTTCAACAACACTGTCAACAACATGAGAGGCTCCCGACTCTGTCTTTCTTCCTCCCCCTCCCTTCTCAGCTTTGGGGGGGCTGCTGATCTTCCCACGTTTCTGTCTGCATTTTCTCCACCACTGCTGAATCATAACTGCTGCTGTGCTGCTCCAGAAAGGACACAGACACACAGACGCACAGACACAGACACACACAAAGTAAGGGATATACATGAAGTCATAGCACCTTTGTCTTTCAAAACATGGATTTATTCCTGAGCTGACATCTGGAGAGCAGGACCCTGGAGAGTTTAAGCCTGTCCAGAGCTATCCTTCATCTCAAAGATCTATTGTCCTCCCAAAGATAGCGCAGTGTTAATGATGAAGCTGCGTGTTAAAATGAATAAGATGTTCAACGTCTTCTGCTGTAAATCAAATAGAGGAGGCTCCAATGATGACAAATGCTCCGCCAGCAGAAACGAATAAAATGCCGTGCTGCTATAAAAAGTATCTTTAAAAAAAAAAGAGGGTGTCCACTTTCAGTCAGTAGCGTCCAGTTTTGTACCGTCACTACATGAGCTGAGCTCACGGATTTGTTAAAACTGCATATTATGTGATGGAATGAATGTACACACATGGACACCACTGACTCAGAAGATTACTTTTTGGGGTCCGGGTCTTGATGCCTGGGCACAGATGACATTTCAAGATGGTTGGAGTGAAGGTCTGTCTCTGTAAATGACTTCTCTGAAGTCCAGTAGCTCCCATTGATGTTCCTGCTTGGAGGTGCCAGTGATACGTTTTCAGCAGACTCTGAGTGGTCAGCAAGCTTTTCAGCACTGCTGCCGTCCATGTCCAGTGCGTTTACAGGCCTTGTGGATACCGTGGTGTTGCCGTATTCGTGGGCAAACCTCTGGTCCACAGCCAGCTTCAGAGTCTCAGTAAAGTGTCGGCAGGAGCTTCTCACAGCTTCCAGGTGAGATGAGGCATTACTGTGAAGATACACACAAAAAAAAAAAAAAAACACACACTGTTCTCAACATGGATGCTCACTCTGCATTTACTGGAGTAGCAGTGGAGGCCCTAAGGCACAGATGAACCCAATTACAACCCATCTTAGCTCCAGTCTACATGAATAACACTTAACACTTAATCAATATATTCAGCGGTTCATGTGGACTGGACTCCTTTATGAGAAATATGAGGTGCCGGACTATGTAGTCAACAAACCTGTTAATGATGATTATATATATATATATATATATATATATACTCAAGTTTCCAGTTGAAAGGCTTTCATTTACAGTAACAATGGGCTTGATTGTTTTAATCTGATTTTGAACTGATGTTTGCAGTAAGAAAAATGTCTTGTTTCCAAAATAGACTTATGCTTTTCACAGTTACAATCAAGAAACACCACTTGAGACTATATAAATATTTTTGCTTTTTCTCTCTTTTAAACAGAATGGAAGCAGCTGTATCTCTAACAATTATTACAGGTCTGTATTTCATTTGAGGTTCAAGGTAATTAAATTGAAGGCATGCTATTATGAAATTAGAGACCTTCCATTCAGCATTTTCTGAGAGAAGAGAAATTCAACTCATTCTCCTCAGGAAAAAAAAAAAAAAAAAAATCAACCTGTAAATTAATGGCATATCAGATTTTTCTGATTTGACCAGTTCATCTGAGGTGAAGTGAGTATGAGTGTGTGTGCGAAGAGTATCCCTGCTCTGTGTGTGCCCTAATACCATATAATGTCTCTTTCATTGAGGGATAAACTGACTACAAAGCCACCTTAATGGAGACTTAATGAATCTATTAGCAATGCTTGGCTCTGCTCCTCAGTCCCCTCCCTGTGCTGCACCCTGAGGGGCCTTAAGTACCCAGTCGGTCTGGAAGGCCAGTAGCCTTAGGTAGTACAGCTTCTTCTCTACAAAGAACCAGCTCTTCATTCTCAGTGGGACAAGAAAGAGAGGTTCAAAAGGACTGTGACACAAACGACCCCTCCTCCCTGTACCTGCTGGTTCACTCCAGGGTCACAAAGAGATGTTAAACCTGCAGTAGAACATACTAATAGTAATGTGCATGTTGATTATTACTAGCCTGAGTCTGTCTGTATCCTTGTGTGTAGACAGCAAAATCTTTGTTGGTTATTTATTTTTCCATTTACATTTCAGGACATTTAGGGACAACCAACAAATTTGGGCAGAACAATCAATATCAGCAGCCAGTGACTCTTTCTAGGCATACGCCTGAAGTGGAGGGGAAAGCAAGGTTGAGCTGCTGGATGGGTGTGTAGCTCACACACAAGAGACAAGTGATTCTCTTACTGCAAATTCTTATATCCGCAGAAAACAAAACCATGGAAGGTCACAGTGTCTATGATGCATTTTGCATGTACATGTTTTTTGCAGCATCTTGTTGAACTTTGACTATAAAGTTAATTAGTTTAAGACAACATTTAAGATTTATTCCATGTTACTGTGATAAAATCCAGCTTGTCTTTTAAAGAATTTTGCTCTGTTCAAGTGACATGAATACAAACAAAAACACAATTTAGCCAGAGAAAGAAAAACTTTTTCATGGATTTCTCTGTTATAAATGATCACTCGTACACAAAAGTGTTTTATGGATCTGCTGTGGATGAAACACTTCTGCATCAAAGCACATGTATTGAGGGAAATAGATTTTAATTAAAGTAAGTTGTATGTGTGAAATAAAGGCGTATTCAGACTTCAACCTACACCCTGTAAAGAAAAGCTGTGAAACCATACCCCTGGTATACCCCATGGTTTCCCACCTTACAGTCACTAGTAGACTGGCGTGTGGCACCCTTCTCACCTCCCCTAAACCTAAGTCTGACATGAGGTCAGGCCAGGGGTTAAATGGCCGTGTTGGTCCTTGCAAAGCCCCCAGAATGGCTCATTGTCCAGGGGCCAGGGGGGTAGAGGGCACACAGTGAGGGGTGAAGCAAAGGGAGCGCCACGCTAACCCCCCGAGCCATAGGAGTCCTCGGTGTGACCCGTGCGCGTAGCCACCGCCACGTTTCATCTTTTGTGCTTAGTAATTTGGAAGGGTCATGAAGATAAGCAGAAAGTTGACCACTGTTTCAAGTGTTGGTGGTCCCGTCTAGCACAGGACTGTCAATGTGTGCAGAGGCCAGTGACATCGAAGGAGTTGTGAAAATAGATGGACGTTGTCTTTAGCCTCACTACACCCTATGTATGAGACATAACAAGAGGATAGCTCACATTCCTGACTGCTTGATGTCTGTCTGTCTGTCTAACAGGCCGATCACCACATGATTAAAGGTGTAATACAACCTCTTATAAATAAACTTATTTTTGTTGGGGAAAACAAAACATATTTTGAGGTAATTTGGTGTCGAATTAATAATTATTTGACACAAAGGGTTGTGACTACTTCTTTTCCCTTCCTTTCTTCCCTCCCCTGAGTAGCTTTTTGTCCACTATAGCTATTAGTCATTTCACTTTACCAGCACAGATAATATACGAGTCTTATCTAGTAAGGCGGAAAGTGGCACAAATACTTCATCCCTGATGTCATTATAACCGAAAAATAAGGATGAAAAGTAAGTGATCTGATTTAACAACATCACAACCCTAGAAAGAGTTAACAGCGGACGACTTGAAAAAGTTGTCTAGCACACCAACCAAGGACCAAGGTTTGGCACATCTCACTCTCCATGCCTCAAGGCTGCAGTGCTGTAGTAGTAGTTCAGACTTTATTTATTTGTTAAAAGGATAATACCTACAAGTGGAAAATAGAGTCTGATTAATAAATATATAGGTTCAATATTAGGTGAGAATCAACAGACTCACTGTGTTGTCATTTTTATTTATTTTCCTTTATTTCTATTATTCTTATGATTTAGAATAACCTTATTCAAGATTCTTTTATTTTACTAAAAATAAAAAATATTTTTACTAAAAAGGATGTTCACTAAAAAAGATGTCATAAAAGTATTTATTTTTTATCAAAATATAAGGTAAAGTGTGTCAGTATCTCTTAAAAGTTTAAAGCATGCTTTTACAATAATATGGTGAATCCGAATTATTTTAGAATAATAATTTTAGAAATTTTTTAAACGCTTCCATGCCTACATCAGGCCTGTGCTCCTCCATACTCACGTCACCGACAGTACATCTACACCAGCAGTCAGAACTTTTCACTTACCTGAGCTCCCTGCTGCACTGCTGCTGTAAATCACAAGCCTGCTTTAGCTGAGCCTGACAAAACGTTAGGAAGCAGCCGCCTGAGGCCGTGGTGACACAGGGAACAGCAGGCGCTGACATGAAGGTGTCTGTCTCCTGGCCATCAACGACTCTCAGGCAAGCCACAGCCCTCTGCAGAGTGGATCTGAAGAAGACAGCAAATCGGAGTAAATGTCAATTTTTAAAAGCCTTCATTTTTTATATATCAACCGAAAAGTAGACTAGATTTTTAAAAAATGATTAAAATCCAAGTCAAGCCATAATATCAGATACCGTACTAATTATAGTACTAGACAATTTAGGCAAAACAGGACTAATAATATATTTAAATTTGTCGTCTGCTGACACAGACAACTGAATGCACTTGAATGCTGCTCATAAACAACAGTAGATTGAAAGACTGAGGTGCTAGAGAGCCCAGTGAATGGAATAAATGGAGCCCAAAAAAGGTTGAGATTTCGGATACAGCGGAGAAGCTTTCAAAATAGAGGTTAAGTCAGAGTTAAGCAGTGAGGTCTTCTCAGGGTTACAGAATAAGTCATGAAGCTTCTGCCCTCAGGCTTCTTCCACGGGGCATTGGTATGATTTGACTGAATGGGCCTCACAAATCAATGAAAGTTTCCAACTTGTGTTGAATAGATTTAAGTGCATTTCCTTCTGTTTTATATTTCAAGCCCATCATTTAATCACTGATAGATCTATTCAACTCCCCATCGTGTTGGATAATGATCAATATCTTATTGGGCAGAAAGTTACTCAAAATACAGAAGGGTGGGAGCCGCCGCTCTCTGTTTATCTTGACAGGTAGAGTTTGATAAAAAACTGTTTTGGATCCCACTGAGGCCACTTACTGTACATGCTGTTCTCTATGTCGATGCATTGTACATTTTGTCCTCTGGACTAATCTATTTAAGGTAAATTTGTTGAACTTTATTCGCTGGTATAAATAAAGCACACTGATCTGGCATTCAATCTAAGTCCATTTTGAGACAATTAGCTTATTTGTTAATTTGTCTAAAAGTGTGGCTAAGCCCTACTAAAAGGAATACATAAGGTACTATTAGTCTTTAATCTAGAGGGGAGCCCTGAATGGCTGAGTCTGAGGGAGAGGTAACCGCTGCCTGAGGCTAAGGATGTACAAGCAGAGGAATCCCAACTATCTGCCAGAGAAACAGAGTCCGAGCATCCACCAGCAGAGCACAGGTCAAATGTGGTCTGTGTTCAGTGGGAAAATGTGGGTCTGGAAACTCTACAGGACACTTGGGAACGGCAACAATAAAATCCATAAAAAAAATACAAGCCCTCAGGCTATGAAGCCGATTTTTTAAAACATTTATGAACAACTGGGTTTCTCAAAATTGATTCCCAGAGCACCACAAGCTCTTAAATTGTGCTACCATGTCATCAGAGGAAGATAAAACATGTGTAGAGGGCAAGCTTTTCATTTCACCAGCTCATAATGTGTGTTTTTGTGATTATTTCAGATTGTATGTCTTTATAAGTCTATCTCAAGATGTTTTACCAATCCATGGCTATAATAGATATTTCAGGGTAGCTCTCTTTGGATTATTTTAAACAAAGATCTGCCTTACAGTATGTCAACTGTCTCCTCCACTCTATGTACCACAACCACCATTTGGGGGGGGAATAAACAAACAAAGCTAATGGTGAAGTAATCTTGTCGCTTCAGGTGCTTTTTTTGTTATCTATAGTTTATTCTGATTCATGTATGGGTTGTAAACCCCCTTCTTCCTTGAGGATTTAAAAGTTCATTCTATTCACAGACAGCACGCAGAGTTTTCCCCAACCACAGTGAGTCAAAGACATGACCACAGAGGACAGGATCTGCGTACTGTCAGAGGGATATGGGTTTTGATGTGGCCCACTTGGTCTCCCTGACACAGATCGGGATTCGATTCCAACCCTTCGGGCATGTTCTCTGACTGGCTGTCTTCAAATGAAGCTCCAAACCTAAACAGGACCTTTTGATTGTTACATGAGCTCACTAATTCAGCTCAGGAGGGGACGCCACTTAGGCCTATTTGGGAGAACACAGAGTAGAGCAATGTACAAAACAATTAGATGCCATGAGTTGTTGACGTTTACAATGGAGGATTCTTACAAAAGAGCTGGGGCAGGGGGTTGCTGGTTTCAGAAAGAAACCAGACAGTTTTCATGATTTCGACTTTTTTCTGTTGGGGTGTTATAAAGTGTGTATTTGTCAAAAAACTAAGCTAGGAGCGCCACAGTTTGGATACTGTGAATCTATCTCTCTCTCTTTCTCCCTCTCTCCCTCCCTCCCTCCCTCCCTCTCCTCGCAGCTATATCTACATTGACTTCACTCGGACTTCAACCTGAACCTTTCCGAAATTGAAATAAATTTCATTCTCCTTTCTTGGGAGAAACACTGTTCTTGGCTCACATTCCTTCAGCCTTCTCCTCTAGCCTATATGTATGAGCACAGGTCCGTATTTCATTTAGTGAAGACTTCCTCCAAAACACAGGCTCTTAAAGTGGCCCTGATTAATCAAGGCCCAGTGTTTTCTTCTTCCACATCTCCTGGTTCAGGGGCTGCCTGCAGGGAGTGAAATTCTCAGCGCTCGCCTTTTGGTGCTTTAATTTAGCCGGTGTTATCACTGGCTCGGGATGAAAGGGTCGGGGCATGAGTGTGGAAATACAGAGAGTTAATTCCACTGCTGGCACTGGAGGTTAAGAAAAGTTCAGTGAAATATTAAGGTTATGTTTCAGTTAAGGTTTAAGACGAAAAAAAAAAATGGCAAACTAGTAACTCGTGTTTTTATGTTGTTTTTTTTTTGGTTTGGTTTGGTTTTTTTAAAGAAAAACAAACAACAAAAAAAGGATATTTACAAATTAAAAACTTGAATTTAATTTTAGTATTATTGAACTTGGTCAGGAATATTTCACATGTGCTACTGACATTCAACTCTTTTGAGTTATGATGTTGCTAATTTAATGTTCAAATGTTAAAAATAATAGTATTAGTATAAATAATAATAAAAGATAAATATTTTTAAAACTGCAACATTAAGGGTTTTCCGGAGGGGAAAGCAAAGTATAGTTTTTCATATTTTGTGTATTTTTCTGTGGGTGTGAGGAGCTAAATAACTTTGCAAACCTGTAACAGCTGAGATCATTGCTTATGACAAACTGATAAAAGCACAAAGAATATAAGTCATTATTGCATATTTTTCATATAACTCACTATTAACTGTCTTGACGTGGGAGAGGTATTTAGACACTGTAAGTGAATGACTAAATTGACACTGAAAGGATAATTGATTTTTCTGTTGTATCAATATTTTGGGAATTACGAGCACTTAGCATGACGTACGCACACACAGATGTCGGTGGCACGTCGCAGTAATCTAATAGCAGACGCGGATCACAGTGCTAATCCTGGGAAGTGGAGAGGAAGGCCTGTGTTCTGCTGGAATGTTTAGACTACCTGAGCCAATAGACCGAATTTGTGATAGAGAAATACTGGATTTTCGCTGGTATGTTACTTTGAACATCCATCACAGCGAGTGATATTTCAGAGCAAAGGAAGCTGAAACTGAACCTTTTTTTCCCAAAGAATTTCCAGAAAGAGCCACGGAAATTTCTAATTATGCTATCTCGATAAGAAAAGAGGATGGCAGGTACTACATTACTGGTGCATTCAAAACAGCTTAATACAACAGTGTTGCCTGATGCACCCTGAAGGCAGAGGCACACAGATGAGAAAAAATATTCAATTCCTGGAAAACGGTAGCCTGTGTGTGCATTTGCCCTCACTCCTCCGTCCAGACCTCACTTTACCTCCAGTCACTTTCCTGCTGCAATGGATTCCCCTTGAGATGGACCTCTCGCAGGAACCAACATCCCTCCAGACTCTCACATACATTCTGCAGATCTGAGAAAGAAGCAAGAAAAACAACTTTACCATGTCGACGCCAATATTTTTCACACTGTTCCTCACTTTCACCATTGTCTCAGCTGGTTATGCAGAGCCACATCAACTGAATGAAATAAATAGAGGCACGTTGAGGAGAATCTTATTTCCATGGAGTCATATTCTGGACAGGCAGCAATAGAGTCAATATGAATGCAGCACTGCAGTATAAAATGATGGAACCAGAAGTCTTTATGCCTGAAGGTTTGGTGCATCTAAATTTATAGCCATCGCAACTTATTTTGTTGAGTGAAATCAATCTGCGGCTGGCTGGGAGGAGGTCTGTGAGCACGCAGATGGAATGTAATCAGTGTAAAATTGAGTGCAAAAATAATAACAAAAATCTTTATTTCAAGACCAATTTTCAAAACCCCAAAAAAAAGTGCTTCACACAAGTCAGCAAATTAAAATCTATAAAAAACAAAATTATCAGATGAAGTTAAGTCAGCAAAAAAGAAAACACGGGTTTTAAATTTGTCCACATTACATACATAGTAGAGTTGGCATTCCTTTATGATGAGATAATGAGATTTATGTAATCAGTTTAATGAAGGCGACATGTTACCTGACATGCAGTTCAATCTAATATCCAGATTTGCCAGGGACACAAAATCAGACATGGAGTGCAGGAGGGTAATTCTAGGAAAGAGGGAAACATATGATAACCCTTTTGAAAGCTGCAGCTTTTGTTGTTCACTGCAGAAATAGTTAGGATGTGACTTTAAGTTGTTAATGCTGCATGAGTCAGTAAAAACGTTTTAATTTTTGATATATAAATTATCAAAGAGAAAGAGAAAAGCCAAAAGTTCCAGTACATGTTACTTTCTGCATTGTAGGACTGATGGATTATACCTGTTTTGAGCCACAGAGAGGTTGTGCATGAGGGGAAGCCAGCACACGGCCAGGCCCTGCAGGGAGGAGATGCTGTTGTCGTCTAGATGAAGTTCTCTGAGGAGGATGTGGTTGTTAAGACTGGGGGGCTGATGGATAAACAGGGTGAGGTTGTGAGATAATACTGCTAACAATGAGGGGTTAGAATAACTTCACACTGCTGCCACTGGTCCAGCAGCAACTGATCCATCAATGTCAGTGGTTTCAGTCCTGCTGTGTTTACAGTCGTCAGCGAGTGTCGGCTCTTCAAGGACCACGTGGTGCCTCCATACGATTTACTTTTGTTTTCATTTTTATTTTGTACCCAACTCTCTTTTTCTTGACTTTGCCTTATTTAGAAATTAACAAAGATTTACTTTATTGGCCATTTCTCCAACTGATGTTTATGGAGCAATCTCATGGAGCATATTCCAACCTGACTGCGCAGGTGTAACTGACACACCTTTCCATGCCAAGTCCCTCTCTCGTTGTGTTTGGTTGCAGCCTGTTTGACTGACAAACTCACTAATGCTTCAGTTTGACACTTCTGAGATTCATAGGTTGAAATTCACCTTTATTCAACATGCAAATTTGTGTTCTGTTATTTGGAAATGTTGATTGTGTCAGATCACTACATTGAGTGTGTTACATTTTATTATTATGCTCGACTAAAGTAAGGTTCCTTTACTTTATCAATAGATTTAGGCTCTTTATCCGACACAGAATCACAGGGATCTGATCAAGTTTTCGTTTTTTTTATTTTAAATTTTATTGAGGAGAACAGTCACAGGGCAATCTTCTTCCTGCTTGCTTCTTCTTCTTTCTTTTGGGAGTTGGCGATTTAAATAAATCAGCTCATTCATATGTAAAAAGCTTGAAGGTTTGACATCCATACTAAATGTCTGACCTACATGGTTTTTATCAGTTTGAGAAGCCACACACACCTGTCTGAAATTAAATTTTGGGTTCGCGGTTATAAAACAATTAATGTCAGTGTTATGTCTGAATTATGCAAAACAAAAACACAAAAGATGGAATAGAAAATAGTTCGAACTTTTTTCTTATTTTTCCGTGGGAATTCTCGTCATCCCTACGTACAAATTATTTACATTCTCACCAGATGAAAACAGAATGATGTGAGCTTAATTCAATAAAACCTTTTGAGTCCCTCCTCCCCCTCAAACATCCAAATCACTTTCTGTACAGGTCTCACATAGTTTCAACAGTGAACAGTGACATCAGATCCATTGCCTTCAGTGATCAGCTGTTAGCGTTTTGTTTTTTTTGGTTTTTTACCTCAGTCAGGCTGTTGGCTCTTAGGTCCAGTGTCTGGAGCAGAGCACTGTTCTCCAGCCCTTCCACGCTTGCCAGGTGGTTGTGTGAGCAGTCCAGGTGCAGGAGGGTGTAAATGTCCCTAAGCCCTTTAATGCTGATCAGCTGGTTGTGATCCACTGACAATCTCTGCAGTCTCTTCATCGACTCCAGACCAGCTGGGAATGAGACGAAAAAGAGAGGCCACTTTATTCACAACAAAATGTTATAGTAGCTGAATGTGCAATTCAATGCATTTAACCTCTTGCCTGGCCAATATCTATTTATGACTTGAGCACCACAGCTCAGGGCCCAGGGTGAGCTCAGTAGATAAATCACATTTCAATAGCAACTGCAGTGAATGAACTCCAGGACTGGAAGGAAAAGAGATGAAAAGAAGAGAGAGGCTGCCCTCTTGTGGAGTATGGAAGACATTCAGGCGTATCAAGCTTCATCTCAGGCTGCGACTGTAGAACAATGTTTAAACTACAGATGACTGGAGACCTCTTATGTCAGATGTTACGATCACAACACTTTAAATTTGTCATGAATTTTTACTCACCAATGCGGGTGATGGAGTTGTGCGAGACCTCCAGAACGTCCACATTTTGAGCGCCATATAAACCATGGATGGACGTCAACTTGTTGTGACCAAGTCGAAGAACTCGCAGACTGGTCATGTTTTCACAGTCCACGAATGAAATGTCATTTTCCTAAGAGGAAACAAATTCATTAAACATCAATAAAAACACGAAAAATGGCAGCAGTGATTCATAATATCGTGACGTGAATATTTACCTGTGCATCGATGTAACAGAGCTGTGGTAACTGCTTGATGCCTTCTAGGGATCTGAGGCCACAGCGTCTGAGGGTGAGGGACTGAAGGCGAGTGCACTGAGCGAGAGGGGACAAGCTGCAGCCGGGCAAGTCCTCCAGAGTCACTGTGGTTACCTGAGAGAGGCAGACAATGCTACAGGCCCAGGGTTCAAACCCACAATCCACAAGTAGTAGATTTAAATGGGATTTTATTTCCCTTGCAAATATATGTCGTTTAATGTGCTAACATATAGTATCCAGTACATCTATTAACCTAAAACTACCTCAGCATGAAAATGAAATTAAATGAAAATGAAGACATTTGCACCTAAGGCCAAATCCTCCAGATCAGTCTTAATTCTACATAAACAGCATTGACAGTGTATCACGGCTGAACATTCGGTTACCTCTTGCAGGGATTCGCAGCCCGTGGACTGAAGGAGAGTGTGCAGGCACAGAGGTGGCAGACTGCCGGCCTCAGCAGTCCTCCTCAGTCTCCTTTGACTTCGGACACATCCTTTTTGCTTCGTCCTGTTCTGGAGAGACAGTCTGGACCACGGGACACAGTCTTTCATCCATGACAGTCTCTTCTGCTCAGTGCGCTCTGGGAGACACACGGGTAAAGAGTCAGAGGAAGTGCGAGTCTTTACCGCTGCATCTTGTCGGCCCATAGTTTTACATGTGGAGGTCTGGCTGGTGTCCATGTTTAGGTCAGAGCAGGTGGGACCGGCTGTGGGCTCACTGTGTAAAGGACTGGGGCTTGAGGGGCTCAGGCTTGCGCTGTCCCCAGGTTGTGAGGTCAGAGAGTTTCTGGTGTTCTCCGTACTCTCATTTTCAGTATTCAATTTTGTGTTGATTTCATTTTTCATCTCCTGCAGCTCATTCACTCTCTCCTCCTTCTCAGTATCACGCACGGTAATCGTGTTGCTCTCCTCCTCTTCTCTGAGTCGTCTTTCTACTGCTTCTACTTTGTTTTTTCTCCCATCGTCTGCAATCTGTGTAATCCGCCTCGTGTCAGCCTCTATATTTCTTCTCCCATCCTTCTCTTGTCGTTTCTTCACCTCTTCCTGCCTCTTTTCTTTATCACTTGTTTTTCTCTCATGTTCCACTTCTCTGTTGTTTGCTCCAAGTACTTTATCCAATTCCTTTTCTTTTCCTTCCCCGGGTCTTATTTCTTCTTCTGTATTATTGAGTTCTCTCTCTTGTCTCATTTCTTCCTTCTGATCTTCCTCTTTTGTTTTCTTCTCTTCTTTTGTTCTTATTATATGTCCCCTTTCTCCATCCTTCCTCATATTTTCTATCTCACTATTTTCTTCTTCCCTTTTCTTCTCTACCTTTCTTGTTTCCTCCTCTCCACTTTTTCTCTCCTCCACCTTGTTCCTCATTTGCTCCTGTTTCATCATCACCTCAAGCTCCACCATTATCCTCACCTCTTCTTCTCTTCTCTTATCTTTGTCATCACTGTCTCTCCACTCCTCCTTAAGTTCTATTTCTTCCTCATTTTTTCTCTTTTTGTCGTCCTCCCTCTTCTTTTTTTCCATATCTGTCATTTTTTTCTCCTTTTCCTTTCTTTCCTCTTCTTCTCTTTTCTTATTCTTCTCTGTCTCATTTATTGTCTCCTCATTTTCTTTCCTTTTTCTTTCCTCCTCTTCTACCTGTCTCCTCTTCTTTCCCTCAAGTCTTATTTCTTTGATTTTTCTCTCTTCCTCCTTTTTCCTCAAGTCTTCCTTTATCTTCTGTTTCTCCTTTTCTCTCTTTTCCTCCTCCATTCTCCTCTTTTTCTCATCCTCTTCCTTCTCTTGTCTGTACTTTTCTTTGAGTCTCATTTCTTTTATTTTTCTCTCTTCCTCATCTTCTTTCCTCCTTCTCATCTCTTCCTCCAGCCTTTTCCTCTCCATCTCTCTCTTAATCATCTCCTCTTCCCTTTTCCTCGTGGCCTCCTCCTCTCTCTTCCTCTTCTCTTCATCCTCCTTCCTCTTCCTCTCCCCTTGTTCCTTTATCCTCTTCTGCTCCTCTTCCTGCATCTTCCTCTCTCTCTCCACTTGTTTCTTTAAGTCGCTGATTAGCTCCTGAATGGTAAAGATAGTCACTAGTTACAAAGCATTTGATTAAAACATCTAATTTCAGCCAACAAAAAATGACAAACCCCCCAAACACTATTCAGCAAGAGGAATATGGGACAATGATCAGAAAATACAGACTTTATTAATCTGGTATTTGAGATCAGTAACACTGATTTTTCAGGAGTCCCCCTTCTACACTGGGAGCCTCCGTCTTTGGTAAGACATGTGGTGGAGAAGAGGATTCAGACAAACCTGCTGAAGCAGAAACTCCTGTTCAAGTTTTTCCTGAGCTTGTTTCTCCATCAACTCAAGTTCCTTCTGCTGTAGCTGAATACAGACAGAAATAATTTTAAAAATTAACGTAATATATGGTACGTAGTGCATATGACACTTTTTTTCTTTCGTCACACAGCACGTGTCTCACTGGCTGTCACCTTCTATTCTATTTATCAACCATGTGTCATGTTGCATTTACTTAAACTGTTCTTCTCACTACAATATGGAAAATGCATTGAGGAATTATCCTTTCTCAAGAGCCCTTGTGCAAGGCAGCAATTTTCTCAAGCTGCCTGTTTTCATGATAAATACATATATTATTTGACTGATTTGAATCAGGAGGTTTTATTTGCTTATATATATATGCTTACAAATGCTATATCAAGAATTACTGTAATATTTATTCAGCATTACGATGCTTAGTAAAGGGAGCGCCAAATGACTCACCCGCTCTGCCTCCATCATCTTCCTCAGCTCCTCCTGAAAGTTTCTTTCTGTCTGTCTCCTTTGCTCCTCTCTCTTCATCTCCTCACAGTGTTGCCTCTCTCTGTGTTCCCTCTGGTATTCAGTGCTTTTCTTTATCTCCTCCTCTTTCATTGAGTTCCTAAAGGTCCTCAATTCAAAATCCAGATACTCCTCACAGGCCACGTATTCATCCGTTTCAGCCTCATCTGTGACAAGAACAAAAATGCTGTAGTTAAGAAAGTGACGATGAAAGACACACTTCTGCCATCATAACTTAAAATCTGGCTCCATTTGCCCATTTCACCAAACAATCTACCTAGAAAATGATGCATAATGAAGATTTTGCATTTCACATGAATGACTCAGACAGCACTTGGCAGGCGAGAAGCATTATAGTCTATGCTGATGCAGGTTGTGCAGCAGTTACAGTCTTCCCACTAGGACATTCTCATCAGCTAAAACAATATATTTCTCCATCAAACATGCTGATAAAAGGCTTCACCAGCATCAGCTTTAGGCTTACACTTGCACGTAAAGTATAACCCTCTACTCTATCCTCTGTTCAGGTCAGGTTACGTTATCATTACTGTGCCACACTGCAGTCATGAATGAGAACAAAAAATAGAAAAACAGTGACCTCGTGTGGCAACTGTTGTATGACTGAATTATTAGACCTTCAGCAAGCCCCCACCCGTAGAATGAAACACTATTGAGGTTAACTGCAATATTTAACATGCTGATACATTCATTTTTTGAATCTGTTGTCACTTAAGTACATACTGTATGAGATTTCTAGCAAGTTTATATTTTTTATTCACAAGTAAGTTCACAAGTGTTGATGTTTTCACCTTAGAAATATGCACCTGAAAAAGATTTTAAAGATGACTTTTATCTGTCTCTAACACGGCTTATGTGATGCCGGGCTTCACCATTTGTTCAGCTGGTCAGTTTACAAACTTTTAGCAGCCTTACTTTTGACTTTGAGTCATGACATTTTCACTTCGTTTTTCTAAACATGTACCGTAACTTCACACAGACATACTATGAATAGAGAGTGCTTCTGTCCCTGTGGGTGTAGGCAGGAGGTGGGTGTCAGCGGAAGAACTGTTTTCCTCATTTTCTGTTTCACAAGTTACCTGTGTCAGAAAAAACATAACTTTAGGGCCATTTCTCAGAAGTTGTGGAACCACTGTCGTTTGGACAGTGAGATATTTACCTGCTTATTTTGTTTCACCATATCCTCATCGAGCTCATTAGGCAAGTTCATCATGTCCTCAGTGACATGTGATGCAGTGACGTCTGAGATGTAATTTAAAGAAAGGGCGGATGTTAATAACCATCGTGGATACAATCTTCAATGATGGGATCATTCAAGGTCTTTATTGTAAATATACCCCAGTCAGCATTACTCATTTAACGACCTGTCAATACAGAAGCTTTAATATCCTTTTTATCACAGGGAAGAAGAGCCTTCAGAAGTATAAAATGTTTCATAATGTTCTTTCCATACCATTAAGTTCCTCAAGGATGAACTTCTCACAGACTGCTGCTCTGCTTTTTGAGGTTTCAAAGTAGCTGAGCAGGGAGGGTGGAAAATCATCTGAGATCTGTTGTCAGAAAGTTTAAATGTTTAAATGTTATACTCGTCTCATCACAAATTCACTGATAATACTAAGAACATGTTTCCTCTACTAAAACATGTCTTTACACCAACATTTTACAGCCAAAGTGAAGTAAGAACTACTGACTAAATGCATATGTAAAAAAAAAAAACAATAGGGTATATCATCAGTGTGAAAAATAATTAGATTTGTGTTACATTTGTCTATTATGAGCACAGGATGCCCCCCAGTTGCCCATAATCCATCCATTATCTATGTCACTAATCCTGTTTGTGGGTCCCAGAGATGCTTCCAAACTAATCTGCACAATGTTCTTAAATCTTCACAAATACACACTACATCTGTAAAGTAAAGCTTGGCCAGTCGTGGCCTATGGCTGAGCCCAAAGTGGGGTCAACTTTGATCTGTAGTTTCTTCACTTAACATATATATGTATGTGTGTGTGTGTGTGTGTGTGTGTGTGTGTGTAAGTGTATATATGTAAGTGTATATCACAGATGATATAATACTCGAAACACGCAAAAACTCACCATCGACATGAGCTTAACAGCCGCTTTAATCTACATTTAGCTTGTTGTCAACTTCACCTGTCCAATTAACGTTAACATCATTATTTCATTGTTCGGGACTCACCGTCTCTTCCTGAAACACAAGGCTCCCCCGCTCGTCTCCAACGTCGCCAGTGTCGGAGATGACCACGGTATTTAGCTCCCGCACGATAGTTTCATGCAGCTCATTAGCATCCGCCATGACTTTAAAGCGTTAGCGGCGCGCTTTTACATTCGGTTTGCGCCGTTTTCCGCCAGAAAGTTAGCTCGCGCTGCTGTATTTGCGGGAAAAAATTTGCGTACTCGTAGTTTATCTCAATATTATGCCGCTCGACACGTCAAAGCTAATTTAAAACTTGATGCCAAAGAGCAGGACCTTTTCGCGTCGAGGAGATATTCAGGTCTCCATGGAAACGACGCTGTGAACTACGTAATCTCGTAAGGGACAAACCGCGAAAAACGCAAGGGCATTTATAAATTTAAAAATTTATAAACTTAATATTTATTTTAAACACGTCATTATATTGTATTGTATGGTATTGTATTTTTTTTATATATATGTTGTAAGTGTTTATGGTTTCTTTTATTGTGTATTATTTAATAATAAGTTAATATTTTAAAATATATTACAAGTGTAAATAACAAGTGCAACTCTCAGGACTCTCCGGCAACCAGCACAAAAATGAATCTGGGAACAGCAGAGCTTTGTGAAAAATAAAATGTAGTGTCATGGACTTGTGTGGGCGTTTTGGGCAGCTGGCTAGGAGGGGTCAGTAAGGCAGAGACCTTGTAGGTGAATCACAGGACCAGAAGAACAAAAAATGTGTTGGGCTGTGAACAATGCATACTTTTTCCACGGCATTTCTGATCACAAAGACCGGTTCCTCTCTCCCGTGGTGAAGGCCCTGCACTTGTGCTGTATACTGTCTCTTTGAGGAGATTCCAGTGGCCCACACAGGTTTTCCCATACACATTCCCGAGGGCTTTCTAAAAAGAACCCAGTCTCCTTCCTCAGAGTTTCAAAGAAAAACAGCGTGTCCTCCATCCCAAACTGTTTGGTCTGGAGACACTCTAAGGTCTGTTCTCCATTCTCGTGACGTTCCACGACAAAAACAAAACAACAGAATGGCGCCAGATCAGACTCATTTTTCCTTCAAAGGCCAAAACTGAATTCCACAACGACAATGAAAGGCATCACATGTACAACACTTATGTGGCCTACGAGGTCAATGCCATCAGAAACTTCTCAGGTTCAGCACAGACATGCTTTCATAAAGGTCAGCATGGGTCAAAGCACAACTTCAGTCCTGAGGCTGATGGGCAGAAACGGGACAGTTTGGTGCTAACCTCGTTGCTGGAGTCAAACTGCCTGTCCCTTATGTTTCATTAGGTCCCCTAAGATTCATTGACCAAGTTCAATTGCTCAAAAAGGCTCCATCAGCAAGCCTTGTCCACTCCGATTAGGGCCAGGCCCTTTGTCAGTGGGCAAGGTGTCCATTGCTTTTGTCCAAGTGCACAGAACCCAGACAGCAGCCAGACAGGACCAAGCTGCAGATTTATACAGCAGATTACACCAGTCAATGGCGGCCCCGGCCCAAACGTAGCAGCAGTTTGGATAGTAGCCGTGTGTTTATACTGTCAAGGGTTTTCTGTTACTCGTCTGTAGCTATTATCTTGGCAGCCACTGGGCCTATCAAGCCTATCATTTCCATCTGGGGGCTTTGACGAAAAAAGGGATTGGACGGGAAAAATTACCAACTACCCGTCGTCCCTCTCTCACTGCACACTCTGAACGTACAGGTCGCAAGCCACAACTTTAGTAATGATGCTTAAAATAAATTTGTATATTGTGCTTTTGTGCTGTGACACATAAATTTTGTCACTTTCGTAGACTTGGTTTAATGCATCTGTCGTATTAAGTCATTGTAATTAATCACAGAAATAGAAAACACCATCCAAATAGAATATTTTCCAACCATGAACTGAAGCTGACATTCCAAACCCAAGAGCTGGAAAATGGATGATTCTTCTCAATGGTCTGAGCCAGATTATAGGCTTCTGCGAGTAAGACGACTTGTGTGTAGACCTGATGGTAGTTTAAACATATTAAGTGCACGTGAGGGGGGAAATATTTAAACAAGATAATCCCGCACAAACGCCATTGTAAGCCTAATCGCTTTTATGTTGCATTCTTCCAGTTATGTGCTCTGAAATCATCACTCACATAACGGATATCGCATCGTGCTCCTTTACTAATGCTCCACAGTTACACCATCACAGCATTGGCTCAGATTGGTGCAGGTCATCATCAGCACCCTCCTAACTGAGATTACCTCTCCAGTCAGTGGGATGACAACAGGAGTGAATCGGTTAGAGTCAGATGGACCCAATGCAGATTTGGATTGCCTTTCAAGGTTACTATGGCACCAGTGTGACCTTAGTACATCTAAATCTGCTTTAAATGACTGTGGGATTATTGTAATCAGAACCCCACCCCAACCAAGAAGGAGGCTGGGAATAGTCAACCCCAGGTTCAGTGAGTTACAGTAACAGGTCTGCTTGCTTTTATTCACAATTTAGACCCTTCTTTCCTGTTGTCTTTTCTTTTTTTCTTTTTTTTTTATAAATTCTGCAAATGCTATTATCAAGATGAATACAATGTTAAATCTGAACATCGCCACACGTTCTCTCTGCAGTCACATGCTGGGAACAGCATTTGACCTCAGGGCTATCAATGGTAACATTGACAACCAGGGGCAAAATGAAATGTGAGCTTATTTGTTTTCCTGAATACTGTAGATGAACAAAGAATGTCTCGAGTTAAACTCAGTATTTTGTGCTGGGTCGAAGACTGTGTGAAGAGATCCACTGTGTAGAGGCAGAATGGCTCTCAGTGAACAGACATAACTGTCTGTGAAGAACTGTCTGAGAACACAACGTTTCACGGATTATGCAGAATAGATCAAAATTGCTCAGTGACAGTTAATCTTAACATCAGTGTTTTATGGGGACTAACATCCTTGCTGATTTTTCGTGCACTGTCAGACAGTTTTTACTGGCGAATGTAAGTCTTGAATTCAACAACATTTGGAGTTGTGTTCGCCTATGCCTGATTTACAATCCAATTCAGAATTCATCGTGACATTTAGTGTACTGCCGTGTTTGGTAAGACCCACCCAGATGGTGTCTGAAAGGGATAAAGCAAACCATAAAAAGAAGCACTTGGCCCAGGTCTGGTATTAGGGCTTTGATGTGCTCTGTGGGTCCCATGACTTGTTCTTGGCCTTGTGTCACAGGACAGTTCCTAGTGGGAGAGGAGAGGAGGCTGCACTGCATTTAGCCTTCCCTTTGAAAAGGCATCTCCACCTCCAGCCAACAAGTGCCAGAGGTGAGCCAGAGCCACATTACCACCATTATGTTGTTGAAAATGAGCCCAGTGTGTGTTTCTGTGTGTGTGTGGTAAAGTCCTGGTGCGCACAGATGTCACAACCTGTCAAATTCTCTGTGCATGCTGTGGGGCTGGGCAATAACTTTCTTCATCTAAAAAAGACAAAAGTTAGCAACTAGATTTTAAACTTTCCTCTAAAAATAAAATAACCTAATAACATAATGGACACAAGTTAGATTTTTTTAAAACATGTGCTTTATGTAATCAGTCTTTTAATCTTTACCCATTCATCCTGTGGAGGGCTTCAGTGGCCATGACGTGGGGTACATCTTGGACAGGCTCACCTGTATAGGCACGTAGGCAATCTGGAGAATCCAAAACCTGAATCATTTTGGACTGAGTGAGGACAGTGTGATGCATCCAGAGGAAACCATGCAGACACAAGGAGAGCAGTTCTGTCCTCTGAATTCAAACTAGTCATTCTGATATGAAAATAGTGCTGTGAAATATCTTATTATCTATAATTATACTCATTTTGCCTATATCAACTTCTAAGTGCATGGATGTGTGGAGGTAACACACACCTAGTCTTGTGTGGTCTAAGTTTGTGGGAAAATATTATTTTACTTATATTTAAGAAGCTGATCGTTTGTATATATTCAACCTATATCCAGAAACCTAAATTTGTTTTTTCAGTGTAAACAATAATGGTTCATTAAAATGGAAAGCTGTGTAATTCATGTCCATGTGTCCATTTGGAGCCACATGCAAAAAGCTAAACTTAATAACCTCAATGGCCTTAATGACCTTTGCTGTAGTAGTGCTCTGGAGCTGTTTTCCAATGAGTGAGTTCCCATTTTATTTGCCTCAGGTGACGGGATACACATTCCCACCAATAGTGAAACTATTCTTCTGATCTTCAGGTGGTGGTAATGGGCCAAAATATGCAGAAACACGCAGACAGAGGTAGGGAGGAAGAGGACTACATGCTGGTAAACATGAATCGAAACAAACTGTAGGAAAAATTGGCTTTGCATAGGTTTTGTGAGGAAGGAAATGCATTCATGGCGTTCCTGTTGTTATACACAATCCATGATGGTGAGTAACAATGAACGTAAACATAACTTCTGTTTGTGCATCAGAAAACTCTGCAGGACGCCGTTCACCAACAGGACATCTGAGGAAAAGACCACAACAGCTCTGGCCACAGTGTTTGAATTACTGGCTGTTCCACCATTGTTGGTCCTAGGGTCTGTAATAATCCTGTTTCGGTGCAGAGATAATAACAACTCATTTAGTGTTTGCAGTAGTGGAGTGGTAACAAAAGATGAGAGCACCAGAACAGGACCAATGTCAGGACCAGAACCAACAGCAGGACCTGCTGTGTGGTTACAGGACATCACTGTACTTAAGAAAAAAAAAACAACACACCCCCAAGTTACCCACAGTTAAAAACTAGAACACTCTGACTCAGACAAGACACAACAAGGTGAGAGCAGATAGCATTTATCACCGTCTAGTATTTCAGTTCCTATTTGGTCCATCCGAACTCCAGGAATCAGGACTTCTCATGGCCTCGCACTCTCATTTTAACACTTGTCTTTGTTGGAAAACACACACACACACACACACACACACACACACACACACACAAGACTGCATCAAGGCTGTTACAGTGAATGTCAGTGTTGCCTCGCTGCTCTCTGTTTTCTTTTGTTTTATCAAAGCAGGTTTCAGCTGAAGTTTTTCTATCACAGGCTTTTTCTGTTTTTTTTTTAAAGCAGCTTCCAGACAGCACATGAAATACACTTTGCTTCCCCTGGGTGAAAAAAAAAACCTTTTCAAGACAATAGCACACACTCAGGGTTTGTTGGTTAAAGAGTTCAGTGTGTAATTATAATGTTATAAATAGTTCTTCTAAATATAAATACTTTAATTATTTAGCAGTAAATACTGTCTGTGGTGCACAAACTCAAAGGAGTTTTGTTTTCTGTTCCTGAAAGTTCATCTTGCTCTGTTTTACTGCCTTGACTTTACTTCAGTGAATCGCACAGTCCACTTGTACTGGAAACAAAAGTAATAAAATACCCCTATTTAAATATTAATCACTTGTTATTTATAGATAGTTGTATAGTTAGTTGGCCCAATAAAAACATCTTGTGTTCAAGTTTATATTTGTACATATTTGAACAAGGCACTGCAATTTACATATAATAGTTTGTATGCATTTATATAGTTAATCGAAGTCAATGAAAAGCACATGAATAAATCATTTCAATTCATCTCTAATGGCTGTGAGAGGTGACTGTCTTAAATACTTTTGCTGCTCCATGACTTTCACAATTATTTCTGCTGATACTTAGAATAAATGCATACAGAACAAATAGATACAGAATAAATAAATAAACCGACCTGGTTTCTATCAATCCCAGTGAAACAAGCCAGTCATGATACATGCATCTATCAAACTGGGCAGAATAAAAACACTTGACTGAGCTGTATCAGCGTAGCTTGTGCTGTTTGTGGTCAGAACTGGCTGTCTGAGGATTCACTCCTCATTTTGGGGATGAGCGGCGGCAATTAAAGGGGCTATTCTTTGCCACCAAACGTGGTGAGTTGTCACGAGCGGGTGCTGGTGGTTATCACTTGTCAAGAGCTTTGGCCATTTCTGCATTTACAAGACAAGAAGTAACAACACCCCCTCTGAGCAGCGGCACGTCTTCAGGGCAGATTGGAGGCTAAAGTTAGTCGTTATTAGAAAGTTATGAGATGGGCTGGGGCTAGGTGGTTAGCATGCTAACTTCAGTGGTAGAAAAGACGAGAGCTAACATTGGCAAGACCTTGAAGTAACAGAGTTTGATGTTGAACTGGCAACATTTCCTCTAGACTAGTAAGCGAAAAGCCGTTCATGTTAAAACTACATACTACATACATAAAATTTTATTTTTAGCTGTTGATCTAACACACTAACATTTACTAGTTTACAAATCCGGCAGGAATGGAGCAAAATTGGGTTTTATTTGGAGTCATGTCTCTGGCTGATTCATATCAGCCCAATATTCATTCATTCATTCATGAGTAAAAGTACTTTTGTTTAGTGATGACTAGGTAGAGATCAGTGGATTTATCTGAACTGATAGCTGAAAACAGTTTACAGGCTTTAAAACCAAAACAATGACCTTAAAGATGCTAAAATGAAGAGACCTGAGAAGAGTAGCTGTCATGTGATGGTTAGTAGATAGATAGTATGGCTTATAAAGTTTACACAGAATAATTTGATCTATTGTTTATATGAAACTTTTCCATCTATCCCAAGGACAATATTAGGATACTATGATTATTCACACTTCTTTCCAAAGCTTTTTGAAGGGTGGCATGTGAAGAATCAGAAACAGCGTCAAATCACTGATCCGCTCATTCATGCCAGCCCTGGGTGATTCCCATTGGCTGAGAGCGCCCGTCCCTGTAACATAGTGAAAACTAATATGTCTTAACTTTCCATCCGAGGTCTGGGAGGGGTAAACTCATGACGTCCGGATGGCATTGTGTTACCAAAGTCAGGGTCAGTTCATGAAGAATTCAACAGGCAGGCTGGATGATCCACCATCTGTGACCGGCTCTGTGTTTACCATCACAAAATCAAAACAACAGCACAGAATGGGGAACACCGAGTACCTACCAGGTCATATGAATTAATCGCTTGTTTTAGTCCTACTTCAAAACAAGCTCATCCACACACATTTTGGCTATTTTCCAAAATAAAAACTAATTTTACAATTGATTAATTTAGAATTAATTCAAGCCTGAGTTTATGTTTTACAAAATAAGGGCATGAAAACAAGTTTGTACTTCTCGTCACCAGGCTTTCTCCTTATTAATGTCTAGCAGTATAAATTGGGTTATAATGCCACAGCACACACTCACCCACTGAGACGACTGATGCACAACCTCCATCTGAGACAGTTGTGTTGTAAAAGGGATTTACCAGCAGGAAAGTTCCTGAAAATAGAGTTTAATATAGAACATGAGAAGGCAGAGAACAATCATGGAGATGGGTCAGAAAAATAGTCTCAGCATGAAGAGGGGCAAAAAAAAAAGAAGCCATGTAGATGTTGAATGAATACAACACATAAGAGACCTTTTGTAAAAGAAACTGACTGTACAATATACAATATATTATATATGGAAAAGGAAACAAGTGTTTTATTATGATGTAATTCCACCACAAGCTGTGACTGTGAAGTCCAATGTATACAATTCACATCAAACTAATCAAGCCATTGAGCGAGCCCTCGTGCCCTGCTGTGAACCACTCCCATCAGGATATGTTTCATCCCAGATAAAGGTAATGACTTAAAATATCTTTGTATAGATTTGCAGTGACCCTTCCCTCAAGGGAGACAAGTGGACCCAAAACATAACAGACGCCCTCAGCGTTGGGGTCAAGTATCCAGGCCTGGGCTATTCTCTAACTGTACACCACACATGCACTTGTCGTCGCAAATACATGGAAGGTGGCCTGTCATATCAGTCCTCTTCCACAGCTGTGAAGACCAGTTTTTGCTTTGTCTTTATAATAAGTTGCCCTTAAATCTTTTCCTCCAGCCACTTTAATCCAAAATCGACATTGTCTAAAATACTAATATAATAATAAAACTCCAAGAGAGGCAAGACTATAAAGGGATTTTGAACTTGCAGACACTGGCCATTGAACCACCACGTGTAAAGGTGAATCAGTCAATCAATAAATAAATCAGTCCATTCATTTTCATCCATGAAGACATGGTAATACACACCAAAACACATTATATATAGTTTACAGACGCTTCAACATATTGTGCAAATGAAAGTAACAACAGGTGCAATGGAGAGGCAAAAGCAAGACAACCCCCGAAAAGGGGAAGGTTTCGCAGGGCCATAGAAGGGCATCAACCCAGCAGCAGGACTGACGTAAGACTAGATGGTTTAGGTTTCTAATTTTCAACGAAAACTGTTATTTGTTGGATTTGTATGTACTGTATGTAAATGTAGTTTACCCTAACTGACCTTTTGGGATAAGGTTGTTTTTCAGGCTTCACGCGGGGCTGACATGCAGCATCTCATGGGCAAAATCATTGTATTTATCACCGTACTCCATGAAGAGCCAGAGTGTGACATCACTGGTTCCTTGAATGTTGAGCGATATAAATAAAGACACACATCATTTGTGCTCACTTCTATGAACTAACACACGCCCGCTTGTCAAGTTCTGATAATGGCTCTTATCAAATGTGACCTTCAGAAAAGTGAAATAAAAGACATCATAGGTTGCTGATTTGAAATATTACATGAGTGAATAGAACTGCTACTTGGCCGGTCTATTGATCACAACGTCACACTAAAGGAGAGACTGAGTATGAGCCCAGCTATTAAGAGAGAGATCAATCACAGCTATTACAAACAATAATCTGTGTCATGTGATAATTGGATAAAATGATGGGATAATAAAATCTAATATACCACACATCTGCAAATAGATGTTTCACACCCAGACTCTTTCTATTGTCATCTTTTTTGTTGTTCAATTTAAAAGTTACTTCAAGTTACACACCAGGTTTTTAATCCATTCACCACTGAAATACTAAAAGGTGTAATTGAATTCATCTAACTCATGTGCGTGATTGTAAAGCACAAACCGTAACACTCTAAACAGCTCTAAACACTCAAAATGGCTCAGCAAGACCTTTTTCAGATTAAAAGAACCGTCACTGATCAGACATCAGAGCATCAGCCTATCTCTGCAGTACATTCAGCCCCAGCTGATACAGTTTGGAGATTGCAACTTGCAGATTGCACTATGAAATAGATTCATATGATAGTAATCATCATCATTATAATCATCAATTGTTATATTTAACTGAGTTATAAAAAGTATATGTAAAAAGATTAAATACAATAAAATGTTTGTTACTTTGAAGGTCTTTGTTTTTCAATGTCAGTGAAATTATTTGTTTTGAATCACAACGAATCCTTTATGCTCTTGCTTTAGCCTCAAATGCTAAACTAAGATGTCGACAGTGGTAAACATAATAAACTACCTGATCAACTGGTCCAACAGAGCCACTAGTGTGACTGTAGACTCTTGGCTAAGGTCCACGTTGGATGGGAACCCTAGTTATTGGGTTTCATGGTCAGAACCATATGCCTGTAGGGAGACTGGGAACTAGACTTGTTAAGATTGTTCTTCTTTGCTCTATAGTTGGAGCAGTTTTCTGCCGCTACTATCCCATTAGCCAAAGCCACTCGCTGCTCTTCTCTGCTGCCTGATGACTTAACAAAATCCCCGACCACAAAAACCCCGAATCCCTCACAATCACCATAATACACAATGCCGCAAATCCACCGCATCCAGTTCCCTAGTGGGTTAAACCAGGCTGCCAGCTTCGTTGTTCAGCCTAAACTGTTGTAGCTGTGTACTCTGTTTGACTTGTCCACTGCACCTTCAGTGAATAGAGAGCGAAGTCTGCTGGGTGTTGAACGGACGTGCCAGTTTTTGAGCAGATGCTAACAGCTTAAGATCTAGACTAACATCCTCTTTCACTTCCCTTTTCCTCATGTCATGAAACCACCATGGCTTGTTTTCACTAGGATGTGTATTTTTTTTTTTTTTTTCTTCTGTGTCATACAAAAAACTAATTTAATGAATGGAGCAGTGATGTAATCAGTTGAATGTAGGGGTTGAAAAGTTAGCATATTGCTATTTTTTTTTTTGCCATGCAAGCCACTTTGGTTGGTTGAAATACTTCAGTACTGGTTGGATTGGTTTCATTTTTGGTTCGAAATAGTAAACATTATAACTGCTAATGTTAGCATTAAGTATTTCTAGTGTTCAATCAAGCAAACCACCCTGCTACTCTTTGAACAGACAGGATTATGCAATCATAGTGCAACCTGGAAATAAATTAGCATTTTTTTCAATTGAGCAGTTTTGCATTTCATTTCTGCATTTTATTCTAAACTATAAAATAGATTAGTAAATACACAATCCAATTGGCCTTTTTAGGAGGGAGCCAGGGTGATGCTAAACTCCAGGTTGACCTACAAAAATATATCATCCCTGCAGCAATCTAGTCCTCTCTTGGTTTTTTGAATGGTTAGGGGCACTACCCTAAATAATTTAAATGTGAACTACATTGTCATCAGTAAAACAAAATATACACACACTATTAGAATTAGGGCGAGCATTGGTTTTCTTTCACTGCTCTCAGGGCCTCTGTGCTGCCCTGCTAATGAGATGGAGGCTATTAGCAGCAATCAATAAGTCTACTCAGGCTTTTCTCTCTGAGCTTCTGCACAGAGGGGAAACTGCAGTGAGCAGCCAATATCCTGGGTGTTTTGTATGAAATGAAGACAACCAGCTACGGTCGTGGAAGGAGCACTGAGATCTACAACACAATGTCTGAGATACTCTTCATCCTTCATCAGAGAGGAGCAGTGCAATTAACTGGAAACAACAGGATTTGTGTGAGCATCCAGTATACACACACACCCTCTCTCTCTCTCTCACACACACACACACACACACACACATTCGTGTCTGTCAAAGACCTCCTGACAACAACTGTGTGATTTCTGTGATGATGTACTTGGTGCCCCTGAAACAAACAGTGGGTGGACATCATACGAGGCACAGGTGCAACTCAGGACATAGATGTGGGTGGTGTTGGTCTGTCCTTCCTTACATCTCAGCGAATTAGCCAAAAAAAAACAAAACTAAACAACTAAAGCACAGTTTTACAGACAAAACACAACGGAAATTGGATTTATTAAATATGCAACCAAACCAAGACACAATAAATTACCGCCCTTGATGATTTTAAAACCAAATTTCAGTAGATTTCAACAAGTACACTAATCCTCACAGCTAAACTGTGTCTTTTTAAATGCTGCAGGAACTCTGATTAACTGGAAATATGCCCTTATATTTCGATAAAATGATGAAATTTGAAGGGGAACTGTGAAAAGTGAAATAAAGATTGTTTTCTGTTACGGAGGGATTAGGTGAAGATGGCTCTATAGAAGCCTGACCCTAACGTTGTGATGTGATGGCGAGGCGGATGAGTGCACTTATATAGTTCCCTCCGACGACCCAGTTACTCTCTTCTGAGTCATACCCATTGTGAGGGTTTAACTCAGGTTTTCTCCCTAAACCATTGTGCCTCTGCCATATTTTCAACTGCCCGGCCTTAACCAAGGTTGCTCTGTTCACAACTTAACAGTTAACAAGTTTTTCATGCCTCAAAGAGAAAAATAAAAGTGATGGCTCAGTCCTGTCATATGTTTCAGTAGGTGGAGAATCATGTGCCTCACAAACTAATTTCATGTGGCATTGTCTCTTCATTGATTCTATCATTTGATTTGTTAACTTTTCCAGATGAAAGTCATAGAATCAATAATAACGACAAGCACCAACACTATCTGTCTTTGTGGCTTGATAGTTGCTTGTGTTTTATGGTACTTTTTGTGCTTGAGTAAAAGTAACAACACCCATCCCTCATAAAATGAATGTGTTGGGAATTTTACTTGACAAAATGTACTTTAAATATAAATATCAAAATAAATTGACTAATTATTTAGACAAATGATATATCATTAGATGGATAATGCTGTTCTGTATATGTCTGTGTAAGTAGCATTCTGCAGTTGGTCAAAGTGGAGCTCATTTTATGTACTTATATTGCGTTAGGTCACTAAATTCACGATTGTATGAAATGACTGTGTGGTTGTGTCTCAGAAATGCAAGTACAAATACAATACAGGATAAAACAGAAAAAGACAATGAACGTACAAGTACTTCAGACGTACTTAATGTACTACAATACTTCAATACTTGACTAAATATACTTACTTACTGTTTCTTTTGGCTCGGTCCAGTTTGATCAGCCACATACTCAGATATTTTTTCATAGCCTGAAGCAAAGAAAAAAAAACAATACACATGTAGAATAAACTGACTTTGTTATTATTAGTATTATTATTTTGTTTAATTACGTACACACGAACAAAAAGCTACACTTACACTCCTAAGGTTTTATTTTGCTCTGTAAAAAGCCTTGATAACAGTCTGCTGCAGCCTCTATAGCCTATTGTTTTATTCACTCATACATAACTGTGTATCTGTCAGAAATGACATCCGTGCATTACTTTGCTGTTATGTTGTGGTGCCTGGGCTGCCATTTGGCCTGTGGTCATTTTAGCTGGACTATGCTTCGCCCATGCTTCTTTAAATTGCGTCGTTGTCTATGTGAACACCGTGTCAGTACAAGTCTGCACAGTGTGTGCGTTATTGTCCGGAGAGCAGCCGAATGTATGAATAGTTATTTATCATATGAATTCATAATCATCACCGACATAATGGGAGTAGATTTGAAATTTAAAAAAAAAAAAAAAAAAAAAAAAAAAGTCTGGTCTGTGTATAAATTCCGATTTTATTCCGGTCTGATTTAGACAGATTTCGGTCTCGTCTAGCCTGTATGTAAATTTTTTTTTTTTTTTTTTCGCAATTGCCTCACAGGTTACGTGGGTGGGTGACGCGCGGATGCCGACATCGACCAAAACAAAACTTTTTTTTTTTTTTTTTTTTCGCATCTTAAAAATCCTAAACACGGTGTTGTTCTATTGTTTTATAATAAGGCCGTGTCATAATTAATCGCTTCAATTTCTACATCAATAAACACCCAGTGGAGGAAATGAGCGTTTATAAACAGAGGCACATTGCATCCATCCGTGAGACGGCCCCCTTTTCCTCTAGTAGTGGAGCGTACCAAGTAGATAGGGGTGTCTACAGAAAAGAAAGACGCCGTTTCACTATAAATCAGAAAAATGCTTTTAGGTTTAATGCCCGGTGGCATAAAGTAGAGGTGGTTAATTGATATGCGGAGGTTTAGAGTGCGGATCAAGGGCCAGGAACCGGACTGATGTCGGGCCCTTGGGGGCGGAGCGCCCCTCCCGGTGTGCGGCGTCTCTGGCTGATATCTAGAGGAGTCACAGAGCCCGAGTCAGCAGTACAAGCCGGCAGGACTGGTCCTTATAGAAACAGGTGATAATGTCTGCCCCGTGCATGTGCTCTCACAATTTCATTCCTTGAGACGCATTTCATTTCTGAAGAGGACGACCGCTTTTCCACACAGGTGAGTACCTTCCTCCTCCTCCTCCTCCTCCTCCTCATCCTCCAGCAGCAGCAGCTGAACCTCAACCTCACTGAGGATGCAGATAATTGCATGGTGACTGTGCATGTGTGTGTGAGTGATTGTGTGTGTGTGTGTGTGTGTGTGTGTGTGTGTGTGTGTGTGTGTGTGTGTGTGCATGTGTGCATGTGTGTGTGCGTGTGTGTGTGTGTGTGTGTGAGGCTGACTGGGGTACCAGTGCGCAGGATGTGGCCAGTGAATGATGAAACACTCCACATGGATGTCGTGAAGACTGGGCGGGAGGGAGGACATCCATTAAAGGACATTTCTTACAGAACTAATTGTTCGCGGATAGAACAACGAGCACATGGCACCGGTGTGACTTGTTGTTGTTGTTTATTTTTATTTTATTTTTAATTTCATTTATATTATTTTTCTCCGTCCGCATTTCTCTCATTGTAAACCGGTCCATTGTTAGAGTCGTCATTCCTCATTCTCGTGCAGGCAAGAAAAAAAAAAAAAGAGAGAAAAAGAAAAGAAATAACGCCTTTATTTTATTTTACTTGCCTTTGTGCGTCCGTCCACCCACCCCTTATATTCCATGCAATAATCGAGATACCATTTTTTTTATTATTCCTGTGATAACTGCAGTGGAGGCTGGAGACCTTGTGCCTGCTATGTTGCGTTCACTGGATTATGAAACGACGGCCTCATGCAAACCAGGCTAATCTGGAAGCGTTAAAGGAAATCTATTAATCACTTAATCCGCCAAGATGGTGAAAGGCGGGATGGGCATGTTGTTTCTGCAACATGGTCGCATCGGAATATAGAATATAGAATATATATCTATCTATCTATATCTATATATATATAGATATAGATATATATCTATATATATATGACTATATATATATGACT
>CM076652.1:4449043-4574732 GCA_038496675.1 Rachycentron canadum
ATAAGACTCAATATATATGACTATATATATATAGATATATATATATTCAAATAGTATTTTACACCGGTGATGTGTTTAATGAAAAAAAAAAATGGACGCACGATCATTTGAAGAAAATGCAAACACAAGACGGAGGGTGAGATACGAGATAATACAAAAATGTTGCGCAGCCTCTCTCCAACAGCCTCAGTGTTGGACACTGTCCACACCCTTGAATGTCTCCCGGCGCCGTTTATAGCGTTAATCGCAGTCATTACAATTGTGCACATTGTGTCTTTTGCGGGGCGAGATAAATAAAAAAAAAACAAACAAAAAAAAAAAAAAACAGTCTGTTTCACGCACATTTACAGCCGTCGAACAACCGCATGTTTGCTCATGTCTTTATTTTGAAAGTTGATATCCTTTCATACCTGTGTGGGGGGGTGGTGTAAGGGGGGGGGGCTTTCCCCATCCCCCGAGAGCCGCAGGAGGAAAGGAGTGTTTGGGTTCGTATGCAAATGGCCTCCTCCCTTCAATTATTCAGGGGGCTGGAAACGCGATAGTCTCCATACACCTCGACCTGTCACCGTCTCACAACCTGGATCCTGTTCTCAGGCTTTTTCTTCTTCCTACAACAACAAAAAAACAAAACAAAAAAAAAGACCCCCATTCACTGATTTTGTGGCCCCCCCATCAGCCATGTGATTTCCATGTGAGAAATGTCTCTGCGTCACCGGGATAAAGCAGTAATTCTTTATGTGGACTCACCCAGTCATATAAGATGGTGTGAAAGCAGCAGGGACTTCATTTTCTTTCTTTTACGGTACAAAAGTATGATTAAAATGCGGCAAGAAGATTTTAATAGGTTTAATTTCTGTTTCAAATCATTTAAAAACTGTGGTTTACACAGTTTGTTCTCGTCTTCTGGGCAGGTTTTGGTTTTGCAGAATCATAACCAAAGAGGGAAACCTGTCAGTCAGCTATTGATGGAGGGAAATTAAAGGGTGAAAGTCAAACAGTGTCTCTGGCACAGCCTCTTTCAGAGTTCTCACTTTGATTTGCTGTTCACTTACTGCAGTGTTTTCCTTTTCTTTGCCACAGACATTTGGTGATAATGACGAAATAAACCACTTCATCACCCAATCTCTACAAACTGTCCTCAAACCCCACGGGCTTTGAACCCATCCAACTTGTAGCAGTGTAAAGACAAAGTGTTTGTTTTTTTTTTTTTTTAAAAAAAGAAAAAGTGACATTTCACATTGACGCCAGCTCTGCCTTTCCAGCCCCGCCAACTGAAAAGACTTTCCACCCTTCGCCCTTGATTGCTTTATCAAATGCCCAAAAACAGCAAGGCCGTCAAGAGAGAGCTTGACGACGATGTCACAGAGTCTGTCAAAGACCTGCTTTCCAACGAGGACGCCTGCGACGATTCCTTCAAGAAGAGCTCGCTGATCGTCAACAACCATGAAGGGGAAGGGAAAGAGTGCGATGTGGAGGAAGGGGGCTCAGACGGCGAGGAGGAGGAACGCCCGGCCTGGAACAGCAAGCTCCAGTACATCCTGGCCCAGGTTGGCTTCTCTGTAGGCCTGGGTAACGTCTGGAGGTTCCCCTACCTGTGTCAGAAGAACGGAGGGGGTGAGTTACCGCCAGCGGTCCTCATTGACACTTTGTACATTTGAGCTGACAACTACAAACACACACACGCACACAGACACACACACACAGTGGGAGTGGGCAACATTAACATGATAATCACAAGATTCCTTCTAATATGATTTACTAACTCGAAACAAGTCAAAACAAAAGAACTAAGAAATCTACAGGAAACAGAAAAACATTCAGATCATCTGTTTGGCTTTGGCTTGTACATCTCCATGAATCCACCTAACAGGACAGTTCCTGTTTACTCATTTTCATGTTTCATAGTTTTGGCCATGGCTGACTTGACAGCACTGCTACAAAAAAGACCAGCAGGACAAGAAACATGGTGAAACAGGTTGAGAAGGAAACAACAGATCAGCCAAATGAACTGGTTTATGTGTGGTTAAGTAAATGGAGCTAAAGTACAACAACAGTAGGCAAAGGAGGAAGCTGTGTCATAATTCAACAGTTTGCTTTAGCTTTCTTTACTAATATGTTCAGCTAATCCAGGGATTTGTTAAGAACGTGTCTGAGCATCTGACTGAAGTTTCTTTCCCATCAGATACACAATTAACTGACTGAAAAAAAAACTACTTTTAGAGGGAGCACGATGTAGTACAGAACAGCAGAGCAGGCTTCAGTCACAACCTTAGTGACATCTGAGTGAACCTGCTGTAAACCAGCAATTTTTTTTATTTCACTGTCAAAATGAGGATGAAGATTTACACAAAGAGAGCATCAGAAACTAAAATAAACTACAGAGCATGAATGAAACTGCGTCAACAGAAGACAACTGGTACTTTCTGAGGCTGCAGAGGTATAGGACTGGACTCAGTGTCAGTGTTTTGTTTTTTTTTTCAAATATGCATATTAACAACACAGATCTGCCTGTAATTGGACATTCATACTCAGAAAGAAGTATAATCTCCCTCCTTTTGCTTCAGCTTTGTTAACTGCTTGAATGTGCATCAGACTGATACTTAGGTCCCAGTTTCACAAAATGATCATGCAGCTTTTATTTTAACACTGTATCAACACTCCACATTCTGGGTGCAAGACACTGTAGCATTCACTAATAGGTCTACTAATACACTTATTATTTATTCCTGTGCACCTTGAATGAATTTGCATATGAAGAAAGTCTTAAGAAACGCTTTTGTAAGGAAGTTCAGTCAAAAAAAGGTTGGACACTAAAAACCCTCAGGATTAGCCCTTAAGTGCCCATCAATACATGTGCTGTATAATGTATTTGTGTAAGTGCAGCACAGCCTGCTCGATTTTAAGTGCGAGTAAGAACGATGGAGAAACCGAATCCTTGTTCTTTTCTACTTGTCTGTCAGAACCAGACTGCTCAGTGACCTTCAGGGTCGATGTGTGAGTCATTCGGCCATCTCCGTCTGTCCGCATCCAGTGTGCAGCCTGCAACAGTTCACAAACATAAAGCAGCCAAACGTGATATATAACTGAATAACACTGCTGTCAATGGGGAGTAAATCATTCTGTGAGCAGCTCCCATGCTCTTTATTGTAGCGCAATAATGTAATTATGACATTAAATCCGGCTGCAGTCAAAACCACATTTCCCAGAATGCCTTACGCACTAAGTGCGACAAAGTCAATCCCAATGGGGACTCATTGCAGGGTTTATACTCTAATGTGTATGTGCTCCTGGGAAGGTGATAAGGTGCTGCACTGCCCACCTGGAGATTATGTAAAGCCATTGACTGCCTGGAGAAAGCTGATTAAATGAAACCGTCTCGGAAAGGTTGGCCAGACGGGATAGAAACTTCCAATCCAAGTTAGACTTATTATCAGATACCGTGTCTCAATGGACTTGACAGCTCTACAACAACATGGGTCAAGATTTATTTTAGTGTCTCTAAAAACACACCAGGAAAAGTCCCGAAAAGACCCAAAGCACATTAGAGAAAACAATGGAAGAAGCTTGGGAATTAAAAATTTAACAGCCTTCATCACCAGGCAGAGAAAAGGTTGTTTCTTATTATTACCTACAGTGTTATATTATTACCATAGCTTAATTATAATAATTATAAGTGTAGAGGCATGTGTGGTGTGTGGTATGCAGTTGGGCTGGATGATGTATTTTTATGTTACGGTGATGTAATTGCATTGTGTTAACATTCACCAATCAGTTTTTCTTAACTATATGAGGTACTTTTTTATCATTTATTACATATTTAAAGTGTAACAGGGCAAGACTGTGAATTACCTACAATAATCTGATTGATTTTTATGTCATTTTGCAGAGTTCGCCCATTATGTGGTGAATGTTGCAATCATGAAATATTAGTGTTGTTTTACGGACTGAAAAAACCAGATCACACAGCACTAGGATACCACAAGGATTTTTGAAAACATGAAACTGTTCAAAGTCTTTGTTTATACATTGTGCGTTATGTAATGCCATCTGGGATCACACACACAGACACACACACACAAATAATTTAAAGACGTCAGGAGGAAGAAGTGTTCTTCTTGTGAAGCTTGTCAGTGACAAAAACTGAACAGAAATGTGTGACTGATCTGTAGAAACACAACAATAAGACTGTGATCTAGTTATTAAATATTAATCTATAAATACAGTATGATGTAGGAAATCTAGAGAGAAATGTCTAGGAAATTAGGTCCATTAATTGTAAAAGTTGAATATCAAGTCTTCACCACGTTCCGGGTTGAAGGTGGGTGGTAGGTGAGGTAGTGATGGGGGGAGAGGGGCAGTTTGAACGACTCAGGAGGCCCAGCTCTCTCTTTCTATGCGTGTGCGTATTACTAATGTTCTGTGGACACAAGTTTACACAGTCACATTGTGGGGAAGGGAAAAAAAAAAAAAAACACGTCCTCATAACATAAATCATAGTTATTCGGTTTTAGCTCTAGGACTTGGTTTAAGGTTAGTGATTGGTTATGGCCTCCAAGAAATGAATTTAAGTCAATGTGGTGATGGCAACAGGACCGTGTATGTGACTCATGTTCTTACAAGTGTGTAATTTGCATAATTTGCATGAGATCCATCTGTTAGCATCCGTTAGTATGTGTGTGTATATATATGTGTGTGTGTGTGTGTGTGTGTATGGGGGGAGAGGTTCAGCCTCAAATCACAAACTCTCTTTTGACCCTGTCATGTTCTCAGGTCTGTTTTAAACAGCTCTGGTCACCCTGCTGTGTTTGACTGTAATTAGATTAAAATGTCAGATCTGGGGCTGGGGGCAGGTCTGTGTGTGTCTGTGTGTGTCTGTGTGTGTGTTTTTAAATTTTTTATGTGCTTTTTTTCTGCATCTTCTATCTTCTATCCGCCCACATCACAGACCTATTGTATGTGTACATGTGCTGTGTTTTTGCACGTGTACGCATGTCTTCACCTTTCATCTCCTTACTGTCACTGCTGACTGTTACTTTGTGTGGCACAGGCGTGGTCCTTCGTGCTCGGAGTCTCTGCTGCAGCGCTTTAAAAAAAGAAAAAAAAAAAAGATCAGCCTTATTTGGAGATTTATGAACCTGGTTATCAGACATATGCAATATTCAGTTCACTGTTATAGGCTGATAAAAATCACAACACACTTGAGAACAAGACAAGATCTAATAGACTTAGCATATTTGCAGGGTTGTTTTAGTTCAGAATAATTCAGTATCACATCAGTGATGTAGTTCATGTGTCATCATGGCACAGCGAACGTTTATATTGTGGTTTCAATTCTCAGGTTTCAGAAATGTTCCCATCTTACTTTTGAATGTTAACCTGTGTTAGTGTGCTAACATGCTAAACTGCGACAGTAAACATTATAGCTACCTAAAAGAAAGTTGCCATGAGCCTTTAGCAGTTAGTGCACTGATGCTTTCAGCACAAAGGACTGTTGTGCCAAAATACAGCCTCATAAAACTACCTGTCTTCCTGGTTGGCTCAAACTTTGCCCTGGTGTTACCTCAGGTCAAACCTAAAAGATGATGTGTTGCTAACTTCCTCATGTACATACACCTGAGCTCATGTATGGAACATTTAAGGTGGTTCTGATAAAATAAATAATCACATACCAAATACTACATGTGTGCAGATCATCCACACCCCTGCATGTGGCCTGCCTAGACTGGATAAACAAGCATTTTCACCCTCATACCGTAAGTGAAGACGAAACTATTTTAAGGAAAGATGACAGACACTTTTATCAGGCCTCTCAAAGCAGTGTCAAAGCGGTTGAATATCCAAGGGAGGCTGTCGAAGGTTTTAAAAGACAATGGAGACCATAGGGGGTTTTGATGCCGACTGATGTCAAAGCCAGAATTAGATGTTTTAATATTAGAAACCAGTTCATATACTGTACATACACAAACACACACACTTAAAACAACAGATAGACAGACACACACACACACACACACACACACACACATTTACTTCCTGTCTGTGACCACTCCCATCCAAGCCAAACCTGGGAGCGACAGCAGGACTCAGGAAAGGACCTGAATGAACGTCCTGCCAGATGAAACAATAAACTCAGGGATGAAACTAATCTTAAAAACAATGCACCCATGGTGGAAGTTTTGATGTTGTCATCAGTGAGAAAACACTGTAGTACGTTGACGTGTGTGTGAGTGTTAGCATTTGATGTTGTGGGGGAAAAAAAAAGGTCACAAAGGGGGATATTTTTTTGTAGATACTCTTTGTTGATGAAATGTTGCATCACTCAGTTCTCAGTTCAAAAAGTGTTTTCAAGAAAAGATTGGCTGGTTGTTCCACCAGCGGCCATCTTGCAATAGGATCACAGACCTCAGACCGCAACCATAGGGGTTCACATCTCATCTGTAAAGTTTCATCACCGTCTCTTTAACAGATTTGCACATATGAAATAGATGATTAGATTTATTGTGCTGTAGTCCGTCCAGCAACAGGATGTGAGACTCAAAATAAACTACAGTGACTGCTGATTGAAGTCATTTCAATTCATCCCAGGTACCTTAACCAATCACAGCTTAAGACTAGTCTGAGGTTGTAACATCAGATATTTCAGATAAGTTCTGTGGTGAGTTTTGCTCTAATAAAAGATACAATTTCTCGTTTATTTTAAGCCATGCTAGCAGGTCTATAAATGCCAGTAGAGCGCTTATTCATGCGGTGAAAACAATACCAGCCACGTCCTGTCACAGCTGGTGACATCGCAACACATTTCCGTGGTGGAGTTTCCTAAAAACTTAAAGCAAATTAATTTCAAGAGGGGAAAAGAAAAAAACCTCATATGCAACAGGAAAATAAAAGGAACATTATTTTAAAATCTGAACACGTCTAACCACAGGCCATTTCTGCTAAACAAAGAGTTTTAGGTTCTCTCGTTCTCTTCCTATCATCATGTGCCTGACTTCCTTACTGCTCATGAGTACTCTGACCATCACAAGAGATGTGCCCCCCCCTGTATTTTATTACACCACAATATTACAGCCTGTCTTAATGATAGTTATTCACCCTGAAACCTTAATTCTAGAGAGGGACGTCATCTTTGTAATGCGCCCCACAGTAGTTTGTTATTTCAGACTTCAGTGTCTTTGCCTGTTTCCTGAATTATTTGACTGCACCGCTCACCACGGGCGATGTATTTGGTGCAGACACACACACACAGTTGCAGATCAGCAGATGTGTGTGTTGTAATTTGAGTGTGTGTTTCCGTGTGTGTGTGTGTTTGTAAGGGAGATGATGAGACAAATATTGTCTCATTGAGGCTGCTGTGTGTATCAATGTGTGAGAGTTTGTACACAGCGTGTGGCAGATAGAAAGACAGGCACTGGTAAAATAAACAAGTGAACAAATCCCACGTTTGCTCCCAAGTGCTTTTGTAGGCTGCTTTGGGGAACTGAAATGGTGTCACCTCACAGTTATCTGATGACACAGTTTCCTCTCCTTGCGTGTCCTTCCATCTAACTCGCTGTCTGTACTGTTTGCCCCCGGGCAGGAGCGTACCTGGTGCCCTATCTCATCCTGCTGATATTGATTGGCATCCCGCTGTTCTTCCTGGAGCTTGCCGTGGGACAGCGGATCCGCAGGGGCAGCATTGGGGTGTGGAACTACATCAGCCCTCGGCTTGGGGGCATCGGCTTTGCCAGCTGTGTGGTGAGTCTGATGCTGGGATTTGCATTAGTTCAACCAAAATACATCCACAGTGTAGCATGTTATAGTAGTATAAACATTAGTCAGTAACTATTATGCTACTTTAATGAATTAGGCTTAGCAACACTAAAATCGTAAAATAAATCAGGCAATATCTGATTTAAAAAATGAGCAGTTTTATCACTAAAGATGATTTGATATTTCATTTTAAAATGAAACACATGAAGGATTCTTTGGAACAAAGACTGTTTCAAATTAAAAGAAACAACAACAAATAAACCTGTAAAACTGTAACCTGAAACCAATTCATGCCGTCTCTGGTGTCTCATAAATCTTTCTTCGGGAAACTAATGTGGTTCAGTGGTAGAGCAGTAGTTTCAGTTGTCACAAGAGCTGTTACTTTGAAATTAAACAGTTAAAAAAAGACAAACACAAAAACGCACACGTGCCACAAGAAATAAAGGACAAGTTCCGTCAATTTTCAGTCCTAAGGGTCCTATATTATATAAAGTGAGATGTCTCTTCACCTAAAAATTAAGGTGCCTTCTTTTGTCAAAACAGAAAAATCAAAGTCAAGTTTGTTAGTTTATGATGATATATATATTCTTTGTTTTTGATTTTGAGTCTGAAGTTAACTTGTGTCTTTTACCTGTAGGTGTGCTTCTTTGTGGCTCTCTACTACAATGTCATCATCAGCTGGAGTCTCTTCTACTTCTCCCAGTCCTTCCAGCAACCACTTCCATGGAACGAGTGTCCGCTCGTCAAGAACAAGACCAGTACATGTAAGACCCAAGTGCTTGTTCTGTAAAACACAGACACAGTTTTAATACAGAGGTTCTGAGGTCTATCTCCTACCGTTGTGTCCATAGATGTGGAGCCGGAGTGTGAGAAGAGCTCGGCCACCACCTACTACTGGTACCGCGAGGCCCTGGACATCTCCAACAGCATCTCCGAGGGCGGAGGACTCAACTGGAAGATGACGGTGTGCCTGCTGGTTGCCTGGTTCATGGTTTGCCTCGCTATGATCAAGGGCATCCAGTCCTCTGGGAAGGTAAAGGCAACTTGGATTTCTGTCAGCGTTTTTAATTGCTCTTGCATCACTTTCCACCGGTGAAATAATTGGACAAATGAGTGTTTAACTAGTTTGAAATTAGGCAGAGGAGGAAGGTTTGTGGGAGCAAGTGAGGAAGATAACTGAATGAAACAGTCTTGTATGAGTTGTGCCCTGTAAAATGGGGAGCAGTGACAGAAACAAAAGGCCATTTCTTGCCAAGTGTTTTGAAAATCCTCTCATACATAATTAGCTCACTCTAAAGTGGAGGCTTATGGCGGCCAAACCGTGTGGGTGCCTGGTCCTAAAGACACTTGAGCGACTTCTGTAATGTGGCTTGGCAGATTTTTCTAATCATCCAGTCTCAGATATGATCCTGGGAGCTCATGTGATCTTGTGTGGGATTTCTGGCTCAGTTTAGTTTTAGTGTTGCTAAAGCTGACAGTAGCGTGACCAGCATCCGGAAGGATTAGTCCACTGGCTTAAGGTTGGCGTTTGCTTGCAAACTGACCCCAACCCTTGTCTTTTTTTTTTTTTTTTTTTTTTTTTAAAAACATGATTTTTTTTATCATTCCACACTTTCTCAAATCACATGACGAGCATTAGCTGGTGCACTTCCAAGGTCAAAGTCAAGACTGTGCTAATTGGAATAATGGTCGACCTTTCTTTTTCTTTTGTTTTTAACATTCCCAGAGTAAGCTTTGATGCAGAAGTTATTTGATTTTGGTATTATCCCCACTTCTTACGCCGGCATGGGCTTGGTTACAGCCAAGTGTGAGGTCAGAATTAAAACTGTATATTTTCATTGCAATAGAATAAGATTTCTTAAAGTTCAGCCATGAGCTTGAATTAGCTTAACTCAATGAAACAAGTCATTGTAATGGAGCCAAGGTTATGGAGAATTAAAATTCAACTCTATGGCTCAATCAGGCTTTTTAGCTTCTTATAGCAAAAATATATATATTTTTTTGGTTTTGCAACACATTTACTGTACAATTTAGTCTCAGCTGCATCTGTAGGCAACTGTATCCAACACAAAAGCTCTGACGAGCCCATTGTACTGTATGAAACCTAGACGGAGCTACCGTGTGATATTATCTATCTAGGATATTGTAACAAAAAAGATTTTCTGTTTTTCATTATGACAAGAAACGTCACTTTTACAAAACCCTTTTTCATGGTAAATCAAGATATTTTTCCCATTTCTATGACATATTTTCTCAATATAAAATTTATTCTTTTTCTCCATTTTTTGTTAGAACAATACATCAGATTATCACATAATATCACAAAACTTAATCATTGGTTCATAAAACTAGCCGTTCTCCTTCTACCACCATAAGTTATGTTGTTATAATAAGAAACATTAAGGTGAGAAATAATATTCAAACAATATATATACAATAAAAATTATTCTTCTCATGATGGCTGCGATATGCTGCTGAAATTTTCTTGTCCACGATTAGTCAAGACAAGAAAATTTTTGCAGCTTCAGGGATATGTCAAAAACATTTTATATGAAAAGATTTGGATTTTCAGAAAGTCACTTCTTGAGCTGGTGTAGGGGGAAAGTGGCTGTGACCAGCTTAATGAGTTTTCCCACCTTCAATCCAGACATTGTCCTTAGCTCAGGTCTTATCCCGACAGCTGTCTCCTGTACACTTGGGTCCACTCATCCCTCGTCTTTTGCACCTTGATTCACCACAACAGCCACAGACAAAACAAGATGGATGCCTTCGGCGCTTTAATCTTGGCCTCTGCCACGGTGATTTGCAGAGCTAGACGGTCTCATTTCCACTGTCTGGCACATCCTGTTGGCTGGCAAGAAATGTCACTGATAACCACAATCACTGTCACAGTCACTATCGCAACTGTTGCCGTGTAAGAGAGGATTGCTTCAGCATAACTGATGTTCAAGTCCCTCCACAAACGATTCGCCAAAACGTTAGATAGAAATATATTTTTGTTGTTTATAAGCAACAGAAAAAGCCATTGGTTGATCGTAGTTTGAGCCAGATGGCCGTCCTCCAACTACCTGGTGTTTCTGGACGGCCTTTTGAGTTGGCCGCAGTAGAAATGGACATGAACTTTCCCTGGAAGGGGCCAACTCCAAGTGTCTTTGAAGTTTAATCGCCGCTGTGTGGCATAAAAGAATAATAATGCCCTCTCCACCCATGTTCACACAAAAGCCTTTTCCAAGGAATATCCCCACCGCGATCTGCATTTCTGTCCCATTTGTGTGTGTGTGTGTGGGTGGGCATGAAAGGGATCAGGCTGTTTTAGTTGCCATGGTTATACGCGCTCTTTTGGCTTGGTTTGATTGTCAAGAGTGTGGCCAAAAAAAAAAAAAAGTCGAGGAGGGGGTTTGGTTTATAATGGTCGGGGGGGGGGGGGGGGCAGATTCGGTACATGGTGAAATTCATTGAATGTGTCCAAAGCTGTCAATCAAAGTAAAGCTTTTCATCTATAATCACTGTTTAGGAAGAATCTCCACAGTTTACATGGGTTTTTTTTTTATCAGTTTACGAAGATAATAGTGCCGTCCTCACAATATGACCTTTATAAGGTGCACATGCTATCTGACGTGGCACATAATCTGTGCCCTCTTCGCTAGAACACAACACCGGGGTTTTAAAGGGGCAGATTTCTCCTTATCACAGAAAAGAGCAGCCTGTTTGGCCAACGATGATGTTCTTAAACAACGGCACTATACTGGCAGGTTTGTTTGGAAAAGGGCTGAAGCTAGGGAAGAAATTTATTCAGAATTTGACCTTCATTATCAATAAAGCTCAAATAACATTCAAATTTATTTGAATTTTTTGGAAATGAATGGAAGAACGACTCAGTCACCAATGAACAGGGTCCCTAGTATCACTTCCTGTGGCCACGGACCATGTTTAGGTTTCAAAAGCTAAACATTACTGGTAAACAAAGCCACAAAGATACGTTTGTTTTTTGCAAATTAGAGACTTGAGCTTCACAAACTTTGACTGAAATATATGAATGCATCCAGCTTGCATGACTACTTTCCCTGTCCCCCTTTAAGACATGACATCACGCTTCCTCCTCTCATTAAGAGCTTACATACAGACCACCATGTAGCGGATGCAACCTCTCTGAATCACCAACTATGCATATGACTCAACCCCAAACCATCTCCCAGTGTCTGCATCCACGCCCTACTGATAGTCCTGTAAACCCACATGTCGCAGCGTGGCGGCTGAGTCACGCCCCGGAGTCCTGCCCTCAGTCGTTAACCATCCCGTCCATACAGAGGGGGCCTCAGGTTTAAAAACCTGTAGTGTTCAACTAAAAAAAGGGCATGGGGCCCCAGTGCCTGATTAACGTGATAATGAGACAAAGGGTCTGGAAAAAGGCCCGGCAGCTACCAGCACTGGCCTGGGACGTCTGCTGATATCACTTGCACAACCTTAATGGTCCATTCTGTAAAATTCATCATAAGTCTCAACATAGAAAAAGAGAAAATGCTTAAAAATGTGTCTCAAACTCATCTTTCAACTGCAAACGTGAATCCTAGACCAAGATATAAAAAGGAGACAAGAGAAAATGTAATGAAATGTCATGAGAGCTGCTCAGGCTTCTGCCTCTTTTCTGCACAATATGATGATTCTGTTGAATAATCACCATAGTTAGGCAGGAAGATCATATTTAATGGCAATAGAATGAGATATAATATCTATTTAATTCTGTGCTGGACCAGGTGAAACTTAATCTGACTTAACTTGAAACTGGATCACTGGTATTAACAAAATAAATATCATTTAAAAGAGCCTTTGTTTGACTTTTTGTTTCTTGTGATGGCTGGAAGCATGTTTGCCTTTATTGGTGGCAAATGTTTTGGTGCTGTTTGATACAATGATCTGTTATACTTCCAGGTGATGTACTTCAGCTCCCTGTTCCCATATGTTGTGTTGATCTGCTTCCTGATCCGGGCTCTGCTCCTGAAGGGCTCCGTAGATGGGATTCGACACATGTTCACACCCAAGGTAACGACACCTTTCAAGGCAGCGAACTAAGAAAGTAAAATCTTTAAGCCACTGGAGTGATGTTTTTAGTGTTTGTCCTCAACTAACAATCAGTTTCATTATCAATTTATTTATCAATCCTGTTGTTTATGTCAGAAAACAGTGAACAGATGTTAGATTTTGTCAGCGCCCACAGTGACATCCTCAAATGGCTCTAAAACCAATAATTTTCAGTTTACTACCTTTTTGTATCACAACAAAGTTTCAGCTCTTTGACTGAACTGAACTGAACTGACTCCAAACCGAGCACCACATGTCAGACATGTAGACATACTAGTTATAGTCACACTAGAGAGCTCAATACACTGTAACATAAGAAATCACACGCAAATAGACAAAACATCTTGATGAATTTGACAGAATTTCCAGGGGGCGTTAAAAAGCGATGAACCCAGCTGGGACACACTTGTTCAAAGATTTGTGACTTTCAAAGTCTAAAGCATATAATAAGTGTGTGTGGACGCATTGTGATACATGTATTGTAATGCATCCATCACTTTTTGAAAAGTTGCTCCGATAGCGACAGGAAAGTGGGGGAGAGAGACGATGTCCTGGGTCGGACTCGAACCTGTGGCCACTGTGGTCTGCAGGACACATTTCCATTGTGTTGTATTTGCAACTCATGTGCCACCAAATTGTAATGAAGATGTAGTTATTTCTTATCTTTACTATTATTCCCACACATCAAGCTTTTCTCTCTTTTTGCGTGTGAATCCACTCATTGTTTGAAACGTCTGAAGTCAAAAATGAGGTCTGCACTGCAATAGGCCGACTCCTTGGCAGCAACAGGCCAATGGCATCTCAGGCAGTGGAATCAAGTTGCCATGGCAACAGGGGTTACTGAGGCTTTATGCGAGCAACCAGATGAAGACGCTCACTCAGAGCAGAGCGGCGTCCGCCTCGTCTCGTTTGTCTGCTCTGTCTCGCCAGCTGAACACGCCACGACTTCAAACAACGTGTGCCTGCCACCGTCTTCGGACATCAAAGACATCCTGCTGCCTGTGTGCTCTGCTCTGCGCTCACAGCAGTTTGAGACATTTGTAATAGAAAGACCATCAGGTGGAAACTGTCAACACACCAGCGGTCATTTAGCAAGGCGGCACGCTGGGTGTCTGCAAAACACCTGTGGAAATAAACGTTTAGATGTCAATTAGATAAAAAATTTTAATTTCAATCATCTTAGATCTGCTGTATGTGATCATTAAAAAAACAAACAAAAAAAAAAACAAATGTGACAACAACAATAGTGCTGATAACACCATGTATATAACATCCATAACATGAATCCGCCATCGTGCCATCCAGATTTTAACAAGTAAAACAGCTCATTTACACTGTTCAATGAGTTGTTCTTTATGTGTCGGGCTACAGCTTTTTTCTAAATCACAAAATGTCCAAAAATAGCATCATGATGTCCCAGTGTTAGAGATATTATCTTGCTTTATTCAGCTGGGAGTCCAAAATCTAAAAATATCAGAATTACAATCAGGTAAAAACTGACTGGAGCTGGCGTATGTCATCATGTGACCCAGATGATGAGGCAACATTAGTCATGTAGTACAAAAATACATCACATTAATTGGCCAATCCTCACACTTGAGAGGCTGGAGCTAGCAAACACTTGTCTTTCAGCCTGATAAGTAGGAACAAGTGTTGTTCATACACAACTACATTTTCTTTTCCATATAAGGAAACATAACGCTACGATTCACTTCCATTACCAGCTCAGCATTCAGGGACATTTCACTGCCTAGACAATAATAATTTCCTCAGATAGTTATTTTTTCATGCTTGTGTTTGTCTTGTGCACACGAGATTAAAAAAAAACATCCTCCACGATCTTGGTGGCTCCTTAAATTCAGGTTTTTCTTGTGCATTTTATCTTAATGTGACACTGTGTTAAATATGTACACAGTCTGGTAAAGCATTGACCTTTATAGAAATCATTGTATGAGAACATGTAAGTCTTCACTGATTTGCTGGCTTCTCTCAGAAAGTACGCCTATATCTTATATATACGCTTGTATGCAGACTGTGTTAAACCAAGCCAACTCTCTGCTCTGCTTTCAGCTGGAGATCATGTTGGAGGCCAAGGTGTGGCGAGAGGCGGCCACTCAGGTCTTCTTCGCACTGGGCCTCGGCTTTGGCGGCGTCATCGCCTTCTCCAGCTACAACAAGCGGGACAACAACTGCCACTTTGATGCTGTCTTGGTGTCTTTTATCAATTTCTTCACCTCCGTGCTGGCCACCCTGGTGGTGTTTGCCGTGCTGGGCTTCAAAGCCAACATCATGAACAGCAAATGTGTCGCACAGTGAGTACAGGCATAATATCACGTTTAGATATTTATAGATATTTATAGGCTGAACTAATCTGAGACAAATTGTGGTTTTTGCTTTTTGAAAAAGAAAATGGATTTCTATTCTTTGCTTGAAGTAAGAAAAACTAGTTTTAAAGTGTGAAGCTCAATTCCTAGATGAAATTCGCTGTGTGTTTGTTAGGAACACTGTTAAGATTGTGGCGTTGCTGGGTGATGGCATCAAAGCGAGCCTGATCCCCCACAGCATCAACCTCACTCAGGTTAGTCAAGTCAGTGCTGAGGACTACCACCAGATGATAGAGATCATCAAAGGGGTGGAGGAGGACAACTTCCAGAAACTGGGACTGGAATCCTGCAGTATTGAGGACGAGCTCAACAAGGTACAACAAACAAGGAAAAAAAATAAAAACATATATGTCCAAATATTGATTTAAAGGAAGAAGCTTAGCATTATTGGCAGCAGCTGCTTAGCTTACCTCAACAGAAACACTGCAAACTAAGGGAAACTGTTAGCCTGGCTCTAAGGGTCATGTTATAGCTCATTTGTTTAATCTACAACTACCACAGATGAATAAAGACTCATAAGGTCTGGAAACATATGCTACCTCAAATGACGGCCTACGATCTTGGGTGGGGTAAAATCAAGGCCCCGGCTGCTGATTTTTGACCTCTATTTCCTCTTCGCCACCCCGGACAGGCGGTTCAAGGCACAGGCTTGGCCTTCATCGCCTTTACAGAGGCCATGACCCACTTCCCAGCCTCGCCCTTCTGGTCCGTCATGTTCTTCCTCATGCTGGTCAACCTCGGCCTCGGCAGCATGTTCGGCACCATCGAGGGCATCCTCACTCCACTGATAGACACTTTCAAAGTCCGCAAGGAATTTCTTACAGGTAAGAGATGGTGAATAAACATGGTGACTGAGAAGGCGAAGGTTCATTTTACTATTTTTATAAATCAATCAGTACAAACAGCCTTTTTCTCTCAGCCTGCAATTTTAAGGTATTTTGTAGAGATTTGAGATTGATTCTGTGAGTAAAATGGGTCCCAACAGATTGTATATGCAGGATGTAATGGCTGGAAAGTCTTGTGGATGCAGGATGTCAATGAGATTATTTTACATTAGCTTAATCCTTAATGTCTGTGGATTCTGAACTCCCATAGGAAGTAAGATCTTCAGCTTCTCCACAGATGGATGGGTTGTCTAATAATAACTGTCACATGTCCATAGTGATAAAGTTGCTGATTAACAAATAAACAAACATACAACATGGCAGATGAATGCCAACAACATATATTACATAAGGAGATACAACTATGTGTAATTCTGTTTATTATGTTGATGCTAGTACAAAGTCCTAAACCCTTTGGTAATGTGGATCGAGTATTTTTCTGCTACTTGGTTTCATTCACATCTATGAAGCTAAGACAGACTAAGCTATCATTCAGTGTTTTACTGCAAGAGACAAAAAAAGTTCTCACTAGTTCTCATTATTAAGTTATTCCTTCAAATGTGGTTAGATAAAAGCTCCACCATGAACAAGCAACACAACTAGTTTGATTAATAAGACTTAATAAGGTTCAGTAGCTGCCCCACAGTGCAGTGAACGAAGTGGGCCATCCTGCTGTTTCAGCTGTAAATGGCTCTACTTAAACATACAACACACAGTGTAGCTCGTCTTGTTTGGGTATAGGTTGGGAGATAATGACAGTAATTCATGACGCACTATAAAACATAACTACACCAACTTTTTTTTAATCATACATGAAGATGTACAGCAATGCAGTTTTCATTTAAAGCATATTTACGCATCTGTTGCTCAAATGTTAAAGGTTTACATGTCAGTCCCTCCTAAGCCTACCTACTCTAGTCTATGTGCACGGTGACTAACTACCTGTGTCTCTCCTGCAGTGGGCTGCTGTTTATTGGCCTTCTGCATTGGTCTCCTGTTTGTTCAGCGCTCAGGGAACTACTTCGTGGCCATGTTCGATGACTACTCGGCTACACTGCCTCTGCTCATAGTGGTCATACTGGAGAACGTGGCCATCGCTTGGTTTTACGGGATTGATAAGTAAGTAACAACATCAGCTGTGTATCGTCTGAACTTTCCATCAATTAGCTTTTATCACTCAGAGTGTGCAAAATTGAGCAGATTGTACCATGTATGTTCCCCCTGCACCTGTGTGGGTTCTCTCCGGGTACTCTGGCTTCCTCCCACAGCCTTTAGACACCTTTAGATTAATTGGTGACTCTAAAATTACCCGTCAATTGTCAGATGGACTGGTAACATGTCCAGGGTGTCCCCCACCCTCACCCCCTGGATGGATGGATAGATGGATGGATGGTTGATTGATTATGGCTTGAAAAAAGACAAGCCACATGCATGTTCTGTATGTCTACTTTTACAATAACCTAAGATATATGCTTCTATTAAAGCTTGCATAGCTTTAAAGGGTTGATTACTATACTTGTGGCAGGTTTTGTCCACTTATTTCTACCTGGTGCAAGTATGTTAAATAATTAAATTCACAAGTTTTAATAGAAACTGACTTTTACAGCCAGACTCCACCATTTATAGGTGGAAATATATAGTTTATATTTTGCCTTCATGGCTTCATTCAAACACTTTGATTTAAACAACATATGAAGGTTATGAAGTTTATAAAGAACGTAAAACTATTGTAAATAATTTACCACGAACATTTGATCTCACCTCCTGCTGCTTTGCTGCTGCCACTCTCTCAGATTCTTTGAAGACCTGAAGGACATGCTGGGCTTTACGCCGTACCGCTTCTACTACTACATGTGGAAGTACATCACGCCCATCCTGCTGCTGGTCCTCCTGTGCTCCAGTCTCATCCAGCTGACCATGACGCCGCCCAGCTACAGTGCCTGGATACAGGAAGAGGTGAGTCAACATCTCCGGCTCGTCTCTCCTGAGACCAGGGATCAATGGGGGGGGGGGTGGAAGTCCTTTTACTTGGTAATCCTGGAAGAGGTATAAAGTAGATTTAAGGGTTCAAAGCAAATGAGGCAGTAGCTAAAAATGGGGGGAAACAACCAAGTTTTTACTGATAAACACATGTCCAGGCATCCTCTAACCCTCGAACAATCAACAGACATTCATGCACCTATTTGATCACAGTCATTTTAAAACTGTGCAAAGGTCAAATGGGACTAAGTGTCTCTGCATCTGCCGCTTAATGCGTGTGGTGAGGCCAACACTTCACAGCAGCTAATTATAATCACCTGCAGCTCAACTACACTTCACCATTAGGTGGAATTATCTCACCTGAGCGAATAGAGGACACCTAAAATTAAGTGGTCATCTTCATCAAGTGTTTTGATTAGTATCTTAATCAATCTGCAAATTTAAAATATTAAAAATGTGTAAAATCCCTGTCACAATTTGTAGTGATATCTTCATATTTCTTGTTTGTCCGTGAGTCTTAAACTCAGAGTCACTACTTCAGGTCATCTGTACTGTCATACTTACTCACATTGTTTTCTTGTGCGTATCCTCCAGGCCAGAGAGCAGACCTTGCGCTTCCCCCCGTGGGGCATCGTCGTCTGTATCTCCCTGGTGGTGATGGCCATCATGCCCGTGCCTGTGGTCTTTGGCCTGCGCTACTTCAACATAATCGATGAGAACACCAGTAGCCTTTCCACTGTCTCCTACAAGAAGGGCCGCATCATCAAGGAGAGCGCCCGACCTGGGGAGGATGACGACACCAGCCTGATCCACGGCAAGTCGCCCAGCGAGGTGCCCTCACCCATGCCCGGTAACAGCATCTACCGCAAGCAGAGCGGCAGTGGCAGCAGTGGCCCTGATGCGGATACCGCCCCCAACGGCCGTTATGGTATTGGTTACTTGATGGCAGACATGCCGGATATGCCCGAGTCGGACTTATAAACTGACTGTAATAGTAAGCCCTGCCCGGCCATACCGGCTGGCCACTCCTCCCCTCCACCCCACTGCGTGCGTTTAGTTGCCTGTATCATCAATGTATATTTCACTTGTACTGTATATTCTTTGTAGATATCGTAGCTGCTCTTTATTTGTTGTCTCTGAACCTTATCTGATTGTCTATCTAAAAAAAAAAGAAGAAAAAAAAAGTGTGGAATTGTCTGACCCTTGACCCATTTGCTCAGCCGCTCCCAAACTGACCTCTACCCCCTGCTCCCTCCAGCCTTTGCTTCCTCCTACTTGCAGATCCTGCAGGAGTGAATGGGTGTAAGCAATAAGGTGGATGGTCCACCAGGCCTACTTGAACAAGAGTCTGCAAAGAGGAGTCTGCAAAGCAGCAAGTCAAGGGGGTCAAGAGGTCATTTTTGGACTGTGGCTGGGTCTGTGGGCAGTGTAATTCAAGCCAGCTTCGAGTCCTGCTGTAAAAAGTGGTTGTGTACATTATGACCCCTTACTGCTGGCCAACCAGTACTGAGATTAGTAGCAGTTGCAGCCACTCTGGGTGGTGTCACTGCAACACTGAAGAGATTTTTCTTGGTGAAAGTTCACATCAATCTAGAGGATGGCCTTTTAAAACCACCCCTGTGATTGTTTGAAAAAGTGTGCCTAAGTAATTTATATTGGTTTATAGAATACATGATGAGTGTTGTATATTTAAGGTATTCTGTAAATATAATATAAATATTATAAATATATTTATCTTGATAGTTTGGATATCAGAACACCATGTTTTTAAGGTTCAGAAGTACTTCAAATCCTTAACTCTCATCTCTTTGTTTTTTACTAATGTATTGTCAGTGTTTGTGAGGACTGAGTCCTCCTTGTAAATATTTTTTTCCATGAAATGGCTTCAAATGCAATGTCTTTTTTTCCCTGTCAAGATTAAAGATCACATATGGTCCATACCCCGAAACTGATGTCTGTGATGGTTTTTTGTCTTTCTCGGGCCAAATTCCAGGTTATTCTCAAGCTCTGTTATAATTCATCTGAAATAAAAATGTCTTTATGTATATTACAATATAAAATGGATTGTTGCATAAACACAATTAAAGTATGTAAAGAAATGAAGAATGAAGAGTAGTCATAGTATTACAACTGGTTTATCACATAGCATATCCTAATATTGTCCTGGGGATAGATGATTATTATATTGAGATGGACAATAAATTACTCTATTTATGCATGTTAACTATCACCTAACAGCAGCTCTGCTCAGGTCTCTTCATTTTTAATGTCTTTCAGTGCATTGTTTTGGTTTTACAGCCTACAAAGTGCTCTCATAACCAGTTCTGATAAATCCACTGTACTTTACCTCCTCATCACCCAACAGCATAGACAAAGGTTGGTGACTATCAGTTAAAAATAGAATATAGAAAATACAGACGTGATTACTAATAAAACACAGTTTTTCTTCTCGTCTACTGGATATGTTCCATCAACAGCTAAAAATAAAATTGAAGCAAATATAATATATTTATCAAAGAAGCTGAGTAAGTTTTGCTATTGCTACTATGTAGCATTAGCTGTTTACTCACCGGTCTAGAGGAAACACGAGTTCAGGATCAGACTTCTTTCCTTTTCTTGCCAAGTGCTGTCTCCAGCAGTGTTAGCATGCTAACCAGCTATCTCCAGCCTGACTCCTGGCTTTCCAATAGTGACTGACTGTAGCATCCGACCTGCCCTGAAGATGTAGCACTGCTCAGAGGGTGTAGTGTAACGCCTTGTCTTGTAAAAGCAACAATGGCTGCAGCTTTTAACAAGCAGAAAACGTTTGACAACACAGAAAACTAAAAACAGCCCCTTTTTGATTCAAGTCTCCAGGGCTCTTTTTGCAAATAACAACATACAAACAGAGCCATGACAGTACATAAAATAAGATTTACTTTCTTGTTCTGTTCAACACCACCACAAACAATAACTTTAAGTAACATCAGATTAAAAAAAAAAAAAAATGCACAAAGCCGGCAGCAATATGAGGAGTCCTGTAGTTCGTTTACTGCTGTAGTGATTCTGCTCACTGGTAAACATGCACATAGTAATGAGAATAAATAATCAAATATACACTTTAAGAGGATTTTTTTTTTCTTTTGGCTTTTTTCCATTTTTTTTCTCCATACGACAGGTAAACAAACATCAGCTTTCATAAAGAGCAGGAGGTCGTCCTGAGCATCTGCATCGGTCTCAGCTCAAATAACACAAATTAGATTATCTATGTCCCTTTTAGACAAATATCTTTTGAATATGAAGATTGTATTCATCTCGTAAAACACAGCACATCACTTCATATGTGTCTCTCTTAAAAAAAGGATTTACTGAATTTTATTTTGACTGATTCTTTGTAGCATGTTCTCCTCATTGCATATGGCTGTCAGAAAATGAGGTAAAACGTCTCCTCACGCATTGATCCACTGAAGAGTTGATCCCTTTTCCATGTGCAATTCTGTAAAAGAAAACAATTAAAAACAAAATGGGGACGTTATTACTGCCACCACAACTACTAAGGTCAAAATCATTTGCAGTATTCAGAGCAAACTGTTAACGTGTAATATTCTGCTTTAGTTTTATTTAGACCTTGCTCAGTAACTGTTATTTGGACCATAACGTATTCAAAGATTACATTAAAATACTTCTGCAAAAATACTACTACAGAGTACACTTTCTGAAGAAAGTGTGGTGCGATTGCTGGCTCCCAAATGGAATTGCATGAATAGCAGTGAGATGAACAGCGTGGTTGTTGAAGCTATGAACAAAAGAGCAGGTGAAGAGGTAGAAAGAGTTGGAAGAGGAGGAATGAAAGAAATCAGCACACAAAAAAATGGGCTGAAGTGTACATAATGAAAGGAGTTCATGTTTGGTTTGGTGGTTAAGGGCTTGTCAGTTAGTTGCTAGTGCAACTGTAGGTAATTACTGTGGCGTCACTAAGTGGTTGCTATAGTGTTCTTTGGTGTTACAATACTTTAAATTTGGTGGATGGAAGGAAGGATGCTTAAATAAGCCCAAAAGGTAATTTAGGCAACATTAATTAATAACAAGCAGACAAAGATGAAGCAACAACAAGCACAAAATGTCACCTGGTACACTAACAAAAAGCTTTGTGAACCAACCACTGTACATGCATGTGCAGAAGGCAAAGTATAAGTAGACATTGAGCGAATAGAAGTTAAATGAGAATATGTAGCCTCACACATGTATAAGCAATAATATAGACGACAAGGTGCCAAAAAAGAAGAAGCTCTTATGGGAACACTGCCTCATCTGGTTGTTATTATGATCATTTCTGGTGGGACAAATACTACTGCAGCTCTTCAAAACCCAAAAAGCAAAAATTGAATTTGAAAATAGAAGAAAATATCTTTAAGTATTATTTAGGACCAGTTTAAAGACTCAAAACCACAGAAGTGCAAGGCATTGCTTATTTCCAACTTAGCCAAACCCATCAGAAACAAAACTATGACAGTGAAACAACCAAAGTTCTTCTAAATTGGGCAGAGAAGACTGTGAACCCATCACTCTTTGGTTTTTAAGGACCTTTAAGGTTAAGGTGAAGATATATAAGATAAGATGCAGTTGAAGGCTAGTTTCACTCTTGCCACAATCCAAAGTGTTACATTAAACAGTTATATTGTGCTGCATAATAACATGATTTGAGAAGTCGGTTGTGAGGGAAAAAAACAAGTCATACAAACCTGTGGGCTCAGCTGTGATGAAGCTGCTCTCTCATTTTGGCTGCAATCTGCTCTCTCTTCTCACAGTGTCTGTTCAGGTCTTTGACCTCCATCGGCATCGTGCTGTTCCACACCATCAGCACCGACTCCTCGTCTTGAGGGCAGAGACAAACACACACTTCAGACCAACACAGAAAATTTCACGCAGCGATAAACAATGAACTGTCAGACTCACCAAACTGTCTCTTGTCCTGTGGGAGTCTTCTGCCCAAAGCCAGCACCACATTCTTCCAGTTTAGTGTTTCTTCTTCACGAAGAAAAGAAAAAAAAAAGAAGGGGGGGAAAAAAAAAAAAAAAATTAATTACACTTGACAGAGTTCATAAAGAAAGGATGGTGTGGATACAGCAATTGAGCACATGAGAATTACACCAACAAATCCAAAGAGAGATCAGGGGGTAAAAGAAAACAAACACACAAAAACGCACAAAAGAGTGAGCAAACTGTGAGCAGCATGCTGGACTGTTTCACACATTTCTGCACACAAACACCCTGACAGAGTATGAATCCAAAACAAAAGAATAACCCAGCTGTTTAAAACCATTTTCTTCAATCATTCAGCTGCCTCTCTTTTTCTTGTTATCCTCACTAAATGTCACATGCTGTACATCTGTTATTTATTCTCAGCTCGAACACTTCAAGGGAAGCAGCTGCTTCTCCATAAAACTAGAGGAAAAACACAATATATAACCCAGATCTCCTGCATTTCAGATTCTTGTGGTGATTCTTTTGTTGGATGAATAAAATAATCTTGAAACTGTGTGTTGTGTGCAGGAAACATCCTTTCATCCTCAAAGTTATTAGTAGGAGCCACTGAAGCTGCCCAATACTGTTATTATCACCCTCTCGTATCAAAGGCCCTATAGTGTATAACACTTGAGTATAAAGCAGGTCTAGGTTCAGTGTTAATACTGTGAAAGTATCAGAGTGAAACGCACACAGTCTGTATTCAAAAACTGTTTCTTAAAATGAGCCATCAGAACGTCTGTAACTCTGTGATGTTACTACAAAACATTCACCATCCTCAGCCACACGCCACCTGGATCCAACCTTGCAGTATTTGATTCCCTTGCAGTTTACCTGAGATCTGCAACTGCTACATTTTTATTCAGTCGGTCAGAAAACAGTCAGCCAATCAGGAGAGAGGCTCAGAACCTAACTTCTGATTGGCTGACTGGCCAAGTGTGGCTACACTACCAGGGAGAGGTTTGAGAAAGGAGATTTGATTACTAAAAACCACAAATATATCTTCTTATGGATATCAAACCTTCAAGTATAACTTAAGAAAAGTGTAAAATATGGGCCCTTTAAACAGAACAACATATTCTATTTATTATGTAAGAGCCCCGAACTCAAAGAGGGAGCTGTTTTAGTTTCAACAAAATCATTTTTCTGATAGATAAGGGGTATCTATGGCTTATGTACAATACATTTATAAATAACAGAGGATGCCTGTTTGTGGTCCCCTCCCTGACAACATTACATGTAACCTGCGCTTGTGGCACCATGGTGGCATAAAAATAACACCAAATCAAAAATGCACAAATAATAGAATGGATAAATAAAAGCTGAGGTCCCACCTATGAGGGCAGAGGTGATGCAGCGGATGGACTTGCAGCGGGGGCTGACGACCTGCAGCACCTGGTGTTTGGGGAGCTCCAGCAGCAGCAAGTGGCCCCCTCTGGTGCCGATCCAGAGAGCTGCAGCTTTCTGCACCAGCAGGGACTTCACTCTGGCCCAGGAGGGAGCTGCCTCGGTGGGCGGCCCCACCTCGCTGCCATGCCTGCCTCTGCAGCCGGAGTTATGTCTGCAGGGAGAGAATACTTTGTTCTGCCGCTGACACATGAGACTCTAATAGTCTACTGTGTAAACTAGACTTCACATGTCAGTGAAAATGGTGTTATGTTGTGTTGTGGTTGTACCTGATGATGTGGGCACAGTCGATGCAATCCACCATCCTCTCACTCCTCTTGTCCCAAACCTCAACTGTCGGAGTTCCAACTTTGCTGAGGTACACATATTTCTCCACAACCATTCGAGACACACAAGCCTCAGCACCCATTAACCCCTGCTGCCTGGAGGGGCACACACACGCACAAAATGACTGTTTGACCGAGGCAATGACACATTTCTACGCTGTTGCCTGGCCTTTGAACAAGGCCCAACAAACCTGATGTTAACTTTAAACTCAGGCACTTCACTTTATTATTCTATTAAAATGCTGAACCTCCAGACTCGCAGTAATATTTATGTTATATTGTAATATTTAGTTCAACTATTTAGATAAAATTTTCACTATCTGCACAAGATCATGTCTAATATCAGGTCACATGTTTCCCTGTCAACATGGATCAACTCTGCTTGAGTTAAATCTACAGTGACAAGCCACCTCATATTCCCCCAAACACGTCATGGACTCACTGGAAGGTGAGCTTTGGTCTGGTATCGATGGTACTGCAGACTTCGTAGTCGGCTGTGAAGGAGAGGATCCTGGTCCCGCAGCCGGCCCACACAGACCTGCTGTCTAGTAAATGCACCGACTGGCCCAGGCACATGACGGGCGTGCTAACGTTTCCCACAGTGATAGTTTTAACCGGCTGACCGTTTTCTTGCTGGAAGGGAGTGAGAAGGAGAAGTAAATAAAGATCCAAACTGGTGGTCTGGATTCATCACATACATGAGTTGTGTCCCGATTCAGGGTTCACATCCTTCAGAGGCTGTATTTGTAGATCAAATGTGCCACAGTCGGCGTGACTAGGCTGTCCCGAATTGAAGGCCCCTTCATATGCTGCCAACAAATCCTCCTTTTCCAGGGAAACAAAGGCACTAATGGGTGGATCCTTTCTGGCCCAACCTATCCCAAGATTCATTGCATGCCAGTAATGAAAACAATATTATACTGGAGAACCTGAGGATCCGCTTTCAAATTTAAGTATTGGGTTTTGCTAATGGTACAACTGTTAAATCCAAACCTTGGTTTTTGTAGAAAAAAAGTTATGTAGTATCGAGGTTGCTATGCAACAGGAGCCGCCCTTTGCAACGCATACGTAACGGCAGGAACAGCTTGGGATGCAGACCAGACCGTCACGTTTTAATTCGGCCTCTGCAGTCTACAACGGCTATGTAGGACCACACCTTTGTAGACCACGCCTGCAGAATTGGGACACAGCTGTTGTGTTGTACAACAACACAGGAGGATGCAGATACTTAATATTTACCTTGAGAACAGAGTCCTCATAAACAGTGAGAACTCCATTGGCTGTTCCAACCAGCAAATAATTCTTCCTTTGGCTGAAAAGAAATAATAATAAAAAAAAAAGATGATCAGAAGGTTAATGGTGATTGTTGATATAACATAACTGCAGTATCTTGTTGTATGTGAAGGCGATATACTGTTACAGATACAGTTTTATGCAGGTCTTTCCAGATCCACAGTTACACCCAATGAAATCTGTAGTTACATTTGTCACTTTAATTTTATTTCCTGGATTTCTAACATAATCAATAATCATTTACTGGGTTCCAACTGTACATGTTTCCCTCTGTAAACAACCTCCATTTTACAGAAATCAAATACTGTAAGTAAAACTGTATGAATATGAAAATCTTACAGATTACTAGATTTTAGACATTACTCATAAACACTCTCTAGAAAATAGATGGTAAAATTCAGGCTCATTAGATATTTGGTGTTTTGTTTAAAATAGTCTCTAATGCAATGCTGGTGTCTTGATCATCAGTCAAGACCTTTGGCTGGTTGGTTTATTAAAACTTCAATGAATGTATTGTGTTTTTGAAGACACTTACGTTCGAAGAGGGTGCACATGGAAATACAGTGAGGTGACAGCATCTGTGACGCTTTGCAGGTGGTGCCAAGTCGACATGTCCTTGGTGCTGATGACCACTAAGGAACCAGACTGGGTGCCTGCCACCAGCCAATCACATGCCTCGTTGGGGATTTGGACTGTCACCAGACACAGGACGGGACTGGTGTCGATGTCCTGTGGGAGGGAGAGAACTAGTCTGATGCTGCTCAAAGTGAATGTTTGTTATGAGCAAGCTGCAGTTTTGTCCAAACCTGTGTAGTGACTGTGTTGGTGTCCAGGTCCACGGCTGTGATGGAGCCCATTCGCTGTGTGCTGGTGCTGCTACCTCCCCCCAGCCAGGCTCTGTGGCTGTTGGATGAACTGTCACTGCTGCCAGCGCTCACAGTGAGGCACTCGGCGTTGACTGCCTGGGGCACCACCAACTCCCTCAGACACAGCATCTCCCCTGAATTCAGCCGATCAAACAGCTGCACATATGACATGAAGTCATTTTGTAAGTGCATGTGAAACAGGCTCTGAAATCATTACATATTTCTGTATTCTTGGCTACCTACAGCTTTTATCCACACTGTTCTTGGTACTGTCCGATTATTCTGCATGAAAATGAAAGAACCAGCCCCCCATTAACACAGTCACAGTTTAGGTACTAACCTGAGCAGATGTGGGTCGATCCTGCGGCCTTTCCCTCAGACAGTCCTTCATCAGTGCCTGGAAGCCTGGCCAAGGTGAGCAACCGTAGTGTTTTACTGGATCTGTGTAGGAGACAGTGAAGTGAATGCTGTCACTTTGATATCAATTCACACATCTATGGAAAAAGGCAGTAAAACAAAGGCTCTTATCTGTCGCACTCCGAACTTTGTATATAGTTGAAATTATATATTAGAAAATAAGAATAAATGTATTGTAATAAATGTGATAATAATACAGAAACTGTACATACACACACACACACACACACACACACACATATATATATATATATATATATATGTTTATTATTTTAGATGTGAGAAGGACAGAATTTGTGTAGTTTGTTCTTTCATGAGTTAGATTTAGGGACATTTTCATGTAGTTAATATAAAAATGGACGCAGACAGACAAAAGCAATAGATAGTAATGATACAAGAGGGGGAAGTTTTTTGAAGTTGCCAATGGTTTGTTTACATGAATAATAAAAGGTAAACACAGCAGTGATGAAATTATAAATTGTCCTTAATGTCGCCACCTAGAGGCCATGCATCAGTCCAGCATTCATCAACATCTGGAAATGTGCTTCTATATTTCATATGAAGCCAGAAGACTTTTTACAATATGAGCAGATTTAAAGTTTGACCTTATAAGGATGTAAAATACAAATAAATTTCCTCCTGCTAAAAGAGTCACATCAGTACATTAAATTATTGGTTCTCAAAGTGGGTTCCAGGACCCTGAAGCAACACTGCAGGGATATCTTGTTTGAGAACCACTGCATTAAACAACGTACAAGAAGGTGGATTTCAGGTCAGATATCTTCTTAAATTCACCTTCACTGCTCAGTAAAAATGAACACTTGAAAAATTACCTGGCAGCTTCCCCTGAACTGCGACCTCATCAAACTCACTGGGGAACTTCATGCCATCAAAGATGCGCTCGCCGCAGGTCAGGAGGTCGTAGAGCAGGAGGCCAAATGAGAACACATCAGCCTGCTGGTTGTAGATCACATTTCCCCGGGCAACCTCTGGTGCTCGGAAACCTGGATGATACACAGAAATCAATATAAACAGCGTTACGTGCAGACTGAAGCTTTCTGCATTTGTATGGTAAACATACAATTATCAATTTAGCAGAAATATATGTCTTTCATAGCAAAATTGTAATTGTAAGAAGAATTACACTGACCTACAGCTCTTCAGATTTTCAGGTCACATGTATAATAAGCAAGATGATTTTATGTAATAAAGATCTAGAAGGATTGAGGAAATTTCTGACCTGGAGTGCCCTCTGAGCTTCTCACTCCCATGCTGCAGCAGTACTGAGCGATGCCATAGTCTGTGATCTTGGCAATCATCTCGGAGTCTGTCTTCAGGTTGAACAAAAGCACATTGTGGGGCTTCAGATCCCGATAGATGATCATGGCTGAGTGAAGGTACCTGGTCACAAACACCAAACAATGGCCAGAATTTTAAACACTTAAACCTGATTGTGTTGTGAATGTGAAATATGAAAACATCTTAATTCTGATGCTAACTTTAGTGATGATCATGTCAAGATTTATCCTTTACATGTGAAATGACTATCTCTGCACCTTGCCTGCACCAAAATGACATTGTAATGTATCATAACGCCTTTTGAACAATACAAGACTTTGACATCACTTTGCAAACTCCACACTTTGGGGAAATGATTTGAAGAGGTCAAATGAAAGACAACGAACACAAAGCGATTGTCTTTAACTTTCTACCTGAGTCCGTCAGCCACCTGCAGGGCGATCCTGTGCTGGAGCTTCTGGTTGAGGCTGCCGTTCTCATGTTCAAACAGGGAATCCAGTGACCCACGCAGAGCCAGCTCCATCACCAGGACCTGAGGAGCTGAACCGGCTGCCAGCAGGCCGACCAGGCTGGGGTGATGTAAGCGACCCAGCACCGCCAACTCCTGGAAAAAGAAGGCACTTTGTTGTCAATGTACTGTCCTGTCCTGGACACAGCAACTGTCGAGTTTCCAATGAATTTCTAATGTTAAATTTTCATTGGTACCTGTCTGAGGAGTCTGTGGATGTAAAGCTCAGATGCGTGCTTGTTGAATATCTTCACGGCCACTTCTTCATTTTTGTAAACACCTCGATAAACGGTTCCAAATCCACCATCCCCTGTAACCAAATATGGATTGTTATCTTGTATCATAGCAGTTTCTTCAGTAATTAAAAAGCAAAATAAAAAAATCATGCATAAAAATATTATAAGCTCACCCAGTCGGTTTTCTTTGGACATGTCAACATCCAGCTCCTCACTGTCCAGTATCGTTCCCACAGGCTGATCACTCAGGACTAAGTCAGGGGCGATCTGAGAGATGGGCAGTGTGCACTGGGGGTCCTCTGGATTCGCCAGCAGAAAATCTATTATCGATAATAAAACCATTAACAACAAAGATTTCAGATAATGAAAACCATTCGTGTGAAATGCTTGAAATGAAAGGTCCCATAGTTTACATTTTCACTGAAGTGTTTTTATTTATGTTATTCATGACAAGGTATATTTGTAGTTTTAAGAACAATCTGATTAGCTGGCCACTTTCTAAGTGACTGAATAGAAATACAGAAGTCCTGACGACTCGATGTAAGGCTCAGTTACTGAATACAGGCTGTGTGCACTGAGCACTTTGATACTTTCACAGTATTAATACAGAACCTGGACCTGCTTTATAATAAAAAAAGATGCAGACTTCTACCTTTACACTCTATTGGACCTTTAAGTGAAAAACTTAATGCAGCCTTTATGGAATTTGGACCTGATTTTATGGATTAGAAAAAGCAAAGGTCATACTGGCAATACACGTGTTGATCTTGTAGTGTGATTTATTTACCATTGTCAAAATAGGTGAAGAGGTCCTCCAGCAGGATCTTGCTCCACTCCTGGCCGTCCTCAAAGCTGTAGAGAGCCCACTTCTTAAGTAGAGCCTCACCAGTGCCGTGCATATCGGTGTTTAGCAGGCCAGGAAACCATTCCTCCAGCAGGGAGTCAATATGATCCACAACCTGACCCATTAACACCCGGCCTGAGGGGGAGAGGCAGTGGTCAATATCTGAGAGGATTAGGGTTGATGATGATGTCCGACGTCAACATCACCACCATTAGTTTTTATTTAATTTGTTGTGCAGCAAAACTTGAGCTTTTTGAAAAAACAGCACCTTTGCATGAAGAAGGCACAGTTATTCTGACGAAGCTGGAGGGATTCTCCTCCACCGAGGCAGCCTCCACCAAACAGTATGCTTCAGGGGACCAGCTCAGGTAGACGCCTCTCCGCCAGTATATCCGGTTGGGTCGCACAATTTTCTCTGGATAGCAAGAGATACCATGAGAGATGAACTTTATTTGAGTACACAGAATGGCACTAATGAGACAGCAAGCGTGTCTCTTGCATGTGCATGTTACCTCTTCCACAGAGCAGGTAAGACGAAACTTCTAGTAGGCGGCTGATCTGTCGAGACCAATAATCCATGGGAAAGTACGGCATCTCATAAAGACGCACAATTACCTCTGAGTTCTCACTGTGAGGCAGGTCTATCACTGGCCTGTGTTTGGACAAACTTGAAAACAGGAATGAGTGGTAAGAAACATTTGAACTGGCTCATTCATGTTATTCTCCAACTTGGAATTTACACATACTTGCTGGGTATGAGTAGCTGGTCCTCTCCGAACGGCAGTGCGATTTGGAATTTCTCCAGCAGTTTGAAGAACTGCATCAGGTGGCTCTTCGGGAAACATTTGGTCTCAAAGAGGAACTTTTCCACCAGCGAGCGCTGAACAACTCCTTTGGGAGGCTCCCAGAGGCCACAACTCTTTAATGTCAGTTTCTACACAGAGACAAAGACAACACATGCAACTGTGCATCTGACAGAATCACATACCCACACGCGAGTGTTAACACACGCTTTTATGTTGAGTGCTTTGTTAAAGCAAAGTCACCTCAGTTATCCCTTTGTGGGTATTGTGTGTGCAGATGAGGTTACCTGGGAGATGATGTTGCACAGCCACTGTGGGTCGATAAAGTAGAGCTCTTGGAGCTGAAGTGCAGGGTCATCAAAGTGCAGCAGAACCCCTGCATAGATGAAAACGCTTTGTTCAGAGATAATAATCAATAAGTGATTTTAATGCCAAAGTTAAGATAAGAAGCACTAACTATTATTCTATTGACAGCATAAAATACAGATGTCACCTTTCAGTATATGCAGAATTACAGCGTTTATTCTTCTTATTTCAAGGCCTTACTCACCGGCTTCACTGAGGAAGTGGATGGCATGTGGCAGCTCAGCTTCCTCCAGTTGCAGCTGACTCTCCAGGATGAGCTGCAACAGCTCTTTCTGCTTGAGAACAGGGAACTCAGAGGGAACCCTTGCCCTCTCCATGAGAATACGGCGCTCTAGCTCCACATAGCTGTCTGGAACCAGCTGGCCCATCACAGGCTGGCCTTGGATCTGTGAAGAGGAGAGGTAGTGAGTCAGGATGTAAAGTAAGGAAAGGAAACATTTAACCAGCTGTCTGAGTCCTTTTACCTTGAAACTGGTGACCTCTCTGGCGATGGCTTTGCGTAGTCTGGTCATGCCGTCCGAGTCCTCGCAGACGGAGACTATATGACAGTCAGTGATGGCAGGAAAACCCTGGTGGTTCAGCAGCTCTTCTTTGATCTTGGTCATGCAGGCCTGAAGCTGCAGCTCATCACTCACATCTGTGTGAGTCCCCACCAGGATGACCGGAGAGAGCGGAGCCACCGCCTGAAGCAAAGAGGGAAAAACACACATTTTCAGATTCTGTACAAAAATTCATATTCACTTAAATAAGGGATTTTCAGTGTTGAGTGTTTTTACCTTTTAATTTGAAACATTTTTCTTGAATGAATGGAAATATGCCAGCCAACAATGTGAGACCGATTCAAGAAAAACTTCATTGTTATACTGATTCAGTTGGATTTATACATGTATGAATGCACAAGACTTATGTTGTCACTCTTGCAGATTCATTTATTTATTTCATTCATTTCATTTTATGAAATTTAATTTTAGTAAATGACTTTTGGATACTTTGTCAGTATGCTCAACGTGAAGTATGGTTGGTCTATATAAATAGTTTAAAGGACCACTTTAGGGGAGCATTTAGGGGGCTCTACATTAGCCCAGAATGGACAAACCAAATGTATAGGCTCTATTGAGGGCCTTTTGTATTTTTTGTCACCTGAAGGCCACATTTGGAAAGAGAGGGTTGAGGGTAATAAGTTGGTTGCAATCTGCAACCTCACCACTAGATGCCATAAACCAGTTCAATATTTATATAAACAGTATACACACACACCTTATCTTATCTTATATTACAGTTATTTGTAGATTAAAACACAATAAAAATATTAACATTTTGCTTCTACTATTACACTGTAAAACATACAATAGATAAACACAGGTTTTACTTTGCTCAACAGGATGAATATTTAAATCTGGGCTCTAAAAGACGGTGTTTAATCTCAGCTCAAAAGAGACTGGGGCACTTTCATTGCAGGATAACCGGATACATTTTTGGTTAATGACTTACTTTGATGTTGAAGAGCCAGGGTTTGATGGCGTCCACCTGACTAGCTCCTTTGCTGAGGTTGTAAACCACCAAGTAAAGAGCTCTGGAAGTCAGGAAGTGAGGGTGAGAGCCACTGAACTCCTCTCCACCTGGGGAGAGAAGCAGGGAGACATAGGGACATATTTAATCAGCCTCGTAAAACATCCATTGCAGACTTTAATTTGGACTGTTTACTATGATCTAATACACTGCCTGACACACATCCCTGTAGCTGCAATCTGCTGATTGATCAGTATGACACCCTTCTGTCTCTGTACCACATCTTAACTATGTTTCTCAAGAGGCTGTGCTACTTAATTTTTTAATTAAGATGTGTGCACATTTAACAGCTTTGTAAATGGATCTACTCAGTCTTCACATGTTGGCCCACCTGAGAAGTCCCAGACATTCAAGACCATTTTCCTCTTGTCCCGCTCCCTGATGATCCAGTCCCTGACGTTAATACCAACAGAGGTCGTCTTCGAGTTCAACTGGGAACGCTTCAGCTTCATCAGCTGCTGAATCAGGGTGGTCTTCCCGCTGCTGGCATTCCCTACCACGATGAGCTTCATCCGGTAATATGGCACTGCTTTCTTCAGCCGCTGCTGCAGGAACCTGAGAGAGAGAGAAAGGCAATATTTAATTATATATTCTTTACTTTACAACATTTTATTTCTTCTTATACAAATTCAAGCACAAGTGGGATTTGATATGTACGTGTAGGAAAAAAAAAAAACACCTCTCAGTTTAGTGAAGCGTCTGACCTGACTATGTCTTTGGTCTTGCTGCCAATGAGCTTGAGGTCCAGTTGGAGCCGAAGTCCATCCAGGGGCAGGTCCCACAGTCGACCTAGTTTCCCCATCTCATCAGGGAAGGACCGGAGGTTAGAGTTATGGCTCACATCCAGGGAGGTCAGGCCTTCCAACAGGCCAATCTGGGGAGGAATCTGGATGCAAATGACACAACCATTAAAGCTTTGAAATAATCTAAAATTTATGATGGCGTCCCAGCTCTTTATCAAGTTCTCTGGACTGTCTTGTACCTCACTGAGCTTGTTGTCACTCAGGTGTAATTTCTCCAGTCTGGTCCATTTGTAGATTGGTCCGCTCAGGTCCAGAGATGCGATACAGTTCTGACTGAACATCAGCTCTCTGAGGTTGCTGGACGCCCAGGATCCCGGGCCAGGAAGAACAGCAATGTTGTTGGTTCTCATGTCCAACGACCGCAAGCTAAACAGACAAAGGCGTTAGAGGGAATTATATTACAAACAAACATATAGAAATGAGAAATGTTGCTGAGAATGACTGACTTACTTTGGAAGGTCAAGTATAGTGTCTGAAACATATGTGAAGCTGTTGTTTGCTAGTTTCAGTGTCATGATCTTGGCCGGCAGATGTGACAAGGAACCTGCAGAAGGAAGGAAATTATACATTTTACATGCAGTTTTTAAATTACATTTGAAAAAATTCACAAAATGAAACGTATACCTGAGCATAAATGAAGAACGCACAAAGCTCTTACTCACAGATTTTGTTCATGGACGCACTGAAGGTTTCCAGTTTGGGGCAGCCAGTCAGAAAGTCTGGAGAAATATTCTCCACGCTGTTCTTGCTCACATCGAGCAGCTTGATCTCCGGCAGACACAGAGCTTTGCACAGCTCAGTTATACTGTTACTGTAAAAAAGAAAAAAAGAGCATTCTGCCATTAGACCATGAAATAACATGGTCCTGTTTTGGCTGAAAAACCTGATTCAACATGAAGAAAAATTATGAGTGTATGGAAGGGAACGAGATGCTTGTTACTGAACTGCTGCCAAGGAGATTGTGTTTTTGACCTAACTCTTCAGTTTCGTTTCAATCATCTCATAGGAAGTGAACATAATATAATGTGTTAGAGATGTAGGCCATGCATTCACATTTACATTTACTCATTTTGCAGATACTTTTATCACCAAAGCCTTAAGAGATTCTTGAAGATAGAGAAGGATAATGTTCAGTAGCTTGTCCCACCATCAGGGAACCACAGACCAGAATAGTCTGGACTCAGATTGCCTTGTTTGCAGGGATGGCAAAGCCAGACAACGTTCCTAAAAGGAACGCAGTGGCTGAGAAGGAGCATAAGCCCGCATGATTGAGTAAAGTGTAGTTGGGTGTTGTCTGCATTTGGATGCAAATCTAGAACATTTTCAAAGAATTTCTTAAAACTGCGATGAGAAATTTTAAACATTTAGCTTTTTTCTCAGAACTACTGCACTTCCTACACATGCATTCCACAATAAATCAAACATTTCTATATTAAAATAACAAAAAGGATTGCGCAGCATTGGTGGAGGTGTGCGTTCTCCGAGGGCTTTCCAGTAATTCCTCGTCATGTGCAAAACAACAGCAGTTCTTTCTCCAAACTGGGGGTTCGCACCTTAACCCTAAATGATTTACTTGAGAGCAGCCAGTAATGTATTTATAGTTTTATACTGATAATGTCATTCAGGTTCATTAGCCTCATTTTCCAAGCCCTCATACATAATAAATGTCATGCTATAGCCTATTTATGTTGACCCAATTCAGCGATTTCCCAGTAATCACTGCAGCTTTCTGTTGTGCAATCAATTGCTAAAATCAAATTACATGATTTTCTGCATTTCCCTCTTTCTATGATGCAAAAGTCCAGAGAGAATCTTATTATGTGGAGTTGTTTACATAGCAACAAACACAACAAAACAATGACAGTGACTTTAATGTGAGTACTTTCACTTCCTTCAAAAAAAACAAACAAAAAAACAAAACAAAAAAAAACCACTACTACCCTACATTTGAGTGGCATATAGTGATATTAGAAGAACTTTAATCTTCCCTTGCCAAAACCTTTCCTGATCATCTGAATAGTCAAACCAGGAGCTTTGTGGCAGTATGAGGTGTCAGTTTTCCCAGCAGCCTACCCTTCCATGAACAGCTCCTCCAGCTGATCCATGGCTCGGCCCAGCTCCTGAGGAAATGTGGTGATTCTGTTGAAAGACAAGTTGAGCTGCCGCAGTGATGGGCAGGTGACAGCAGGGTCAAAGGTCAACAGGGGACCCACGCAGTTGCGAGAGACATTCAGCATGCTGAGTGAGGGCAGAGACAGCAGCTCCACTGGCAGCGTCTGGAGCTGGTTGCCCTGCAGGTCCAGTCGAGTCAGACTGTTCAAACTCTGCGCCAGATCAAAATCCAAACAAAAAACAAAAAAGCTTTAGTGAACATGTGAACCTTCAATCATTTGATATCATGATGACTCAGCACAGCTCAGATCCATTACCTGGCAAAGGGCTGAAGGAAACTCCAGCAGACTGTTGTGACTCAGGTCGAGGCGTAGGAGATACCCTAGCTGCTGCTGCACGAAGCCATCATCCATCAGAAAGGACAGACAGTCCAGCTCGTTCCCTGACAGGTCCAACAGGTGGATCCTCTCCCGCTCTTTGAGCAGAGCAGCAGAGCTTTCCCCAGAGCCCAGCACTGTGGAGGTGACACCAGAGGAGGCAGGTCATTAGCTAAGATCTGATTTAAACAGTGCTGATCTGATAAAGCTTTTAAATCATTAAAAAATTATTTTTTTTACAGCATTTTAAAATGTAACAAATGGAAGTTTAGGGCACAGGGTGACAGTTTGTCACAGAGAAATACACATGTACAGTGTGTTTCAATGTTACTACATAATATTAAGGAAAAAACGTCTTTCCTATAACAATCAAATTTCATCCAGTTGACAGTCCACAGTAGGAGAGTTTCTCTGCCACATGAATCCTTGCCTATCACTAAATGTATTTGGTATCTGGTCCAGATACAGACTAACAATGTCTGGACATTTTCTATAACCAACTGCACGAACAAAAAAAAATATTATTTTTTTGTTTGAAAAAAAGGAGAATGCAGTTGAATTGAATTAAATCTGATGCAGTTACCTTTTGGGGTGGAGCCAGTCCTCCCGTATCTCCTGTGTACATGCTCACTGTGTTCACTCTCAGTTTGACCACTCTGGAAACAGGAAAACACAGACATCACAGAGAGAAGCCAACAGTGAAGGAACAGGTTCAAATGTGAGTGAGTTACATGCGTCTGTAATCAAGTTAAGAAAGATAATGTGTATGATCTTATTTTAAAAAACACACAGTAAAATAACATCACACAAGTTTAAAGTACTAAATAATAATGTTGAGATTTTACCTCTGCACTGGCGTGTCTGCGACGGCCCTGCTTTCTTTGAAAGGAACCACCCCTCAGCTCCTCTGTTGAATTATTATGTGGTTTTGGAGACAGGATCCCAGACAGTGAATCACTCCCTATAACAGGAAAAACACATGGTTATACATGGTTAAACAAGTGGGTATTATTTACCGTGTTAGATTCTTACATCCTTTTCAGTTATGAAAGTAAGCTATATCACAATTGTAATATCTGTTAAAATAATTGCAGTGTCTTATCATCTGATTTTGAAAAGTAGTTAGCTGTCATTGACCGTTGTTGGTACTCAAATTTCTACGCTATTCTCCATATAGTTCGAATTTGAGAAGTCACTGTTGGACTTGGGGAGGGCTGCAGACAGATATTTATCGCTTTGTATATAGTTCAAAAACATTTCATTTTTGTTTGTGGCAGCTCATCTCAAAAAAAAAAAAAGAAAAAAAAAAAAGCTTTCAGACAGATGCAGACGAGGATGAAAACATCCTGTGAAACAGTGAAAACAACACACAGCCACATTTGTGTTATGGCTGACACCAGATAGGCAGATGTTCACAGTGATAAACTTCAAATATTTTTTGTTATTGATTTACAATGGTCACATGCAAAACGAACAATGAGTCACTAAGAATAAACTGAGACTAATCCAAAGTCAAAACTACTCTAACTAATCAATGTGACCCTTTGAAAAAACATGTTAATGTGTATGATCTTTAGCAGTGTTTCTGAGAAGACGACAGTATAGAGACGAGGTGACACATTTAACCTAGTCTTAAGATCAACAGTTTCAGCCTGTAATAGAATTTTATTGCTGTCTAAACAAAACTGCTGTAAATCTAGTGTGTAAATCTAATCAAGAGTCAGTTCCACTTCATGTCCTTGTTGGAACAGTGGATCACATTTATCTTCAGCTTCAGCTGGGATTAACCCCTGATTGTTACCATCGCTCTCCATGTCATCATTGAAAAACAGGCAATCGTCCATGGAGACGAAACTGAAGCTGGAGTCGTCACTCTCATCTGAGATGTAGCCAGAGGTGAGACAGGGGTCGGCCATCGACCTGGGAGGACCGCTGACACTCTTGGACCGCTGGAGAGACTGAATGTACCTGGCCAAACTGACACCTTTACCTTGAAGAGCAAGAACATGGTATGTGGAAATTGTTATAGAGCGGCCTCTGATCATTCACTTAATCTGTTAGTCATTTTTTAAAATAACTGTTTCCACAGCTTCACCTTTAAATTACTTATTTTGGATAAAATCCAAAATAAAGCAATGTACAATAGTATAAAACAAGAGAAAATGATCAACTCATCCTCACTGTTGCTGTTACGTAGACTGTGTGCTCTTCCTCGTTCGACGAGCAGGGCGCTGAGCCAGGCAGCGTCCAGGTGACCCAGCCTGAAGCCTCCCAGACAGAGGGCACTGTTGTTCAGGTCCAAACCCAGGCGGCCCAGCAGCTGAATGACCGTGGGCCCGTCGTCCCGCTTCACGCTCACGGCCAGCGCCCTGCGGAGGTGCTGCTCGTGTGCGCCTCGGCTGACCAGCAGCTCCACCAGCTCAAGAGGTCCGCCTCTTTCACACACCTGTAATCACAACACAAGCGCCACAATGGACAGATTGATGATTATTGTCATTACTGATAAAATCTGTAAGTGATGGTGGGTATTGAACCTTAATACTTCAGTGCTCAAGTACTGAAACCTGCAACAAATTTTTAACCTTATCTATTTGTCTCTGACGAGAGAGTTTCTGATGTTAACCAGAATATGAAACTAGTTCAAAGGTTCAGATTTTTGCAGCAGTGAAATAAGTTTGGCTTCTTCTGTTGAAAAAAAAGGAAAACATACTTACATTTGTCTTTGTTGATAATGAAACTCAGGTTCTGGATTAACACTATTGTATCCATTAGTCTATGAAATGTCAACATTATATTGACATGTAAATGCCCATCGTTCATTACTGGGGCTTAAAATCATGTTTTCTAAATTCCCCCTTTTTGTCTCCTCAGCAGTAAAAACACATTTGCACATTCACAAGAATGTGAGGTTGCCTTTGAAATGTTTCATTGGATGAGACGTTTCTTCAGGTTTGTCATCTAAAGCAAATTTAAATTCTGTTGTGGACAAGACAGAAAACATAAACCTCACAACCTGTTGTATTCTTTACATCCCTAATTCAGCATGCAGGCTCTTGTGACCTCTGACCTGGTAGATGAGGGACTCCGTCTTTGTCTTCCTGTTGATGTCGGCGCCCAGCTCGATCAGACACTCGGCCATCATGGTGTTCCCGTCCTTGCAGGCCTTTTCCAGCATGCTGAAGTGTAGCTCGGAGTTGCACCACATTTTAGACAGAGCTAGACAAACTGACTTCCACAGCTGATGGCAGACAGAGAGGGAGGAGGAAGGTTAATAAAGAAGTTATTAAGAAATTACCCTATACAACTGTATTTATCAAATTACACTGAAGATTCCCAATCTCTCCAGCAAGAGAGAAGAACTTCAGTGTTTAAGTGTTTAAGCATGTCTTTTTGACCTTTGACCTAAACATAGTACGTAAGTACTGTATTTGATCCTTTTTGAAATTTGACCGAATTATGGTGCTAGAGGAAAATTCAGGCTATTACAGCAGCATTTAATCAAGCAGCAAATATGTCAGCCTTGTGGTGGTGGTACGACTCACTGGGCTGTTACTCTGGTCTGGACCCTCATCCCTGAGGTGTTGGAAGATCTGCCTGTCAAAGTCTTCTCTCTGCAGTTCAGCAGCTGCTCCTGAACAAGCATCAAGCATCCTCAGCGCCACCTGGAAACACTGCAGGGAGACAGAGACAGATCATGTGTCCAAACCAGTAGCAACCAACATGACTCATTTTATTTCTACAACTTCATACAATCTATAGTGCCTCCATCATGGACACTAGCCCACACTACCATGACTGGAGCTCTGTATCCAGACCACTAACAATCAATCATAAATCAGCTATTAGTTATTGGACACAGAAAAGTTTATAAATGTGTTAGTTTATTAGTAAAGCATCATAAAACAGGGAGCATGTGTAAGAAAATGCAAACAAAGACTCTAATTCTGATAATCAATGTAAGATAAGAGAAGCTTCATGATGTGGCAGGGACAATCTATTGTACATGTATTTTGTTTCACTCACGGTATTTTAAATGTTCTTTTTGAATATAGAGCAAAGTCATCTGTACCAGATAATGCCGGTTTTTGATAGTATGAATGAAGAGGACAGCAGCTGCTGTATGTATCATCTTCAATTAGCCCATCAGGAATATATCCAAGATAAAGGGATGTGTGTGTTGTATTGAGATAATTGTTGCTACATCCTCTTGACTAGATAATTTCAGTATAAGCAGTTCAAGACAAGCAGAATGAATTAAATGGAAACTGCAGCACTTTGAATGAGGTATGGACTGCAGCAGCCATTACTATGATTTTCAGTTTATCCGAGTACTATTTCTATCAAAGGAAATGACCTAAGTCACCTTCAGGAGCATCTCAGAGTCTTCTCTGTACTGGATGAGTGAGACGACCACAACAGAAGCCAGAACGGGCACGATCATCCTGGACAGCTTTTTCTTGGATACGAGGTAGTTGAGCAGGGTCAGACCCCAGTAGTGTATCTCTGGAGTTAGTTAAAGCACAATCATTTTAGGTTTAGATATCAGAACATTTTTAATGTTCAAATGAGGGATTTTTTTTTTTGTTTTTTTAATAATTCAGGTTTGTGCACAGAGCTTTTAGCTATAAGAGGCAGCATGACAAAATTGAATAATATCATTAATGTACCAATAAAAAAGATCAATTAAAACAGACATATGAAAACATTTCATTAATCACATAATGACAAGGATGTGTTAAATCAGAAATTAAAATGCCACAGATTACAAATCTAAAATGACCAAGGGATACCAAATTTGCAGTTACTTCCAGATGGATGGTGCAAAGACGCCAAAGGCCAAAAGGGAGAGGATCTTGTGTTAACCATTACGCAATCTGTCACGATTAAATCTAATTTGTGCTCATTTAGCCCTCAGGCTGTTAACGGGCTAACGGTAACTGTACCTCGTTCCTGTGGGAACATCTGTAGTGTATGCAGCACTGTGTCTATGGCCCCCTGTTGGCAGAGCAGGTCCACCGCACCAGAGCAGTCAGCCAGAGCAGACAGCACCTTCAGACCACACCTCTGTATCACTGGGCAGCTGATGAACTGCACAGACACACACAGCACTGAATGACCTTGGTTGTTATTACATTCAAAATTCATTCTGAATCTACATGACATCGGGTCGATTCAACTCTCTAAAAAAAAAGTTACTTAACAATCACTGTGACCTTTGACCTCGAAATTCAAATCAGCTCATCCTTGAGTCCAAGTAAATGATTGTATCAAAGTTGAAAAACTTACTTCAAGGGATTCCTAAGATATCACGTTCAAGAGAATGGGATGGACAAACAGACAAACCAGTGAATGAATGAAAGGACAACCAATATAAAACCTCTGGTTATGGCTGTTGCCAGCATAAAGGCATGAAAGCTGAACCTTATAACCTTCATGGTGGCAAGATTTACTGCACAGGGTTGCATTAATGTTTGCTGTGTTTATACAAACTGTTAGTGAAAAAAATCTCAGTATGTTATTGTCTTTTTATCATCCAAGCACATACTGTAAATCACTTCCTGTCTAAACCTGTGGCCACAGCAGATTGGCTTGAAAACATCAAAGAGGTTTATGAGATGGAAAGATTGACGTATCTACTAAGACTAATGAATGAATAATAATAATAAATAACACATTTTATTTATAGGTGCTTTTCAAGGCACTCAAGGACACATTACATCGCAGAGTAAAATACAAAAAGCATAAATATACAAAATAAATTAGAATAAATATAACACGATTAAACACTAACGTTGGGGTTAATCAGAAAAAGCCAGTTTCCTGAGGTGTGTTTTCAGGTAGCATTTGACAATCAGAAAACAATCTTTTGGAAGAGAATTGAAGAGAAATTTTAGCATACTCCACGATCCTAGGCCTCTTAGTCAGCAGATTATCTTGTTTTGACTCATGTTCAACTATTTTAGTCCAACCTTGTGAAAACCTAATGTACTTACACTCGGAGGAAAACTTTTTATTTCCAAAAATGAGCGTCACGGTGGATCACAGTGGTTTTTTACGTCTAAGCCCGGTCCATTACCGACTTCATATTCTTTATACTGTGGTACTAAATCTGTTAGATTTCAGACTTATGTCAAAAACTATAAATCCAAAAACACTGACTTTTTAGCGTCCCCAAACTACTATTTGGCATAATAACCTTCTAAACTACAACAGTGCACTTTATAAATTATAGAAAAGAAGCATAATCTTAGCAAAACTCACAATTCAACATGTACACTGACTATTATACTATTATACATTTTATTAGAATATAAATAACAAATAATATGATATATTCTTAATTGCTCTCTCAACAGGGCAGGTGTTCAGATGTAGATCAGAGAGATACTGAACAAACAGCATAACTACGTAGATATGATTTTAAACCAGGTAAATGGACTGCCACTGATGCCAATGGGTGATAACCTCCCTGGAGAATATTATGAGAATTTTTGGCATTGCAAGATCAACAAAATTCCTTATATCTTTATTAGCATTAGTAATTTCTTTAAACTATTTCTTTGAAGTTCATGCTTTATAACAATCAGCAAATTATGTAGAGATCTTCTGTCCACTCTTTATTGTGTGAGATACAGATGACATGGTGCCTCAAAATAGTGTTGTAGTTTCTTTTGCTGTTTTTCACAAAAAAAATAACTTGCTTTGGCTCTAAGTCACTGTGCAAATATAAATGTCACATATGTCAAATGGTTAATGTCTAATTTTTCAACAAACAAACTCTTTGTAGGGAAAAACGTTGAGGATATTATGGTTAATTAATGGCTTTTGATCCCACTGAAGCCATTTTTGTCAGTGTTGACCATCACATCCTCAGGCTGAGGATACCAATAACAGAGAGGGAGAAAAAAAAAAAAACAACATCCCAGTAAGTATGAAAAATTCTTTCTAAAAATGTAATTACATACTTACAATGTTCTTGTTGGAGGAGACAAGCTACTGTATAGTTTCTGCAATGAATGGATGAGCTGTTTAAATTATGTGATAAATGAGAACTGAATGTCCAAGCTGTGTCTATTCACTGCTTCTCTTTGAGGAAAATAAATCTCATTGTCTTTTAAGTCTCTAAAATCATATGCTTCTTCTGAGGTTTTGATATCAGTCATCTAATTATATATCAAGACAGATTTAAAAAAAAAAAAAAAGTTTCAACAACAAAAATGTTAAAGAAACTAAAAGAAGATGGAGAGAATTGGAGAGATATTTTGAGCAGCCATACCCTGTTGAGAACCTCCAGGTAGAGGGTGTGAGCTCCTTCCACCACACACTGGTTCTTCAAGACCCTCAGCGACACGTCAGCCATGTCGGGATCAGCGACCGATGTGCCATGCTCCCTTAAGCTCCGGTCTGGGAATTCACACACAGCGAGGAGACAAGTGAAGACAAAGGGGGCAAGTAAAAATACACACACAACTGCTCTGTTGTCAATCACAGATCTAATCAGGACTGTTACCAGAGCAGTGCTGGGAGCAGAGAGTCCATCCCATAACCTAATTTTCACAGAAATTAAAACGCAAGCAAGCAGCTCCACTTCTCCTTCAGCTTCTGAAAAACACTTATTATATGCTCACCAGGTAGGACTGTGATCCATTTGTATTCACACAATACCACATACTGTACATGGACAAATGTACACATTCCTGGCCTTAAACACCCAGTTAGAATGATCAGATCCTGATAAGTCCAAAGCTACATTTAGAGCTGTTCCTCTGATTTGATTGCTCCAATTGCAATTCAATGCCCATTATTGAAGCTGTATGAATTGATTTTTATTAGTTTAGAGGCAGCATCTCCACAACAACTCAGAAAATACAGTGAATGTGTGTCTTGTCAGTCTCCTGTTCAGTGATGGGTTTGTTAGAGTGGGTTTATTACAGCTTTCTTGCTAAAAATCTCACTGCCAGCTACTGGAGATGATACTGAACCACATAGTAAATAAGCTGTAAAACCAAAATTGTGAGCTACAAGACATAGCATAAGCAGAAATAGCCACCATGGAGTAACATAAAATAACTTCAATTACATTTAATTTGGAGGTCAGCAGAGCAAACACTAAGATGTTGACAAAATGAAATGAGAATTGAATGTACCTGGGCAGAGGAAGACCAGGCTTGCCTGCAGAGCCTCCTGCTGAACCTCTGGGTGGAAGTTGTGGACCTTCATGGTGCTGAGGATCTGACTCATGGTCATGTTCAACTCATCCAGACTGGCTGTCCTGCAGACACAGGGGGCACATTTTCAGAAAAACTGTTGAAAATGAAGAGTAATGACTTTTTGAAATATGCACAAAAAAAACAACCAATTCCTGTGTTGATATGGTCATCTGACTATTGTCTCAAGACTCTGACTGGTAAGTAAACAGCTGTTAATGCTAGTGATGGCTATGTAGCAATAGCAAACTCCTTTAAAATTTTGTATATACAGATAAATAATCTGTGAAAAACAACACTCATACCCCAATTTGTTTTCCTCATGTTTACTTTTGCACTGAATTGAATCTGTGTTTGTGCCCACCTTCCTTGAAAGAGCAGGTTGAGCAGTTTGCAGGCACTGATGGAAACCTCTGTTGAGATTAAATGTCTCTTCATCATCTCTATTAAATTGACATGGAGGCCACTGGACAGCAGCAGAGAACGCATTTTACCTGCAACCAAAACAGATGTTTAATGTACAAGCCAACAACTACTGTATTTGAATCACTGCACCTATTATATTAGGAGCACTGGATAAGTGGGGTTTTACCCTGTCAGTGTCTTCAAATTCACAAACAGTATAATTAATCACTTTCAGAATGAACCTGACACTCTGTACTTATGAGAGTATTGTTGGCAATATGCTGGAGATGTTAGCAAAAATACAAAGCAAATGTTTGCATTTAGGTCTAAATAAGACCTTTAATGTGCATGCATTGTTCAGTGCAGCCACATCAGTGCTAATATGTACTACTGAGGACTCACTGTTATGAGTAATGAGTGTGGCAATCGCACTGGTAGCAGCTTTAAACACACTGGGAGAGGAGGAGTGGAGCAGCATGGCTGCCATTAACTGTCTGTGAACTGGAGTCCTGAAAACAATCACACAACAAACAGTAGTCATGACATTCTCTCACCGATTAAACACTTTTAAATATAAAAGATGTGTGTGATGTCTCATTGTTTCAGTGTGTACCTCTCATCCTGCTCCTCCTCAGACTGGTTCAGCCCAGCTCCGTGCAGTAACAGATTATGAATGGCCCAGCTTGCAGCTTCCTGAGGCAGTGGAAGGGATTCACACAAGTCAGAGGCTTTGATTACTGGAATTATACATTAATAAGTGAAAAGGTCCCATATTTTACCCTTTTCTACTCCTAAATTTTAAGTGTTGAAGATATATTTATGATTTTTAAGTATTAAAAACCATCTCAATGTTGTTTTACATCTTCCCTGATTAAATAAAAATGGTAGAATTTAGGTAAAAACCCCTGGTGGCATTTAATGATGGTGGGTCAGGATGGGCTGGGCTAAGTTGCACTGTAAATACCACAAATCTGTCCTGGATTGATACAGAACTTAGGCCTGCATTATAATCAAAAATGACATGGACATCTGACTTTATATGGGACTTTTAAGTATTTCCTGTTGCTGTGGGGCTGGAAGACAATGGACTGACCTGAACTGCTGGCTCACCAGCATGGATATCCAGTGCCACACAGCAGGCCTCCATCCAGCCAAGGCCCATGTCTTCCACCTCCTCCTTACCCCTGTTCTCCTCCTCCTCCCCTTCCTCCATACCTTGGTCTGCCACTGCTTTGGTCTGCACGATGGTTGCAGCTGACAGAAGGAAACAGAACTGTGTGATTACCTAAATCAGCATAGTTCCTGTACATGGAGACTATAACATAGTTTATATAAGGCATTGTTCTCCATAACTAATCCATCTAAACATAAATAAATGAGTTAAATATAGTATGTGTGAATGAGTGGGCGTCCTCACTAAGGTCAGCCAGGCAGGAGAGTGCCGCTGCTTGCAGTGCGGCGTTGTTGGGGAAAGTCTGACAGGCCCTCACTGCAACCCTCTGGACGCCATTCAGCACCAAGATGTTGAAGTAGCTCTCTATGAGATGATACAAAACAAGCAAATCCAACACATCTCTATTGATCGTCAATCTTAATCTATCAACTGTCAATCAAACAGACTGGATGAATGAAATCCAAACACTGCTGTGCTGGCAGTGAGGATTGATTGATTTAGCAAACAGTGTTATCAACTGTCAACGAGTGAGAAGTTATTTATTGACAGTGCATCTCAGAGTCTGCTGAATGCTCACATCCTGTTCTCACTTCATAATATTGTCAACTACAGAAATATTAAATAATTAAAAATAATTATATTACAAGTGTCAAACCTTAGCATTAATTTGAGATGGTCTACATCAAAATAATTGTGTGGGAGACAACCTGAAGTCTGGTACCCACAGACATCACCAGATGCTTTATATCTTCACTGCAGGCACCTTAAGGTTTGGCTTGTTCTGCGGATCCCTCTGCCTTTAGTCTGGTCTTACAGTCTAGGTTTATTCAGCCAAGTCTATCATGTTTCCATACATTTTGAAATAGGACAACAATAAGTCGTACAATTTGTACCAAAACAAAAAAGGCCAAATGTTGAACCAAACTAAAAATAATAACAAATAATAATAATAATAATAAACAAAATAATGGAGAACATTTTATCTATCTGCTTACAAGCTAATTGTTTGGTTGGCTAAATGCAGTAATGTGCAGAACTCTGACCACATGATTTGTGCAATAGACTTTTTTATTACCCATATTTTTCAATCTACATTTTTTTAATTCCTATGTGTGTGTTATTATGTGGTGACATGTTTATTTTGATTGTATATTATTGAAATTGTCATACCATGTGGACCCATTAAATTTCATTGTACAGCTGTGCAATGACAAATAGGAGCATCCTATTCTATTCTTCTATTCTTCTTCCCATTAAAAATTTTGTTATTTAACACTTGGACAAATGCGCTGTGGGGAAAACCTTGAATATTCAATGAATAAAACCAAGTGAAAAATGTTTGTCATGTAATAAATGCTTGTTATCAAATTACATTGGAAGGACAAGGGGTTATTAAAATGTTGCCAAAATATTGCTATTCTCTGTTGGAATCTGGGTCTGACCTGATGTAAACTTCCTGAACAGGCAGCAGGCTGTCTCCTGCAGCTCCTCCACCTCGGGGAAGGCGTCCATGGTGGCGATAACCATGCTGTAGCACCGAGCGCCTCCTGACATCAATATCTCCACGTTACTGCCTGGAGGAGAAAAAGCTTGTGAACTCAAAGCAGTAGTATGAGCAAGAATGACAAACATAAAAATGTACTTGTTTATGTTACGGTTAGAGATTTTATTTAATTTTAGCAGGCATCAAAGTATATGGTATACGCTGCTAGATGATACCCAATAAATATAAACGTGTTGTCTTAATGGCATTAGTAAATAATAAGAACTGAGTAGCAGTCACAAAGATTGGATCTTTTCAACTGTCAAAAATAAATCAGCCAATACAAGGAAATAAGTAGGAGGTCAGAAAAAGTCCTTTATAAATGAATGAGAGCGTTATCTCCAAATAGCCTGGAATCTCCCATGACCGTGACAAATCGAACATCTGTGAAGATTAATGTGGAAAAATGTTCATGACCGAAACTTGCCCACTTTTGTCCTGTGCACTTTTTCACTTTTTTTCCATGTTCAGCTCCACTTTTCACGCAGGAATTATCCAGATAATTGGAATTTCATTGTCAAGCAACATTTCAGTTGCTTCTTTACAATTTTTTTTTTTTTATAAATCTTTTTTTTTTCCTGGTGCAAAAGTAACGTGGCAGCCTGCGCTTTTAACAGAAAATCAAAGATGATGTTGCATGAGCTTACTAAAATTTTGAAACATGAAAAACCTGCTACATAATCTAATCTAATAACTATTAAAGACCCACATCAGAACACAGTAGCCACTAACATAGAGATTTGCTGGGCAACACTGACGACAATACAATAATATCTTTACATAATTTGCCCACCAGAAAGCAGTGATAAATGAAATAAACTGTCTTATGTTTGTCTGTTTTTTGTTAAATGTTCTATATTTATATTAGTTTTATCTATAATATTGCCATATGATTATACAGTTTGTTTTTTGTAAAAAGGTCCCATATACTTTTATTTAAAGTTTTGATATTCATAAGAAGCTATATTTGTGGTTTCAAGGACCAAAAACAATTTCAATGTAGTCACATTTCTCTCAGGCTTCTGACTGGAGCTATAGGATCAAGACAAGTTTGTGAACCAATCAGAAGAGAGGATCTAAGTCGACCTCCTAATTGGCCGAATAAGATGAATTATAGCAGATTTCAGGTAAATACTCGGAAGAATCAAATCCTGCAATAGCAGATGAGGGGTCCAGGTGGGCTGGGCTTGTGGCATGGCTGAGAGTGGGGACTGCTTGGTAATGACATCAGTCATAGTGGCATTGTGTACACAGGGCTCTGTTTCTGAATATAGGCTGTGTGCATTTCTCTGTGGACTAAGCACTTTGATACTTTCACAGTATTAGTATAAAACCTAGACATGCTTTATAATAAAAAAAGGCATGGAAATCTCACTTTAACCAAAAATATGACCTTTACATTTTGTGAGATTAATTCAATGACATGTTTAATTCTTTTATCCTTATGTTACATGGGAAATATTCTTATTGTGCACAAATGAAACCTGAATAATGTTTGAAGGAAATAAATGTACAAAATGCACTGTAAATACCAAAAATCTGTCCTGGACTTTTCACATCTTAATAAACCTTAATAAACAATAGCTTCCTCTTTGACAACATCCTTTCTGATGACGGCAGAAAAATTAAATTCTGGTAACACAGGGATTCCCAAAGGCTTCCTGCTGATAATTGCATTTCATGTTCTCAAAACAATTGTAAAAGATTCATGGAAATGTTAGAAGACTCAATTATCTATTGCCAACTACAGTATGTATTTGGAAAGCAAATACAAAGCACATCCAGCCTTCTTCACCATGGGGGAATTTCCATGTAGATTTCACTATTTTTCAACAAAAAACACTATCCTGCGCAACTACAACAACAGTAGTAGCACTATGTCACACATATTAGCTAGCATCTAATCTGATTTACATCAGGACGTCACAGTAACATCACAATGAGACTGGGCAAAAAATAGACTATGTGAAATGAAGAAAGGCTAGAAATAGGCTAAACAAAGACAGAAGAGTTTATGTTTAATGTGCTTCCTTCAGGGACACTGTGCACTTCTGAGTCCTGTGGTGTGACACTCTCCACATAAACACAACTATAGTCAATCTATCTATTCACCCTTTACTCTTTAATTGACTGACAGACTTCCTCACGATGCTGTATGATGTGTGGTACAAGTCAGAAACCAGTATGAAGAGCACTAATTTTTACAGCCCTTTTTAATAATCAAATAGCAAAGTTAGTTCTCTGTTTTTTTTTTCCTTCCCTCATAGTCCCCATGACAAGTATTGGGGTATAATGTGGTCCTACCAAGACGAGCCAGTGGGAGTAGCACTTTCATGGCCTGCAGGAGCACCTCAGAGCTGTCTGGGAACCTCTGAAGAGCTGCCAAGACCACAACATGATCCTGGTTCTCCACAAACTCCATTAGGTGGTCATCGCTTACTGGAAATGCAGACATGAGAAATATATTTCAACTATTAAAACATAGACATGTAGAAAAATGCTGAGTTTAAGTTTGCAGCTGAGGATGATGGTGTTCAGAGTTGAGCAAATAAAGTCGAATCTGGTAACTGAGTCTGATGGCACCACTGACAGCTCTAATCTGCTCCTTCACACCTGATGTATGTGAAGGAAAGAAATCGCTTTTCTTCCTGCTGCTGTGAGACTATAAAGTAAATTCTGCACTCAGTAGACCACACCTGTGCAATAACTGGCATACACCAACTGTGCAATATTCCTTATCTGCTATTTTTGCCATATTCAAATATTTGTCTACATCCATTATCCATACTGATTATTCATGCAGGGTCTTGGAGCCAATTCCAGCTGACACTCTGCGATGGTGGGGTACACCCTAGACAGGTTGCAAGTCTATCGCAGGGCCAACATATAGAGACACAGAGACAAACAAACATTCACACCTACAGGAAACTTAGAGTCACCAATAAACCTAACATGCATGTCTTTGTGTTGTGGGAGGAAGCTGAAGTGGAAGGAGCTCACACAGGTACACGGAGAACATGTAAACTCCTTGCTTCAACCACTAAATCATTGTGCTCCAGCTTTGTGCTGTCCAGTTTTCTACTGTAAATTTCACCACTGTGGGACTAATAAAGGATTATCTTATCTTCTCTTATCTGATGTTGTGGAGCTGAGCCCGTCTACAAATTGGCAATTCAATTATAAACCAAGTTCTCCTTGAGCCAGCCGTAGACCAAACCTATGTAACTTACATGTTTTTTTCCCAGTACTGATAAGAAACAAGTAATAGGAAAAGTTTGCTCCATGTAATGAGCCTCACAGGATTCCATGCACAGCTGCAGACTGTTGATCTAGTATAGTACATTTATGTCAGGTGAGTAATATGTAAACATTTATGTCACCACCAACAAAATGCATTCACTAGCTCCATGATACATGACGCAGTCAGTCACTCTGTTGCAGGACACCTGTGGTAGAATACTCAGACAAAGACAGCTCATTTTCCTTTGCACAACAGAACAGAAGAGGTTACAGTGTGTGTCTGCCCACCGTTCTCCAGGAGGAACTGCAGAGCTCCACAGCCTTGCAGCTGCACTTCTTCACTGGTAGGAAATGTCTTCATCGCATGCACCACCAGGCCAAACACATCCTCTTCCTCCTCCAGCACCAGCAGAGGAATCATGTCTACACCATCACGAATAAGAAAAGCTTTTAAAAAACATAAATAAATCACATCTGACACCTTAATTAGGCTGAATTCTGACTGTTACAAATAACAGTTAGTATTGGAAAATATTTATTTCATCAATTAGTGATCAATTCCACACATCCAACAAACTTCAACCTCATTTAAAATTTAAATAGATTAATTTTTGTCCCTGAAAAATCAATCATTTTTAAAGTGCTATATCCACAAACCATATTATCACCTAAGGTTCAGCTATGATAAGTGATAAATCATGAAAATCTCAATGCAACTGCATATGAGTTTTCCTTTTTGAGATTATGTAAATAGAAATAAAATTTTCCTCAGTATTAGAAGCAGAAAGTCTTTGGCATTGCAGCTACTGACTGCTTTCATGGACAAATCAAAGCAGTTTTAAGACCAAATAAGGCCATTTACCCTCCACCTTTATCAGAGGCTTCAAATCATAATAAGCATCATAAAATAGAAAACACGCATGAGATATTGTTTTATGAATAAACTGCAAAAAAGAAAGACAGTGAGTTTTGTGAAAAGCTTTGAAAGCGAAATCCCCACATAGCAGATGTGTAACATACAGATTTACAGTTAGATTTCTTGTGGTCTGCACTTCTTGGATGTTCAGTGGAGTATTTATTTATTTTCACATTTTTATTCTTCCTGGTTCCCAAAAGGTTTTTGATTAACCAATTTTCAAACATGGTTTGATGACATCACTGCTTCATATCAAATCTTTCTGAGGCTTTTTTTATGCTGATCAACTTCCCCAGTCAGACGTAGAATCACCATTTCAATCACAAACTGTGGCTCACGCTGGCCTCATTCAGCTTATAGCCCAACTAACACCCTGATGTATAGTAACATACCCTCTGTGTGTTCTTGTACCTGATCTAAGCAGTAGCGCCAAAGCCCGTAGTCCCACCATCATCACTCTGCAGTCTGTTCTGTACTGAGATAGCACCTTCAGAATCTGCCTGGAAAAGAGATCAGTACTTCACTAGGGCTGTAGCCAGGATGAGGGCCTCAAGTCTGCAAACTCCTACATTGTTTTAATCTAGATTCTGATCTAGTGAGCTACAGCACAAATGGGGGAGAAGATATCTTAAATGAAGAGCTGAGGGAACCTGAAAGTTAGGAAAAAATGTGAGACAGCAGAATAAAGGAAATGAAAGGGCCACTTGGAGAGAAAATTGCAAGTAAAACTGACATTACGTGACAAAACACATAATAACGCAAAGCTAGTTATTTACAAGAAACAAGTGAAAATAAGTTGGTCACCTGAGACACAAAATCTATGAACTAGAATAAATGCATTCAATTTACACTGCACATTGCCTGAGAATAATAAATGCACAGCTCACATGGGGCTACTCCACACATGCGCTCTCTTATCATTGCGGATTAATGAGTTCAACTTCATTGTATTAATGGCTCTACATAAAACTGTGATGCATATTCAGAGACATTATATCCATAAAACATTAATGAAATAGTTCAAAGAATTATGGAACATTAACTATGTAATATCTAATTTGGATGACTACATTGGTGTGATTATGTAATGTACTTCCATGAAACATGGTTGTTTGACAAGAAATAATTCATTAAAGGTACCATATTGTATAGACTTCCATGTCCACCATCCAACCATGCATGATTGTTTATCTGAAACCTGCTAGATTCTTATGCAATCACTCAAAACAGCTTGCCAATCAGAAGAGATGCTCTGACTAAAACACCAAGAAGGTTTTTGGTGCTAAAAACCTCAAATATAGATTTTTATGAATATCAAGACTTCAACTTAAACACAAGAATAGTGTAATGTATGGCACCTTTAATGCACACAATGAATTCATGTGTATATTTTTACTTACTGGTGCACTCCCAGTACTTCCCATTCCTTGGCTGCCTGCAGGGGTCTAGTCAGCTTTTCCAGCATACCAGGGCATATTTCAATCAACCGGCACAGCAGTGACCAGCCCACCTGTAACAACAAAAATAAACCACTTACTTTATTTCAAGGCCAGAAGTGAAAAAGTCAACCAAATAATCAACCTAAATCTAAAAAATGTCATACCTTCTAGATATATGAATGAAATAAGAGTCAAAATCAAAACAGTCCAGAACCAGCATACAGCCTTTGTCTCAATCTCAAAAAAATATGTCCATGATAAAATCCCACGTGTGCATTTTAAATGATTAAAATAAACTGGAATTTTATCAGAGTTTTATTGTAGAAACCAGTCTGTTGTGACCAGACCTGTATACTAGTCTCACAGTTCATGTTGTGCTGAAATGTACCCTCTGATAAGCTTCAGTACAGCAGTCACAAGACACCATAAACATGTTAGATCAGGCACAGGCCTGCTCTAGCAGAGACTTTAACTAGACAGAGCACTAACTGTCTAAGCAGGTGATGCTGTTGTTCACACTCAGACAACTTGATGAGTTGAAGGTGGCATTTCTGTTTCCTTTCAGCACCATAAAAAAAAACAATGCAAGAAAATTTGAAGAACTGTAGCTAAAAATCAATTAGTTAATCAACATAAAAATGAATTGGCAACTATTTTGAAAGTCAAGATAATTTGTTTCCTAAATGTGAGGATTTGAAGGTGAAGGTTTTTCTTGTCATACATCATTGCATGCTGAATATCTTACTTAGATTTTGACATTTGAAGATGTCACCTTGGAGTATGCGTAATTGTATTGAGGATTTTTACATTATTTTCTCACATGATTAACCATGATTCATCTCAAAATAATTGGCATATTAATCAACACTTATTATTATTATTATGGTTAGATACATCCTTTTACATTTTTCATTGAAATAAGCTGTGTTGAAAGCAACCACATGAATTTTGATATCCCTATTTAGGAAGACAAAGTGATGATGTACAGGGGAAAATGGACCACACAAGCAAAGGACTGTGGGGTTTCTTATGTTCTGCATCACCTGCTGGACTCCTCTGCTACTGATGTAGGACGACAGCATCACCATGAGAGGGACATGGACATCTTTGTCTTCAAACAATTCAGCTGCTGAAAAAGTGAACAGATAAGACGACATGTCACAGATTCACTCTGAAGCTTTTCATGCTCATTTCTATTTTTATAAAAATGCTTGGAAACTAGTCTAAAAATAACAGGGATTGCATTACATTAATCTAGTAACTAATCATTTAGTCAGTCAATTTCAGAAATATTGAAAAAGGCCCATTATAATGTCCTAAATACCAACGTTTTTCTTAAAACCAGTTGCTGTATGGTTTAGTTAAATGACCCAAATCTACAACTACAGCAATGCAACACTTTCCTTGAGTCAAATTTTTGATACATGACTAGCAACTGTTCAGTAGCTAGTTATGCATTATACATACATACATATGTGTGCTGCTATAAAAGTGATTGCACAAAAGTGGAAAATGGAAAAACTAAGTCCCATAAATATACGCCAACTTCACCTAGAATTCAAATTGGCAAATAGTGCTGCTTACACTCTGGGTCACTAGTCATATAATAATCAAATAATAAAAAAGTGAAAGTGATACATTTTACTGATAAAGCTTGTATACTTCACTTTGATTGCAGGACTTGGGGCCATTTGAATATTGTAACAATTACTACTGTTCTTCTATTAAAGTGTAAACGAAATGCACAATGCACAAGCAGGAACAATGTGCTTCCTACCATGATCGGTGTGTGCCAGGAAGAGCAAATCCTGGATGATCTGAATCAGCGTGCACAGCTGTCTGTCTTCTTGTGGGGTCCTCAGCCTCACCAGAAGTTTCTTCAGCCTTTCTTCCAACTCCTCTTTGTTAACCATGGTCTTTGAAATTCTGTTTTCCAGTTGATGACTTGACCTGCATTTAGGTCAATCAGTGCAGTTCCACCCAATCGACAAATGACTTCGAGCGGCCGCAATGCAGCGGCAGAGAAGAAACGAGTGAAGTGCTACTGTAGCCACACATCATTACATCACATTACTAAATGTTGCCTTGCATAATATTAAATTAGCTTCAATACGGCTAGGTGGCTGTCACGACTGGGGAAGTTGTCAGTGCTGCACAGTTTCAGTTCCTACGTTGACATCACTGTCCTCCCAACGTAACTTTCCCCTGGCTCAGAAACATGATCCTCTTTGTTGAGTCGCAGGCTTTCTGTTGTTTCTGTGGGAAACCCAGTGGCCTCTGTCTGCCAGGCGTGTTCCTCCTTCCCAGCGGTCACATCATATGACTCCTGTCAGAAAAACTTCCCGTTTGTTTAGGAGGAAGCTGAAAATAGACACTGCGCGTTGCGCCGGAGGGGGGTCGCCACAGACCGACCGTACTCCAGTCAACCCGTAGGTACAAGGATTATAGCACAAATAGGTTTTTTACCTTGTTTTAGATGGACTGGGATTGATAGCTACACTATCAGGAGGTGTCGAGTGGCATCCGCTCTCCTTAAGCTGCCTCCCTCCCCGGTGTCTAATGTCAACTGTCGGTTTAGTGACATCGACTTGTGGCAGTAAGTCGCGCCGTATTTCATTCATAAATTCCCCATTGTCATGTTTCTTTGCGAGTAACCAGGCGTACTTTCCACTTTGAGCAAATGTTACAGCGGTCTCCAACTTTTTGTAAGGTATTTCTAAATTCGGCATACATTCAAGCCAAAAAGCTGGGAGTAATTAAATAAATTTCTATTTTTTCTGTACGCCAACATACACATATTCGTTTTGTACTGCGCATCTAGCGGTGTAACTACGGTACTTACATTGGAGGTCAGCAATGATGGTCGCTAGACAATTACTACTATTGAAGTAATTAGTATTACTTCTATACACAGTGTTATGTGTTCAATTTAGAAATTTAGACAAATTCTTATTCAAATTTTAGTACCCAGAACTGTGCATTAAAACTACACAAGAAAATGTCACAAGTGAATCTCTCAAGTGATAATCTTGAAATCGGATATCAATATTAATTCGGCTTATTCTTATGTGCTTCAATCAATAACTAAACCACAGCAGCCACACAATAGACTATTAAACTGAAATAACAACGTATATTGATGTCAGAAAGTACCTTTACAACTACTAACCCTCCATTGTTTCACTACTAACAACCGGACACCAGTGTTTACAAATATTGGACAATGTATGACACTTGTATTGATAAAGAAATGTGAAGACAGCAATAGAAATGAAAAGTTGCGCTATCGCATATGTATAACTAACGTTCGCTAAATTATAACTTGAAGCTAAAGTTATAAACTACCTAACATTGGTTAGCTAAACTGTAGCTTAAGGCTAAAGTTAGATACTAGCTAACATTGGTTAGCTAAACAGTAACTTAAGGCTAAAGTAAGAAACTAGCTAACGTAAATTAGATAAACTGTAACTTAAGGCAAGAGTTAGAAAACTAACGTTACATTAGCGCTAGTAGACTCTTGACACAACTTCATCCATATATCTTATGGTAAGAAAGTAAAGTGTGTTAAACGAGCTGGATAGAAGTAGTAGTCAATTTATTTACCGCTACTTTACTGCACTTGCAGACGAGACGCTTTTCTTACGTTAAGATTCAAAAATGGTATGATCCACTTGAGGGGTGGATGAGGTCGTATTTAAGAGTCTTTCGGGGATGAATATAGGACACATATTTCAATATTTACAATAACAGGTGAGAAGAGTATGGATATATATATGATAAATGTTTCAACCCCCTCCTAAAATGTTATTTTTACCTTTTTGGAGGGAAGCCCAAGTCTTTATCAGGGAGGACAGACCCCCCTCAATCCCCCCCTGCAATTCGATCCCTAAACAGAGGTTAATTGTGCCCTCAACTACATAAAGCCCAGTAATTGTTTAGACTTAAAAGGAGAAAGGGAACAGCTGATATAAAAATAAATATCATATATATCAGGAGAAATGCAAATTCCTGCAGTTTGGCATAGGTAAACACTGCTCTCTGTTATAAGAGGGTTGTTCAAAGCCCAGGTGAGTAATAATAATACAAGTGGGCGTGTTCCTCCTTTCCTGCAGTATGATCCGGATCCAAGTGTCAAACTTCCCGTTTGTGAAGGAGGCCGCCAACTACAGCAGGGCGTCAGAGTAAGCTTTTCAGAGGTATGTTTTTGTTTGTTTGTTTTGTTTTGTTTTGTTTTTTTCATACATGCTGTCGGTTTTTACTTTATAGCTCCATATTGAGGTAATTAATTAATCAAGAAATTTGTTCTACTGTGAAGAGTTGGCAAGGTATTTACCTCCCACCCCGACTGACCGAGCAAAAATATGAGCCCATCATATATTGAAAACATTGGAATTCAACCCTTATTCGTCGTTTATATACACCGAATTGACTAGAAGAACCAATTAGTGTAATGATTCATTTCAATATTTAATTATCGTGTGATCATAAGCGAGGGGTCACTAAAATGTAAAATGTTAAACGGAGTTCGGCGCAGAGCTCCAGAGAAGTGTCGCAGGCTGCTTCAATTTGCTTGTCTTGCTTAGAGGGACCTGGATCTTGGCTCTGTCAACAGTGAAACTGACTGAAAATGAAAATACTTTCACTTCAAATAAAAGAAAAAAAATCTCCACTCATCATCATTATTATTATTATTATTATTATTCACTTCGTCACCCGTCTTTGATGAGCTGTAAATAAAATAATTATGAATCGTGTACGAAAACGATTGGGATGAATAAAAGGCCTGATGTGCCAAATTGACGATAATAAATTTTATCGACTTTTTTTTTTTTTTTTTTTTTACATCAAAACATTTGCCGAGTAACAAGTATTTTCATAAATGGATGCATTTTTGAACGGAGTTTGGTTCTGCGTTCTAGGGAAACGGTCAGCTGCCAAGATGTAGAAAGCGCATAAGAAATACTTCTCAAATATGAAATGAATGTTTTTTGTTTTTATTTATGTGTCTATATATAAAAGTATTTGTGACACACATTGCATTAGAAGGTGTTGCACAACTTTATTTTTAGTGGCTAAAATAATGACGCGTGACGGTCAGGTGACGTAGCGTAAACATGGCCGCACAGGGGCACTTCACTGTAACACAGCCACTGGTAAACATCCGTCTGAAGTCAGGTGGAAGCCATCAAAGTGCACCGTGTAGGCAAATAGTTTTTCACCTGATAATGGCACTAAAACCAGCTGAGCAAACACAAGTTCTCGCTCCGTTAATCGCAGGGACTCATCACGAGTCGATACGTTTAGCCAAGATATCAACTAGCCATCGTTCTTCTTGTGAGACGAACCACTGAACACACACGGGTGTTTTTGTTTTTATTCGGAGGTTATTCGGGCTCCTGGTGTCCAAAGAATGCTGCATCTGTGTCTGTCCTTGTTTTGGATCCGCATCGTGGCAATTCCGCTATATTTTGAGAGCGTTTTATTAACTGCAAATGGCTGCGGACCTCAGTCATGTCATGGCGTCTCCTCACCCAAACAGTGAAGGAGTAACCGCTGCTAGAAGCCGATGTTGTTGTTGTTGAATTGACCCCCGGTGATCTTAACCTCTGGGTTTCCCTTATGTCCCGCAGCTGCGATGACTATAGCTTGGAGCACATGAGCAGCTTTATGGGCAGCAGGAGGCAAAGAGCGGTGGGTGATGGGGAGCGGAGCCTCATCGGACCTGCTGCCACCGGTGGGGATCCCCTGGACCGAGATGCCTCCGCACCGGGGTTCGTCTATGTGCTGGCATTCTTCTCCGCCCTGGGCGGGTTTCTCTTCGGGTATGACACGGGGGTGGTGTCCGGCGCTATGCTGCTCCTGAAGAAGGAGATGAACCTGAACGCCCTGTGGCAGGAGCTGCTGGTTTCCAGCACCGTCGGGGCTGCGGCGCTCTCCGCCCTCACTGGCGGCTTCCTGAACGGGTGGCTGGGCCGCAGGATCTGCATCCTTGTGTCCAGCTTCATCTTCAGCATTGGTGGCATCGTCTTGAGCTCTGCCCCGGACAAGGTGGTCCTCCTTGTAGGCAGAATCACAGTTGGTTTGGGCATAGGTGAGTCGCTCTAAAGAATAAAACATATCCAGGTAAAATGAGACCTCAAGACCATCTTAGGCTGGGCTTGGATCCCAAAGATTATTTAGATGCGTTAAATTTCAAATTTTGGGCTCAGCTATTAGTTCAGATATTGAAGCTTGTTTACTTATTCTTTGAGCAAATAGTGCAAAGACTAGACTGTATTTTATGTAGGTGATTTAACAGCAGTCACAGAGAAGTTTTTTACATTTTGTTAAATGAAAATCTGTCAAATGAGTTAAAATAAAAAAAAAAAAAGGCTTGTTTCAGTGTAATTCAGGAGCTTTGGTATTTTCTTGTATTGAAGATTTTCATGCAACACTCATCTCGTAGCACCTTTTCAGTTCAGGAAGTCAAACTACAAGCACCATGTGTTCTTCTCAGTTCGGTAGATTACCACTGTCTTCTATTTCAACCTATTTGCACACTGTTTATGAGCTGAAGCAAAGTTTACTCCCAGGCAAAGTCACCTCATCTGACCTGCTGGTCCAGTTCTATGGTGTGATCATGTGACAGAATCTTAAAAAGGTTTTTATTGTTCCAAGATTTTTCATAACTAGAAACCCCATGTTTGTCTCTCCTCAGGCATTGCGTCAATGACGGTGCCTGTGTACATTGCTGAAGTATCCCCACCTCACCTGAGAGGTCAGCTGGTCACTATGAACTGCCTCTTTATTACTGGTGGCCAGTTCATTGCCAGTGTAGTGGATGGAGCTTTCAGCTACCTGAGCCATGACGGCTGGAGGTACATATTTGGATTACGTATTTGATGACGATGTCCAGCCCACACACCCACAACAGCACATCTGCAGTGCTGCTGTGTATTGTTTTTGAAGGGTCAAATCAGCAGGGCTGAACTAACTTATTCCAGTAATGCTGCCATCTGCAAATATTTAAAGGAAATTTCAAAGATATGTCTGAGGTTAAGATGAAGTATCATTGTTACATACCTTATCCACCAGAGGGCGAAGACAAGCTTTATTTTCATCTATAAAACACCAGCATATATCAGGGCAACAAATCTGTGAGAAGGCTCCATTTAAAAATGTTGAAAAGTCGAAAAGAAAGCATTTTAAAGTCTCTAAGTCTAGCTTTGTGCACTCATATTTGTTTACCCCCATCAACAAATGGCTTTCATTTATAAGGGCAAAATAAATTGGGCTTTAAAAAGGCAATGTTTATCCTAATGTCCTACTAAGATGCAAGTAATAGGACCAAAATGTTGGCCCAGATCACATTAGCTCAGGACATCTTCTCCTATGTGTCTTTGCTGCCCCAGTTCAAAATTTAGGTTTTGTGTAATTATTTCTCCAGTTCACTCCTGCTCCCTTGCTCCCTCCTTAATGCAGGTACATGTTAGGTCTGTCCATCGTTCCAGCACTTCTGCAATTAGTCGGCTTCTTCTTCCTGCCAGAAAGCCCCCGCTGGCTTCTCAAGAAGGGCCGGAGCCATGAGGCCCTTCGAGTTCTCAGCAGGATCAGAGGAGGCCAGAACGTTGAAGAGGAACATGACACCATCAGAGCAAGCATCGAGGAAGAGGAGAGAGAGGAGGGTGGAGGTGACACATTTCTGAAAACAGATAAAGAATTAAAAGAAGTGTCAAATTGATTTTTGTCAAGATGTGAAACAACTACTATTTCTGACAAAAAAAAATGATAGCTATAAAAAATTAACCTACTAAGGTTGATATTTTAATATTAAGTTTTTTCTTTCTTTTTTATTTGCTTTGTAGGAGGTCTTGTCTTTTTGCGGATCCTCAGCCATGGCCCAACTCGCAGGGCTCTCATTGTTGGCTGTGGCCTCCAGATGTTTCAGCAGCTGTCTGGCATAAACACTGTCATGTAGGTCATGTGTTTTTCTTGTAATAGCATATTTGTCCCTCTGCCTGATAACCTGACTTACTACTGTAAAAGTTTGTTTGTTATCATCCAGTGTAACTGGAAAAACCTGCCATGGCTGAGTTGTTGGCTGAGTTGACGTGACTCGGGTGGGAGGATGGTATTATAAACTGATCTGGATTCACTGCAAACCTCTTTGACCACATGTAGGTACTACAGTGCAACCATTCTGCAGATGGCGGGGGTGCGGGACGATAAACAGGCGATCTGGTTAGCTGCTGCTACCTCTGCCACCAACTTTGTGTTCACCCTGGTTGGAGTGTGGCTGGTGGAGAAAGTGGGCCGCAGGAAGCTGACCCTGGGCAGTCTTTTAGGTGTGTAGTTTAGACTGTGCTACAGTGACAAATTATTGGATAATGTATTTCTCAGTGTTACATCTTTGTAATTGACATTTACTTTTTGTCCTCACCAATTAGATAATTAAATAGTCATTTGCATATAACAGAATAATGTTTTATTGGGATTAATGTCTCTATTATAGGTTTGTGGCTTGGTGTGACAGCATTTAGTTATTGTTCTTATTCAAAAGTGTCTCAAAATTGATCTGTGTACCTGTCTGTAGAGTTAAGTGGTAGCGTTATGGAGAGGTCTGTGCAGGCTTTATTTTTCCTTTCATTCATTAGCCATATGGTTTTGGAGGTGGGGTTGGGTGGCCGGGCTGGAGCAAACCCCATCTGAGGGCAGATTAGACACGTTGCCAGTCTATCACAAAGCTGACGTATAGAGATAAATTATGCTCATATTCACACCTTTTAGACTTGCCAATTAACGTAATGTGCATGTCTTTGGACTGTGCCCACACACAGGGCGAACATGCAAACTCCACACAGAAAGGATCCAGGCCCAGGGATCAACCCTTCGCTCAGAGGCCACAATGCTAACCACTGCACCGCTGTGCTGCCCCAGGCTTTATTTATTCATAATGAGCTTCTTATTTTCTCCAATGCAGGTACTGGTCTGAGTCTCGCTTTGTTGGCAGTTGGGTTCTTGCTAACTGCCGTGAACTCTCCACCCGTCACCCTTCATCCAGTCCACTCTCAAAACTCCACCTGCACACAATACGGGTAAGAGATCGTCATGCAGCTACACTGCAGTTGTTCCATTCAAACCTGCTTATTGTCTCATCCACAGATGTACCTACTTGTATATGTAGGTAATGTTAGAACCCATAGTCACGTTAGGTTTTAAGTCTTGAAGAAAATTTCTCTCCTTGCTGCCACCAACATCATCTTCACCCTACACATAACCCAGAGCTGAACAAAGTCCAGACAGTATATTTTCCAGGGGCTGTTTAAAGGCATTCTGGCCTTTAGTATCATAAACTAAAGATATAGAATATTTGAAGCAATGGTTTATTTTAATAGACTCAACAGACTTACAATAACTGAACATTTTCCAGCTGCTCATATGATGAAATAACATGAATAGCACTTGTATTCTGCTAATGTAACTCTTCTAGCTTTACCAGTTTTCACCTGTGTGATGATTTGACCAAAGATCTCATTGTCTGTGCACATTCTTTTCAACTGCGTGTAAAGCATCAGTGTGTGTGTGCCATGTGTGCTTGTCCGTGGCTATGCGAAAGATTTTATGGTCAGCTCTGTCCTCCAGGTCCTGTGAGCGCTGCATGTTAGATCCAGAGTGTGGATTTTGTTATCGTGAGAACAGGACCCAAGTGTTTGACTCCTCCTGCATTACTGTCAATCAAGCGTCCACCGATCATGCAGCGTGGGGAAGGTGAGATGCTAATCTTCTGTGTGTTAGTGTGTGACAAAATGCACCTAAGGACAAACATGTGTCCAGATCCTATTTGACTGAATATCTTTACTGTAGTTTTTTGCTTTGTGCAGTTGTCAAGCATTGAGTAACGTTCACTTTCAGCATCTGTAAAGCCAAAGCTAAAGGAAAAATATTCTTGTTGTAATTTGAAAAGAGAAAGCTAATGTGTTTTCAAAATACAGCAGACAGAACTTCCTGCAAACCAGGTTTCTTATACTGGACAACGAAGATTGAATTAGAAAATGCTTATTGACAAAAGACAAGCAAAAGGTGGGTTTTAATTTCTTGCTTTTTTCTTTATTTAAAAACCAGATGTTCCAACCAGACAGACCTAACTGACAGTCCAATATGGGCCTACAACTACTGCCCCACATCCTACTCCTGGATCGTCTTGGTTGGCCTCATCCTCTACCTCGCATTCTTTGCTCCAGGTGTGAAATTACGTCTTTTTTTTTTTTCTTTTTTTTTCCAAACAGCTTTCATCTACAGTGGCTTCAGAGAGTATTCAGACCTCTCACTTTCTGGACACTTGTGTTCACACAATCATGTACAACAACATATACCTAATGTATTGCAAGGTACCTGGTGTCAAAATGTGATGCATGTAATGCATGCTGTGTCATCCTTGAGTATTAACAGTGCTTCCTCCCTTGTGTGTTAGGTATGGGCCCGATGCCTTGGACAGTGAACTCAGAGATCTACCCTCTGTGGGCTCGCAGCACTGGAAACGCCTGCTCAGCCGGGGTCAACTGGATCTTCAACGTCCTGGTGTCACTAACATTCCTTCATGTCGCTGAGTTTCTGACCTATTATGGTAAGATCCTCAGTAGACCAGGTGATGTTAAATACATGGGACCATAATCTGTATTTATGCAGACACCTCTTTATATTGTTTCCTCTCTTTATATTTAACATGGGCAGCCATAGCTCAGAACCCTAACTGGGAAAACTTACATGTGACTCTCTATTCCAGGGGCGTTCTTTCTGTACACGGGCCTGGTGGTTTTGGGTCTCTTCTTTGTCTTGGGCTGCCTCCCAGAGACCCAGGGGCTGCAGCTGGAGGACATTGAGAACTTGTTCACTGGTCAGCTCTGCTCCTGTGGAGCCTCCTCGTCCAGCGGCAATCGCCACATCCACTACATCCGGGTAAAAGGCAGCAACCGCCTCTTCTCTGACAGCGACGATTCAGATGTAGAGTAGACTGGGAGGATTTTCTTGTGGTTTCCTGTGTCTTGTCTCTGTTGAGGATTGGAAACATTACCTAAAGGGAAGGTAAACGTGTTGCTCTCTGGTGGCTGCAGTCAACCTAGTTAAAAAAAAAAAGGCTTGAACTCTCAAATCAAACTGGCACTTTGTCGCTTTGGGAACTTTTGTAAGTCGTCTCTTTTTTTCTGTTCAAGTCATTTTCTGTTGTGCATTCTACACTTATCACATCATGAAAGGGAAAACTTTCATGGTTTAGGGTGATTATGGTTAATTTCAATGGGTTTCATGATGTTGCTTGGATAATGAAAATAACAGTCCAGACCATAAGTATTAGGACAATCAAATATTTTTTGACCTTCAGACTCTGTGCTTCAGCACATTTCATATTAAATAAGATTCTGGATAAGCCTGGATTCTGTTTGCTCAAATTCTGCTAAATTCATCCAAACGACTGTACATAACAATGGGTGTGGACTCTGGGGCTAAAAAGTGAAGCCATTGTGAAAGTGCCTTAAACCTGCATTTTTACCTAATGATCATGACTGGTTGTAAAAAGTTAGATTGTATTGAAGTCTAAGGGAATATAGCCCTACTTCTCACTTAATTTATTAACATTTTCCTAATAGATGTATAGCCTCTCTCTCTTGTTTAAAGTCTTGTTCAAAACAACATGATGTTCATTTTTTTATATGATGGTCCAATTAGAGGGGGAAAAAAAACAAAGGAAGGTGTGCATTAGGGCGTGGCTACTGTGCGATTGACAGACTGTACCCCATACAGCGACCTGCTTGACAATCAGGACAGAGAGCAAGTCAGATCCACCCCTCACTCCTCCTCAGCAGCTTTAAAGCCTCCAGTTTGTGATTTGACCACAGTCAAATCATCGTCTGCTGATGTCTGTGTGTCAAAGATCTCTGGTAATCATTGACTTCTTCAATTTCTCACCACATATTAAATATTATGATTGACTACATGTGAATCAGTCCAGTTACTTTTGAACCCAATAATGTTGGCCACTCTGTTTTGAAAGGTTGATACCTCTCACACAGGTATTACTAGACTGAAGTAAACCAAACAAATGAAAGCATTAGTATCTATAGCATGTGGTATCTATTGTTGTATTTAAAATAATGTGCTGAATCACAGACTCATCACAAGACTGAAACAGAAACACTGTATCTGTGTTTTATGGACATGAGCTCTGGAGAGAGATTGTTGTTTTCCAAGCGAGTAATAGATTTAGAAAGCAGTCAAATTTCAGGCAGACCATCCATTGTTTTCTGTGCACTCAGACTACAAAACTGACATACCAACAACAATATGTGTGCATGTCAGCCTTAATCATCTGAAGAGACTCCTTCAGACCCTATGATTAATTTCTGCCTTATTGGGACACTGGTATATCTTTACATTCTGTAGAACTCTTTCCAAACACATTCCTGTTCACATCCTTGTCCAATGATTTTAATCTGTGCTTTTAACCCACTAAATCAGATGATAGTGGGTTGCTATTGTCTACACAGTGGGAGTGGGAGCAACTGCACTTTAAAAACCGCAAAGGTGCCTTATTTTTAAAGATTTTATATGTTTGTATGGTTTTTATGCCAGATTGTGAGAATGTATTGCTTAAATCTTCTAGCCAGGTTCTGAATTCAGCACAGCACACTATGGAGCAATGGGGTCAGACAGTGCCATAGCCTATATAACTGTAAGTACTGCATCAAGTGCACCAGGAATTTTCCTGCTATGCTACAACAGTGCTAAATATTTGTTTTTAATGTTCAATCTCATTCCCTCCACAGCTAAGATAACGGTGACCATATATCCTTGAACAACATGACGCTGTGTTTACACTTTGATATCATGCCCATTCAGTGGTCCTGCCAGCATCTGAATTTTTTTTTTCTTCTTAATTTTCAAAATACTCTGATTTCTGATTAAAGGTCTTTTTGATGCAGTATTGTTTTTTTTTTTATTATTATTACAGTGCAAGCTAGAAATTGTCATTTCTGTGCATGCTTTACATGTCCCTTTTTAAATGTTTTATTAAAGAACGATCTTAATTTGGTTTCTATTGATATGGGGACTATATCTGGGAATGTCTGAACTGAATAGTTTTGTGATGTATGAAATATTTAGGGAACAGAAGATGCTCAGTATTTATAACTACATGTTTTGTGTTATCAGATCCATAATCATTTTGACATTATGACATATATTGCAGTGATATGCCCCAATCACTATTTGTCTGAATATCAGCTACTGGGAAAAAAAGGAAATATTGATGTTCTTGAGCAGGAAATGTACAGTATAAATATGGTAAGATATTTTAAAATAAAAATTATAAAATAATGACACTGCCTTGTACAACACTCAATTAACCCTCAGGTGAAAGCTAATGTTAACAATATTCAAAAGGATGTTTGGAAGAAACCCACAATTCAGGTAAAAGGTTGTTTATAGGCCATATGTCCATTTCTAAATGATAAGTGTGTTCATCTTAGTGTTGTGTCATTTTCTTTCTATACACAAACTTCATGCTGTATATAAAATAATTCTCTGATCATCTCCTTTTCATTAATATGACATTTTTGGAAATAAATATTCAAGTAATCTGATCAATCGTCTTTGTCGGTTAATGCTTTGTGTATCATTACAGCAAAAAACAGCAATGAAACAAGTAATATAGGCCCTTTGTTGAGTGGACTGTAAAGTAAATGTCACCAGGGTTTAAAGGGTCAGTACACAATAATAAAAAATCCTGACATGGTCTATTAATCAGTAAATTATTTTCCTGAATAACTTGTTGAATATTTTGAAATGTCAAAAGTGGACACCATGAGCATATTCAGCATATTAAAATTGCAGCAGTCCAAAACCCAAAGATACAATTTACTTTGAAATGGGACAAAGAAATTCATCAAATGTGCAAATGTTAGAAGCTGAATCCAGGAAATGTTTGTACTGAGGTGACGTCATTTAAGAAAATAAAATATTCTTACCTTCCTCTCTAATGGGTTTAATAGACTACATATATGGTAATTGGGGGAACTTAACTTTCTTTTATTAGTAGAAAATAGTCAAATGTAAATACTTTGTAATATGTCACCTGTTGATGACATTACAGGTCGGTCTGAACTATAACAATATCCTGTAGTATTAATGTATCTGTAACAGCCTGAACACAAAGACAAAGAAGGTTTGGATGTCTGTATATTTCAATGCAATGTCAAATCCGATGCTTTTATCGTGAAGTCCACCTTACGTTTTCCGGTTTGGACGGAGCGTAGAGGAGGACGGAGTGACGTAACACGCCTGTCCTACCAGAAGATGGCGCTGCAGGTCAAAGAGGGAAAACACGACGCCAAAGTGGCTTTGACGTGACGTTGGGGAAGTTCAGGCGCTGACAGCTCCTGTCAACATCTGTGAAGCTGCTACTCCGTAACTTATGAAGTCGCAAAGTAGGTTAAGTCACCTTGTGATACCTTACAAAATGAAGTCAAACACACGGTCTTATGGAACCGTTGAGCGTTGCTAGGTTAGCATGTCAAAGCTGTAGCTGCGGAGTGTCACTGTCCCTTTGACGCGGTGTGACTTGATAGTTAATATTTAATTTAAACTAGGTTCACCTGCGTCAAATGCGGTAACGGTTGTGACGATCTCACCACGAGGAACTAAAAGCTTTGCCAAAGATCATAACTCCATGATCATCAAGGAACTTCATGATGACCTAGCGTTGCCAGGTTAGCATGTCAAAGCTGTAGCTGCAGCCGCGATCACAGCGTTACTGTCTCTCTAACGCTGCCGTGTTTAATGGGCTTCACGTATTGTCACGGAAAACCTTTTCTGATTCACCAAAATTAACTTTTAGAATTTAAATGCAGCTTGTAAACATACTCAAGTGGCTTACGTTTTAATTATTTTTAATTGCTGGCGACAACCGGTTATCAAACTCACTTGAAAGTTAATGTTTAATTTAAATTAGGTTCACCCGGATCCCGTAACGAATGCGCCGATCTCACCATAAGGAACTAAAAGCTTCCCAAAGATCATAACTTAAATTGTGCACTTCTGTGTTGGCACGAGCAAGGGGAATTTGAAACATTTTCACTTAGTCTGGTGTAGCGATATTTTGCTCTGAAAGAAACTGGTCACTCACCCTAGTCACCACTGCTGTTATGAAATGCCGGTCAAGAAACTTTGATATTTGTTGACGTTATTAACAGTTGTAAAGTCCAAAAAATAAAAAATTTAAATTACTTCCCAAACAGCTGTGTTCCCTATGAGAGGCCATGTACCCTGTAGACCTTCCAGATGTGGATGACACTGAGCTGAAATTAACATCTGGACAATACCTCTCTTCCCTGGAGTCAAGACCTAGTGATAATAATGAGTGGTTGGAGTTGTCAGAGACATCGAAGGTACTATACCGCTTTTTTTCCTTCCTTTTTTTTTTTTTTTTAATTACTCCACATTTTCGTGATGGTTTTAACTGTCTCTGGTGGATTATAGACAAGAATATAACCACTTTGTTTAGCATTAGACAAAGTAAAGTGTCTAGATTCTTTGGGTCAAAGAGTGTGGATAAAGTGCACAAAATTTATTTTACTGTCTGCTCAGGTGGAGATAACAGCAAACAATGTAAGGTGGTTGCGGCCGTTTGAGGATGACCAACCTGACTTCGCAGTGGTGGTGCTTCACCCTCCTGATGAGCCCACAAAAGGTTTAGGATGCATCCTCATACACACATACATACACTCACAGATTATTCCATTGGAAACACCTGTTACTTATTTGTGCAAATCATGTGGGAATGCATAAAATCATGCAGATACAGGAGAGAATGAGGAAACTGGTCAGATTGGTTGGAGCTGACAGAAAAGATATGAAAACATCATTATCAATATGACAACACGTGTTGCAAATACTCACAACACAACCAAATGCACTGCATGCATCTGTTGTTCAAAAGTCACAAATCATTTAACTTGACATGCATCTCAGCCAGGTTAATCACTTTTCATCACTTTTGTGTTGTGTGTATTTGCAGGACATATGTTGTCAAGTTGCTAAAGATGTTTTGTCTATTTGCATGTGTTTTTCTAAGTTGCAGTGCGCTGAGCTCTTCATGGATAACCACTTTTACAACTGTTTTGAGCATAAAAGAACCTCAGAATCAACAACACACATGAAGTGGATGCTCATGTTAGGTTCTTTTCCTGTTAGACAAGAAAACAAGACAAGAAAAGGAGATTGGCAGCTTGAATGTGCAGCAGACAAATCTGCAGAAGTGATGTGATGCTTCATGTCAACATTGAGCAGAATCTTAAAGGAAAAACAACTTGTGGAATCCATGACACAAAGACCTGAGGCTAGTTAGACAGGATAGGAAAACCCCACCCATTATTAATATTATTTAACATATTAGTTTTTTGTTCCTAATAAAGTGCTCAGTTGGGTATATGTGCAGAGACTAATGCTTTCTTGTCTACCTTTCAGTGGTGGCTTTATACCTGCATGAGAGGTGGTGGTGTGTAGATGACCTTTTACGAACGTCCATCAAATCCAGACGTGGCTTGGTGTTGGTAACTGCATTTGTACATCTGTTTGTATGTTGGCGTCACTGCAACACAGTGATAAACAGAGTCTGGCGCACGGTCGCCTGTACTGTTTGTTTTCATCTATGTGTGTGAGTTTCCTAAGTCGTTATGTTGTCCCCAGGTTCAGTCGACGCTGGAGAGGGTGATAGTGTTCTTGCTCAGTCGGGTAGTGGAGAGGTCTCCACAGGAGGAGATGCTGTTCTCTCTGCATCCCCGCACAGAGAGTTGCAAACTGCTGTGGAGTGACAGCCAGGCAGTCGGCTTCTACACCGTCAAACACAAAGGTACAACAGAGTAGGAAGGTGTGATTGAAAGTGAATTTTACTACACCTTATTCCATGTACGATTAAACTCATTTCTAAACATTTATGTGTGAAGAAGCTATTGGACTAAAATCTCCACTGTCACATGTGCTTAACTAATTAATTCACAAGACTCTTGTCCTTCTCCTTGCTTAGCTGGGAGTCGACAACAACTAGATATTGAATCATATTCCTTTCCTTTTACCTCCTTATCTATAAGACCTTGGACACCCCAACCATGGAGGATAGAGGTGTCTCTGGCCATCCACTATCAGACATAACAGTGTCCAAACACTAACCCAATGTATAACACAGTGGAGTTTATTATGGCGTGTGTCCTGGGAACACAGGTGAGGTTTAGGAAAACAAGAGGAACACTGGAGAGGGAAAAAGCCCCTTCAAATGGGATGATGATAGGGTGGTGGAGTTTCTTATCTGCTGCTTCCTGAACATTTTTCTAATAGTTTTGGTGTGGATAATGATGTGCTGCTTTGTTTATACATCAGTGAAAACTACAAAAACTAATGGTTACAGGCAGTAACCAAAACAATAATCTGAAGAGCTCAAACTGCATAGTCAAGTCATAATTCTCTATTTTCACATTCCACATGGTCATTTGATCAACTACAATATGAAAACATTTACAACAACAGCCTTGCATTAAATCCTATCTCCATAATGTAGTTTGTGATGCTGTTACACTGCATTGTGTTTTATGGACAGTTATAACAGTTATAACTTTGTTGACCCCCCTTTAGATAAGGGTAAGCTAAATAACAAAACATCAACATCACCACACAGTACTTCCTCCAGAATGACCATACAGTTGAATCAACACCTCTAACATTCATTCATTATCTATATCCCTTATCCATACAAGGTCACAGAGGGGCTGTGGCCAGTCCAGCTGACATTGTTTAAGGGTGGGGTAAATCCTGGACAGGTCACTAGTTCATCACAGGGTTCACACATAGAAACAAACAACCATTCACACTCACATTCACACCTATGGGCAACTGGGTGTCAAAAGAGATATTTTTCTTTTATAGTTTTCTTTTAATGTGAACAGTGTTGGGTAGTGATGGTTACATGTTTCACATGTGACAGTAACTCCTCCATTGCTTGTGTTACAGGCAACCTGTGTGACAGCTGGGGCAGTCGCTGCTACCTGCTGCCTGTTCTGGACACATTGCTGGTGAGGAGGAGCTGGAGGAGGAGAGGCTTTGGCTTCCAGATGCTAGAGGATTTCTGCTCCTCGTTCTCCACAGAAGAGTTTCTGGGAGTCAGTTTTCCATTATCACCCAGCATGGTGGCAGGTCAGCTAAGGTCCTACTTTATTCTCCTCTATCCCACCACAAAGACAATTTATCATTATTTTTTTCTGTGATGAGAATGCAGCACAGATGTGTGTTTGACCTGTTATCTGATTGTGTCTCCTGTGTTTTCAGTGTGTAGGAGGTTCCTGCAGCAGCATGAGGAAAATCGGGAACGTCTGTATGAGGTGGAGGCTCCAGGGGGTTGGACTCAACGACGAAACATCTGGCTCAACATCCAGCTCGGCCGCTACTCCCTCAGTATAGATAATATTTTATCTTTCATATTTGAAGATATCTGAAATAATTGAATCATTTGCTAAACTATCCTCATACATATTTGAATGTTGATTGTTGCTGTCATAGGCTTCTTATGTTCCCCTCTAAAATTTCAGAAGTCAAGAGTAAACTTGTTTCTCTCACACTAAGGTTTAAAGCAGCTAGTATTAGCTGCTGACTCACAGGCTGTTATGGGTAGGAGAAGCCAAGTGGACTGTTTTTGATTCTCTTGCTGGCGCCAGCTTGACTTGACTTGACTGGAACTTGCACATTGTTAACTTTTAATAAGAGTGAAGGTTAATTGATCTCATTTCATTTACGTGTTTCTAGGTGTTAATGAGGAGAGCTGCCCAACATTAAGAGAAACCATTGGGAGTGAAGCAGACGATCATCTCTGAAGGTGAAAATCACCCCACCCCCAAACAACCCTGTAGCAGAAGCAGGTGCGCAAAACAATAGGATGTCAATACTTATCAAATATTCTTGACATTATTGCAAATCTGGGAAAAGAGGGAAAGTCGGGAAGAAAATGTTATTTGTGATGAAATAAAGGCAACATGAGGAGTTTCTGTGGCAGTTCAAGTTCTCAGGCAAACTCAGAAATGTCAAATATGTATCATAATGAATAATGAAGATTGTACCTGGAATACACAAATAGAACTGACCACAGATGTCTCTTGTGTTTTTTTTTTTGTTTGTTTTTTTTAATTTTTTTATAGACGAACTACAGACTGAACCTGTAATGTTATAATGGTCTCTTCTGAACAACAAATTCATCCTTGTGATCGAAGACAAGGAGGAAGCTCCCAAACAGCTAAAAACACCTTGATTGGAACAGGATGTAGCCCCACACCCCACTGATCTGGACTCTGGACCTCACATCAGTCCTTAAACACAAGCTCAGAGATTGTGGGGTTTTTTTTTTATTGCAGCTCAGAAACCCCAGCCCCATCTTATTGCGCTACCTTGAGAGAGAAGCCAGATGCAGAGGAAACACACAGATTGTGCAAGTCAAGTCAGAAGGATGTGAGTTAAGCTATGAATACACAAATGGTCATTGTCCGCAACACCAGCCCTCAGTATGAAGTGTTAACAAGGGTGATCTCTATGTTAATGGAATCAAGTTCATACAGCCTTTAACACTCATCTTCCAATAAACTTTTTTAGTTTGATGTTTTGTTTGTCTTTCTGTCTTTCTTTTGTTAATACATCCAAATATAAGCCACAGTGTACTTTTAATTTAAAGGCACAGAGGGGTGATTTTAATTACTCTGGCTGATCAGAGATTGTTTGGGAGTGTACAGACTATCTCCATTACTTATAGTATCTTAGAGTAAACAGGGAATGATGGGGTAAACAAGGGGAAACTGTCCAAAGGCAACACAAAACTTCAACCAACACCTCACTTAAGAGTTTTTTTTTTTTTTTTTCCTGAAATGTATCTGGTAAAAATGCCAAAGTCATAGACGTATAAAATGTGAAAAGAGGCCACAACCAGACAGTTTTTACACAAGAGTCACAAGCCAGGATGGTCTGAAGATTTAAAAAACATGAATTTTTTCCATAAACATAGTGAAGTGGTAGTACAATATTTTCCTCTGAGGGTTAGAAGTATATGAGAGATGATTGAAATAGAATATACAATAATATTGCATTTTTTTCCTGGCTGAAATGGGCTTTTATATAACTCTTACTCAAATCTAATATATGTATATACTGAATGTCCATATATGAAATACATGTATATAAAAAAGCGTAAAATTATTTTTTAGTAAACTTGTATCTATATATTGTTAAAATATATAGTTGCAATAGTTATACTATATAAACATTCATTATATATATATAATTTTAATATATCCACAAATATACATGTACGTATACAGATTTTACTGTGGGTATTTCATATGTTAAAAAAAAATCTTCATGTATCCAGTGGACGTGTATATGTGATATATACCCCTGTAGGTGACATGTTAGGCAATATCACTCTTTATATGGGGACATCTATGTCATAAATGATATTATTGTGTGGGATAACTTTTGAATGTATTTATCTTTATTTTTTTATTGTTGTTTTAGACCTCAGCCCTGCACCACTCAGCTGTCGCAGGTCGTCGGCACATGCTGCCGGAAAAAACCGAGCGCACCTCACTCACCCGACTACACCAGGCAGGAAGTCAGGAAACGGGGGGAAATCTGTGTGAAGGCAAAAGTCACAGTTCAAGAAATGAGCCGAATTTATCACAACACTTCTTTACAGAACAAACCAGTGCACAATGAGAAATTTGGCAGCGCGTGGTCTCCCTCCGCGTATGAAAGGTAGGCCCCCAAAACACTTCTGCGTGCATGGACTGAAAGCGACAGGTTTTGTGTCGAAGTCTGGTGTTTACCTCCCATTACAATTAATTTCCCCTTAGCGCCCCCTGGGTGGTAAAGATAAGTTAAGGTTCAGGGGGAAACTGATCCACGGGGGAATCGGACATCGACACAGCACTGGCATTCAGATGGACTACAGTTAGAGTGACTCACTGTGATGCATTATTTCCGTTTTAAGTGGGCGCAACACCAAACTCCATAGAAGAAATCCGATATTTAACATTATCCAGCGATTTTGAGCAGTAAGAGTTAATCAACTCAATATGAGACATTGTTTTTGCAAGAAATAATTATTACTTTTGTATTCGGCTCTTAAATAAATCAGCATTCAATCTCTTTAAAACTAGTGTTGTGTTGGTCTTGTTCCTCCTATCTCACGCCCTTCATGATGTGTTTAAGTAAACAACTTCTAATTTAAAAGTTGATGTATTAATGTATACAAATGAGTCCAGTGTGGATATCCTATTTGCCTTCTTAATTATACACTATAGAATAGAATAGACATTTCAGTTGTTGCATATAGCCCTGTCATATAGATGAAAATGTCCTGTAACAAAAGGAAATTTAAATATTTGCTCTTTCTCTTTCTATTTGCTTTTTCTTTCACGCAGTGGCCCAGGGGTTCTACTGGAGGGGAAATTGCTGGATGTTTCCAGACATACAATCAGTGATGTCAATAATCAAAAGGTACAGAAAAACAAAATCCAGCCAGGTTCGTATCTGATTATATGAGTCTGGTACAGCACTTTGTGTTTTCTAAGCAGGAGACTACACAATCCATCTGTACTGTAGATTCATCAGTATTGTAGGTACCTTGCTGTGAATGTGTATTGGTTTCCTTTCGATTTTGGAGATGACAAGCAAATATCTTTGAGAGCTACTGTACAAAGTGATGCGTCAATTATTCATTCAATTTTACAGGTCAACACATTATATATAGAAACTCTAAAAGCTTTAGATACTTTAAAAGAAACACCCTCCTCCACTGTTGTGTTAGAAAGAACTTCAGAGGATTGCCAAAACCCTGTGTTCATATTTTGGGCAGACTAAACATAAACACACACTGACAGACAGAACGGAAAACCACACTTTGTTTTTGTTGCTTTTTTTCCCTCCTCTCATTGGCAGGTCCGTTTCTATGTGCTGTACATAAAACCCAGCCGCATCCATCAGAGGAAGTTTGATGCCAGCGGGAAGGAAATGGAGCCAAACTTCAGTGATACCAAAAAGGTCAACACTGGCTTCCTCATGTCCTCTTACAGTGAGTACAACACAATAAACATTTGAGTGTATGTTTGCATATTCTTTTCCTCCCCCAAACTTAATTCTGTTGGGACTTTTCTGTCCTTTGTGCTAGTGGTTGTTTAAGATTCACTTTTAGTCTGTTGCCAACTTGGCATCGTCGCCTGTCCATCAATGGATGACACTGAACAGCAGCTGCATCCTTTAAATCCTAATCCAAGGCAACAGATCAACTCTGTAACCGAGGAATGAATTTGATGTTTTGCAGATGCTCAAGTATGGTAACGAAAAAAAAACAAAGACCAAAAAATAAATAACATCATGCAAAGATTTTGATGAAGATTGAATGCAATAAAGTCATTTCTTTACATTTGTGCTACATTTTATTTGCATCATCATTTTCTTCTGTTGTATTTGAAGTGCGGAAATCCTTAAGAAGATATATTTGTGCTGTTAAAAACAATCTCAATCTCCTCTCTCAGGCTTCTCTCTGGAGCTCTAGTAACAATCAGAAGAGAGGATCAGATCAGATCACCAGTCTCATTAATCAAACTCTTTAAGAAAACTGCCACACTGTGTGACATGGTTCAAAAAACACCTGAAGAAGCTTGTAAACTGACGTTGAGTTTCTGTTTCAGTTTATTTGAATGCGTCTTCTGATGAGAAAGTTGTTATAACAGTGCAGAAAGTTTTCATCAAAATATTGGCGATTAGTAGTTGAAGTACATCTTATGTTGGATCATGTACACGACTGTCTGTGTGTTCAGCAGAGCAGACAGCAGAGTGATATCTCTATATAGTCTCAGCTGCTTTTCTAAATCTAACCCAGGCCACGTGGCAGGGACCACTAAACCACCACTTAAATTCATTTTGATTGATATTGTTTGTTTGATGATGTTTTTTTTTTTTCCAGTTTGTGACTAAGGAGCTGACGACTCGCTCCATCTTCAGTAGTTTAAATGTGCATCTTCTGTCCGTACAGAGGTGGAGGCCAAAGGAGAGTCAGACCATCTGTCTCAGGATCAGCTGTCGGCGATGGTGAACAAGGCAGAGCTGATGAAAATAACCGACAAGCACCAGCCCGGCGGCACCTGGGCCTTCTGGTACCCGGAGTCAGAGATGGACAAAACAGAGCTGGAGATGGGACAGGATGTTCGGCTGAAGACCAGAGGAAACAGTCCTTTTATATGTGAGTCAGTGTTAGCTCTGTTTTTACTACTTAACCTCTACCGTTATTGGTTTTGAAAAACAGGAAATAGCACATGTACGACATGTATCGTTTCCCCATCACACAAGCCTAAGTTAACTCTGCTGTCTGAAACCTGCTTAAGTTAAATGCAGCACAGGATTAGTCTGAGCTCTTACATTTCTTTTTCTAATGGGCTTTCGGTTTTCATGGTCTTAACATTGACCAGGCCTGTCCCAGAACTGACCTCAGTGGCAGTGGGGAGCGAAGGGAAATATCTTGAATCGAATTGTTTTTCTGGTCTCTTTAACAGTTTCATAAGTTAACTCCAGGGGACTGAACAGAGTTTGACCTCTCACATATTCAGAGGAGTCATCCAGCCCTTTGATATTCAATAGTCCGTTTTTAGTGGCATGGAGTCCTTTGGTCTTTTCACACCCTATATTTTTCACATTTTTACCCACAATTCATTGTGTCATGATGTGTGACAGTGTTTTCTCAAATTTATTTTAGTTACATTTATATTAGTTGATCTAAAATTCTAAGCCAGGTATTAAACTACTAATCTTCTTATAATCTTATGCCAGTCAAACTAATAGTTTTATAAAGAAATAAAGCTATTTCTATAATCATGTATAATGTGTAATAATGTACATGCAAAATAACTCAAACATTTTTTTCTATGATTTGGAAAACAGACAGTAATCATATAAACTATACACTGCTTGCTGTTAATTGGGTCCCACATCTAAACCTGACAGTGTATGGAGGATGAAAGATGATGATGAAATAAATTATAAAATGCTCTGAAATAAATACAGAAAATGTGTTATTTAATAAATAAAATAATAAATACCTTACGTTATTATATATAATTAAAGTTTGGAATTCATTTTTAAATAAAAAAACAAATAAATTCAAATTTATTTTGATGCAATGCAGTTTAACAACCCTTCAAGTTGCAGCCTCCAAAATCATCATTTACATTTTAGCCGCTTTTATCCATGTGTGCAAGTCAGTGAAACACAGAAGAGACTTGACCAAAGAGCATCCATACTTCTGATAGTATACTACTGTATTATTCCATATTCCAAATGGGCTCATCTAGGATTTGAACCCGGGACTTCCTGCACCTTAAGCCTGTATCATACCCCTAGATTAGCCCTTCTCAATTTGTTCAAATCTCATGTTTAAAGTGTCTGAGAGTGACCACAGAGCCTGTGCAGGGCTATGTGATGTTAAATCAACTCATGTAAATTCAAACGCTGTGATTTGAATTGGCAGTTTTACAGTGTTATTGCACTTCACGACTCACGTAGCTTCACCAGTTTACAGTTTATGTTTTACGATACATATCAAAAATGATCAGCTGACATTTGAGAGGAAATGTGGAATACCACATGAAGAGCTTTACTTCTTCTCTTGAACTTTCTGAGTCATAAGCTCCACATTACATAGCGGTGAATAGATAGCTGAGTGCATTAGACATACCAAGTTCAATTTGTTTCCACATATTTTCACAATATTTTTGCATGCAAGCTCACCACCATACTACTGAAGTAGTAGTCCTGTTGGTTTTGGGGATGTGTAGGAGTTAGGTGGTAGGAGTTTTATTTTAGTGGTTAAATGGTCCTTAAAACGCTATGGACCCCTTTGGAAACACGGCCCTAGATTAACAAGCCACACATAGCTGGATCAACAATCTCTTTAACACAGAACTGAACATTGAAAACCTTCATGAAGGAGGATTTATTGCAGGACTGTTGGATTATACTCTTCCAAGTGTACCTAATAAGCTGATTCCTGATACAGACTTGTTCAGACTTGACTTTGTGTTGATTTTACTCTTTATCCTGTTTTGTCTGTTGCTGTTTTCAGAAGTACGTCTGTTCCTTTCACTGTCGTATTCTTTTGCCTCCAGTCTCCTTAGCCAAGATAGATGGTGGCACAGTGACCAAGTGTAACTTCGCTGGAGATGAAAAAGCTGGAGCATCGTGGACAGACAAGATTATGGCCAACAAAACGGACACAGGCAGCACTCGCAAGCCTGGAGGAGAAGGAGAGGGAGCAGAGGAGGATGAATGGGTGAGAACAACTGGAAAGTTGAACCCATGAAAAACACAGGAGATCAGGACTTTCAGAAAAAGACAGCATCAATAATCGTTTTTCCGTCATTCTGATGTTTGATGTGAATATGAGCTGAGGCTTCTCTGTTGCTGCATCTGTTCGGGGTATATCAAGTATCCAGGTGATGTCTTAGATGAAGAAAAAACAGAGACAGACTCACTTCTCCCTCTCTGTTTTGTTTCTCTCTCAGGATGACTGAGGAAACCATCTGCCTGAAGTCATGGCCCTGTTCCAGCCTCGAGGTTGAACTCCTTGCAGTTGGCTCCACTCTTGTCTCTCTGTCTTTCGATCAGACTCCCACATTTCACTTGGGTATTGAACCTCTTGCATATGTGGCCTTGGGGTTTGAAACCTTGCACTTGAACAATGTGGGACTGGACTCCACAGTGTATCCGGCCATTAGCTGTGACTGTGTCTCTTGAAGCTTCGCTCTTTTCTTGTATACTTTGGATTAAATTCCAACATTTATATAATTCAAACTGCTCTTTCCTGCGTCGACATGGACCGGACCACAGTAAAACAATAAAACCTGTGTTACATAAGATCCACACAGATGGGATTAAATTCTCTAACGCGGGTTGAATGAGTTTAACATTGCATCAATTGATAACTGCTTAGCCCATGTCAGACTATTTCAGTTTAGTGCTGCTACTTCAGACAAAGTTAAAGGAGCTAATTTAAATGTAGGTATACATACAACCCTATCACTGCATATTCTTAAAGAGTTATTTCTGTTCATTTGAAATTATATCTGTTTATCAGCCATACCGCTCCTTATCGAAGACTGTAAATACAGATGGATGTAGCCTCTGTGACGTCAACTATTGGTTTCTGAAGAGCAGTTCTGAAGTTCAGAGTCGGCCACTTCGCTGTTGACATTTCCTGGCTAATCCAAAAATGGACAAGCAGGTGCGGAGCCGAGACTTTGACACATCTTTGTATCGATTGACACAAAAGTTCAGGTTTTGTTTTCAGGAAGGAAATTGTTTTGAAAGATACTAACAAACGAAACCAGAACAGCCTTTTCACACTGAAACCTGGGTGACGTGTGATGACCAGTTATCCTTCTCTGACCATGTTGTGTCTGTGTCTCAGTCATGTCGCTTTGCTCTATACAACATTGGGAAAATCAGGACTTACCTGATCAGGCCTTGGTTGTCTCTCACCTTGACTACTGTAGCTCTCTCCTGGCAGACCTTTCTCTGTGCAACGCTTCAGCCAGTCAGATTTTCAATCAGCCCAAAAGAGCACGACACTCTTCTACTCATCAACCTACACTGACTACACATGCTCAGTCACTAAAGCTGCCTTCAGAGAGACTTCTGGGTCTGGACCATTTACGTCATTCAGCGCTATGCTCCTGCAAGAAATGTTTCCTGGCATCGCCATCCTGCAAACAAGGCAACTGCAGTCCAGACTGTTTTGGTCTCTGGTTTCCAGATGGTGGAACAAACTCCTTAAACCTCTCCGAGCAGATATGTCCTTCTCCTTCTCATCTTCAAGAGGCTCTTGAGATTTAGTCTTTTATGGGAGCACCTCCTCTCTAAAACATGTCAAACAGTTTGTTGTACTTTCTTATACAATCCTGCATTTATTTAATAGATGTAGTACTTAATACTTAGAACAAGGCCTTTTACTGCACTGAAGTGTTGCTGAAATAAGTCACTTTAGATGAAAGCATCTGAAAAGTGACCTGAACTGTATTGATAATCACAGGAAGTCAGTAAATACAACATGCACAACTTTTCTCAAGGTAAAACAAACAAACACACCAGATTAAAGATAAAAAAAAAACATAAACATAATGTTGATGTTTTATTATTAAAAATAACTATTTCAGCAAGACAATAATAACTTTATTCATTGGTTATAACATATATCATACACATATAGACACATTTACTACAACAAACAGATGAGGATCTGTCCTTTGGTTTGTTTTTCCACCAAATTCATATTTGCCATGGTCTTAATTTTTCAAATGGATGTTTTGATCCATTTTTTACTGTAAAACAATCAAAGTTTTGATTATAAAATTGATGCTGTATCCGCATCATGTGCAAAATCACAAACAATGGAGTAAAAACCTTGTTACTTTGCCCATTTTGATTGACTATACTGTGTTAATAATGCATGTGCATTTATGCTGCACATAAAAACTGCTGTTTTTACTTTCCCACATTTGTCCACTTTTCTTTACATGCTGGAATTTGAATCTTTGGTTTCATTATTATTTTTCCAGCTCATATTTCTGACAAAAATAGACCAGGAAATCAATTTTGCTCCACTGTTCTGTGAGGCTTTGAAACAATGAAACTTTTTTTTTTTTTTTTAACCCTATGAAGCTGTTTCTTTTTCAAACCAGTCTAGTATAACATCCTTGTTCTCGCTGATCCACTGGATGTTGACTCGGGTTTGTTCTATGGCCTGCTGCACTGCCCTATCAGCAGAACCCAGCGAATAGTGAGTTGCAAACTGCTCCAGCTGCACGGAGACAGACAAGATGATGTAGTGATGTTAGGGCATTGCTATGGAAGCACATGAACATCTACTAAAGAAAACATAAGACCATTCTTGTAATGATGAGTTTCCTCATAATTAAGAGAAAATAAAAACATAATTCAAATAAATTGCAAGATACAAAACCAGAATTAATCAATTCTACTCAAGAGTATTGTCTGTGTTGCCAAAGACTGATTACTCACTGAATGAATTTATTGTCCAAATACTATTAAAAACACATCAGCGAGCCAGACCTGCTCACTGGGACACGGTCCATCATTCATCAACACACACTCTGTTCATTTTGACTCACGTTTACCAGGAAATACTCATGCCAAACTTGTTTTAACACACAACTGACCTGTACCATGTGTGGTACAGTCTGTCGTTAACACAGTAGCCAGGCCTGTTGTATTGAAGAAGACTTGCAAGTAGAGACTGAGATCATAGACTCATCAGGAAAACGTTGACTGAGCTAATTAATCAAGTGAGAAGTAGTAGAAGTTTTCCCATAGACTTTAAAACAATCTGACGTCCCCTGATGGTCATTAGATGGTCATCGGCTTCACTTTAGACCTGGAATCTACATCTTCATTTATACACAGTCTATGGACAGAGACAAGAGCTCACACTGGTGTTGTTTTCCACTGACGGAGGCAGCTCTTGGCAGGTTATAAGGAATAAAGTTTGATGTTGAACTCACATTGATAACTAACCAGCTCTTAATGCTAACACAGGCTATGTGTCAGTATCAAACTTAAATAAGAATAGCGTTCGTGAGTTCGTGAAATTATGATTAAAAATAAATAACACAAATAACAACTGATGACATAGACCTCTGATAAGAAATCAGGGTGTATCTTGTTGCTCATGGTAGAAATGAATTACTGGTGTGTGACTGTACAGCTATCATCCGTCATTGACGTCACTGCACGTTAGTGTTATCACGCAATAAAACATGATTGATTACCTCCTCCAGTTCAAACTGTGTGGAAAACCTGCTGGTCACTCCCTCAATCAGCATGGCTGTATCCCTGGCAGCAGAGAGGGGCAAAATATTAGGAACAGCGTTCAGTATAAGGCTCCACAGTTCAAACTGCAGCCTCCAAATGGATTATTGTTCAATACACACCTCTTTAAAACAATGTCAACAAAAACAACATTATAACCTTTGTTGCTGTTGAATTAACAGGAGTTAGACTTATAAATGTGTATTTATTCCAGGAGAATTTTAAAATCCTTGCTCATTCATTTAGATCAATCTCGGATGTCAGTGTTTGCTCATGAAATGAGTTGTGTTGTGTATATTTAAACTGATACTGATCAGTTCAGTCCTGGTCTTTACAAACAATGGGGAGTTTATGAAGGCGCATTAATGATAAGCACAGATTAAATAAGAAGACCTTTGTACTCAGTGACACCTACATTGTTGGAGTCTTCTCACTTTATGAGTCTTGCTTGTTTATTGAAGGGATTTGGCCACGAGTCACTTTGGTGTCACTGTAAATTCCAGGCTCTCTGATCTCTGTGGTGGGCCAGTGAGCTGCGTATGACCAGAAAGGGCTACTGCTTCAACCTAAGTTCGCTATCCAACAATGATTGCCTTTTATCATGTGGCTGTGTAATCGCCACCACTAAGCACTACTGTCACAGCAAGAACAACCCTGATCTGTACTAAACACACAGATTTAAAGCTATGTCACTGACTGCTTCTTTTGCCCAAGTGGGACCAATATGGTGCCGCAGACGTGAGTCCTTAAACCAGGAAATCAGTTAGTGTTTTAGCACTTGTGGTTCCTTCATCCTTAAGTCTCTGGGTCTTTGAACAGGTTTTTGCTGAGATGACTGAGATACGTTCAAGGCATATTCAGGTTTATTTTCTATGCCATAAAATCCACCAGTAAATACCCCAGTAGGCATTTCTTTAAGCTTTTATGTGTGTTTAAAAAAGGCCAGCTTTTAAATGGCCGGTGGCTAAATGAAACCACAGAGGTTTAAGGTTGAAACGTTAAATGTCATCACTACTCAACAGTCCAACTCCACAGCCTTGTTGTGATTATACTCATGCTTTTGCAAACTGTTACTAAAGGCAAATAAGGTTTTGTTAATGGGGACAGTTTATAGTTTATATTTTATATAGTTTATATGAATTTTATTGTGTATTACCTTTTATCAGCCATATTTATCCCAGTTACTATGTATTCTATTTATTGACTATTGCACTTATTTTTACTTGTCTAGTGTTTTTAAAGAGAAACATGATTTTGTTTTTATGGATGTAAATGTATAGAAATGACCATTAAAGGAAATCTGAAGCATACAAAAGGTCAACTGTTTGATTGAAGCTGCACTTGTCCATATTTGTTGTATCAACAGTTGATCAAATTACTATATATAGTGTGTGAAGAATAAGATAAAAAAAATTCTAATATTTAGCAGAGACACAAAACACTGCTCTTCACTAGCATCATTTGAGGTCTATACTTGTCAAACCCGACTACACAATCTCAGAAACTTGTTCATGGCTCAGAAAACAAGATATAATCTGTAAAAAAAAAACAATCTGAGAGGCAGCAGAGGCTCAGTCCAATCAGCCACCTACCCCAGACGGACATATTCCCAGTGCGCTCTGATAAAGTTCCAGGCCAGCGCCTGCCCTGCCACGTTCCTGCTGATGTAGGTTATAGTGAAAGGAACATCCATCCGACGTATCTTCTCAGGGTTTAAGGTGTACTCCAGGTATCTGCAAGATAAGGAGGATACAGACTTGTTTAATGGGAAAATGTGTGTTTGGTATTTATCATAACCCAGGTATGTCCATAATGAAAGCCGTTATTATGTGCACAATATTTGGCTTTTGAGAAATCAGGGCTTGACGTTTAATCTCTGATGTTTTTCACCTGTTGAGCAGCCAGATCTTCTTGGTGCAGGACAGAGCTTTGCGGAGCTGCTCTCTCTCTGAGGTGTCATTGGAGCTCTGATACTTGCCCCAGGCAAACTCCCACTCTGCCTTTCCACCCAAAGCCACAGCTTGGCAGTAGATTACAGACCGCAGGTTGGGGTGGATGCTGAATCACACACACACACACACACACACACACACACACACACACACACACACACACACTGTTAGACATCTATTTTCCTTACGGCACAACTGTTTCACTTCAGTCACCTTATCTCCTACCACTACACCCACAGATATCATTTATGATTTGTTCAAGATGCCGACACTTTTATGGCAAAATTTCTACGTTAAAAAAAAAATGGAATACATTGGAAAATCATCTAGTTTTAAATTAAAAGGGACCGACGTGTTTTCTTGCTGGGTGTGGGTGGTGGTGACGAATGTCTCTTTACACGAACTCTGGCCATTGTGTTGACAAGACAAGTGGTTTTAATACACCCTCAGAGAAACTGCGAGATGTGCCGGGGCTAACTGGTTAGCATGCTAACTTTAGTGTTTCTGGTCTTCTAGACCAGCTGTTAATGCTAACGCTGGCTAAGTAGCAATAGCAGAAGTCACAAATAGGTCCTTTAACTCAGCTGATCCTGTTGAGTGTTGGTGTTAACACACTGTCGAGCCAGGTCAGTTTTACTATAACAGCTCAATATCACAGATTTGTTTGAAGGCCTTCATAATATGTTCAGCATACAACATCCTCTGTCCTCACACCCTCCACTCACACGTGGACTCGCATTGGACATATTTCACTATACATATACACACAGCATGGGCACATCCACAAGTTGCAAGTGCAAATGCATTAACACATTTCCATGCACGTATATAGATGTGTGTTTGTGTTTCAATAATGAAAATGTACAATATACACATATAATGAAAGCTCAGTGTCTGTCATTTAAAGTTGCACCTGGAAACTTAACATAGTACTGAGTCCAAATACCAGAGAGGTAACTATACCTCCAGCTACTTCTGTTTCTTTTGGTTATTTTCAGTTAGTGGGACCAAGATTGTGTCCTTCATGGTCTCACTTTGTGATTTAGGATTCGAGTGAATGCCAAGTGCAGCTTTAAATATACCCACAATGCATAGTGGTAGCAACAGCCATTCACACATCATACAAGAAGTGATTAAATGACACCTACCTTTACTATATCATTGCTGAAAAGTAAAGCTACAGAATATAATGAAAACTATTACAATTAGACAATGTTTTATAATCCAATAATTTCATTTAAAGAAGGTGTGGATTTATATTCATATATATATATATATATATATATATATATATATATACTTATCCAGCAATGTTCATACATGTTGGTATTGTTGTTCATCCATAGTCCAAACATCTTTGTGGCCATCAACACGCATTCAGGGAGTCCACTGGAACATGCCACTTCTATGGCAGTGATCTGATTGTGCCTGGAGATGAAGCATAGTCATTTCATTTTACAGCACAGTGTACAGAGATTAAAAAACAGTAAATGTAATGTAATTAGTCTTGATGAAGACTGAGAAATGTTGTTGAAAGCTCTCATTAAAGCTAGTATGTGCACCCTGAGTTAAGATTATTTTATCAAACTATTATTTAATATAATAGAATTAAATATTGAATAATTTGGGGAGACAAGATAAGAAGACAAGATCATTATAGTTTTCCTAAAACTGCATTAAAGGTCTACGTAGGAGAAGGTAAAAAGCACTGATAATGCAACCCTGAGGGCTCGGAAAAAAATGTCTTTCCTTACTGTAAGGTGTGATCATGCGGGACACTTGAATTGTCTGTGTAGTTGCTGAAGAACATGTACAGCTGCCTGACCTGTTTCCTGAGGTACACCTGCAGGAAGAGACATCTTTACAGCAGAGTGTCTGCAATACATGCAGCAATATGCCAGCAGGCCATCCCATTCAATCTGTTAACATCCATCTCAAGTAATGGTATATATAAAGACACATTTTTCATTTTGAATATCACATGTTAGAAAGGTTTTAATGACACACACCTGCATGGGTCCATACACCTCAGTGCGGTCAAACATGAGGGAAAAGTACTGAAGGTTCCTAATGGCTGAGTTCCAGGGAAGAAACGCTGTCTCTTTCTGAAGGAAGCGAGTTAAATTCAGGGCCAGGGTCACGTTGACAAGTTTGGCCCTGAAGGAAACAAAAATTAGACGAGATTTATAAAATCGGGGTGACAAATGAGCTGCCAACATGACCTCATGTCAATCATGCTTTTAAAATTCAATTACAGATTAAAGGCACGAGCCATATTGTCACTAATATCTACACATAGATACATATTATTAACAAAGAAGTGGCAGCAGGTGTTGTTATCATAGGGAAATATTGTCTTCATTATAATATTCTTTTTAATCATGTTCATTATGTTTCAATTTGTCCAGCAAACTCAGTTTCTGGCAAAGTGCAGCAGGTAAAACAGTGCCACAAGTGCCTTTTAGACACAAAAGGGTGTTTCGGAAGAGAAAGGAGAAGCAGCAGCTGGTGGACAACACTGCAAAACCACAATAAATGGAAAGCTTTCATAAAAAGAAAGTCGCCTTAGATCATATCCTCTAAAGAGCTGCGGAGTCCTCCAGCTCGCAAAGGTACTTATTTTAGAACAACAATCAATCATGTCTACATTCAGTGGCATTTACTCTGTCCTGCCACTGTCACAGGCGCAGATAGATCCTTTTTAAAGTTAAACTACTTTTAAACTTGCACCATGGCAGAGGAGAGACTGAATGGACTAGACTAGCTATTTAAATACTAGTTTGCCTTAAAGGAACCTGAGGCAAAGACACTGTGGATGCCACTGTGCCAGTGCCAGTGAATAGACCCAATAAAAAAAAAAAAAATCTGAAGAAAATGGAAACAGAGACTTGGATAGACCAGTATAATGAACATGCAGGTTAAAGTCAGTACCTTGCCAAGTTAAATGCATCATCAACAAGCTGCCCTCTGTTGATCAGTGGGATCCGCTGTGAAAAAAAACAAGATGAGTGAAAGGGAATCACTTCAGGGACAAGGCTCTCTTGAATATTACATGTTTTCAAAGTCAGGAATCAACCCAAAAGCTGGAGTTTAAGCTTTGTCTCTGTTTGGGCAGGTTCTGCTTCAAGCTGCCATATATCATGATGATCAAGAGGCTTTGTAGTGCTAAGACCATGACTTCAGGAACGGTAATAACTGTGACTGGACACATCCCAACAATTTGACGGATTGAATTTTAAATTGAATTAAAATTTTGGACAGAGATTTGTAGTCCCCAGAGGAGGATTCATAATGACTTGATCCCCCGATGAGTCGTAAAATTAGTTCTTGGTCCCCAGACAATGTCTCCTAATGACTTATCTGGACTCAAATTCAAACTACTCAAGAGATTTTGCTGTGCTGGCACATATCAGGTATTATTCAGGTATTTGGCACAGATTTTTTTTTTTTTTTTTGTTCCTTTCAGGATGAATTGTAGTAACACGAGTGATGTTTCCATAAAATCTCAGTTATGGCCCAACATAATGACCTTTGACATTCCGGTTGATCCAGAGTAAAATCAAGGGATCAGCAAATGGATTCATCTTCTGGGGACCACAATCCACTGCAATCCATCCAATAGTTGTTTCATTTCTGTCTGGATAAAAGTGGTGACCAGCCAACCTGCCTCCCAAGACAATGTTAAACAGACAGATTTATGACCATGACAGGTTTGTTGGGATTGTTTTCGTTAACCCATATTTTTCTGAGTGGGACCAGGCCCGCGTGGATCTTTGGCTCAATTGATGGTCTCGGTACTTTTTTGTGAAATCGTCTACGGCATTGAACTGCGCACTTGGGAGGGGCCACGTTCAAGAGGCACAGGTACACATTCTGGATTCATTGAAATTCCTCTGGTGCTCGATCTGGCCAAAATCAATTGCCAGTAACATTTTCTCTGGTTTGCTAACTCATTCTTGAGCTCAATACTTACATGTGGGTTTGTTTCCAGCTGAGTCAGGAGGGCTTCCCAGTTCTCCGGGTTGTAATTGACTCTATAATATCCAGTACAGTTCAAGTTTGCCAGGATCCAATCTCCACTCGACACCATTAAAAAGTCTTTCCTTTCTGTTTAAAAGACACATCTTGGTTAAACAAACCACACGTTAATGGCACAGTAAAAAAGAAATAAAAACTAGTAAAGAGTCAGCTTGTATCTGTCTGTCTGTCTCATCACACTTCAGACCATCCTGACCACCATGTCCAAAAACATTTTTGAGAGTCTTTCTGTCTGGACCTCTGTGAGTTGGATAAAAGTGAGAAGCTTTTTTTCCCCCTTTTTTTTCAAATGTGAAAGCAAATTTGCTCAAAAATTGAGTTGTAGGAGAAACAAGGGGCCAGATGTACTGAGGAAATGTTTCTTTCGAAATTCACGCTGCAGCTTTGGCTTCATTTTTGTTTCCTGTGTTTACGCCTCCTACACAAATAGCATGATCTTAGTGAATCAGCAGAATACATAATCCTCCTCTGTTAACAAGTCTGTTCCTATGATTTGCCCCATTGTCACTTAGAAACAAAGACAGAGGTGCATAATGTGCACAAATGCCAAACAAATTGCAACTCCAGTGCGTCACATCTGTGCCTGAAAAATTGGAGCAAAACCCCGAGTACATTTGGCCTAAGGTGTTCATTCCAATGCTTTGTGGTGTATTCAGTTACCTGTTTTGCTGGTTTCTAACCAGACAAACGGAATTTCAGATCTATTTGATATGATTCTCACTGGGACCGTCCACACAAGACTGAATAGAGAGAAAAAAGAGAACAAGAACAGGGTGTAACATGTATATGTGATGACAGGTCCTGGATGCTAATGATCCAGGAAATGATTAACACCAGGAACACACTGCCTGCGTTCAGGCTGCCATATCTATCGTTCTACAGTAGAGAAAGTTTGCAGGATGCTCGGATAGTGGATTTACTTTCATTATAAATTAATTTCTGACTTTTTTTTGGCTGAAAGTGTCACAGAAATGTCACTGGCTCCACATGCAGCTGCTAAAATGGCTAAAAAAAAGGTTTTTCATGTCTGCGACATAGTCAGATTCACCTCAGACATAGTCCAAGATATTTGATGTTAATATAACATTAACAGGTGTTTGTCTTTGCTGGGAGCGTGCATCAATGACAAGACATGGCCCATTAACATGGGCACCCACACACCCAGCATCCAGTGTGTTCCTGCCTTTACACAGTGAGCATTTTTAGTAAAATGTGATGAAGGTACAGTGATCTCTAAATACAGCATGACATCAACGCTCCTTCACAATAAAGAGACGTCTGTGGTACCAGCCAGTCTCTGAGTCTGTGTTACGGTTTGCACAGTAACCAAAAGCTACTTTGAACCAGGTCACAGTGGGTTAAATTAGTTTGCAGCTCACCATGGCAGTGTTGTGGAGCTCATGGTTACACAGTACAACTTCACAACACTTGCACACACAAATATGGCCAACTGCAATGATTTCATGCTGGCCTGGCAGAAAAATCCTTGGTTAACAAGCTGGCGCTGATGTAATGACACACTATATTTTGCCAACTGAAAACAGACATAAGAAATCGACTCTTTAATCATTTTGCGACAACTATACTCAGAAGGGGTTAGAGGTTGTAAAGGGATGTCACTGGAGGACAAATTTATGACTAAATTTTGGCCTTCGGGGAGCTACTGTAGCGAAGGTAAACAATCTTGTCTAATCCTGGCCCGAATGTGCCATGTTCCCGCTGAATTTCTTTTTTTTTTGTGACCAGTTTTTGACCAGAAGTTTTCACATTTTCAGACAAGGGTTTGTGTTTGTTAACAATTATACATGTGCCAGGGAGTGAGAATACAATCTAAAATGTCCACACCTGGTTTTGTGGTTCATAAACCAAAACAATGAGATATAATATGGTTGGAAGGTTGAATTACCGGATTCCTTCACTGAAAACAGCTGCCTACTCTTTTTGGATGTAAGACCTGTGGGGGTGGTGAAACTGAACCATTATGGTAAAATGGTAAAACTAGAAAACCAAAACAATGACCTGAAAGCTACTAAAAAGCTTTGTAGATTTGAATGATACTTCACTGTATGATTGATACAAGCAACAACCATCACATTAGTCATCAAAGGGAAAATTGTAGGGCCCAGTACTAAACCTTGTGGGACTCCACATTTAACCATACATTCAGATTTAGATATTACATTTTGCTGTCTGTTATCCAAATAACGATTTAACCATGTACAACACCACATGGCTGTAATTATGTGAGTAATATGTCATGGTGTATTGTATAAAAATATCCCATAAATACCTCCATTGCTCACTATGTAAAAGCTTCTTTCTTCACTTCTTTCATTCATGCTTAATGTTTTAGACAGAGTAAGTACATTGGTCTGTAAAAAAATCTTTTGGTGACTAAACTGAAAAGTTGTGTATGTTTTTCTTTTTCATAATTTTGAATCTTACAGTGGAGCATCTATTGGGCCTGTAGCACAAACCTAGATTCAGAAGAGTCATTGTAGAGGAACTGCTTCTGGTAGATTTCTCCATTCGTCGTGTTGATGGTGACGACAGGATAGCCACTTTGATTTGTCCAAGTGTTCATGAACCCAATAATGTCTTTCTGACCATGATTATCGTTAAAAGCCTGCAAACATGTCACACGTCATTTAATATTTTGGCATATATATACACCATGATCTTATTCAAACAGTAACTATTAATTTTATTATTACAGGTAAAGCATGCTAAAAATCAGCAACAAGAGCTTCCCATGTATATAAATCTAAGACCTGACCTTTTGCATATACTCCAACAGTTCGCTCTGGTTGCTGTTTTGATAACTAAAGTCCCGCAGGTACATCTGAAACAGAGAGCGAGAGAGAGAGCGAGAGAGAGAGAGAGAGAGAGAGAGAGAGAGAGAGAGAGAGAGAGAGAGAGAGAGAGAAGTTATAGTGGACACAATTTCATCCTTCAGTCAAAACAATTTTTCGAGAGTAGATTTTGCATTAGAAAGTGATGTTGAAAACTGGATGAAGATATCCATCCATAGCCAGCATCAGAGCACAGGGGGATGTAATATTGAAATAAATGTTTTGCTGCAGACAGGCAACAATTCTTTTCTTTAATCATCTGGACAGACACACTTGAACAGCAATGGTTGACAAGGTTTGCAGGAGAGTTTCAGATCACTCTTGACCGTCTGCTCCATCCCACGGGGAACATACAAAACCCTTAATGATTAGAGCTCGAGCCAGTGGGAAGTAGAAGTGGATAAAAACAATTTAGATTGTGAACTGCCTTTTCCCACTGCAACAGACATAAACCAGATGTTGGAATGTTTGCCTCCAGAGCAACAGTAATACGATGTTATTGCCAACAGATCGGATTTGGATATACATTGGAAATTTTTGTTTATTGATGTTCAAATAAACTTATGTGACTGACTCCACGGCTAGTCCAAATTGAGAGAGGGCTTTTATTGCATTAGCAATGAATTCAGTGCAGTGGGCAAATTTGCATGAATTGCGCAATGGTAACGAACAACGCAAAGGCTGGTCACCACATGCAAACAAACCAAACCAACGCTTGTCTTTGTGAATTAGGCAGTTTGGCTACAGGCTTAGTGATGTAGGGGCTACTCACTGGGCCAGTTGGTAAACCACTGTAGTTAGGAAGCTGGCAACACACAGCTAAAAGCCAGGAGTATGCTCGTGCTACTCCATCATAACGGCTTTCTTCGAACCAATCGAAAACTATACTCTCTGATACCACATGTTCTGAAAAGGCTGTAGCAACATAAAAGCTCCTTTTCATCCAAGTCAATATGGCTCTGACAGTTGTGAAACTCTGAAGGGGAAGACCAACCCTTGACTGTGCTGGTTGCATATGGTTTGCATTTCAATTTTTCTTCAATTCACTAAGTCTTTAGTTGCAACAAGTGAACCAGGAATACACAATATTATAGAAGGTTTGTAGGATTTACGAAGCAGATGGGTTTTTTTTTTCCTACTGCAAACTAAAGCATCAAATTAGAGAACTTTGGTGTGGTAGTTTGGCTCCACACCCATGTTGTAAATTATGTCATACTCCATGCTGAGTCACAAAATCAACAAAAAGGATGCATCTTCTCGCAAAAAACAATTTTACCAGAACACTACACTAGATTTGTCTGGCATGAAAGATGGTGACTCTTGAGACCAATAGACAATCAAATCACTCTCTAGTGTTTTGAGTTTAAATGTGGCATCAGAAGTCACCTTTAGTCCGGACTCTCAGAATCTGGGGGGGATTTTATTTGTTTTTAACTTCTTTCTATTCTGGTGTGTGAGTCCAAGCATTAGGACTGTCGTATGCACCTTAACAAAAATCTGGGTTGAAGCAGAGTGTTTTAGAAACAGAGGCAGAAGAACTTTGACTAGACAGGATTATGGCTGTTTCTTAAGTGGTTCGCTCGATTTTCTTCGAAGATTTCTTTTTGTTTTTCACTTTTTCTTTTTTGTTGTACCATCACACACTTGTAATGCCACTATTTGTTTAACCTTTCGACATCTCTTGTGTCTCTGAGTCCGAGACACAGAGGTGGCGATGCTGCGATGACTGAAGGACAGTAGGAAACACGTACACATGGAGGATTATAAAGATTACAGTGAATCTGAATGAGATTAGAGTTGTTGCTTACTCTGATCGCTTGGTTGAAAGCTTGTTTTTCCATGATGTCTTCCAGCATTCTCAGCACAACTGCCCCCTACAGAGTAAACAGCAAACACGCATGTAAATCAGTATTCACGTTACGCACATATGGTGAATTCCCTCTCCTCACCTCCTGCTGTCTCTTGTACATGTGCAATGGATGACAAAAGAATTTCCAGACAGCAAATTTAAACTTCTAGCTCAACATATGTCTGGGTGCTTGGCCCATGTAGGTCCACATCTGTGCAGATTCTGCTGGTTTCCTTCCAGGGAAAAGATTTTGTAAGTGAGCCATGTGGAAATGGCATCTGACAATCATGTTGTATAAAGGCCAGATTTGAGCCAAGTGTATACTGGGCCAGAAAAAAACAAACATGTGGCCCAAATATATTTAGCTAGGTCAAGAAATAAAGAGTTAGAAGACACATAGTCATGTTATTACAAAAACAGTGGCGCAACAGATATTACCTGCCGAGCCACTGATTGGCTCTTTGAGTGAGAAATCAAATTTAAATTCATGTTAAAGCTACAGGGCCATATTGGTGCTAGGGGTGGCTCATAATACATCATATAACAGACAAAAAAAATAAATATATCTTGTGTAAAATCTAAACTTTTTGATATATTTATTCCTTGGCTATCTGCGCTTCTGTGCTGCAAACCATTGCTGTTGTCATAAGGGATGATGTACATATTTTTATACTTCTCTACCTTGCTGTAGGTTATAGCATCATACATCGAAATGATTTCAAAAGTTGTCTGGACATCATCCGGTGGAGGAATGAGAGGATGGGACGAGGCCAGAGCGTCCTCCTGAAACGCTGTGTACAGTTCATTCGCAACAAACATGTCTTTCTAAAGGAAACAGACAGAGACAAGAACACAGTACATGACTTGTACACAGTGCGAGCTCCCTTTCCTGTGTACTTTTAAATCATAGTGATTGGCACTAGCTGAAAGACTTTGCAATAGGAAAGAAAACAGTCAACGGAACTTTGTTGAAAATCCTGACTAGAAAGGATTGAAAAGATATAAATCTAAACTTACTACGTTGAAGGAATGGTCAAGGTCATCCACTGCTAAGTAGGACATGTAGGTGGCAAAGCCCTCTTTCAGCCAGACTTCATTCCACCATTTCATTGTTACCAGATTTCCAAACCACTGCCAACACAAACGAGGAAAAATTATCAACACAGAGGTGTCACTTCAACCATACGTCCTGTCTTAAAGTCTCCTGACTCCACACACAGATGGATAAACATTAACATCAGGTGCGTCATCCACAAAACTGATCTTATAACCTTTTTATTTTCATTACAAGGAAAACACAGGAGTTTTATTTCCTCTAACCTGATGTGCAAGTTCATGCGCAATAAGTGTAGCAATCGATTCCTTTTGCAATAAGGAGGATACTCCTTCCTCGTACAGCAGCTCTCCTTCCTGGTATGTGATCAGCCCCCAGTTTTCCATTGCAGCCGGACTCAAGTCTGGCAGTGCGATTTGATCTAAATAACACAGATATGGACAAATGATCAAAGCTATATATAAATGTTCTAAGGTAATAGCTTCTTATGCCATCCATCGTGTAGATTAGAATGAAAAAACGTGGAAAAAGAACTGCTACACAGGTCTCTGGGAGGTCAGGGGGGTGGTGCCCATCAGACCTAACCAGACCCTTTATTAAGATTTGGTGTTTTCCAGATTATACAAATTAGGCACACACTTTGTAGTAATATAAAATGATATAAAAATGATGAGATGCATTGCAAATTGTGGCTCACATGCACAACACCTAATGTTCAACTGTGTCAACGACATGCTTGACTTACATCTATCAGCACAGTCGGTTATATGCAGAAAAGTCTCACCTAGTTTTTTCTGCATGTACTTTATTCCAAAATAATTCTCGTAGAAGCTGAGAATCTTTCCGGTGATCTCGACTGCATACTTAGTGTGTCCGGCTGCAACGGCCTCAGGACGAGCATACGTCTGTAAGAGAAAATCACAAAAAGCTCCAAGTACTGGTTCATGATGCAGAATCTTATTTTTATGTGTTATTGAAAACATATCAAAACCTCAGGTAAATTAAAGGTTTTACTGGCAAAAATGACAAGTGAAACTAATCAAAAAAATCACTTGAAAGTCACCTCGAATCTACATTAATACACCTACATGGATTTCCACGCCGTTATATGAAGACTTGGTTGCTTTAAACTCTGAAACCACGAAGGCAAACAAGTACGTTGACATTCGCTTTGTTGGTAGAAATTTAGTGTATGTCCAGTCATCATCACTGAACGTGTTGCCTGGAAGTGGAGACAAAGAAAAACCAACATTAGGAGGGATATCTCTAATCCTGTTGTTACTGTTTATCTTTAATTGCTTTGTGACCAGAAACCCAATAACAACACAAACAGGTTACAGTATATTGTGCATTGCATTATCACAGCTTTTTTTCACCCATTTTCGCATTTGCCAGAGCTGTTGTGTGCACTCTGTGGATGATGTTCACGTGAAACTCAGCCTTCATGTCTGGCTCATCGAAACAAGGAAATATACTCCGGGCAAATGTCGGTTCAGCATTGGTCACGGCAAGAAACCTACAAAGACAATCAGGATTCCATCATCGGGTGTTTATGAAAGAACCCAATATAAATAAAAATAAAGAAATAGTGATTTGAATTTCATCGACGACCAAAGTACTTTTAGTTAGTTTAAAAGCACTGACAATGTGCCTTTGGGCCTTTGGTGCAAGCACTTTGTGTTTACAAAGACACATGAAGCCAGATGGTCAACAGCACATTTGGGACCAACAACAGTGAACACATACAAAAGCTAGTCAAGAACACTGAGCAGGATCTTAGTGAGTGTTTTAGTCTATGAATTAGATAATAATTAGAGTATAAATAGAGTAGTAAAGTGTAAATAATGTGACAACCTGTGAGCATGTTGCACTGAATGTGCTTGTCGAGATAAAGGGATCGTGGTTAGTAAAAAACAAGACAATAAACGGTTTCAATGGTTTGAACAACAGCCCATTAAAGTCCTCTGATGAAACTTATGGACTCCGAACTTTATGTGATTTAGTCTTTGATTAGTTTTGATGAAACAAATAGAATTTGAAGTAAATTGATGTCATATGCAAAACAAGAGTCTTGTTTTTTTTTTTTTTTTAAGGATAACATTTGTTGTTAATATGAGAGTCATAGTGAAGGCGATCCATTAACATGAACAAGACATTTTTTTAAAACCTTTTTTTCGAAAATATGAATTGGAGTGAATGAGTTGCCACCCCCCCCACCTCCCATCGACATTTGAAAATAACGCATATTGCATAAATACCAAGTTTGTATAGATACAAATGGCATGTGAGGCAACATGGTAACATGGGCGCATATTACCCCAGTTACACACACACACACACACACACACACACACACACACACACATATATATATATATATATATACACACACACACACACACACACACACACACACACACACATATATATACAAATATTTATAAGGTGTTGTAAGGTGGCCAGGCTCGAGATGTCTTGGCTGATCAGTGAACAGAAAGTAATGCTATCTCTTAGTCACGTCTGTAGGAATTATTACACTGATAAGTTTTAGAGCACAGAAGCTCATTCTTGATAACCATTCTAAAAAGATTTTAGTCAAAGTTTAGTTTCACTTTTAATTTTTTTATCTTACTTCAGAACCTTTCGTTGTTTCTTTTGAAGCCGTTAGCCTGGTTTGCTAATGTTGCCCACTGGTAAGGCTGTATTCAGGGGTCACCTGGATTTGATCAGCTGGATCTAAGTAGCTCTCAATGATCAGTCAAAATGCTTACACTGTAGGTCGATCTACAGATCATGTGGGTGTGGGGGAGTTGGAGTAGTTTAAAACCACTTTGACTTGTTCGGGCTAACCTGGTCCCAACCCTTGAAAACTCTTGTGGCCATCTGAAAAGTTTTGACCAAGGCTACAGGTAGCTGATGGGCTGCCATCTAATGTCTTTTAGATAAACTCATGGTTACTGTGACCAAAATTTATGTGAATGCATGAGTGGCTCAAACTGGGGCCAGGGTTCAGTAACATGCAAGTTCATTACTTTTCCTGTTGAGCGATTAGCCAGGGGATGGATTGACTTTGGCAAAGAGGAGCGAGGTACATTTTTCAAATAGCTAATTACAAATCAGAAAGTTATGGAATAGTCACAGAATACTTTATTCTAAAACACGAGTACCACCATAAGCCCTCTAACTCTCTCAATTTGCTGCAGAATCGATGTGTAGACCAACCTCACAGTTTAATTTCATTTTAATGTTTTACAAACAAAAATGTATACTAAATACCCTAAAACTGCCAAAAATCAAAAGGTTTTGGACACAGAAACGTGAACGCTTTGAATGCATTTACCTACCCCTCTGCAACTGTATTGCCTTCATACGTGGGGACATCTTCAGTGTAGGTGCTCACATACAGCCCTTCGAGATATGATAGCTCTCCAGTGAAAACCAGAGACAAACTGTAGTTATTTCCTTCTATCAATGGCTCATTCAACTTGATCTCGAGAAAGTCACTTTGGTCTTCATGATAGTTCATTGAGGAAACTTGGATCCTATTATTTGTGGTCCTGTTAATCACCTTGGGATCAGAAACACCCAGGTTCGCGCTGTGGAGGTAGATGGTGCTGGTAGTCTGAGCACAATAGAAGTTGACGGTAGAGTTCCCGTTGAAGAACCTCGTCTGGTTGGGACTGGTGATGTTGGGCATCTCTGTGATTTTGGTGTGGAGATGAACATGGAGGAAAATTTCGTACCTCTCAGGTAGGAGATTCTTCGGCAGCCGCATGGTTGGCGGTGGTGCTACGGTGGTGGACGTTAAGGTTGGAGGTGGTGTTGGATTCCGTATGTCCAACTCAATTTTGTATACAGTGATCATGCCGATGAGGCCGGCGATGGCAGCGATGGTCAGGACAACAAAGGCTGCGGCGATACCCTTGTATATGTTGTTATCTTTCCCCATGGTGGCTGCTTGGCCCTGAAGGCCCCCTTCCTTGACTTGTAGAGATGAGTCTGATGAGTCCCTGAGCTCGTCTGCCTCTGGTCTGCAATGACTGATCAGTGCACATCCAAGTTAACTCCCTCCCATAAACAGGGCTTGGCCTTAGTAATTAAGTATCTGTGCTTAGGTTAAGCATTAACTTGGGCATTGCTGAAGGAGCAAAGAGAATGCTTTATAATGTGTCCAGGGCGATGTTCATTGGTCTTGTCAGAAATAATCAGTCAGATTGCGCTCCCAAACATCTGGAGGTGGTTACCGTGGTCTATCCACTAATGCAGGGGGTCGGTAAACCTAAAGGAACACTTTCTCCTGCACTCTCCAACCCATCACACACACACCTCCTCACATTCCCTCTCTGTAAGCACGGCACACACGGACCGAAGCATCATAACCACATCCTCGCTGGACACATCAGCTGCTGGTGCCATCACTTCTACTTGTCAGGATGAAGTGGCTCAGAGCTCCAAGTTGCAGCGTCCTTTCCTCCAACTACTGTCATCCACGACCAGGTAAAACCACAGCAGAGTGTTAGATGATGGCTTACAAACATAAATGGAAATACAGATCCTGCAAGACGGACAAACTCCCCAACAAACGAGAGGCATATGAAGGGAGGAGTGCTGAGTGGGCCGGGTAAGAAGGGAGGACAAGAGAAAAAAAAAAAAAAAGAGGAGGAGAATAGAAGATGGAGCGATTTGGGAAATCTCTGAATTAACTGAAAAGCCCCAACTTCGGGAAACTAAGGCCACCGCGCGCACACACACACACCTCAGAAAACACAGGGAGACAAAATAGCAAAATGGCAACCATGTAGGAGAACAGGGCCTCAGGTGGGTGTGGTAGTGGTTATCTGTACTGAGAACAGATGTTCCTGTTGGAGGGTCGAGGGGGTCAAATCTACCTGAGAATATAAAAACACAAAGATGGCACAACAATGAAGGCAAATCGTCATCATCATCACACTGAAGACCGCAGCCAGGTGGAGGCCACATTCCTGTTCCATATCACACATTACCTCAGATCGACGGCCTCTCAGGGCCTGATGACGCTGTTACAGACGCTTTCCTGGCGTCACACGTTCCCCCAGATCAGTCATGAAGATAACAAGTGTATCAAAGTACAGGAAAAAAAAAAAAAACCTCACGAAACAATTCCCCTGTGTGGACTTAAAACAATGTTGCGTTGCATTTCCAGAAAATTGAAAACAGTAATTATTTATTATCGGAAAATAAATCTTATGGACCAGATGTTACAACATCTGTCGGGGTCAGTGTCGACTCACACATTGTGATATGTTGTTTTCAGGAAGGATTTATTCCTTAGACAGCAGGAGATCGGAGATAAGAACGATCATGAGTTGAATTATTCATGTTTCTCTATGAATTTCTGAGCTGACGCCAAACTTCATACGCATACAAACACACACAAAAATAAAGAAAGAGTACAATTACTTATGAGGAAGGATCCTGTGAAATGTTCTATACTCAAAAGTTTCATAATAATCAATCAAATCTCACACATACTTTGATATATTCTGGAGAAAATAAATACCCTCAAACACACATCTGCTGGAGTGAAATGATTAGAAATCCATTGGTTTGAAGACACAGTGCAGTTGTAAACACATACTTTCTGTTTGCGAGAGTAAATCCTGTTCACCAAATCTTTGAGAAGAAGGTCCTCTACTGATTAGGTGTGTAACTGCAAAGGCACTGACTCCATTTCTCTACTGTCAGAGGCAAAAACTTGAGGCTCGTGATAAAAAAAAAAAAAAAAGAAAATATAGGAATGGAAATAAAACTTCACAATTTTACATACACGTAAAACATCTGGAATCATGAAAACAGCTGGAATTTGGTCACTTGCTTGTTACAGTGATTTAAACAACAACATCCTTTCATAACCGCTATGGAAATGTGCAAAAATGTTTCCAAATGTCATTTTAAGACGGGTTAAATAAAAATCGACACATTCGCTGTCTCTGCCTTAAAAGAAATAATACACGATGAATTTCCACTCACATCATACATCTACAATAAAAAAAAAACAAAAAAACAACATGTCTGGTATAAACTGGTCCAGCCCTGGAATGAGCCCTGGCTCCTGATGGGCTGTGATTGGAGTTAAACCAGATTAATACTGTCTGTCTCAAGGTGCCACAAATTTAGCAGTCAAGTCAGAGCGGCGATACACAGCCAGCTTGGGTTTTCAGGCCATTAAAAACGTCTCACTGATCAGTACCCAACAATTCTGAGAAGCTTTTTTTTTTTTTCCTTTTGGTCATTTAGTGCGCCACAGATTTTTCTTCTGTTCATGAGATTGACGTACATTGAGCAAAAGGCTCAGTTTCAGCTTTCAATCAGAAACCGAAAATGATTGTGAGGATTAATACAACTGAATTCAATCAATAACCAAACTAATAACAGCAGTAAAATTACAGTACAGTTTATGTCAGTTTTCCTTAAGTGAGAAAACCTTATTCTAGGTAATCTGATACAGAGAGGAAAGGCAAAACATTTTGAGATATTGACAGAATAAAAGCGTAATATTACCTATTAATCTATCCATAGCTAATTTGTAATATTTCTAGAAAGAGAATAAGGATATTTGAAGAAAAAGTCATAACATTGATAATAATGTTCACGTATCCATCATATCATGACATTTAATCAATTTGGTAGCATGGTTAGCACTGTGGCCTCCCAGCAAGAAGGTTCTGGGTTCAAACCCCAGGCCTGAGGCCTTTCTGTGTGCAGTTTGCATGTTGTGCCCGTGTGGGTTCGCTCCAGCCTCCTCCCACAGGCCAAAGACATGCATGTTTAGGTTAATTAAATTGCCCGTGAGAGTGAATGGTTTGTCTATATATGTTGGCCACGCGATAGACAATGTCCAGGATGTACCTGAACAGACCAGCTCCCCTGTGACCCTGATGGATGTAAGATATGAAATAATGGATAACTTTAATGTAAATAAAATCATTTCTCCAAATGTTTTGCCTTCAGTCTGGTGGTTGGATGGTTGTCATCATTTTTCCTCTCAACAGTGGGCCCTCGTACAGAGTTTTCTCATTGAACAGACTTAGTTTAAAAGGCATTCTCCACAGAGAAGCCTGTTACACTCACTCAGTCTTCTTTTCACAACACATGGTCCATCCACATTCATCTCAGGTGAAGTTGGAGTTCAGTTTTCCAGCTCTAGTGGAAATAAAACCAGGGCAGCGCAACACAGTACAATCAGTTTTGGAAACGTCAGACCAGCAAAATAAAAATGGTTACAGACATATTGTTTATCATTGTCTTTGCATTTAGGAATGTGTTTCCTCATGAACAGCAGCTTACTGCTTTGGAAACAGCTTGCAGTTATTTGATTTGACTTCAAGTCTCAGTTGTATCTTCGACTTTGTCCCTATGAGTCCATGTTCAGTTAAAAAAAAAAGGGCGTGTAAAGTTAAAATATTACTTTCTATTGGAATCAAGCAACTGATGACCAGCTGTAGGATGTGCTTCCTTTATAGTTGACTACCAGAGCCAGCTGTCTAGATGCTGAACACAGTAACAGGACTGTTCCAGGATAGCAGACAGCTCCCCATAACTCTGCTCTCTCCATGTGGGAAGGAGCCTCTCATTGTTTAACGCCTGAAGCTTCGGCGTGCCCTCCCGGAGGACGTGGTACAGGCAGGGCCATCGGTGCTGAATCCTCAGCCTGGTCCTTCGGTCCAGTGTGATACCGCGGACGATCTTCTTGGCTCGGAGCTCACGCAGGGCAGGCAGCTTCAGGCAGGAGAAGACCAAGCCTCGGCTGGGGGACACGTCCAGGAACTCCAGAGACTGAGACTCCAGCGTGTACGAGATGCCCAGATTCCTCAGTGGCACCAGGATGTGTAAGGTCAGAGACTTCAGGTTAGGGAGGGATTTGGTTAGGGTCTGCAGCGTTGAGGGGGTCACTCCTTTGAAGACCCAGAAGTATTTGAGCTCAAGGACTCTGAGCTGCTGGAACTGGGTGAGCAGCGACACAGACAATTCTGACCAGTCAAAATGTAGCCTCATCTTAGAGATGCGTGGGCAGCTGTGGGTGAGTTTGGTCAGCAGCTCCTGGAAACAGGTCACCTGTCAAATCAAAATCAAACAGATGAACCGAGTGGTTGAAGATTTGCCCGTATAACAAGACATTTCATAGCAGTGGTTGCCAAACTTTTTCTGCCATGCCTGAATAAATCTGATCTTGATAATTTTGCTACTTCAAGGCCTTATGACCCAATTTGCTACAGATATTCTGACTTGTCAAAGCAGAAAAGCACCGGTGGGATTAATGTCATATAGTCGTTTCACAAGTTAAAATGTCTGACGTGAGAAAGGTCTATTCATTCTTGAGTTTCCTGCTACACGTTTTGCCCCTTCTGAATCATCGTCCCACAAGGCCCTGACCCCTAATTTGTTAAGTTGGTACAGTACAAAAGGTCTTTTTGTACTGTACTGTACGAAGGTACAGATGTTAATGATAAAATTAATGGTGGCTTTGCTCCTAGTCAGCCATGACAGTGGGACACCGACCAGGATGTGATAGCGAGAAAAGCACAGGTGTAATTAATAACATTAATCATATTGGCCTTTCGGTCCAAAGGCCCTGGTGTTGCACCTCAGACTGACTGACATGGTTTAGTGGAACAGAGCCATTGTTAATGTTAATACTTATACCTGTGCTTTTCTTGTTCCAACAACTAAACAAAATCAATTATCAGCTGTAGAGCAGCTGATACTAGGACTGTGAAACAACAGCATTCATCATCATTTAGTTTATTATTTAAGCCTTTTCTTTGCCTACTGTGACATGTCAGAACGTTGTCTTTCTTTGCCCCCACTCGTATGTGGTCATTTCCTCACAAGAGAAGTGTAACCAGTCTTCAAACAGGGAAAATCAAACTAAACATGTTTGCTGTGTGCTGTTTACAAGGTCAAAATACTTACAAGATGTCTACTTCTAATTTGAATTCACAATGGACACTAAAAATCAGCAAAAACAAGTTACCTGGTCCATTTTGGTGATGCTTTCTTGGTGTGAGCTGGAGCTGGAGTGGACTCTGAGGTCCAGCGGCTCAAGAAGAGTAAAGGTCCAGTTGAGGTCTAGGTGGCTGAGGTCTCTGCAGTGAACGTTGTCCAGCAGATGACTCAGGAGCTCACCCCACTTGTTGCAGCGATCCCCCAGATCGAAGCTGGCCTTCAGTGTGAGCAGGCTTGCCCGGCGGGAGATGAGGTGGTGGGTGTAATGGTGGACCCAGGATTTCCACCTCTCAAACTCACGGTTTGAGACAAGCAGCCCCTCCTGACCCAGATGGAAGACGCCACGACGGGAATAGTCAGCTACCCGCCACAGCTTCCAAGAACGAACAAGACAGCTCCAGCTCAGGCAAACCAATGCACAGCTACACTTATCCACCTCATTCAGAAAGGACAACACATGTAGCTGGCACTCCACCGGCAGGAAGTTGAAAGGGAAGTAGTCATCCACTGCTTTCCGCCGGCAGCTTAGAGGGACCAGGGGTCTTTTTCGTGGCGACATGATGACATGAGGGAATGATGGTGGTGGTCATTGGTCGAGGTCAGAATCTCCACCGGTTGGTCTTCTCGTCTGGCTTTGCCATAAGTATCTCTGGCTAGGTGAACTCTTGAAGAAACAGACAGAAAATAAGTTAAAATGATGACTTTTTGCTCAAGGTGAACAGGCAGAAAAAGACCCACCTACCCTGGTTCACTAAGTGGTCTGTTTTAAAGCAGACAATACAAAATGCCTTTGTGCACAGAGGAGAAAATCATCCAAATTCACATCATTTTGTCCCAACTGGACAGCTCAGACAACAGTGCTTCTTCCACAGGAAAAGCAAATAACTATAGGATCTATAGGATGTACAGCTATTTGAGTTAAACTTTACTTTGCCTTATCAATTTAACTTAGTACCTCGTGGCTTCAGTTCAACTATTTCCAGTAGATGCAGTTGTACCACATGTAAATCCTTAAACCCGGTGGCTTATCTTTAAAAGTCCAAGCTAAACAAATGAGTGATTTCTATAGAAGGTTGGCACATCATCAAATATTCAGTTTAAGAAAACGTGATATCCACGTGCTCAACGTTGTGGGGGCATTAAGTTACAGTTCAGTGGTGTAACACGGTCGGTTTGTGGCTCGAGGAGCTTCGGCAGCTCCGTTGTTCGCCCTCATTAACCGACAGTTAGTTCCCTGTTAGCTTCTGTAAGACGAACAGGTGCACACCCAAAGACTTGTACCCACATAACGGAGATTGTGTAGCTGTTTTGCACCATAATCGAGACAAAATTAAAAAAAAATTCGTGTTGTTACCTTTCGGTCGAAAATCACCCCCCACCTCCCCTCCTTCCTTATTTAAAAAAAAAAAAAAAAAAAAAAAAGCTAACTTGCTAGGAGCTAGCAGCGGGGAGACAAAGGAGTTTAAAATAATAAAGCTAATTACCGCGCATTGTTGAATATTCTAAGACGTTTGCTTTATATCCGAGTATATCAGTGATTTTAAAGTAACTTTTACAAATGTAACGTCTAAAAACAGTGAAGAACAGCAGTCGGTAACTAGGCCGGCTAGTTAGCCGCCGAACAGCTGAGTTCTGTTGTTGTTTTTGTTGTGGCTCGTTGGTGATGGCGTCATCAACATGCGTTGGGCCGCGCGTTTTGACTCCCGGCGTTGCACCAACGGGCGGAGTCAATGCCCGGAGAGGAAGCGTTTAAAGGAGTTATCGTTTCAACCTGTGCGTTTATTCCACGCGTGCGCATTTAAAAAACAGACAACATCAAAGGGAAGGAGATGATAGGGAATATCTGTAGTTTATAAAAAGCCCGAGCGGATTTTGAGAAGACAGAAACAAGTGCACCCCCTGTTGGTTGCATACCTAGCTAGTAGTAAGGAAAATGCATAGCTTTTCTTTTTCTACTATTATTTCAAGTACTATAACTTATATTTATAATCTTTTTATATTCTTTTTTGTGTTTGAACTTTTAATTTTCCCCTTGAATTGTTGTAATGTGATTCCATTACTATTTAATCCCCTTTTCACCACTAGATGACGCTGTGAATACACAAAAACCGTGGGCTGAGTGATGCAGGTTGGCTGCTTTGAGGGGCAACTTCATCTGGGATCCTCTGAAACTACCCATTTCCTTCCTGTCTTTGTCTGTGGGCTTGGCTTGAGGGACCCAATGAAACGTCCTTGGTCAACGTGATCTCTGTGTTACAAACTACAAAATGAAGCACTGAGGTAGAAGGGGTGACAAGGGACATTGCATAAAAGTCATGTTTTTCTATATTGTGTTTGTGCAGCAAGAGAAAAGGAGGGAGTGAATATATATATATATATATATATATAAACACCCTTATTACCCCATAAATACCCATATACACGGTGGCTCTATATTTCTAACAGAATAGAAGAGAAAAGGCTTGAATGTGTTGGACAACCTCACATTCAAGCCAGATGCTTATGTTGCATTCATGGACTTCTTGGAAAGATCATACTTAGATATCAAGTTCACCTTTTCCAACAATCGCTGTGGTGCAATGTTTTAACAAGGCCTGCCAGTGTTCTGCTCTGTCAGCACGAGAAGATGGACTTTATCACGGCGTAGTTAGAATATATTGACAATGACACTTCTCTGGCAACTGCAGAGGGCGATAACAATTTGCATAAATTTGGCAATCAACATCTGATCTGAAATGTTTCATGAGGCAGGAAATGCATTCATTTCAGCTACAATGAAAACTCCACTGGGTGCTTTTAAATTCAGAAATGACTATTAAAAAAATAAAAAAATACACCAGTCGTGTCAACATTTGACAGATATGCCTGGAACAACATGTAGTGCTGTTCGAGCATCATTGCTACAGTGTTGCTCAAACAATTAAAGCAGCCAAAACTGATTATGAATGTACTTACTATGATGTTTGCAACTATGTTCAAAACAAGTATATGAATACAAGCATTGTGCTTGCTGGCTATACTACGGGGACACACTGAAAGGCAGATATCCTAAATCTCTAGGCAAACAACTATGCCCCAATTCACTGCATGACTATAAGTTATACATTATATTTGACATGAAAAACCGAACTCAACGCATGAACATTTGGTGGAAGTTATTATTCAATACAGTCGTTTCTGTCATGATGGCCAATTACTAACTACAACATTAACAATGGACAGCTACCTCACACACCCATAACAAAACATGAGCAACATTAAACTTAACAGCATTAATAACACAACATCCAGAACATGGATACTAACACATAAGTCTTTGCTCCTGAAATATCAAATAAACTTTAATTAAAACATATATATATATATTAAAATATAAAACATATTTGAAAAACGTTTAAAATATTTTCCTTATCTATCTATTTATTTAAAAAAAAAAAACAACTTTATTGACAATATGCCAGAAAACCAGGATACGCGTTAGTTTCCTGTTTGACACCAGAACTCCGTATGATCGAAATATGTTCGATAGCCCCTGAAGGCACCGCGAGACTTGTTTTGGCCCTGCGGGGCTGTGTCCGAGTCAACCAATCAGAGACTGGATCAGAGGGAAGGGGCGTGGACGTTTCGCTCGACCACGCCCCCGCGCCCGCGCCCTGCCCAGCCTCCGCGTTACTTGCCTCAGACGCAGCTCGTTTCTTATTCATTCCTTGGAAGTGAACGGTGCCGCCGCTCGTCTCCGTTATCTGACTCCTCCGCAGAGCTCCAACGACAAGTAAAGGCAAAAGAAACAAACTGCTGCTCCTCTATACGTTTTCTGAGAGAAAAAGACACGCAACGTGACAGAAATAACAGAATTAAATCAAAACGGGGGGGCGTTGAGCTCAGAGTACTTCTGGTTTGTTTCTTATTTTTTGAGAGAGAGAAAAAAAACAACAACAACAAAAAAAAAAAAAAAAAAAAAACAGACAAAAACAAAATGAAAACCAAATTTATCAACGGGGTTTCTTCCTCCCCCTCCATGTCGCTGGGTTTGCTGGTGACCGAGAACGCCTTGCAGGTTCAAGCCGACACCGAGGAGGACTGTAAGGATCTGGTCTGCCCCGACCGGCCCGACCTGGACACCCGGCGCAAAGCTTATCTGTGGTGCCGTGAGTTCCTCCACGGAGCCTGGAAAAGCCTGGATGAGGAGGATTTCCACATCACCATCATAAGGTACAACGTGTTCACTTGCTCGTCTGATGGAAATAGGCCCAGTAGGTTGAAGCTATTGTGTGATGAGGCTGCAGTATCACACCGCCCAGTCTCCAAAAAAAAAAAGGCTAAAAGATGGGGCTGTTTTGAATTGTTTAAGGCACCAAAATCCTTATATGTGACTCAAATCCACTCTCCCTTTGAAGTTCAGACTTCAGGAATAATGAGGTTATCCTCACACAAATGATGCAGCTGCTCCTGAGCTTCAGCCAATACCAGAACAATGACCCTCAGAAGAAGACACGACCGTTTTATTTGACACTTGCTCTTATATATTTCGTATATAAATTAAAACTGAGTTTTTATGGCGCAGATAGTCATGAATATTCAATGAAACAACCCCCAGAAATGACACCTGCAATTTCCATTCTCTGTCTCGGCCATTGAATGTTGACATCACTGTTTAAAAACTACTGACATAGCACACTTTGCCTTTAAATATGGTATTGAGGGGCCAGTAAAGATGGTCTTAGTTGCGTTAGCTGCTGTTTAATAACAATTTAAGGAAGTTATGGGTCACAGGTATCAACCAAGCTGATTTGATGGTTCATGAGAATCACAAAGGAAGAGTCCCCTGTGTTATAATCGTCATATTCACTGGCTGTCTGTGACCGTCTGTCCTCCAGGGGTGGTCTGAGCAACAAGCTCTTCCTGTGCAGCCTCCCCGACAGCCTGGACACTGTTGGGGACGAGCCGAGGAGCATCCTGCTGCGCCTCTATGGGGCCATCCTGCAGGTGGGAGCCACATCTGATCACTTGTCTTTGACAAAAGCTGAACACTGTTGTTTTACTGAGCAAACAGAGTAACAAGTAAGCCTAATACCCCACACACGAGGATGTGTTGTACCAGAGAAACAGCTTCTCTCAGTAGTCTGTAGTTACCAGCTTGTAATTCCTGGAGTTAAGCTGCTTTTTTAAGTGCTGCTCCACGGCACACACATAACAGCAGAAATGTAAAAATCATACACTGTTTACAGTTGAATTAAAACTATGACTTGTCAGCTTTTATCACAGCGATGACATGTACCTGTGGTCAAAGGTTACGTTACTGATGGACAAGAAACCAAAAAAGATTTAACACACAACTGTGTGATGTGACAATGTCACCACCAGAGGTTGTTGTTGTGTGTGTGTGCATCTGTAGCATCTGTGCATATGCTTATGTTAGTGTATGCATGTGCAGTTATGCTTTCATGCGTGTGTGTGTGTGTGTATGTATGTGTGTGTGCGTGTTTAGCCATTGTTGTACATGGTGATGTACCCCCATGGCTGTACATGCATGTGTTCTTTGCCGTAGGCTTCCCAAAGGATCGTGCCTTGGGCACTCTTGTTCCCAGGTGAACCCACCAAAAAACACGGTACAGTATGAGATCTCTGAAATCTCAGCCTAATACAAAGACGTAACACACACTTAATGTTGCACAAACCTGGCTGCCAACGCTGGGAAGATACAGTATGGAGGGAAAACAAAGTGTTGAAATGTCTCTCCTGTCTGTTTCTTATCTTCTCTTAAGTCCCTGCCTGACGTTTCCTCGTTATTAAGAAGTCAGTTGAATTTCTGAGCTAGTCAACAAACAGGAGCTTGAAGATGAATCTGCATATTTGCAGCTCACTCAGCCGAAAGAAAAGACAACACAACAAAGGAAAATCATTAGCCTGTCTGCAATTTGGCTGGTTGTTGCTCCACAGTTTGCACAAAAGCAGATTGACGTTGACGTTTCCTGGCCCTCCACAGCTGTCGCAGATAACTTTATCTGCTAGGATGATGTGGCTGGTGTGTTTAGAGTTCACGATCCCAGCCACCTCAGTTAAGACAGATGATTTCTGAAGTAACTGCGCAGTGTAACAGATAACTGCTTAGTAACCATCACACACATCATTGATTTCACTTGCAAATATTCAGAGTCAAGGACTTAAAAACATTTGCACAAGCTTTTTGAAAACAACATATTCTAATCTCCTGCTGTGGCATTTCATCACTTGAGGCGTTGTTTGTTTGTTCCAGCCTCCAAATAAAAAGCCAGAGTTGAAACAGAGACAGCGACGCAGCAACATGAGCGGATCTATTTATTTATTTTTTTTTATGTGCTCATTAACTACTGGCCTGACGAGACCCGCATTAAGTATTAACCAAAGTCAGCGTAAATTGCTATAAACGTTTAGCTTTTATTGCTCGGGGATGTTCGGAGAGAGCAAAGGCACTATGTCCTTCACCATGGCAACTGCCGCCATCTCCGTCATGACAAAGCCGCCTCTCAGGAATTAGTGATGTCTCATCAAAAAAGCTAATATGATTAAGGAACTTAGCTGTCATAGTCAGAGAGCACAGGTACTAATGATTAAACAAACCCTTGCTGCACCGGGGGCAGCGTTTCTCAGTGATGGAGATACGTGAATAGCATGATGGAAAATGAGAAGATTGACCAAATAAACACAAATCAAAGAGCTAATAGAAAATAGTTGTATCCCTCCGCTTCTGTGCACTGTATCCTGTGCTCTCTCTTTTCTGGCTGACGCATTAAAACAGGATAGTCAGGGGAACGCTGTGGTTAGTCCTGAACAGTCCTCTGTCCAAAAGACTCGGTGTCTCTCTGAACTCATACTGTACTGTCTGCACTGCAGGCACTGTGTGGCTAGGTCTTGATGTTTGGGATGCTCTTGGACAGCTTCATATGTATTCATGGATAGTTCTTTCCTTTTTCTTTTGTTGATAGATGTCCTGTAATAAAGGGGATTCCCGACAGTCAAACAAAGAAAATCACTTCCAAGTAAGTAACCTACGATGGTGCCACCGCTACCGTCCAGTACCTCTGCACAGTCCTACCCATCCAGTCACTGCAACATCCACCATCTCATGTGTCTTAAACTCTCCCCTCACTCGGGGGGCGGGGGGTCATTCTTTCAGCCTCATCTCCTCAGGCAAGATTTTTTTCAGAGGCATAACAGAGAAACCTCTGTAACCTCCACCCATTTCTTCCCCAACTTCCCCCTGGGTTTTTGATTTTGAATTTAACACCAGTCTTTACCTTTCTAACACTTGGCACAAGCATGACTGTAAAAAACGAGTTGTGCAATTCTCCACTCATGGATGTGTGTCAGTGGAGTCAGCTTATACATTAAACAGACCTGATTTAAAGACTCTTATTGTGACAGCATGCAGCAGCAGGCAATAAAAGGGAAGCATGATGCATGATTATTATGGTGTTACTGAGGCACTGCCAACCCTTTCACTCACTGACCTAGAAATCCCCACACTCTGCATCATGTCATGGGATCTCAACCCTTGACCCTCACATGACGTGGCTGAGTCACAGCTCCCTGTGATCATCGTGGCGACACCGTCAGCCGATTAGCGGCTGTTGTCACTCCAGCGCGTTTGTATTGACAAGGGCGCTCGATTAGCTGGAAGGGAGAGTCGCCTTCAGTTGGCGGTCACGCTGACGCAGAGCTGACCCCGTGTCTCGGGATCACCTCGTATAGATCCACCTTCTCTAACGACGCCGCCTGGTCAAAGTAAATCCCATCTGGATTAGGTGGGATGACGCTGTATTAATCCCTGTGGGGAGATTTCAGATGTCACAGCCGCATAGTAGTACGCATGTCAGACACACATTAGATACACATGAAGAATACACAGCGTGCAAACGACAGTAACCACTGGATGGACTTATTACCACAAATAGTTGGCTACAAAAATACACAAATATTGCAAATTTACTGTTGCTTCTCAAATTGTGACCTTAAGAAGAGAGAACCAGGCTTATAATAAAAAAAAACAAAACAAAACAAAGAAACATGCCTTTACTTTTAATTTTCCTTATCATATAATATTTTTTCGTGTATTGTGTATTTCCACAGCACAAAATCCATCAGTACAACAGAACAATGGCAAACCCACTAGAGTCTGACTGATGCAGGATTTTAAAGCTCAATATTTAAGGATTTAAAAATTCAGATACATTTTTTTTTAAACAGAAACTGACACATAACAGATCTTTGCTAAATATCCCATAATATTTAGTAGTTTAAGAGTTATTTATGAGATGTATAAAAATGTAATGTTCAAAAACAAACTATTTCAGGGAACTTGAACATCAGGAATTATAATAAAAAAATTTATTAATTTGTCCAGTTTATGTGTTTATCAGTACTTTTTAATTTAAAAAATTCCATCCAGAAAACAAATGCTGCAGCAGAAAGGAGATAAATGAGATGTATTCATGGACACGTTTATTTTCAAGGATCCAACAATCCTTCAAATGCCACCGGTTAAGGGTGGATATCTGCACTGATCTCCTGAAGTTTCAATTCATTCTAGTTCAATTGGCTCAATTAAATCAGATAAATACAAATGGTGCACAAAGTAATAAAGTTTAAAGTTTATCCAGAGGACTTAGATTTCTTCTTGAATATGAAATTGTGTAAAGTGAACATTATCAGCTAAACCGTAAACACATACACCATAAACCACTGGTTATAGACCAAGGATTTATTTTACATACTTATAAATGGTTGGCACCAGAAAAGTTTTAATTTGATGAAGTCTAAAATATCTTAATTACCAAGTTTATCAGATACTTATATGTTATGTCTAAAATATTGCTCAATGTTTTATCCGTCAGCCTAAAAGAATCAGTACCAGCTTGACTGTAGCTTTGCGATCACATATATGTAATATTATGTAATGTACGTTATATTATTTGTATTTTACCAATATATTATCTACCTATGTACAGCAGGTAAAAACAACGTGTATGGTCAGTGGGTGTTATGAAACAGTGCATGTGGTTGTTCAAGTCCTTATCGCTGCCCTTTGAAATGAGTTCACTGTTGTACACAGCTGACTAGAGTAAATGTGCTGGCTCTGCTGAGTTCAGGTGGACGTGACCGGTTTGTACTTAATAATCTGTCCCCTTTGCTGGATTACTGACACACATAACAGGGGAGATAAGTTTTGAGGTTAAAGCATCAGCTGTCAGCAGGCTCATAGTGCACCTGCTGTGTCACTCCATGGCCAGCTGCTAGATGCCTCACAACAGAGACGGCAGCACCAATATGGGACATAATCAAATGTCCAAAAAGAACCTGAGTCGGCTGTCAGACTGAATGTGATACAGAGGTTGACATGATGGAAATAGCGGGACCTCCTATTCATTCAGAAATTATATTTTAGATTTACTACAGGAAGTTTCTGGGGGAGACCATTGTTAGGAATGTTGAAATTCCTCTGTGTCTGAACCATGGATAAATTATAGGGACTGGACTGTGGACTCAAAGATGTGGACTCTCTCACTTGAAATTGCTAGCTGCATTAGTGTTTCCACCTGAAGTTTAACAAATATAAAACCTCCCATGTGTTCCTCTTCAATATCACAAATAGCCACTGGGACAAATTAGCAGCAAGGCTGAGTCACGGTGCCATATTCAGCTCTCTTAATACATCCATGGTCGGGACAGTGAGCCAGTTTGACATCTTTGTCTTGTTGAAAATTAACTTTTGAACAAGTGGAAGTTATGTCTGGGGGAGCCAAATCAAACATGCTTCTAAAACAAACACTAGCATTTAAAGTAGGTCAGAGGAAATGAAAGTGTGGCTGATGAATGGCTGCAGGGCTGAGAGACAGTGAGCTGGGACGCCAAGGTCACCGTGGGACTCAGTTACAGCCTCGAAACAGCAAGCAAATGGAGGATCATCAGAATCTGACAACGATTAGTCAAATCTGATCGAACCACACTAAGGCAAACCTGATAAAGCATAGTAAGTCATTAATATTTAATTTAGTTTAACAGAAAAAAATATAAGTTTACAAGTTTAAGTCACTCTATAAACAGAGTGCAATTATTGGCATGACCCATCTCTCTTTATTGCTAAGGCTTAATTTAAATCGGTGCAATACGCGAGACTCAAGAGTGAACATTGCTATCTCTGATATAGATACCTAATCCCTGACTTTATACTTGGCACGCAGCAAATGTAGGTTAGAGGAAGCCAACTGAAGCTTTGATATACATTCTGGCTGCTGCAGATTTGGGTCAGTTCAACAATGATGATGCACTCACTGACTCAGTGAAATACTTCAGAGCAGTGATACATCCTCTAATCCGACCCCACGGGGGGGGGTTGAGTCTCTGCCATGCTTCAGGCCTGCCAGCTGGCCTGTCGTCTGGCTGTATGCGTGTCGAGATGATTATGGTAATGTGGATAAGTCATGTCGGAGAATTTAAAATCGGTGTGATCAGCATTACTGCAGATGAAGCGTTACATAACAATTGGGAATATTCGCTGAGCCAACATCCTGGGAATGAAACAGAATGTGCAACACAAACATGAATGTTTTATTTATTTAAGATGTTGATGCATTTCTAAATTGTTCATTGTATCCTTGCATTGGCCACAGAATGCAGATGGACATGTGCAAATAGGACAAAAATCTTTGGTTATTTACTTACTGAGATCTAAAGAATATTTTATCTTGACGCTAATAACAATAGTCTTGAACTGAATTAGTAGGAATATTCCTTCATCCTTGTATTTAATTACATAAGGAGGAAGGAATATTCCTCCTTATGTAATTAATATAAAAGTGCATAAGGAGGAATATTCCTTCCTCCTTATGTAATTAAATATAAAAGTGCAGGTTATTTGCAGATGACACAACGCAGTTGCCTGATAAAGTAGAAGCCATCATTTCTTGACAATTTTTAGTCATTTTTCAATCAAATATTTTCTTGATGGACAATGAACTTATTAAATGAGTAAATAATCTGCAGATGACTCGATCGTGAAAATAATGATTAGTTTCAGAGCTACTGACACTGACATATAAGATGAAGATTAGTGAAGATAATTCTGATAATGATTTCAGTGTGTCGGCTTGGGATACAGGTGGTCCAGTTCACCACAGTCTTTAATGGAAAGTGTTTTATCATTATTTACTGCTTTCACAAGCCCCCCCCAACCCAAAAAAAAAAATTTTATTTGTGAGACACCAAGTTCTTTGATCGTTCTCCAAAATCAGAGACATCTCCGTCTCCTCCATTAAAGTCCAGTTTGTTAGTTTCTCTCTAGGCGGTTCAGTACTGTTTTCATTTTTGAGAAACGTGCTTGCGGCGCGATTCAAAGTCATGTCCAACATCTAGGAGGTCAAAAAGTGTGCAATATTGTTTTCTCTCAGCTGGTTTCCTGCTGGACGGTCAGTGTGAAACACATTCCTGGCTCGTAGCCAGGGAATGTGCGCTTGGATCCAAATCTCTGTCCCTGCAACAATTTATCTGAAGGTTATTCACTTAACGGGGTTAAAATTGCCATGTGTTATACTGCCTCATACTGCAGCCATTTTAGTGGTTAGAAGGAAGAAGACTGAACACCTTAGAGTGGGAATGTGGAAATCCTGAAAGCATCTACAGTAAAAAACTTCATTAACTAGAGAAATTGTGAATTGTACTTTATAGCAACCTGAATAAATAGGATACGCATAGCATTTTAATTATGTTATAAACGTTGATGCGTTTGTGACATTATCTGAATTCACGGGCCAGTACTAGTAGCTTTGCTAGCTCGCCACTTGCAAACTAACTACTTGAATGGAAAAATAATTTAGTTTTGCCTGGTTGCAGTGTTTTATTTGCTAGCAAGACCGGCTTAGCTTCCTGCTACCTTTGGCTAAAAAACTGTGAATCATCTCTAAACTATGTGAATCCAGGTGACCTTAGTCTGAGTTTTAGTTTCCCACAGAATGAATTAGCCTCATTGGTCTTGTTTTGTGAAACAGCCTTGGTGAGAAGCCCAGTTTTCTGTCTTGTGACACTCACACATAATAGACTGAAGCAGAATCAAGTCCATTTGTAGACGCCAGGGCACATTTTTGTGTTTGAGTCAGAGAGAAGGTTTCCCAGTTAACCTTGAGCTCCTGTTGGGCGCCAGGCGACGGTGCGTTGGTGTGTGAATTTCGTTTGTCTCTAAGATAAAGGGTGACACACAAGGCTGTCCTCTCTGCTTCAACACTTTCAACAGTGACTGGTCCTGTTCCTGGAAGTTTTAATCTACCTCTTGTCTTCTCCTCACAACTCTTGACAGGTAAACCCAACTAACCCCAACAACCCCACAGCAGGTTTCCTCCATACTTCCCCTCTAGCCCACTTAAGCCCCTTTCAGACAAGCACTTCACCCTGCTAATGCTCTCAGAAATCCATCCACTCTCCTGAACTGTGTATGAATACAGAACAATAACATTATAAAACAGGCACAATCTTATGATTTAAATGTGAAAATACACAATCTACGAACTAAAACTTTCAGTATTTTAAGCCTTGTTCTCCCAACCTTTATGGTGTAAAAAAGGACATGTGAAATAATGTGTAATATCTAAAATACAAAGGTTTCAGAAAACCAGTTTAGAGCAATGAAGGCAACAACAAAATAAGTTTCATATTTCCAAAAAGGAACCATGGTGACATTTTCAATTTCCTGTTCACTGCTCTGAGGTCTGTCATATCTGGTGAGAATCTACCTTTTACCGTCCTTTGAGTCATCAAAGGACGGTAAAAGGTAACTAACAAGCACTGTGACAAATGTAGTGTCTGAAAGGGGCTGACAAGAGAATTGTTTTAATCCATATGTCCCTCTAACTCTCATGTTTCCAGACACTGCGACCAGAAAAAGCTCTTTGTCTCATTTCTCATTCTGTTCTGCATTTTCCACCATTGATGGAGGGTGGTGGTGCTGGTGGTAAAGACTGCTGCCATATCTTAAATGCTGATCTTTTGTGTGTCTTCAGGGCGCAGAGGCCATGGTGCTGGAAAGTGTAATGTTTGCAATCTTGGCAGAGAGGGAGTTGGGCCCAAAACTCTATGGCATTTTCCCTCAGGGTCGACTGGAGCAGTACGTTCCTGTAAGTCACTGCGTTGTTGTTCTGTAGACAGGCTTTTACATGTTGTTGACTCGCATAACTGTGCTATCTTTTTAAACAGGAGTGGACAGGATAACAGGAGCAAGATTTTGAACTTCAAAACTTAATTGGTGTTGACCAAAATGTGTCAAAATATCGAACTGTGAAGTGAAAGTGCTGAAATTGTTGAATTGAATGTCTGCTCACATCTATAATATTGTCAGTCAGATAGTTCCAGACTTTATCTAAAATTAGACTATTTTATTTGGGCATGGATTTTATATTGGATTATATCTTACATTTACTATTTAACAGCCTTCTCATGTTAAATTTAAAAAGTAAGGTTGAGAATTATTTTGTTCAGTTAATAGGAAAAAAAAAAATCAAATAATTATAATTATAACTAGTTTTTACTTTTTTTATTTTAGTAAAAATGATGAATCTGTGGGATCAATCTTCTGTCTGAACCCATTTTTTGTGGGCCGGTGTAGTTTTGCTCAGAATTGCTCAGAGAGTCTAAAGTACTGAGAACCATGGTTACAAATGAAATAATCATTTACGATATGTTGTTGCCAGAGCCGTAAACTGGACACATGTGAGTTAAGCGACCCCAGCATCTCGGCCGAGGTCGCAGAGAAGATGGCCAAGTTTCATGGTATGAGGATGCCCTTCAACAAGGAGCCAAAGTGGCTGTTTGGAACCATGGACAAGTGAGTTATTTAAGTCTGGTCTTGTCTTGGCCTGTCTTGTTTGTTGTTTCAAAGACTTCAGGAAGTCCATTGAGCAGATTGGAAAAGGCTCCTCAGTTTGAATCAGAAGATAACACGTTGATTAGTTATCGACAAGGTGGCAATTGTCTTATCATAATGCACTTCCGTCTGAATTGCTTTTAAGTTTGATATTTATTGACATGCTTTACATAGTGCAATGTTAGTCACCATGTGGTGATAAAGTCCACCTGCTATATAACGTCCCAGATAAATTCAAACATTACTCATTGGGCCGGACATGTGACTGATTTTGTAAATTTCCACGTCAGAAGAACGTGGAATCAGAAATTAAGTTCAAAAGTCCATGAAGGATTACTACTGTCATTGGATGACATTAGCTAACATAAGTCACCATAGAGTCGCAGCAAAGCTCTGGTATTTCAAGATGTGGCATCAGTGAACTGATCCTGACTTCACTGTATAGAAAATATTTATTTCAGATACAGACTGGGTAACTCTGTGTGTGTGTGTGTGTGTGTGTGTGTGTGTGTGTGTGCGTGTGTGTGTGTGTGTGTAACACTTTAACCAGGTATCTGAGCCAAGTCATGAGGCTGAATTTCACCAGAGAGTCCCATCTGCGACGCTTCAACCGGCTGCTCAGCTACAACCTGACTCAGGAAATGGATCTGCTCAAGTACGCTCCTGCACACACACCCACAAAAGTTATGCAACATATAAATGTCTAAGTCTCATGATGGTCAGACTGTGCAGCAGATATGAACTTGTATGTTCCTTGATATCACAGTGTCAAGTGTCGACCTGCTCGACAGGTTTTAGTGACAGAAGAGGAAGTCAGTCACTGAAGCAATGAAACACGTGTGAAGTGTTTTAAGTCAGTTTTTGCCCAAAAATGGTGACCAGACCAGACCTGAATTTTGAAAAGCAGAAACAGCATTTGCATGAACGCTGTCCAGACGCCACACACAATGAAATGTTTTTAATTCCGTCCAACATTTAATGGTCTTCAACGTTTTTCTTCTCGTCTGTAACACTGTGAATGTAAAGGGATCAAGCCACTTGTTCAAGCTGCTGTTGTGGTTTAACATCATGAAATCTGAGGAACCAGCATCTGTCATCCGTCAAATCCTTTTAGTCACATTCCAGTTTTTTAAACCGTGCCCTCATTACACCTCCTTGGTAATATCCAGAATATTGAGGCTTCATATTAAGTGTATTGATCATAGTGGTCAGGATACAGTATGAAGATGTAAAGTAGGAGCTCCTGATTTGTCATCCTTTGATTTCTGACCTTTCTGTGTGTGTTCAGGTCTCTACTGGAGTCCACCCACTCTCCTGTGGTGTTCTGCCACAATGACTGTCAGGAAGGTAAAACCTGTAGCCATCAGTCAGCCATTTGTGCTCCACATTTGCTTTTAAATCATACAAAAAACCCCCGAACAAATTTGTTCGCTGCTTTCAGGGAACATCCTGCTGCTGAAGGACCGTCAGACCTCAGACAAACAGAAGCTGATGCTCATTGACTTTGAGTACAGCAGCTACAATTACAGGTAAGTCGGCTACTACTGGAAACAAATCTCTGGTTTAGTAATAATCTCAGGTGTCTCATGAAAAGACCCAAACAATTTTAATGCGTGTTATGCATCTGAAGCCTGATATACTCTTTTCTTCTGTGCCAGTACTATTAAAAAAACAAAACAATTGGATGCATTTTTCCAGCAGCTGACATGTTCCTTTATTGGCGTCAACATTTTGAGTCAGTCCTGTTGGACGCTGTATTTGCCCCCAACAAATACACTGTTTACTCCTGTTGGAGTCATGTCAGGCCAGGTTATGTCAGGTTACCCTGTTTGTATCTGTAGGTAAATTTGGTTTTCAGCAAAATGAGTCATTTATGTTTCGTAAACAACAGTTCTCAACTGTTTGTGGCTATTCCTTAACAATCTAAAAATAAAATCTTCTTCTTCAGAAGTAGGAGGAAGGAAAATATATATATATATTTTAGATATATAAGAGACTCATCAACACATTGTCCTTTTATATTGTACTTTTAAATACTGTATATATTTATTATTTTTATAAATATGGGATATTACCTGTTTTATTCTGAAAGACATATTTTGTCTCAGATTTTTAAACCAAATTTTGAAGCTGTTTTTAGACTAGCCATACTTTCCTATTATATAACTGTATTTAGATTATTTATTATTATTATTTAAATAAATTTTATGTTAAATTCAATGTTGGAAAACGTATACACTCTTGACAATGGCGTGTTGAGTGTCACTGTTTGTGTACTGGTTGAAAAACAAATGAAAATGTACTTCAGGAAGAAGTATTTTTGATAGACATGCAGTTTTCTAAGGGCCACCAGAAAGGGAAACGGAAGACTTGGATAATTCTGAGCTGACCTTCACAAGTTAACATAAAGAAATGAAACTAGACAAATGAAGGAGGAAGTTTTTTAGTTACTAGGAAAATTAGGTCACTTTAACGTTGAGCTCCTGCCACAGCCTCTCCAGCATGTAAATGTGAGCTATACTTGGCAAGAGCAACAACACAGATTATAACATTTCTGTTCATCTTGCGAGCTCTTTTCCTTCCCAACTGACCTTAGCTTTGCACTCCAGAAAGGGGGAGAGGGGGTGAGAGAGGCTGATAGTTAGGCAGAGTGTACAGGGAGAGAGAGAGAGAGAGAGAGAGAAAGAGAGTCGGAATAACCTAGATATTGAGCCAAAGTGGAATGAAAATCACAAGAAAAAAGAGAGGAAAAAACAAGGAATCCAATCTGGCTTGTATCTGTGTTATATCACAATTTCCCCGAGTCAGGGAACAGACAGACTTCCATAAATCATGGCTCCTTCCCTCTGTTAAAATATTCACCACAGCTGTTATGCAACCTTAATTTGGCCAATGAGGACGCACAGGGTGTAGGCGATGGAAAGACCTCAACCAGATCTGTCATTGTTACTACTACAGACGGTGCGCTGGATTTCCAGTACAGTCACAGTGCACAGGAGCGTTTAATTTCTGCACCTTAGAGTGAATTCCTGAGTCACTCATTTATGGTGTTTCTCTATCTCCCATACACACAAACAGTCCACCGATATCCACCCCCTGCAGCTCCCCTCAGCGTGGCCCCTTTAAGTCTCCTCATATGCTGAACATGTGACCCTCTGCGCACACATACCAAACATGTGAGCACATGTGCCAACATATACGTACAGGAAGAGCACGCCCACAACTGGACATGGATTTTTTTTTTTTTTTTTTTTTTCTCAGTAGCTGGAAGTGGAAACAGAAGGGGGTGAGTCCAGTTCATAGACTCCCCCAGAGCACTGGGAGGCTTTGTGTTGGAAAAGGTTTTCTCAGCTGCTGATAGCAGTATGGGAATGAATGTTCAAGGGTAAATATAGAGCTTAATCGCACACAACCACTGTCTGTGTAAATTCTAAGATAGAGGCCTTTATTTACCCGGATAGAAAACCAGGCTTGTTTTTGAGACAGGCCTGCGAGCTACACGTTGTAATGAGTAAGTTTATAGTTTTAGCAGTTTTAGCCACACTGGTGGGGTAAAAGTAGCTGGTGCGACTGTCCACCACTTAAGTCCCTCAACCAACCGCTTTGGTCCAGACCTTGGAACGACCTGTTTCATCTGTCCAAATCAGACCTGGTCCATGAACTTGGGTTTATGCCAAATACTTGCAAAATTTCCCTCAGCCTCAGCTGTACTTTGTCTTTAGTGCAGATTAGGAAGCGTTAGCATGCTGACACGCTAGAGTGAGGTGTCGGTTATTGTAAAAATTAGACTAGATTATACAGTAATTTCATCATGAGTTTGATTTATCTACACTGACCCGCTGACGTGGACGTGCAGAAAACATTTCGGCTGAGTTTTTCAGTCAGCTGTCTCACTCGTGTCTGATTTTAGTCCGTCCAGCTGCCGACACAAGCCATCAAACAGCTCATCTTTTAATCTGATGGTGTGTTGGGCTGTTGTAAAAAGCCTCTTTGTTTTCTGTGTGAAGTTTCACTTGCAATTTGCTGTTCCTGCCTTTTGTTGCTAATAGAAACTCAAGACTTTCTCCACCTGAATTTGATTCTGTACATTATTTTGCTTTTATATCTTCATCTGTTGTTAATAGTATTTCTATAAATGTCACAATTACTGACAAATACCCATTCAAAGATCCCAAAATCTCCTAGTTTTTTTAAGTTATATATACATTTATTTACTTTATAAATAGCTTTACTGATAATCTGTTATCAAGATTTTCCACAATTAATGTCTATCAGTTGACAAACAAGTTACAGCAAATCCACTTCCTTGCATTTACATATCATTTGATAACATTTCACAAATGAGCAGCGAACCATTATTTTTCAGTTAAAGCCTCAGGGGAGCAGGACATTTCCTTCACTTGTTTGGTGGGAAAGGACGAACCAGCATCAGTTAAATCGTGCATGCTTGATTTAACTCATAAAATAAAGGGCGTCAATGCAGTAGGTTGGACTACAAACAACGCCTAAGGACTGAAAACAGTGAGTTCAGGTCACAAGTTCAGCAAGGCCAAATCGAGAGAGACGGTCTGTGGAGAAGCGTGAAGGTCAGAACTAACCAGGGATAAAAATCACTCTCACACTCACATCTTTGTGTGATTGACACCAGCGAGTGTCTTTGCTGGAACTCCCTCACATTAACTTCTCGAAATTACACATTAAGTCATGCAACACAAACCCAGACATCATATATTCATGTTAAGGCATCACCTCTCTCTCTCTCTCTCTCTCTCTCTCTCTCTCTCTCTCTCTCTCTCTCTCTCTCTCTCTGTCGTTTAACCTTTACAGGGGGTTTGACATCGGCAACCATTTCTGCGAGTGGATGTATGACTACAACTGTGATGAGTTTCCTTTCTTCAGAGTCAGCGCTCAGAACTACCCCTCGAAGGCGCAGCAGGTCAGTATGATGCGTTAATACACTAACATCGGTTTGGTTAACATTCGTTTTAACCACAGTTTTACTTGTGGATCGCTGACTGGTGTGAATCTATCACGTCTCCGTGTAGCTCCACTTCATTGAAAGCTACCTGCGCGAGTCTGACAGAGGGTTTGACAACCTGAGTGAAGAGGACCAAATGAAACTGAAGCAGGAGCTTTATATTGAGGTCAACAGGTGAGCTCAGATACAGGACACAGTGTAAACCTACATGGCATTAACAAGGTAAAAACCAGTACAAAACACAGTGTTCGTGTGCTTTTGAATGTAGATTCTCTTTGGCATCCCACTTCTTTTGGGGCTTGTGGTCCATCATCCAGGCCCGACTCTCCACCATCAAGTTCGGATACCTGGTGAGCAAAAACTACATTACCTTTATGTTTTGCGCTTGTGTGAAGAACATGTCAGTGAAAGCCACATGACAGCCTGCTTTGACTTTGCCAAATGGTATTTAAAGGACTCTGAGATATTTATTCCCTGGTCTGATGATGATAGCAACCACGAAGCACTGTTACTCACCTGGCTATTACCATCCCTACAATGAAGCATGGTGGTGGCAGCGTCATGAAATTTGGGTACTCCTGAGTGGCAGGGACAAGGAGGTCTGGTAATTGCTGCCAAAGTTGCTTCTACAAAGTACTGAACCAAGCGTCTGAATACTTGTGAAGAGATTTCAGTCATTAATACTTTTCTAAATCACGTTCATTTTGTCATCATAGTCCATCGAGTGTAGCATAATGTGCAACGTTTGCAATTTTGTCCATTTGCGGTCTATTGAGGGCAGAAAAAGTGGATGTTTAAGAGACAGAAAAGGATTAAACCAGAGGAAAGGAAATAAAAAATTGGGAGAGCTACCATTGTCTTGAGAAATTGAGGATAATGTATATTTTCTTATCATTATAGTAAAACAGTCGCTCATAGTTTCCTGTTTGACTCAGAAATTAATCATATGGGAATTTACAGAATCCTGAGTTTACCATGTAAACTATCAGAGTATTGGTAAATTCATCCCCGTAGATGTTTGATTTCACACTCATGTGGACTTGACTGTTGTAGGAGTACGCCCAGGCCAGATTCGATGCCTACTTCCAGCAGAAGAAGATCTGGGCTGTCTAATGCAGCGAGACGATTGGATGGATCGACAACACATTGAGCCAAACGGCAGGAGGTGGACAAACTAACGGACCTGACAAGATTCCACGAGCCACGCTTTACCCACAACCCAATGCCTCGAGAGGATTTGCCGACTGGTGTTGCGTTTTTACCAAAGCCAAAAGTTGATCATGTGGCTAAGATGCTTAAAGTACGCTCCACAATCCATTGCAGCTCGAAGTTTCCACCGTGTAACTCACTGAGAGCCAGAAAAAAAAAGAAAAAAGAAAAAAAAGAACTTGTACTAACCTTCATCACTGGTCAGAAACGATCTCTGCCTGTGACTTGTTTGAACCTCATCACTAACGCGGGGGTGGATTTTCAATCACACTCATTGTGCCAGTAACCTGGTCTTATCTGTTACCGAGGCTCTAACTTGTTGGCTGGTGGATTCATTACTTGTTCAGACTGATGTCTACACCACTTGCAGTCTGTTTGACCTTGTTTTTTTAAAGGGTTGTATCAGATATTTTCTTCAGGCCAGGGCTAATTCAGTTATGTTCAGTTAAGTATGTGGAAAGTTAAATGCAGCTGGTTAAAACTCCAACAAATCAAAATCAAAGACATCAAACTTCAGTGCACATCAACTTCGTATTTCCAGTATAATTAGGTCTGGTTCTTGGACGAGTAATGCTGTACTGTGAATTTTCTGTTTTAACTAACAGAAGTTTGGTGTTTTTCTGGTATTGGTGTGTGATTCACTGTGATCTATATCTCTGTGTATCTTACACATTGAGTATTACCTTTAGGATTGTCGGATTTAGTCCAAAAAGACATTCCAGTCATGATTTGTGAGCTGAGGAAAGTCTCTCAAAGGTCTCTAGGAGACTCAGGAGCTAACTAACTATATTTTTGTGTTTTTTGTTTTTGTATGTTATCACTACATTCGAGAAAACTTAATTGACAGTAGTTCCTTATGGTGGGAGTGGATTCTCTGGTGACCACTCCCACTTCCATCGTCCCTCATCATAGTATCTACAACCCAGAATAACAACACAAGCAGCGACATCATGCAAACAGCAGAACTTTGCATAGATTATTAATTCAAGTAAATTGTTGCTGGACAGCTGTGTAGTAACAGTTAAAGCGGTGTTTAGTACCACTCTGCGTTACTGAGAGGTCAGTAAGTGGTGGCGATCGTTGTTTAAAATTTCTGCCGAGATCGCTCTGGATGTTTGGTGTTTGTGTTGCGGCTGCTGAGTTGATGCTACTGCCACCTCCGTCTGAATTTAATACTCAGTTTCTCTTCATTTTAAATTAATTTCTGACTTATTTTTGACACAAAATGTCTCTAAAATGACTAAAATGGTTAAAAATGTATTTAGATATTTTCATGTCATATACATTATGATCCATCTTACACACAGAGAATATGGTGGAAAAATGCTGGTATGAAATCAAAATGACTTTACTTTCGATGCAAAACGCGCACTTCATGCATAAAAAACAGGCAAGACGCCAAATCTCTAGATCACGCGGCGCAGCTGTGGCTCACACTGGCGGTGTGTCCGCTTTAACCCATTAACACGAGTGGCAAAATGAAAACCAAGGCGTTCCGCAGCCGCCACGTACATGCGACGCGTCCAGTGTGTTCCCAGCCTCAGAGACGTGAGAGTGAAAACTGACTGTTTCGTCCTGCTGCCTCTCATCCAAACATCGTGGGGGCAGCTTGATTCTACCTCACCCCATCAAGGCTGCACCAAACACTCAAGACCCATCGCCTGCTGTTAGCACAGCCTTTACTTTGCCTTTTCGTGAGAACTTGGTATGACTGGGTTTTAGTTTATTGTCTTTGCTCAGCACTTCTCTCATTTGGTGAAAATCGTACGTTGAGCTAGCTTCTCAACTGGCCACTACAGTAGCAGAAATCAATTGTCTGCTCATTTCCCCTGCTGAAGCGATGTGTCACCCAATGAAGAACAACTAGATAATAGTTGTCCAAAATTCCTCCCTTCTTCACATACATTGAAAACAGGCTAAACTCACCACTTGAAATTCGAAAAAGTTGATTTTTTTTTTTAAATCGAAGATTTTGCCAACAGTGCAGTTTTTATTAGCAAGTGGCTCACTGGCTGATTAAGCAAATGTTAGTATCATGCGTTTGTTGAAAATGCTGTCTCCACCTGCCTTTTTAATGTTTCCAGCTAGCTCCATTTAATGTGAGGACCCTGTAAAAAGTGGGATTTAAATATGCACTTCATGTCTACATATGAGACGAGATAAAAGATTGAGACTAAAAGCAAAACGCAAACATGTGAAAAATGGAAAACAAAATGTTTCTGGTTTTGAAAAGACTTAAGAGTTTTGATGTTAATACAACCCCAACAACGAACGCAAAGAATTTCCAAAGCTTTATGGACCAGATAGGCTTAGTTAAAGTTACTGAGCCATAATTGGACAGATAACCGCTTTTTGGGGTAGAGGTGAAACAGAAGTAAATTTAAGAAATTCATTGTTCCCATAACCAAGGAGATCGTAAAAAAAAAACACCTCTGTGTCATATAACACAAAACTGGATTGAAACACTTTATTTTGTCCTTGTTTGCTATTGTTGGAAAGCTACATGTGACTATGACACTGTGCACTGTGCTGCTACAAATGAAAGCTGTGCAAACACCACAATTGCTAGCATGCATACCCATGTTCATCCCTGTAGAGTTGTAGCAGATTTACACATCAGGGGATCTCTCTCTATCTCTCTCTCTCTCTCTCTCTCTCTCTCTCTCTATATATATATATATATATATATATATATATATATATATATATATATCCCCTG
>CM076652.1:4575082-4760030 GCA_038496675.1 Rachycentron canadum
TATATATATATATATATATATATATATATATATATATCTCCCCTGTTTACCTGGGAATCAGTGGGATTTAGCATGAAAAACCCTCAAAATGAACATGTGACTCTTGTGAAGCATACGTTAGGCATTATCTCAATCCTTGTGTACACAGCTACGAGAGCAGGATTGCAAAACTTAACTGATCCTAACATCAGTCGTCTCATACTGGAACCAGCCAGAGGCGTTTGAATGTCTGCTGTGGCACTTTTGAGCTGATGACCGCAAAAAGTTAAAAAAACAAAACAAAACAGAAAAACAAACAAACAAAAAAAAACTCTAAAAGTATATGTACTTGAGTATTTTCATGTTTAACCATTTGGGGGTTGTTGAACTGTGACTTTTAAGTTGTTGAAGTTTTAGTTTTCTTTTACATGCAAATGTTTGCATATTTCATTGTTATATTTCTTTTGGAATGTGGATAATGTATAGTTTTATCTTTATTTTGTAAGACCTCTACTTTATGCTACAACTGTTAAAATTAAAGTGTTACTGGTACATCCCTCATGAGGCAATATTATTTACATTAGTACTTTTTTTTCCCTTCAGTGTCATTTAGTGTATCCATTGTATTTTTCTTATTCAGAAACTGTCTTTTATTTTGTAAAGTATCAAATGTCTGTATTTGGCCTGAGCTTTAACTGTTTGCTAATTTTCATCACAATATATATATATTTTTTTTTCACATTTTTAAAAGCGTTGTCAGAGAAAACATGGACATCATGAGCTGTAGTTATAGTACATTCCATAACTGTTACTTAACTTTCAGTATCGTGACCAAAATAACAAAAATTTAATCTAATTGGTTCTTCCAGTAAAATTCCATTTTTTTTTTCCCAGTAGAGAACAAACGTGCTCATTAGCATTCAAACTTGTAATGTAAGTAATATTCACTAACAAAAATATATAGTTATGCTAAAATTCATCCAAATATAAAGAAACACAAACTTGTACCTTATCGTTCTTGAGAATGTACATTAATGTAACACACTTTTTAATCTGTGATAGCAGCCTTAACTACATTATCATGTCACTCACAGCGATAACCTTTGCTATCTATGCAGATGTACTGAATGCATTCAGTATGTGCACAAAAAAACAAACAAACAAACAAAAAAGAAACATACTTTGTTATTAAAAATGTTTCAGGTTACCTGCATAGAAATGGTCTTGGCTGTAAATTTTCCTTCTTTGCTTTGCACAAATAAAAATTAAAGAGAAAAACTTGACTGATCAGTTTTGTGGTATGTATTTATTGTCCAAACAACTTCCGGATGGATTTTTATGAGAGACATTCGTGGTTCTCAGAGGATGAATTTGTTAGTACCTTGGTAATCCAATGAATTTCGCAGCGCTTGTGCTTTGCGCCAAAATGATGATTCTGATGTTCAGCAGATACAAAATGAACCGTGTTCAACATTTTACTTCAGCATGTGAGCATGCAAACAATTGCTAATTAGCAATAAATGTTTTTTTCTGTTCACAGGAGAAAGTTGTCATTAATTATTATAAGATTATCAGATTAAGCTTCAAGCTCCACTGTAACTAACGTGCAGGCAGACACAATGGAGGTCTATCTGGTTTTGGTAAATGGAAATTAATTAAATGACACGTTTAAATGTCATTCACACCCAGTGAAAACAGATGGAAAAAGATACATATAGAGAAAAAGAAGGTATCTGGTAAATTATTCTATGTAATTCTCAAGTTTCTGGAGGCCGGAGCCTCTGCCGGGTGGCAGCCGTCTCGTGGGAAACGTGTGGAGTTACTATACTCCTCTGTATCAAGTTCAGCTTTCTGAAAGTATCACAACTCGGTGTACCACAACTTCCTCAGTTTTGAGACCTGAGCTTTCGCTGTTACACTGGGACTCTACATGGTGAGAAACTGTCTGAAAAACTAAGACACAAAAAGAGACACTTCATAGAGATGGGGGGAAGGGTAAAAGCGCATTAGCAGGCAACTGAACAAGATAGGCAGTTGCAGCAATGGTTGGTACAGGAAGAACATTGCTGCTAATAATAGAAAGTGCACTGTCTGTCCTTGGAAAATAATGCCGGGCACAATTTGTCACGAAACACAAGCACGCATTGTAAAACAACCAGGTAAGTGCTTCTGACTGGGTACAAGGACAGTCTGTGGAACTGGTGGACTGTCAATGCAGGCGTACAAACAGTTTTAATAAATAAAAGAATGTTTAGTAACGAAGAGTTGACTGACTTTTGTCACAGTTGGTTCCTTATTATGGATCTTTCATTACAGCTTGATTCATTTTTGGCCTCATTTGTCTTGACTCTTGGCTAAAAACTAACAGAATTGTATTGAATAAATTGAATTAAGATTTTAGAGGTAAAGTTTTGTTCTGTACTATATGTTGCAACCACTAAAGTGTTGCCAAATTATTAACCATATTCACAAGATTGATGATCAGAAAGACTGACAGGACATTAATACACTAATTAGCACTAAACACATTTTTGACACAAAATAAAGTTTTGTTTGGCAAATATTAATATTAATTTTAGGAAAATTAATGTGTAAACCAAATTTTAATTGCAATCCATATTTAAGCCACTGTTTAACTTTGGATAAAAATGACACTTTTAGTCCACTGGTCACAGCGTAGCTCTATCATCAGTGTTTCATTGAACCGAAAGCACGGTGATGCATGCATTCCTGTGCAAACATAAAACTGAGAGTTTGCTTTGAGACAAAGTCACAGAGCAGGGCAGTCGATGCAGATTTATGTAGCCTACTCATTGAGGTAATGGAGGCTGAGATGGGGGGGCAGAGAAATGCTGCAGTGCAGAGCAGCAGTGAGTCAGACTTGGCCTGGTAAAGTGAAGCTGCAGCCAACGGCTCCATTCACATTGTTCTGTCTGAACCTGGCAGGGCAGCTCCTGTACATTAAATCATATCATTTCTGAAATGGTTTTCTTACTCAGAACAAATTTTATGTTAGAAAATTAAGACAATAAGTCATCCACAAACTCTCACGGCCCTGGGCTTCAACTAGCAGTCTTTCTTTAAGATAATTAGAAAGTGTCATTAACATTGCTGAGTCGATTATGCAGGACAAGTAGTGCTCTTTTTAGGTGAAGTTGTGCCATTGCTCTGCAGAACGTTTGATCAAGTAACATGTTGCACTACAAAGTAAAATGGTGGAAAAAGTTTACACAACTGCTTTTTCTTTTTGATTCAAACCAAATCGCTCTCTTTGGGGCAGTTATCAGAGGCTTGGCTTTGTCCTTTGCCTGTGATGAGCTCTATGTCAAATTAATTAAAATACATGGTTCATTATCTCTAAAGTACAGCCACACCTGATAATAACTAATAGATGGTAGGAACAAATAGACAAAGCTTTGGTGAGGGACATTTTGAAGGTTGGGATGGTTATTACTCACCATCTTACTGCTAAAGCCTGGAAAAATGGTCTTTTGGATGTTAGGTCACATGCGAACGTGCTGGCTGCAGCTGAAGATATCACAGAGAACAAACACTCAACCTTCAAGAGCACCTCTCAGAGCTTTTTAGCCTCTTTTAGCTTCTTGATAATAGTTTGCAAGCCACAAATGCATTACATAGTTTTATCACCCCAGTGCTTAGCCAGTTGTGGCTAAAAGGTTTGGTAAACCCACTTTTAGTGGAGCTTTAGCAGCTGAAAGTGTGATCAAAACAGTGGTAAAACATCAGGAATTTAACAAGAGTTATTGTAAATCAGAGGATTGAAATCAGACACTGTCAGATAAATATAAGGCAGCTGGTTAGCTTAGCTTCAAGAGAGCCTAAAGAATGGCGTAGGGCATGGCGTATGGAAATAGGGATTGTCATAGGGAAATAGCTAGCTTGGCTCTTTGTTAAACCCCGCAGTAATAAACACGTCATACATTGAAGCTGTGTCCAAATTCAGAGGCCACATCCTTCAGCATAGACTCCGAAACGGAAATGCTCTACAGTGGATTTTCCTATCTATCTGTGGATTCAGCCATGTTATCTTTTTAAAAAGTGATTCATCACTTGCATGTGATTAATCTTGGGGAAGCTCTAAAACTAAAACTGAGGGAAAGGAGTGGAGTGTGTGCATGTGAGTGTTTGTGGTTGTGTTTGCGATGAAAGGAATGCAGAGTCACAGCAAGCAGAGACTGGGGGAAGGGACAGAGGTCACTGACCATTGCTTCGAGGGCTGGAATACTTCTGTGGATACTATGAACACCTTTGTTAGCAAATAGAGGAGCCAGTGGTCAGTTAACCTGCCATCACACAGGCTGGGTGGTTCTTCTGTGGTGGGACCCACACAAGAAATATAAACCTCTGTTGAACCAACAAGCTCCCTTGTTAAGGGCAGTTGTATGTTAATGGTTGAGTTTTACCTCTTGATGCCTTTAGAGAGATTAACCTCCAAGTCTTTGACTGGTGATACTTGATGATCACTGTTGGATGAGACCAAACATCTTAACCAACAAGGAAGTTTCAGTTTACATCATAGCATCATGCTGAGGCCTTGGTGCCCAATGCTGACACAGAGACAGACGGGGTGGCAAGAATGCGGTGTAGAGGAATGTTAACAGAGAGACAAAGAGTAGTGGGAGGCTAAAGGGTTGGCATGGTCAGCTGGGGGCTTTCAGCCAGGCAAGTTGCTTGTTTACGTCTATGTGACTTGCCTGCAACTGTGCTTTTGGTGAATAAGATACAGGAAATGACAGGCAAAAATTGGGTAAACAGGATTCTTTGACGTGTTTCAACAAATATACGAAAAGGTGAAAGTAGTAAAACGGGATGATCAGCAGGACAGGTGATAAAGGTAAAACGAAGATGTGGACAATTGTGAAGAGAAGCAGCCCTGAGAAAATGGGCGTCATGTTAAAACATGCTGAGCAGTGCTGATTATGGCAACAAGGGCAACTTTTCTGATGGGCTCTATTAGGTTATGTGTCCATGTAAATATTCAGGAGTGCACTTAAATGCCTCTGCCCAATATTTGCTATAGCGCTCTTAGAAAATAACACAAAAATGTAAATACCAAGGGTCGTATTTCTGAAAGTGACATGTAAGTGGTTGGACAGTGTGCATCAGCAGCGACAGCCGCCAAGGCCAAACAGAAAAAAGAATAACATTCGGCCTCCAGAAAAAAGTATCCTGAGAAATCCACAGAAAAAGCCTGATATAAAAGGCAGCAGAAGTTTCTGTACTGTACAGTTCTGTACCTCCAAAGAATGTGAACCAGCCGAGCTCATGTGAACGTTTTGTTACATAAATATCACGGGTTTTCACCATTTTTTCCAGCTCTGCAAAATACTTGAAGTGAAAAGCTTTATTTTAGGATAGCTAGTTTCATTTGTCTGAAGAGTTTATGTGAAAAGAACATTTTTCCAGATAAATAACATGATCTGAGTAATGAACTTACTCTGAACCATTAGACTGAATTTAAAGTCAGCCATTTGTACTCTGTTTGTCTACATGTTAGACACTGAGCTGCATCATGGAAACTCTTGAGCAGAATGAAGCTTTTTTTTTTTTTTTATGTCAGCTGACATCAAGTCACTTACAAATGTTGAAGTGAGAATATGTAAAACAGAGCGTATAGGGCAACATTTGCTAAATGCTCACATACTTAACACAAGTCTTAATACTGTATTAACTCATCTGTCATAGTGTCAGTGCGTAGTTTCATTCAAATGTCCAGTAACGTGTGTTGTCCAACAGTGCCACCTGGCTGAATAGTACTGATTTCAATGCTCGCCTCCCATAAATTTGTGCAGCATTTAGAAAACTGTGGCGTGAGTCTCAAGAGCTTGGTCTCCTCCCTGACCGATGCCAACCACGCCCAGTTACTCAGCATGGCTGGATGGAGTTATTAACCTTTTTGTCATCATGGACTGGTGTTGGTCCTGACCTGCAGTGCGAATTGTTGGACCTTATATACACAGTTGTGTAGTTCAATTTGCATGTGAAGGATGATTAAAGCAACGAGGATACACTGAACTGTTGTGGTACCAAACTCTGAATAATTTTGTAAATGAGATATTATATGTATATATATATATATAAAATCTAAAGTGAGAGTGTACAAAAAGTGAAGGAGCCAGAAAACTTTATGAAGCCACTGGATATATTTATCTTTCAAATTTACCATAATCTTCATGCTCTAACTAAATAATCCTTCCACCTGCACTCCAATGGAAGCTGTTACACTTTTTTCATTTTTTAAAAGGTTAAATAATATTTTCAGCGTTTCACTCTTCCGTGCATCGTATTGTATGTTTGTAAATAAATTAAACTGATCACACAGGCTGCCTGCGGTTTTTAAGGCCAATAAAAAGAAAAACAAAATATCACAATCTATGCAACTTTAATCATGAATGGAGAAGCAATGGCCCATTTTTATCTTGGGAAAGAGGAATGTTTAAACTGTCCATTGCAATTTTTTAATTTTCTGGAGCAAATAAATGATTTTATAGTTTCAGAGCCTACACTTTTCACCGAAATGATCCTCCAGGTCTAGTTTGCCAATGCAGTAAACACAAATTACGGAACAATTACTTATCTGATACCTACTTCTACTGCCTTAAAAAACAAAGCAAAAAAAAACAACTCTGCACTGCACAAAGACAGTAAAACAGACATATACCAAACCAACCATCCTTTTATTATTATATGTGGATCTAATGCAGCCATCACAGACAGTCACCAGTGGAAATGAGAGCATCATTGATGAGATATGATATCACCTCTGTTAGGTAGATGTCCAGACTGTTCACAAAGAGCTGAGGAGGTTGTTATATCTAAAGAAAATGTAAAATGAGACACTTTTGTTTTCCATATATACATGTTAATAAGGTCATTATTCCTGGTACAACAGCTGCACAGTTACTGAAGTGTCCTCTTGAGGAACTCAACCAGGAGGTGATGAGGGAAACCAAAATCCATCTGAATCACCACAAAGCCCTGCAGCGTGGAGACAGAAGAGAGGAAGAATATGACGATGGAAATACTACAGGGGTTTGTGACAGGAAGAGAAAACATCAAAGAGAGCACTCACGTCCTGAGGAATCACTTTAGGGTTATAGATGTCAAATAAGTTGGTTCCCTGTTTGTCCAGCACTCGGGTGATCTCAGTCTCAAGAACTGGAGAACACATGACGAATGAGAACTTACACTTATTTTTCACCACAGGACTTAAATGAAACAAAATGCAACTTTTGAACCATTTCAGGTTCAAGTACTTTCAGACCGAGTTCATCAAACATCACAACTGCTGCTGGTGCAAAAACAGAAATATATTACCCAATTTTACCCATGAATCTGCAAGACAGCCAAGAAGTGGAAATTATACTCTTCACAACACAGATTAAAATGAAAGAAACCATTTGTTTTAAAGATAATCTAGCTAATCCATTAAATGGTAAATAGAGTTAAAATTAAGTTATCATAAGTAGTTTTAATAAAAAAAAATTTATGTGAGACATTCAAGGGGAAAACTTTATGACGGGGTGAATGAACTGAGGTTTAACTGAGGTCATCTGTGTACGTTTCTTTCTCTCTTACCAGACAACACCTTGGGGATGCCAATCTTCTCCACAGCCTCTCTTATGAACTCCAACTGGACCTCATCCATCAGCTGGAAGCAGAGGAAGAGCTAATCAAACATTCAAACAGTTAGCAGGGGATGAAACTATTTCAATGGGAGAGAAGGTTTATGTTTTTGTCTCATTTCAGGAAATGAATCAACATCCAGGAACTAGATTCTCTGTGTAATGGTTTTCACAAGATGCTGGAAACTTTCCTGTGAGATTCTGCTCCACAACGGTGTATATTGTTTGCAGATTTATCAGCTGCACATTCAAGCTGCCAGTCTCCTGCTCTACCACATCCCAAAGGTGTTTTACCGGACTCAGCTGTGGAGACTGGGGAGGTCACTGGAGTTCATTGGACTCATCCTCATGCTAATGAAACCAAATGAAATGACTTTTTACTTTGGGACACTGCACTCAGATAGACTGAGACTGTGATTTACTGGTAAGGAGCCCAAAAAGTGCCAAGAAAACACTGTGTGGACCGTCGGCAGGTTGAGTCCATGGCTTCATGCAGCTGACATTACATATCATCTTCCTCTTCTTCTGGCTCCTTTCAAAGTAAAAGCTCTAGAGACTGTTGTGTTGATGAGCAGAAACCAGCCCGTCTGGCACTAACATATTTATTTTTAATAAGTTAATAAGTTTGATGTGAACATTGACTGAAGCTCTTGAACTGTATCTGCAGGATTTCATACGCCACACTGCCGCCACGTGATTGGACGATTGAATGAATAAACAGGTTTACAGGTGTTAAGTGCTCATGCTACTAATAACAGACACACAGCTACTCAACCAATGTAGTTATGGTCAAGTTATGCTGAATTTACAGATTGTGGCCTGTAAACAATTTTGAAGATGGTGCTTTTATTTCATTTATTATGTTTTGCAAGAGAATGAAATATTGTTCTCCATGTTGCTACAGTGCAGTTGGAATTCAATTGGGTTTATATTTGTCTTTTTTTCCTTTCAAATTTCTCAAAGGGTTTAATGTGACATTTAACAAGGGTATTGATTGAGGTCAAATTTACAAACAAACAAACAAACAAACAAACAAAAAAAACTCTTACCAGTTGATTTTGTGAGGACAGCTCAGGTTGCAGTACAAAGATCCTAGAGAGGAAGGAGGATCATCACCAAGCACATGGACTTTTAATTGCACCTGACAAATTGTTAAATACAGTCTATTCTATAGAGCAGAGATTTGAAACTGTTCCACTGTAACCACTGAAAAGAATAATAACAGAGGCAGGAGGTGGTTGGTAATTGTAATTTACAAGCTCAAAGTCAAATTGCAAAAGTTTTTACACGTGTTGCGGCTAAATATTGAATGAACTAACCTGTAAATAACCACGGTTTGTTAAATTAGATGAGACATTATAAGATGAGAGCTAATGGGGGTTGTTCGATGATTGTCTATGTTTTTTTTTTTTTCTTTGTTTCCTTGTTGTGTAGCTGGATGCTGTCCAGCTGTTCAGGCATCAGTATGCCTTAAGAGAGAACTTCCTGTCTCTCTCTCTCTCTCTCTCTGTCAAACAGGAAACAGGGGCACTAAAATGGGGTATAACATGTAAAAATGGTCCGTCAGCTGGTACCCGAACTGTGGATCTTGTAGTGACGTGGTACTGGCTTCAACCATTAAACCACATCCAGACCATTATGACTTCAGTATACCACTTTTACCCCAGTTAGCCCTTTGGTAAATACTGTCAGTGTTGTTGTATGTGCCTTTGTTACGTCTAGTTCTGGTCTCTGTCTGTTACGCTCTTTTGTTTGTTGGTTGTATATTTGTCCTTTGGTTTGTCTGGTTACATGTTCTTATCCCACACCTCATGATTAAATCAAGGTTATATATGAGGCAACGACTTCCTTTGGGGAGAAACAACTCAAAAACACATACTGCTTTCAACATTTGATATGGTACTGAGATGACATGCTGTATGAACTAGTTTGTTTGCCCATGTATAGACAGAATTGACAGGTTTCTGATTGATTAATGCAAAGACAGAAGGTACTGCCATCAAACCAAAAACTATAAATTAGCTGCCTCTGAACATGTTGTACATCTTGTAAAAATCAACAAGAAAGGGTCTTACTCTGAGGCGTTACCCTGCAGAGAGAGTTTCTTGTTGGCATAGGAAGCTCTGACATCCATGGTCACATCCTACACATGAAAGACAAAACAAAATGAAAAAAAAAAAAAAAAACACACATCACTCAAACACATTGTCACATGGACTTTATTTAGATTTTATGCCTCCCAGTCTGCCTTAATATTTTAAAACCGAGCTGCTCTTATATTCTGACTCAGTTTGACCATGGTCTTGAATTTCATCCTTTTATACAAATGCAATATGAAGTGTTGACAGGCAGGTTAAATAACCTCTTCATTGTCAGTCCCAGGACTTAAAAACCATAGAAAATCTTTATTTCAACTGTTTATCTATTAGTTTAAGGTAATTATTCTAATTGTTTGTAAATTACCTTAAACAATTTCAACAATTCAGTGATTAACCACCATTGTTTAGCACTTCAAGATAACTATGTTTACACATGAATTACTTTTAGCTAGCTTTGCAACCTTTTATTTATTACTTTAAGCTAATAATTTAAATTTTAAATTGCTTGTAAATTACATGAAACAATTTCAACCATTTAGCGATTAATCATAGCTATTTTAACTGTCTATGTTTAGCCTATTTTTTATTTGAATGAAACACAAATGTGGATATATGTTATTAATCAAACCATTCTTCAAATGACTCGATCCTCTCTCAGTGATTCTCAGGGATAGTGCTTAGGTGGCAGGGCGTACTGGCCCATGACCTCATGTGTAAACAGTAGAACGTAAACAGGGAATGAAAAACTACCAGGATGGTTGAAAATGACCCGACACACAGTTCACAGTACCGTTTGAAAGAAGAGCGCTGGTTCGCCTTGACTCCCACAGCTGAGTTGCCCAGAGGCCTGAGCCCAGACAGTCGTACCCATGGTGGAGGTGTTTAGGAAGAGACCGGATGAACTCCACACTCTTAGCTCTGGAGAACCTGTATCCACCACACACTGAACACACACACAGACACACACACATGCAAAATAATACAGCCCACTTTGCAAACGTGTATATGTTTGTATTTGGGAATGTGTCGTTATTACCTGTCTGATAAATTCAGGCATGGGACTGGAGAGACTCGTCTTGAAAAGTTCCTGGAACCACAAAACGAGACAAGAGACGACACAGTAACAATTCAACTTTAAACATTTGTGCCCAGTTGAAATCTTTGCAGTAGAACCAAAAAGAATATCAATCATGTCCCAATACTGTCTAATCAGTAAGTGCTATCAATCTCAATTTTAATAAGAGGATAGCCCACACAAGCTGTATATGTGTGATGCCTCAACACGCAGCCTATCTGGGTGTTTTACAGCCTTGTTGAAGGTGATGTACCTACAGTGAACTCTGCTCCAGTGATGTTGAGCTGGAAGCGGCCATCTTTGTAGGCAGCATTAAGCAGTGGGTTTAAGACCTGGTCTGGGGTTAAAACACATATTGCCATATCAACATTTCATGCACAAATACACATTGGATACAGCGAAGTTACTTATGTGGAGAAATTCAGGCATGATGGACAAAGTGAAATAGTTTGAAAAGGACATGATTTTAATGCAATTGATTCTGGTGACATTAACATGAATCCATTTTCATTGTTGTCACTATCTCACCTAGAGCTTAAGCCCGAAAATCAAACATACTACTGGAACATGCCACGTCATAAAGTACTTTCTTTATCCTTTATATTATACTGTATGTTCTGTATGTACCGTATATTCTGGTACGCAATGCCAATTTGCTGACCTGACAGCCAAAAGTAGAGCATCCTGTCTTCAGTCAGCTGACTGGGGTGGAAAACAGAGTCATTGATGACAGCGGAAGTGTTGTTGTACGTGGTCAACCCCTAGAAAAAAATATAAGAAAAGAAAATACACTGATATTAGTTTTTATAACAAAAAGCAAATAGATTATTTTCTACATATATGCTATTTAAATATAACACAGAACAGTTATTGGGGTGGGTCATTAGATATGATAATTACAGCCCAGATATCAACACTGAAAGATTCATTCTCTTCATGATGGAAGATGATTGTCTATAAACATAATCTGGAGAAGATATGACTGTGTGTCTGTGTCCACACACAGGTCTGGTCTATTATTCTATTGCTCACCTTGTGGTATGATTCTATGTAGTTAGCAGTGATGACAGGAGCAGTAGTTACACCAATGTCCACACTGATGTCTCCATCGCTGAGGAAGTCCTCTGGAAACACACATACACACACACACACACACACACACACACACACACACACACACACACACACACACACACACACACACANCACACACACACACACACACACACACACACACACACACACACACACACACACACACTCGTGCTCTCACCAGCTGTGTCTTGTATGAAATCAGCCAGTATGTTTGCCACCTTGTTGATCTCCTTGCAAATCTGCATTTGAAAACCGACTCATCATGATTGCGACTAAAATGTTTGCTGTGATTGGTTTTATCTTTTGCTTTTGCCCTTTTGCCCTCTTGCCCTCACCTGCCCCTTGACGACCAGTTTGACAGTGAAGGTGATGAAGTCAGTGAAGAGCCTCTTCAGCCAGTTTGGTCTGATCAACAACAACAACAACAACAACAACAAACACACGTTAACAGGGTCAGACACTAATTATTTAGTTTCCTGTTTTCCGCTGTTGACAGCCCGTCAGGGTTCAGGTAATTTGTAACGTACTCTTTGTCTCCCTGCAGATGCAGGTGGAGCTTGTGAAAGTTGAGATAACAGTCTGATGTGTCTGCTGCTACCTTCCCCTCACCGCAGTCTGACGGAGACAACAGAGGACACAACAGACGACGTGAGCTGAGAGGAGAGATCTGTCTGTATTTTTGTCATGTTCTTATGTTGTTATGAATAAACAGATGTGAACTCGTAAGAATCCAACCAATTCAAACATTTACTGTAGTTTCTATCTTTAATATGTGCATGCAAAATAAGGTACTTACAAAGTTTGGGGTTGATTCCAAGATCGATCTGAGACTCAACCTCAAAGTCAACTGAATGTGAAACACTGACACTGGAAGAAAAAGACATTTAAATGGAAATTCAGGTAATTAAAAAAAGGGATGAAAAGGCCTCGTTCGATCCTGTGTTTGATTTGTTGTTGATTTGATGTGTGATGCTGCTGGTCACACACACATTTAGACTCACAGCCAGCTGCCATATCCATACTGGATGGTCCCTCTGAAGACCGCAGACACGTTACTTATTTCCAGGGCGATGCCCTCGCCTGCACGCAGCTCGAATGCACTTCGACCAATCGTCAGGTTGTGAATCTCCAAACTGGACGGGCCAATGGGTCAATGGAGAAACATTACGTTGACTTCATACTTTGGGAACTCGTGTGCGTGTGTGTTTACTGTACATGTGTATGCGTCCACTCACTTGTCCAGGCCATATATGACTCTGCCTATAAAGGGCATTGATTTCTCTCCCTTCACACTTGGGTATTTGGCGTGCTGGAAGGCTGCCTCGATTACCTTTGTGGTTTTCTCATTCACTGCCAAAAAAACACACAAATGTGGTGGCAAAGACACTTAAACATTGGTACATGACATTTAGGTGGGGAAACACAACCCAGAGCATTTTCATATTCACTGGCACTTTCATATCCAAATGAAAGTCAGACAAGGTAAACAAGGAAATCCACAGGCATGCAAAACTCTTATTTTTGTATGTAAACAAATGACACTATCCCTGCATGCACTTCACATTAGTGTAATGTAACCAGAAATGTGCAGGAAAACTAGATGCTAATGATGAAATTTAGAAGGAATTCTGCTGAATTTTCTCTTGGGTGGATGGAAATGATTCCCTTTGAAATAATACAATGGACAATCAGGGGCATTTAAAAGAGCTGACAAGCCCCAGATCACCTGAGACCTAGAGGCCAGGGTGCGCACACACACACACACACACACACACACACACACACACACACACACACACACACACACACACAGAGCATGTGCAGAATGTGTTTTTCTGATCGGCCTTAGTTTGCCAGTGTAACGAAAGGAAATGCGTCACTTTGAAAACCGTCCATCTCAAAGCTTTTCTTGACTGAGGAATCACTGCTTGTGTGCTGGCTGTTTGTCATTAATCGTCGTGCTTTTGTGGGTTTTTGGCCACTTGTGTGTCAAAGCCCATCTGCAAAATCAATGGACATTTTAAAATCATCCATACAGAACTGTGGCGAGTTACAGAGCTTTGATTTATTGTCTGACAGTAAGTGTTGTGTTTACTGACCCACTATGTCCTTGGTGGCAATGAAGTGAAAAAAGCAAAAAAAAAAACAGATCAAGACCTAAGAAATCAAATCAGTTCTTTTCAATCTGATTGGTTTCTTAGGTTTTGATCTGTTTCATTTGATCAAAGATCAGAGCAGTGATGAAAGAAAGAAAAGAAAAGAGTTTAACTGAAATTCGACTTGGGCTGAGATGAAAGATGTGTTCAGTGGTCAACAATGTACATTAAAGTTAAATTGAGCTGAGAAAAATAGGCTGGACAAAGAAGAGACCTTATTCTTGGTACAGACCAAAAACCAAACTTGCAGATCATTTACTTTAAGAGTTTAACAGCGATTCAGCTGGAATTTGTAGAAAATCAAGGTTAAAAAAAAAAGCCCAAATAAACAGTAGAACTGAGAGATGAAGAAGACAGTGTTTTCTGAACAAGCATCAGGGGCTGTACAGATATGTTGTGATTTTAAGAATCAGTGGCACCACAACCAAAGGCACTGGAGGGAGATCCACCATGAAATCCTTCCCACAACAATTTTGGCAGCTTTGGCAAAAGGGTGAAGATTTTAATTGATTAAGTTGACGAATGGAGCTAGACTGTGGATAAAAACACCAAAATCAGAGTCAGAATCCCACTCACACACAACAGCGGCAGGGTAGGTGAGCCGGCACACAGCTCCGGTAAATCTGTAGGCTGAAACGGGGTCCTGCTGGCAGCTGTGGGACCCCCCAAACAGAGATAGGAGCAGGAGCAGGAGAGGCGGTGGGAAAACATCACGAGTCATTGTACGTGTGGACATTTCAACTCTCTCTGAGAGTCTGTGGAGGTTTTCAACCCTGTGGACTGTTTGCAGTTCACTGAGGGTAAGTTTCCTTCTCCTGTTACAGGAGTTCAATCTGTTGAGTCCTCTGGAGTCGTATCCAATCCAGTCTCTCCTCGGCTCCAGACCTTTTTATGGTGCCTTTCAGACTCCAAATCCCATGGGCTTTGGTTGGTTTTGCAGAGAGAACAGTACAGTCCACCATAGACTGTTGTTATTTGTTGCTCTGTGCACTGTAACTATCTAGTGAGAACCCGTCTTTCATCCAATCAGAGGTGGACAAACCCGTGTGATTCAGACTTGATGAAAGGACAAACACTGACTCCAATTTGTCTTTCGCTCAAGGTCCCCTTAGAGTAAACTGGTCAAAGTACAAGGTTTCTCAGGCAGGTACACAAACTCTAGCTGTTCATACTGTTTTGCAGAGATATGATGTTAAAGAAAAATCAATCCATCTCTTCAGTGTATGGATTCCAGCAAGTAAACTCACACTGTGGCTGAGGACATTAAGATGCAACAGCACTGAATAGATGCTGCCTGTAGAAAAAGCACTTCATGCTGCAGGTTTTATGAAACTGTGGGGAAACACAATGGCCCGAAACATTAAATGAAATCACAGAATAAACCTGTGCTCTGGAGATGAGTACGTTCAAAACCTCTTCCACTTTCTCTGCTTGCAAGAGGTAAAACACTTCGGCTTTGTCTTCACAGAGTCACCCTTTCAAAGGGAAAAACTGGATACAGAAGCTCAGTACCATGAACTGTTCATTCCCCGGTGGTGCGTCACTGAGACCTGACCTAATTACGGAAGCCCTGAAAGGCCAGTGATATTTTAAATAACAGTTTAAATAATAATAAAAAGTTTTGTTGTTTGCCTATATTTTTTTTATCTATATAAACAACCCTGGTTTTTTTCACACAGACACAAAAACTAAACCAAACTAAACTAAAAATAAACTTTAAAAAAAAAAAAACAAAACAAAAAAACTTTCCTCCACACAAAGGCCTTTAGTCTGATTTAGACTGGGTTAGAGGTACACTTCACCATCCTGTGGTTGAAATCAGTATCACAAATGCAAACAAAATCCTGACAAATAAATAATCTATGAAACCAACGCTGAGAGGCATGTGATTGGGAAAAAAAAAAAAAAAAAAAACTCACTCAGTGTGAGAGCGTGAGGGAGGAAGAGGAGGAAGACAAGAACTAGAGTTAATCCCTCAGAGCCTAAGGAGCAACTCACCGTTATATTTATCAGTTATAAATTCACCTCTGAGGAAGTGAGACAGGAGGCCTGAAGAGGAAATTCAGCGCGCTGGCAGTTAGAGTCAGGTCATGGTTCTTTGATTTCACAGAAACCCGCCGGACGTGCTCAGGCTCATCACTCATGTTACACACGTTAGAGGAAACAATTATTTAAAGCTACTCAGATAAAATGTTATGACTAAGTTTTTTTTTTTTTTTTTTTTTTTTTTTTTTTTACACTGATTTTTTTTGGGGGAATGGAGACTAAAAACTAAGTTGTACAACTCCAGATCAATGCTCACGCTGGCCATGTCTCTATGAGTGAAAGGTATTAGTGTTGTCAGGTTCAATTTGGACACACACACAGATAAAGTGGGGAGTCTGGCATAAGAACATCAATTAACTGTAAGTATCAGACTTTGCTTGTATTTGTCGTGAAGCCAGTGGAACTGTTGAGCTTATTCAAGGCACATTGTTAGTACATGTGTCTCCTATTGTGATATCACCTTCACAGAGTCCCTGCATTTAAACACGGGGTCAACAAACTCCAACTGTGCCCTTTGTACTGAAATCTGCAGAAACCTTGTCTCGATAAACCACATCTGGAACAAATCAGCACAATAATAAAAAGGAGCCATTAAAGTAAAGAACATTTATTGCATTCAGTCCGCGACACACCATTCATTCTGCAGCATCCATCAATAAGCAATTCTCACAGAGAGACAAACAAAAAACCAAAAAAAAAAAAAAAAATCTTCAAGTCTTACTATTAAAAGTTCCCAATTATACATGGTTGACTTGTGCCACAAACTAACATCGCTGCCTCAGAGGGAGTCAGAGTGCTAACTTTACAGCAGGGGCTAACGATGTTGAGTGAGTAAAGTGACGTGTACCATTGCCGATCAACACAGTAAGATAAAAATGCGTAAGCACAACAAGTACAGTAGAATGATATGGAGTAGTTTCATTACACCACATTTGGTTAATAATTTGGAAGGTTAACTGAATGAGTGAAGTAATTAAAGGCAGGAAAGGGGGTGTGAAGAGAGCACTACAGAGACGCCCCACAAGCTGAGACGTAGACCGAACGCCTTAATGACATTTATCCTACAGCTAGTTTCTGACGTGATAAATAAATCTGACGTCGATTTAGACTCGACCTGTAATTTTAACTTTATTCCCATCTCAGAAAAAAACTGAGCTCTACAGGCTTTATATTTATATTAGAAATCTTCAAGTGAAGAATAATAAAACATAAACCTTCTATAGGTAAAGAAGCTTGCATAAAACACACGTTATAAAGTGCTTTGTGTACACATATTTACAAGAAATTTTTTTTTTTTTTTTTTACTTTAAAGAAAATGTACACAATGATTTGGTTTGAAAATAAAGTGGTCCAATGTGAAACAGGACCGTTAAAGAAAAGAGATATGACAGATTCATGATGCAAATGTTTTCAATGGACTCTTTGTTCATGAGTTGGGTTTTGTTCTCCTAGTCCAGTTTTGTTTGCGAGCTTCAGCTCTGGTCATGGTCAGATTCAATATTCACTACAGTGACTGTATGGAAGTAAAGAAAGGCCAAAAATTTGGTCTTCTCTGACAATCTTTTTTTTTCCTAACATTTTACAACCAGTCGCTCATCTGAACAACTTTACCTTCATGGATCATGTGACTAAGAGAACATTAGCTAACAGGACAGAAAATCTGACTGATTCAAGCTTGACTGAATATCAGTTTTTTCATCCTGTATTTTGTCTTATTTAATTTAACTGATATATTTAAGCAACTTGATGACTTTGCTTGAGTTTTTAGATCAAAAGGATCCAATTGAATTTCAGGAATATTTTGTGAATCATAAACAAATAAAAGTTCTTGAAACTGCCAATTGAAAAACATATTAACTTGAACAGATTGTTGTCAAAGTCATGAACTTGAATCCTATAAATTCAGCTCAAATCCTTTTGACCTTGCTCTGCTTCCATAGGCAGAAAGAGTCTTTTTGATAGTGAAAAATAAATGTCCTACATTTACAACTGGACTCAAATACAGGTTCTATACACCGACAGTTCATATTGGAAAAAAATAAGCCAGTCCATGGAAAGTTGGAATTCTAATCAGCTGATTTCAAATCCTAAGGAATCAGGAGGCCCATGGACATCAACCTCTTTACAGGAAGAATAGTTTAGGCACAAAAGTCCAACAGTGTCAGACAAGAGGTTCATTTCTTTACCCTCAGCTGCCACCTTCTCCTCCAGGACAGTAGATGTTTGGTTAGATAGAGACCTGAGATCCCGTCAAACATTTAGTTATTATTTTACATGATGTCTGTTTTTTTTTTTTTGTCTGTTGCATCCTTTCTTTCCACTGTGCACATTTTTTGGCAATTCAAGGGCTTGGCACTGCTTTATTTTGCTGGTATTTAACTGCTAATGTCCAAGATTGTGTTGGGAAGTCTCTGTCATTGTTGATTTGCATACAATGCCCACGTTTCTCTTTCTTCTTGAGTTGACAGCTTCCTTGCCCTTTCCACCCACGTTTCAAACAACATCTCCAAGGACACTTCTTCCCCACTGAAAACTCTGCTGTCTCTAAGAGTCGTCCGTCCTGGGTGGTCAGCCAGACCTCATACCTGAGGAGCCTCGGGTATGAGGGAGGAGAAGAAAGTTTTGAAGAAAACCCAGGCTGTCCACATGGCCGACACCCTGTGAGGAGGAACTAAAACTGCTGTCATTGGTTCTTCTTCATCAGATCCATCTGCTGCAGCAGCAGGTTCCTCCCTTTGTCTGTCAGGAAACTCATCAGCCTGAAGAGACAGGACAGTAATACCATTATTTGGCCTACTTTAAATAAATTCATGAACATCCATGACTACATGCGATTTGTAGACCAGAACATATAACCTCTAGTTGAATTAAAGCAGAAGAGAAGTAATAAAGTGGGAGATGGTTTCTTACTGGATTTGGGTTTGGGATCCTGTTCTCGTTCTGCTGGACTTCAGGGGGCTGCAGATGGTTGGGTCTTTGAACCTGCAGCCTTCTGAAGGGAAACCAACCCGCAGTGTGTCTGTGGGAGAGAAAAACAGGAAAGAAAAGGTTATGGGTGGCTCTGGTGGCCTAATGGTTCGATGAAAATTTAACAACTGTAATGTCCACGGTCTGACTCCCAGCTGGAGACCTTTTTTTTTTGCCTGTCATGCCCCCCCCCCCTTTCCCCTCACACACACACACACTATCAAATACAGGCAGACAAGCTAAATGAAATGATGAACTGATGTAGTGTTTACATTCCTGACAGGGCAAGTGGTCAAGGAGGGGAAGGGAAGCGAGAGAGAGAGAGAGATTATGAAAATAATGAATGCCAGTGAGTGACTGAAAAGAGAAAATGAGATGGAGGAAAGAAATGGACCTCTGCTGCTTATGTTTCTAAATGCTAACCAAACTGCTGCTATTCTTTGCTTTCCCTTCTTTCATCAAACTTTGAAACCTATTTAATCTTCTAACCCTATTTAATCCATGGAATTTCTCCCATTCACATGAATTGGAAAACAGCCCTCTATGTTTTGACTCCACAGCATGTGTGTGTACTTATTTCTGGACATGAGGGGCTATGTAACAAGGACATGGTCAACAGAAGGGGTAACATGGGATGTTGTTCAGTTCAAGAGCACCCTCTGCTGGACCACAAGGTAAATTACTTCACACAGCCTGACAAATTTTAAATTGGAACAGGTCACTAAAGTTCAAATACCCCCCCCCCACCCCCACGTTTAAACAAATATTTGACACTCACATAAAAAAAGGGACCCAAAACCAAATGAATGTGTGTTTTGAATATGTTTGAATTGTCTTAGTTTAGTTGTTTATACATTTTCCCACTACTACAAAAGCTGGAATTATTAATTCAATATAATTCAGCTCATAAAGATTAAATTTAGGGTGTCAATTTTCAGCCTGTCAGCTCTCTTGAACACTGTTCGATACTGATACCTATCACTAAACTGTTGGAAAATGTATTATCAAAAAATGAAATCCAGTGGCTGAAACCTGTACAGCAGAAGTGAGTCGCAGATGCTGTTGAACATCATTCAAGCCTTTAAATCAGCTTCAGTTCATGTTAATCCTGGCAAATGTAAACATCAGTTTGCAGTGGCTTGTAACTGCATTTGTGAAGCCTGATTAGAGATTTATGGTCGTGGTGAAGATCTATGAACACATAACATGCAAAATACAAGATATTCACTAGTCTGCTTATCAAAGTCTGAGACACTTCCTCTTACAAAAAAATAGATAAAATACTTTGATGAGGAGAGGAATTTGGAGTTAAAGGAAGTTCAGTGACCACATCCTTAGTAGTGCACAGAAAAATTCAAAACAAGCTATGAAAGCTATGGTAGTCTAGCAAGTGAAAACTACTTCCTTCAAGCTCTAACACAGTACTAATTTCTGAAGTCCATGAATACTGGTATCACTGAAACAATTTCAACTGTTATTCACCAATTAAGAAAATAGACATCATCGTGTTCTGGGACAAAATAAATAATTTTGCAATTTCAAATAAATTTTTTTTTTTTTTTTTAATTCTCCCTGTGTCAGCGAGTGGTACTGGCATCCGCTAAAATATAAAAATATGCTGCTGCTGTTTAGTAGCAAACACCTTGAGGTTGGCTGTTTGTTCTAATAAAAAACTATGGTACAATAGGATTCAAGAGTACAAATCCTGAAGGCTTGGCTGTACACGCACTCGCTCAGTAGCTGCTTTGTTTATTATGTAATGCAAAACAACAGAATTAGGTGCATACATCTGGTGTGTTAGTCCAGCCAAGTTTGGTAGTTAATGCTAAACAATGAAAAGGCTCATCGTCATCAAAACAGAATGTAAAGTGGTTAGACTTACAGGTACATGAGGAGGAGTGTGCTCATCACCAACAGGAAGCGACTAAGGTTAGAGTTGAAGTACACGATCATGAGCAGAACGCAAAACCTCGCAGCAGAATACAACCAGTCCAGCCAGTCGCGCTCAATGTCCTCCTCGTCCTCCATTACAGGCCCGCCCTGTGCGTTCATCCGCATGTTCTGGTTGGCCTCCCCCGGGTTGATGAAAGCGCCGTCCTGTGCCGGGTTCTGGTTTGCTGGCAGGTTGTTGATCGGATTCTGATTGGCTAAGGCAGCTGGTACGGGTACTTGGTGGGCGGGAACAGGGGGGTACTGGGCAGTCGCTGAAGCCGGGGCAGAGGGGACTGTGCCCGCAGCTGCCAAAGCTGCTTGACTATTGGTAGAAGGGAGATGAAGTTCATTAGAAACTAGTGTGATAGAGAACGCAGTCAGGAAGGAAGCACTCACAACAATTGGAAAATAGTTTCAATTAATAGTGTGTGCATGAAAAAACTCACTATTGCATATAATATTGGCTAACGTAGACATGCTGGAGCCACAGCAGCTGTTGAGGGCTGTAGAGGGAGTAGGTTGGAAAAGCTGGCTGAGCCATCTGTGGCGTTCCAGGCCTGCAGCAACAACATCACACGGAGACCATCAATATGTCTTCAACATTGCAACCTTTTTTAAATTACAATATTAAGCGCGAACAATTAAAACAACTTTCTACTTGTAAATTCAGGGTGTGTTTGACACATCCTCCTTCACCTGCCTGAGGAACTCACCAATTATTGATAATTATAAACCAGTATGTTTGCATCCATTAAATGCATACTGTGCATCGTCTTCATATTCTATCACAGGTGGATATAAAACAAAGGAAATAATTGAAGGTCACAGTGAATTCTAGGTCACTTTCGTTTGCATCTGATCTAAGTCATGTTCACTTAAGCTTTCAGTGAGTAAATGTGATGTCAGATTGTACCAGGGTAAGTTTGTTATGAAAACACATCCCGAACACAATCACAAGATGTTCTGGTCACACAACTAAAAAAGATATACAAGCTCTTCTGTTATGACTCACACTGCAGCAGCAGGCCATGCAGGAGTCCATGGTGGAGATGCTGGAGTGTGCATGTGATCTGGGGCAGCAGCTGAGGAGGTCTGTCTCCTCTGCCTCAGCTCTGGTGTGCTAGGAGTCTGGACTGTGGAGGAGCTGCTAGGACTGGGTGAATCGGAGGCTGCCATTGGCCTTGGTTCTGTTCTGGTCTGTAAAGGTAAAGATGAAAGATATGGAGTAGATTAAACCCTCAGCAGTGTCTGTCAGTCCACGCTACAACAAAACCTCTGTGTGATCTGCAGAGATCTGTTTTACAGCTTGAGGATGAACTAACTACCGGGAGGTTTGAGCATAACAGGACACTTGAAAGTGTGAAACTAAAAGGGAGTTATCTTTATCTGTGCTTTTCATCTCAAAACTGGAGAGATGTTCTGAAGTGAAACATGACAGCTGAAGCGAAACGTTTCCACTCCATGGTGGAATGCTAATGACGGAGCAGGTGAAGAAGTCTCAGGACAATATCCTGGAACGCCATTACATGTCCACGGAGCTGATGTTTACCTCATGCTTCAAAGATTTGGAGTTTCCAAAAGTCTCTCACATTGTTTCACTTTGTCTAAATCCATATGAGGCATAAGGTGTTTATATAAGGATATGGGGCTCATGATACTCTGCTAACCTTCATCAGAAATCACCTCTGGGTGAAATGCAGTCTGAACAAACAAGGTCTTATTACTTCAAAATATTTGAATTAATGCTTTAGATGAAACTGCACATAAGGAAGGTGAATGTGATAAATAAACCCAGTATGCTAATCTAATATTTCAACAGCTAATTTGTTTAGGACTAGAATATAACCTGAAACCAAACTGTTCTGCTTACATGGCCTGAAAATGTAAATATATAAAAACAGGTGTTTCACTCAGAGACTTGATGATAGTTAACAGCAGAATCAGTCCAGAGGAAAGGATTTTAAAACCCTCTAATCTTTCAAACCAAAACTTATTTTGACCATTACATTGGGTCAGAGGGAAACTGGATTCAAAAACTTTTCTTCTTCTGACCTCCCATCTCTTCAGAAAGAGAACCAACTTTAAAATACAACCTCTGACCAACATGAATCAACTGTGATTTAAAGTTAATTTCTGAATATCTAAACGAATTAGAATGTAGATGTGCATTTCAAGAGAAAGATCATTTATGTAAACACTGCCTAGGTGCTCAGGAAAAGTTGAATTTACCTTAGGTCTAGCTCCCAGTGGTCCGTGGGGTGGATTCCGAAAAGTACACACCAGATGCAGTGTTGGAATTGGGTCCATCTGAGAGGGAATAAATGCCTGATTAGAAAAGCTTCAGCAGTAAAAGACACTGATGAAACAGCCCCCAAACAGGCAAAGAACAACAAAACAAATACTTCTTGAAGCTGACAGTGAACATGAGCCTCATATGGATAACAAGAGGAGAAGGAAAAGATGGAGTGTCTTTCATTCTCTCAATAACAACAAAGTCCAGCTCAGTCCAGTCACCCAAATGTTTTTGTTAATTTATTGCAATCCATAGCTGCATAAGCCTAAATTATTTTCTATCCACAAAAAAACAGTATGAGTATGAGACAGGATGAGATCAAACAGTTTCAGAATATTGTTTTAGTTTTTCTCTCTGTCCTCTGGACAGAATCAAAGACTTCAAGTGGTGCAGTTGATCCTCTTAATGGACATGGAGGTATAACAATGCTGAACTTGTCTCACAGCTGGTGCTACCTCATCTGCAGCAATATGAACCTCTACTGGGAATCCCACACAAAAATCTCAAGTGAAATATGCTGTACTGGTTAGAAGACACAACAACCCTTTCATTTGCCACAGCAATCCTCTGTGGCCTTTTATTAACAGACAAAGGTTGTCGCCAATATGACAGCAGCATAAAAGCAGACACTCACTTGCCAATATATTAGGTACATCCAGCTAAAAGGAATACAGTACAGCTCTATAACAAATCCCACTACCAGAGTTAAGTATGGTTCACTTTTTATTTAAACTGTTTCAATTGATTTATGGTCACTCTGGAGGCTGTTATATACCGTGCTGTTAAACATCATTGCACTATACTGAGAGGAGTTTCAGTTAAACTTTGTTTAGGTGTACCTAATAACTTAAGCAATTCAACTAATTCTCAGTGGTGTCAGGTTTTGCAGTTAGTGTATGTTACAACTTCACTGACATGAGGTTCAAGGAAAATGTACACATACCTGTCTGAAGATATCTTTAATGTGTAGATGGTCAGGCAGCAGTTTACCAGCATAGATCAGTCTCTGGTCACTCACAGCCTGAAGAAAAGAGAAATTATTAGGATCTGTTGAGTACATTTTTTAGGATCAAGTAACTTCACATGTTTGACTTGGGTGAGCTTTTGGAGCATGAAACAACCTTGAGGAATTTTGTACCGTGCCTGTGATAGTTGTATTGACCTAGCTGCTGCTGAGAGGCAAATTCACAGCAAACATTTGTCGGGTGGAATTATATGAACAATAAATTTCATTTTCAAGTTTTAAATACAAAGAACACTTAAATGCAAATGCAGATAGTCACATAACAGCAGCTTGTAAACTTATTTTGGTAGCGATTAAAACAAAATGAAATACACTAAATCCGAAAGAGATAAACATTTTATATATCATATTAAAATGTAAAACTTGCTTTGGCTGTATTCTGTTTTAACAATGCATACACTGTACTCTATGACCTGGCTTATCACTTGGACTGAGGCATTTTGCAGCCTGCTGCCTGGCCCCACCTCGTCTGTACACTTGCCATTTGCATCTTCTCTGTCCCAGTGAAGCACAGATCCTGCTCTGAACAGCTGTTCCGTTTCAGCTTCAGGCACATTGTTCAGTTTTCAGACTTCAGTCTCTCGGGCAGGAAGAAATTTAAGGTATTGGCCAACTCTCTGAGCGGAATGGGTGCAGCTCACTCTGCCCATTCAACTTTTTCATCGTTACCAAACAGCTGCTCTGCCACATGTTGGCATCGTCAGATCCTCAGAGGATCTTTAACAAAACTACTTCACATCTAGATACTGTTTAGACTCCTAAAATGAATGCGTGCATATGACTCTGACCTGCTTCCGCTTGAGCAGTTTCTCTTTCTGTCTGTCTGAAGGAAATTAATAATAGCTACACAGTTTATCTATAGAGGGGTGTCGAGAGTTAATATTCTCAACTTATTCCAACATGGGACCCATCAAACTAACCCCATACACACCCCTCATACTTGTTGTTTAGGTTTAGTGTTAGCTCTCGGTTTAACTGCCAGGCACCAAACTAAACGGTTCCGCTGACATTAGCTTGCTAACTTATCCGTCGCTTAAAAACTCACCGGGCTGGTGGGCAACACAGCCGACAGACGCATTTTCAGGTCCCTCACGGTCCAGTTCAGGCGGATGTCTTCGACGAGCTGGTCCTCCTGAGCCTGGTTGGGCGTTTTTATGAGAAGAGTAATGGTCTTTTGTTGAGAGTCTCCTACATCCATTTTTTTTTTCTTTACTCTCGCTCGCTCGCTCGCTCGCGCGTTGACGTTTCCTCGCAACAACTGCGCTCGTTAAAACGTTTAAAGTCCTCGAGTTTTGTCAACGAAGACAAAAAAAAAAAAAAAAAAAAAAAGAAGAAGAAGAAGAAGAAGACGCAAACTGTCTCGTCTAAAGAGAAACTTGAGTGGCTCAGCTGACTCTGAACGTGTCCTCCTCACGGTCTGTGGGCCGTCATACGGGACTTTAATGAGGAGGAACGATGTTTCCAAACACTGTGGCCGCTCCTGATTGGTTACGTCAGCTCGTGCTCAGACGTGGAGGCTGGAGGACTCGGGACCAGTGCACATGCGCAATTATTTAATCGCTAAACATCGAAGATCGTCTAATCGTTTGAGGGCTCACTCCGGTGACATTTTGTTAAACACAAAAGTAGGGAGGAAGAAGATACTTCTAAAGAAGAGAGAATTGGTTTATATCGATAATTTGTTCCACAGCTAAGCCAGCACAAAAGGATGGATGGAGCTGGGAAGGAACTTTTATTATTACTACTATTATTTCTTGCACCAACTTTGCTCCATAACATACATACTCCTCATAATCTCTCTCTCTCTCTCTCTCTTTCACACACACACACACACACACACACACACACACACACACACACACACACACACACACACACACACACACACACACACATATATACACTATTATTGCTTCCTTCATTATTTTAACTTACAGCTGTTATTTGCTAATGTACTATTATTATTAGTATTAGTCATTGCCATTATCACCAATACTCTTTATATCTGTATGTTTTGCTTGTATTCTATTGTGTTCTCTGTTTTCCTCTCTCTCTCTCTCTCTCTCTCTCTCTCTCTCTCTCTCTCTCTCAAGCTCAAGGTTTCTGCCTCTTAAAAGGAAGATGTTCGTGCTGCTGTCACCAAGTGCTGCTCATGGTGGGAATTGTTGGGTCCCTTTAAATAACTTTATAGTTTGGTCTAGACCTTCTCTATATGTAAAGTTCCTTGAGGTAACTTTGTTATGATTAGGCGCTACATAAATAAAATTTAAATTAGAATTATATATGTATGTCTATATATATTCATTTATTACTCTTAGTAGCTACAAATTGTCCTCAATGTTTGACGTTTGCTATTCCTAAAAAAATAGGAAACAGAGTGAGAGCTCTGTCTTTGCCACCGGATACACATTTTTCTGACAACAAAAATTTGTTTGACTGAAGTTGCATCATGTTACACGAGCTGTAAACTGACTTGTAGATGATCACAAATGAAAAAAAAAAAAAAAAAAAAAAAAAATTGAAGTAGATCCTCATAATAGTTTGTCAGGCACAATTAATATTAAAAGACTGTGTGAACCAGTGTGTTTTACTCACTATTTTAATTGCAACACATCAAAAACACGGACTGCTTATATAGTCTGTATGATCTGGCAAAAAAATATTCTTCTGGATGGCAGTTTGAATGAGAGAGGTCAAAGGTCAAGGTCTGTTAAAAAAGAACACCTGTGGTGCTGATAAGAATTCAAATGATCAAGGACGCTTTAACAGGCCAGGTGCCAATGCCACACTATGGACTTAATGAAATACTATATGGACTTCATAAGCTAGAACTATAAAAAGATACATGCTCTATATTCTGAAAAAGTAAATTATTGGTTAACAACTCATATATACAAAATCATATCTTTACCAACTGGCAGAATGAAACATGTGGCGCTGCTCAAAATCAGCACACAGATTATTGATTAATGAGAGAACTGAGACAGGTGGGCCGGCTCAGAGGAGAGGGGACTGACTGTTATTTAAAATTGGTGAATATGCAGTGCGCACACAAACACACAAGTTCTTTTTATATAACAAGCCTTTCATGATCCTTTTTTTTTTTTGCCATTATTTGACAGTTGATAGTGAAAAGGCAGGGAGGAAGCATGGGAAACACTCATATAGGACTAGGGTAACACATTTTTGTCTACATTTAATTTTTTCTTTAAATTTACGGAAAGGACACAAACACATTTAATTTGCACATAATTGGATCATTTGTCTTTTGTCATAACAATTGTCTTCAATTTGTGTGTGTGAGTGATTTTCTTTTACATAAAATGTCTATATCATTAAGATTTTGAATTAAAGGGCAAAAATATATACAATAATCAAGCAATAATTATGTAATCATTAATAGTCATCAAGCCGTTGCCAATATTAAAATGTCAGAGTTACAATTTGCTTCATTATATAAGTATTAGGCTCATGGAGACAATTCATTGGCAGTAAAAGGTGAGAACGTTTTCCTGGTTCCCTCTGACCAATAGCACTGGAGGTCTCAGGTCACGTGACAAGATGTCCAACCACGCCAGGAAAAGAGTACTGGGACACACTCCTCTCCTCCCCACCGGCATGGTGCTGTCAGGAGATTTAGTTCAAAGCATCCACAGGTAAAGAGATTGTACTTGTTCTTTATTGTACTCAAAAAAAATGAGCCACTGAGTCAGAGAGGAGTGGTGTATTTGAAGGACACTCCTTTTACTCCATGTTAACTATCTTCTAAAAAGGTAGCACACCCATAAACTATTAAGAAGAGTTACTGTACTCACACAACAATCAGAGCAGCTTCTCTGGAGTAGTCCTGCAGAACCTCGTTCAGTCGGATCTGACGGAGAGACTGAATTCCACAGAGGTTCACAATTTTGAGAGATTACAATAGAGAAATTATGGATTGATGATTCCTTCTAATTCTCGATGTGCTGTAACCAAATGTGTGTAAACTAGGTTGCTTATGAGTGTGTGTGTGTCAGACCTTAGCTTTGTTCTTCTCTAAATCCTGGTCCGTGATCATCCAGGGCTCCTCCTGATGTCTTGATGGCCCAGAATTGGAGTCCTGCTTGGGGTTTGTATCCAGCCTGAAGCAGCTCACCATGTTTTCAAACTGATGGACACTGATGAGAAAGACGTGGAGGCTTGATTTAAAATCTGAGCCAAAATTTACAGGGTTTTATGAAATTCATTGGGAGAATTATGTGGGTGAGTCAGGGGATTAGTCAGCATCACAGGAGGTTTATACTCACTGTTTCTTTTTTGAATATTTCATATTTATTTGCGATTATGCATCTGCAGTAACTGAAGGTTTTAAATGTAGATCTGATGCAGGGAACTGTTTTCTACCAGGCCCTCAAGTTCAGATAATACAACAGACACCTTGAGCACCTTACCATGCTGGTAGACATTATGCTTTAGTTATCCATACTCCCAAACAAATGCTCAATAAAGTGGCTCAAACCAGTTGACACACAGTAAGTACTCTGTGGGCCCTTTGTATTCTGGGATTTTTCCCAGCTTCATTCATATCAAAGCCTTACTTCCCAGGCTGAGGCTTTTGGTAGATGTCAGGAAGCACTTCAACTTCATGGAAACCAAGACGAAACTTCTTGATCAGTGCCAATACCCTGAAAAGAAGAAACAGTTGTTTTCACAGCACCCAACTGAGACTCGCAGGAAAAGTACAGGTGAAGTTATTAACATTATTTACTGAAACATCGACTGCTTTGGGTTTGCAAGGCGAGAGGTTGTAACACATCCTCTGAACAGTGCTTTAGGGCAGATTGGAGGCTACAGAGAGTTGCTATTGGAAAGTGACTAGATGGGCCTGGGCTAGCTGGTTAGCATGCTAACTTCATTAGAAGAGAAGATATAGCTGTAATTTTTTTTTTATATCAACAATGGGTCTAATTTCTACAGCTCATATTAAAGGAATGGCTTGTAATGAAAACCCACAGAAAATAACTCTCAGCTCTGTAGTTCATCTGAACTCCACTGATCTTTATTGTGTCTTTTAGCTCATTGTTTTGGTTCCAAGGCCTGCAACTTTACTGCTTTATGCTCAACTCTCACCAGCATAACTTTCAGACACACCAGTCAGTTGTCTTCAATAAGGAGCTCTAAACTATATAAACTATATATAATGCTATAAACTACACTACACTATTTGCTAGGCAAGCACCAAAGACCAGACAGACACAGTTAGCATCTACCTGGTGAGCATGGTGAAGCATTTAGCATCTAAAGAGCCAGATACATGAATCTAAATAAATGTACTAACCTTGCTAACATGTTAGAAGTACCAACTTTTCCAGTTGATAATAGATCAGTGTTGCATTTACAGCTTGTTTCTGCTGCCCCCAAGTGGCTTAATGCTGTAATAGAAGTTGATATGAACTGGAATCATCCTTATTGTTATTAGTTACACCTGTTGTTGTACTGCTATGCTAGTTAAACTGTCCACTGTGTAAAAGGCCCATGGCAACTACATATGTGATTGATCTTTATAAACATTTCCTTATATTTATTTTTTGCTTACTCCTCTTTCCGCTCCTCCTCCTTGCCTGTTTCTCCTCCCACAAACACTCGGACCTTACATCTGGCCCAGCGCTTCCTGCGAGTCAGCAGGTAGGGCAGCAGTAGCGTCAGACCTGGTGAAGCAGATGGTAAAGAGAAAACCTATGGTAATATTCTTGACAGAAGAAAAGAAGCCGGTGAAAAGGGGATTGGAAAGATTATGAGACCTCCGTCATCAGACAGCCAGTATATGTCGATGGTCTTCTTCCCTTGTTTCTTCTGAAATACTGTGCTGGACTGAGGATCTGGATCAATGAAGATAGAAGCTGCAAACAATTTTGTATACACAGAGAACATTTAATGACATCAAAGTGTAGATTTCTGGGTAATGAAGTTTCAATATTCAAAGCGCCTGAAGCCAGGTGTTCAAAGTTGTCCTTGTATATAAAATCAATGAATCCTGATAATATGATCATATATATACATACACGTTGTGCTTGTTTGAATGCAGGAAGGAGCAGAGATGGTGTTTATACTCTCTTGTCCTCCATCAAAGCCCAGATTGACTGAAATAAAAACAAAGGAATTTGCTGCGTACATGGATTTACCAGTAGTCAACTCTTTTAATGATGATGGATGATTTTGGACTGCACTTCCCACCATGCCCCTTGCTAACTCCAAACAAACTGATGTAGATATCACACTTGCACTTGCAGTCAGAATAAAAATTAATTTAGTCTCAATATGCTCTCACCGTGTGATTGAGATGGATGAGAGGTATCCAGTCCCTCCTTCATTCTCAACACGCATACACCATAGTGTAGCTCGAATGCATCACTGTAACACACATATACAGGTATAGGAGCACACACACACACTGTTTGTGCTGGCTGGGGTGGCATTTTCTGTGACCAAGTTTCATTGTGTCATGGTTTTTAATCCTGAATTTTGGATACTGACAGCTTTATTGCAAGAACATGACAAATACTCATATTAATAGATTCAAAGTATACACACACACACACACAGAATATGAAGTATGAATTGCCTCTGTACTCACTGTAGTATTCCTATGTAGTTATGTACAGCCTGAGGAGTGTCATTACACCAGTCTTTCTTGAAACCCATCAGCAGAACATTTGGCTTGATACGGCCCAACCCTGCCCCCTGTTGGACGGATGCCATCACGAGAGGGAGGACAGTCAACACGTGAGGTCCTGTATAACTGATCTCAGTTGTGAGCTGGTTACCAACTGGCTGTGTTAACTCTGGCTTTTTCAATCCAGTTACTTGAACTTGAAGCCATCTATTCAACAGCTTCAGTGTATTTCTTAGCATACAAGACACAACAACATCACATATCTTGATCTGTAACCCTGAAGGTTTGGACTAGTTACCATCAGTCCTGCACTCACTGATTTTATTTTTCTTGGACTGAAATGCTGGGGCTCAATTTGAAGTTTGCTGGCTTTCTGCTGCAGACAAGGTTCAGTTGATTGGGGCAGTTCATTAGAATAGATTAGGTGTAATCCTCACCTGTAGCAGCATGTTAACTCCTGATCGTAGCTCTGCAGCCACCACTCCTCTGTAGAATGACTTGACCTTCCTTTGGTTCAGCCAGGTAACATGTCTGCCACTGCCTGCTTTCTCCACTGCTGCTGGGGAGGGACCAGTCTGAAAAATAAGAAACGCGCTCCTTCCTGTCACAGCTGAAAATTGACAATTTGACATTTAAAAATATGTTTGGTTTGTGTTTTTACTGAAGTAAAAATCAAGCCCAAGATAAAATTATCCAGACAATACTGAGAGTTGTGATAGTAATGTCGAGTTGTACTGACAGTGACCACATTGCCACACATCATGAGACTGAGACTCTTGGTGAAACAGTTGACCAGATCCACCAGAGCTGGACGACTGCTGGGAGGACCTGTCAGCACCAAACACTGGGGTCTGAAAGAAGAAAGAAGCTTAATCAGAAAGATGTTCAGCAGTTTATTTGGCAGCTTCTGCAGACAAGTTTAAGGTATTATACAGATTTGCTATTTCGATGCTAAGTTAAAATTGATCCTTCTGTGAACTTTACTGATTTAATATTTCTCTGTTTTATGTAAAATGTTGCAAGGATTGATCATTAATTTTTCTTTTAAATAAATACATTTTAATTGAATTTAAATAATTGCAAAGTCCATCGCAGCCATATTTGATTTTACATCTAATCCAATTTTGAAATCCATTGAAAAAAATTCCACTCTGGTTTGAACCAAAGCAGACAAACCACAGGGTTGATTACGTGCTCAATGACCTGTAGTTTTTGACATGGTCCTCCACATGGTTGAGGCCCACACACTGGTTCAGAGCGATGTTGTAGGAGCCCGCCTGCACTGACGATCCCCAGTTCACAGCTAAACACAGAGCAGCAAAGTTAAAAGGATGTAGTAAAGTGGATGCAGTTTGATGTGTGTTTGATAGTGTGAGTGTGTGTGAGTGTACCAGGTTTCTTGTAGAGAGAATATCCCAAAAGGAAGACGACAATGCCAAAGGCAATGAGGGCCGCCCACCAATTCAGCAGGAACATGATCACCGCACAACACACAGCACCCAGCAATGACAGCCACTTACTGTAGAACCTGAAGGACGGACGCCAACCTGCAGACACACAAACACACACTGAGCTCTTCTGTGTTTCAATAATTATTATTGCATTTGGGATATTCATCTCTTCCTATGTGTCTCCACATATCCATCCATACGTCATCTTGGAGCTTTGTACCTGGTGAGTTGGTGATTGATGCATGGAAACAGCTGAAGTTGATAAGAGAGTAGGAGGCCAGGAAGAAGTTGGAGATGATGGGGGCGATGGTGTTCAACTCGGCTGGTGGAAAGAAATCATGCAGTAGAGTGAGTAGTAAAGAGAAGCATGGTTCACATTTGTCTTTAAAGGTTGACCTGTAATTCAATCTCTTTATAGTGCTCTTCATTGTTAGTGGCACAGTCCACCATTTCTGCCTATTTGGATGGTCTATCTAGTCTAGACAGGAGGGATTGACAGGAGACGATGCAGCATTGGGTTCAGCGTTACTGTCATTTTTATCTGATTGGTGTCAACCTCGCTCTTTACTGTTGTCCCTCATGATGCTGTAGAGCTACAGTGAGTTACTGTTGATGCAAATCCAACGATTCCCGTGAAACAGCCGCAGGAAAACATCGTGTATGAGGAGGAAAATGTAACAAGCCAACCAACTCCTGTCCATGAGTCCTGTTGTGGTGTGGAAAACTACTTCCACTGTCTGCATTAAATTAGATTACAGGCAATTATTTTTGACTTGATTGTTTGTCTTCATTGTAACAAGCTCCACCAGCTGCTATTCTGTTGTATTTCTGACACAAAGGTGTTGTCGGCTCCACCAGGACCTATGAACAGGACTGAAATCTTATGCAGTTTAAAACTAAAATAATAATTATATTTATGTGTCTTTTTTAACATCATACAATTCCATATGACACATTTGCTCTTTTTGTGTTTTAGTACTTTGTTAAAATTCCTTCTGGAGATTTCTGGTGGTCAGATATTCTCTTCAAAGACTCACCAATGAGAATGAAGCAAGCAGCAATGATGTACGTCAGGAAGTAGCCCCTGAGTGGTTCATCATTCTTGCCGTAACCTTTGCCAAAGAAGCCAATGAGAGGGTAGAGTTTGTCCTTACACAGGCACTACCAGTGCCAAAGATAGAAGAAAGAAAGACAAAGATAGATTAGACAGAAAGATAAAAAATGGAATATTTCTAAGTCACAGCTGAGAAATTGAGTTTACACAGGCAGGGCGATGTATAAGGTTACACTGAAATATGGGAATAAATTATATGTCAACACAATATCGCACGTGTGTGTGTTTACCTGGAAGACTTTGGGAGCAGACACCAGACAGGCCAAAGCCGAGGATAGAGTTGCTCCAAATATACCAGCAGTGATGAGAGGGCCGAAGGCCGACACCATGCTCATTGACTACAGACAGAAATTTACCTTTTAAAATAATCTCTTCCATCAGACAAGAAACTGTTTGTTTGTGTTCAAGGTGACCTACTGTTAATGCAGGAGTGAGTTTTTTATGCAGAACATTGGTGTTTTATTGTAGGCGTCACTGTTTTACTTATGTATTTTCTGTGTCTGGCAGTGATGGAACAAAGAACTGGTTTTGAAATGACAGCAGATTGAGGCAGTCACATGCTTCGGAGCCCTCCAGTGGCAATAGGAGGAGTCTGTTAGGATTCTTCAAAGACTGCAGGACTGCATTACTCTGAATTCATGTGACATGCCGTCGTCTCCTGTGCAGCCTCACTTTATCTCTCAAGGCTTTCTATTGACTAACAAAGGCACATTTAACAAAGCTTGTTTGTGTGTGTTTGTGTGTGTGTGTGTGTGTGTGTGTGCTTGTGTTGACCTGATAGTAGTTACTGATGCCGTAGGTGCATGTGCTATTCTTGATACACTCGCTGAAGTCCCACCCGTATTGACAAGCTAAACCCACACAATCCTTGCTGGATGAGGAAGAAAACAAGGTGTCATTTAACATGCCGGATGCATCCCGCACCACACAAGATCCTGGGGAGGAAACAAACACAATAGACACAAGCATCAATGAATAAGCATGAATATAAATGCACATTAGTCAACCTCAAATCCAATATAAATAAAGAATATATTAAGAAAACATACACCGTGCTCATCATTAGATAAAATATCACATTTGCTGATCAGACTAAATACAGATTTAGGTGGCAAGGTCATATTGTACCAATAGTAGCAGAGATGAGAAGGTAGGACATGGTGGTCCAGAATATAGCCATCAGCGTTCCTCGAGGTATTGCCACTGTGGGATTCTGGGAAGGAGAGGACACAAGACATCAGTATAGAGGCTGTTTCGGGTGCATTTCAACTGAGTTATAAATTCCCACACACATATGTATTGACACAAGGCAGCAGAGGTAGAACAAAGCCAATCGAAGTCAGGATTTTACAAGAAAAAAACTAGTCTGAGAGAAACAAAAACAGACAAAGTAACAAACCTTCAGGTCTCCAGAGATGTTAGCTCCTGCAAGGATGCCTGTGGCTGAGGGGAAAAAAATGGAGAACATGCCAAAGAAGCTGCCCTCTGTCCCCCGCCAGTTGGGCACAAAATTGGCAGCAAAGATGTCCGCTGTTGAAGGTGAAATGGTCAGTTTGTTGGAGAGCTCATCATCCTATCCAAATAATTTATTTCAATCATTTGGTAAGAAAAGTAGTGATTCTTGATTTGTGTAAAGTTACTAAAAACAGTAGCTTCACGTTATGAAGGAAGTGAAGACTCTATCGTTACCTCTGTAGCTAAAAAAACCTTTGGCTTGTTTCTGTGGAGACGCAGGAATGATTGTTCCAACAAAGTAACTGGCAAATGACACCATGATGACAAGAAAGAACAGGATCTGGGCCTGTGGATAGCAGAATATACAGTAAATATATGGATGCAGACATTTACATGCAGGAAGGAACTAGACCAAACCAATAAGTACACTTGGTTAGTCTTTCTGTAATTTTTTTTAGCAGGGCTGATGGTATAAGGGGAATTTTAGTATAGCCACTAGTGTAGTGGTAGGAACTGGGGGTAGGAACTAACTGACACAAATTGCATGTCTTTGGCCCACAAATGGGGGCTGTCACATTTCACATATGGAGTTTGACCGTATTTATTAACCACCATGAAAGTTAACTATGGTCTCATGAATGGATGAGCTAACCTTGGATTCCCACGCCATGCCAGCCATTGAGATGCCTAGTAGACATGTGACAGTGATGACGCCTATGATGCGAATGTCATTGGTACGGTCCACCATGACAGCTCCATTTTCCTAAAGAGGAAATTTCACAAGGGAGGGACAAACATAAAGAAGCATAAATAGCCAACTATGAAAGTTGGTATCTTTGTAAAAAAAGGGGTCCAAAGAAAGCATCCTACTCACACGCATGAGTTCGGTCACAGTCTCAGCGAAGCCCACGGTGTGCATGGCCACAGCTACAGCATTGGCAAAGGCAAAGATCAGACCGATGGATCCACCCAGCTCTGGACCCAGGCTACGACTGATCAGGAAGTAGGTCCCACCTGAAGAGGGGGAGCAAGTAGCAACAATCAATGGCAACCAAAATCTAGAGGTCTACTTGATAGTAATTCTTTCCTTGTTGACAGTTGTTACACAAAGTCATCAGAAATACTTTGACAAAGGTTCACACATGTTTAAAAATTCTTTAGACAGTGGCTTTTTTTTTTTTGGCTGAATTGCAACAGCAGGGCCAGCCCTACATACTTGAATGTCCGTGACTAACTGACTGAATGAGTGATCAAGTTGCACCAGTGTTCAGCTAAATGCCATGCCATGTTGGTTGAGCTGGCTGAGTGTCCCCATTGGCTGTTGCTCTTTCAAAATAAATTGGCAAGACCAGTATCTTGTAATGAGAGCGTTTACAGCCTGATGTGTTTCCAACTTAGTGCTTAATTAAATCTAGTGAAGTTCTGGACAATAATTCAACAGAAAAGAGTTGCCAACAGGGGTACTGTATAACAACTCTTTGGTATGACAGTGTTGTTTCCTGTGTTGTGTATTCATACATGCACATACAAAGTTCTGTAAATATGAATTAATATTTCCTTCCATTTTCACTTTTAGTGACCATTGGCAGTCCGTGGGCACAAGTGTATGTGTTACTCAGACCTCCTTTGACTTTGCCGTTGGTAGCGATGGCTGACGTGGAGAGGCCAGTGATCCCAGTGATCAAAGAGGATAACAGGATAATCACCCAGGTCAGACCTGATATGGATACATAAACAGAAAAATGACTGTGAGCCAGACAGTGGCTTGCACAGAATAAATACATTTAAATTAACAGGAAAAATTTATTTTTAATAGACTTACCGATACCAGCTTGAGCTGTAATCCACGGCAGTCTCAGGTACAAGATCACCCCCCAGATATTTAACATGCAACGGATCTACAAGAAAGACAGACAGAAAGACAGACAGTTACAGTTTTTAAAGTAACATTATAAATGAATAAGAGTTGAAGAACTGCAGATATTTAATAGATCAATGGTAAAACTGGGTAGCATTGGAGAGCCATGGCCCGATATTGTGCAATTATTTTAAAAGGGTTCCTGATAAAAATTGTAATTGGAACATAATAAATATATATATAATTTTATATTATTATATTATATTATATTATATTTATAGAAGCATTTAAGCGGCTGCTGTTAAGGCTTTATACCTGCCAAAACTTGTACGTACCATGACTCCCTGCACCCAGCCGAAGCGAGTAGGCTCTGAAGGTGGCTCCGTTTGCTCACCCTCATCTTCCTCAGAGCTGGCTCCTCCATCCATCTGTTCACCTGTTGTCTCCTCGTACATGGGAGGTTTGGAGTCATCCTAACAAAGACGAGCATGGTTAATTTCATTTATTCATAAAGGCCAAATTCCATCTCAGAAATGTACCTGGATGAATATGATGCCCTCGGTTCAGATAGGAATAAAACCCCAAAAGCAATTTTCCATGATATGTTTTGTTTGTCTTAATTTAAAATCTCAACCTTCGATGGAATTTATTTTTTGAGATGCACATAAAAAAAAACAAAAAAAAACCTGTGCTCAGTTGTTCCTCTGTATTTTGCTGAGGCATAATCAACATTATGGAGAGCTAACAAACAGAGACACTTGATGCCTTTCTAATTTCACACATACAGAGTTATTACATTTAAAATAATAGTTCATGAAAGGACAAACAAAAACTACTGTGACTTCTGAATTTCTGGTTGAAATTGGTGAAGCAGGGTTTGTTTTTTTTTTCGAAAATGAACATGGCAGCTCTTTTTCAAACTATTTAAAACATATTCATTGGAAATTTGATGTGCCTTTTTAATTAAACACCTTAATCATCACATATTTCTGTTACTCTTATTATAATTTGGACAATCTGAATGGAGCATACATGTTTGATAAACAGCAGACGATCCTCACCTCGGGGTTGGCGTACAGCTGGTACAGAGATGGTCTGAAGCGTCTCCGGCGGCCCCACACTTCTGTGTTGGCGTAGAAGTCATAGTGTGGCGGGGAGTCCAGAGTCTCGTAGCCAGTCAAAGCATCAGATCCTGCTCCACTGCTCCCATCACTGTAACACTGATAGTAACCAGACTCACTAAACCCTCCACTGGTTGCATTCCCATTGCTTACTGACAGAGGAACTGTGGGTCTGTGAGCAGCCAGACGAACACTGTCGCTGGCAACTGGCATCTCCATTCAGAATGACAGGATGGTTTGCACTATGTTTTAAGTAGATTGTAACCACACAGATAAAGTGATTGTCGCAGTTTCTTTTTCTTTCAGTAGCTGATTTATCGTACAGAAGTCAGTACGATTGTCGAGGTGATGGAGCCATTCTGCAGTTTCAGGTGAGTTGTGAGGGTTGGGTTTATATTTGACTTTAGCAAAGCAGGAACAGCCCAAGGCCATGTAAGAAGGCTGGTTCAGTGAACAGTAAAACAAGGCTTATTACAGGAACTATTAAACCAGTCATGGACAATTTCACTTCGTAGGGTCGACCAAAGAAATCATTTTGGACTGCGCTGGGCTCTGAGTTACACCATTCCACTTAGTCATTTATAAAATGTCCTTCTGAAGCACTTTCTTTCCCCAGAAGCTCAAATCCTGCAGATTTATCAGAAATCCTTTTGTTATTTTTAGACCTCCAATTGATATTATGTCTTGTGCTTGTCCTGGCTGTTGAGTTTGGATTAGTTTGCATGAAGGTGCATTTTGTTCTAGTGGTATAATCAGAATTATTAATGATTAATATCTGCTGGGGTTTTTTAAGTTAGGATTGAAGTTTTAACAGCATCATTACACATACTGATTGACCTGTTAGATAACCTTGCCTGAGACAACACAAGGGCACAGTCGATGCCTCTTAAATTGTATTGTATTATAATTTATTCTTTTGTACTTTAGGAGACAGTTTTAATGTTTAATGTTTTAATGACTGTAGAAAGAAAGTTTTGCGATACACAGTAAGATTGGACAATAGAAAGCTATAAAAGAGTCAGATCAAAAAAGAATAGTGAGCTAATTGTTGTTCACAAACTTTGTATGTTCACAAACTTTGACTAGCCTCACTGCCCTGGCTGCAGCGGTACAATTACACAGCAGCCTTGACGATGAAAGACAACATTTCTACTGAAAGGTGTTGGCTCTTTCCTTTGAACCGCTTCTTCAGTTTTCAGACACTGTTAAATCATTAAACTACCTCTGCAACCCTGTAAAACCTCAGGCTTGAGATTAAACAACTGAATTTCAAGTACCTTGAAAACTTGTTGCTTGGAAGGAAAAACAAACATGGCTGTCCATGAACCCCTACTCACATTTTTAGCCTTTCTCTCTGGTTTTTTTGCTCCTATATTTTTATGCAAATCTCAGGTCACTGCTTTATCCTTTCAGGTTCAGCTAAAATGTAATAATGGGTCACTTGAAGCAGTACAAACTGCTTAATTGTGTGAGACTTTTGTTAATGCAGCTATTTACGACAATGCTTGACCAACACACAGGCAAATACACACAAACACAAACATGAACTAAGTATATTTCATCACAGCAGTGGATACAGAGCTACAGCTTCTAGTTGAAGGTGTGCACATATCGGAATAACACCAACAAATACATAGTCAGTCAGTCAGAGGTCATTTGCCCTGAGGAGATACTAAAGCAACAGAGGACATATTATGAGGTGTATTACCGTAAACAGCACAGATGAGCTGAATAGTTTATACCAAGCAAAACAATGTAGGCGACAAATTAAGGAAAAACTTACATGCAAGTACAAGTTTCTTAGTAAAGTGCTGAACAAAGATGCTTAAAGTCAAACCACAGCTGAGGGGTTTAATTATTCATAGACCATATTTATAGGTAATTTCATTGCTTTTACATGCATAAATATCCTTCATTAAACACTAAAAAGACAAAAATTTACACAAAAATTAATGTAAAATTAAAGCTACCCAACAATGTTTGTCAACAGGATTATGCAGAAAGTGCAGAACTGAACTTGGTGGAGAGATGAGGATCAAGAAATAGTAAATTTACATTTTTTTCTTTGAAGTCTGGTGTGTGTTCCTGGACCTTTTTGAATTCTCAAAGTGTTTTTTTCCTTTCAGTTTGTCACCAATCTGTGTGTCTGCAGGGCAGGCATGTGAGTACAGACTGTGTATAGAAGTGGATGTAAACTGAAGTCAGATTGTATTGAAGTCTATGTGAAAATGGCCCTACTTCTCACATGATTTGTTACCTCAGTTTTCCTAATGAGTTTATGGTCTTAGGATCTAGTTTCAAATCTCCTTCAAAACAACATAATTAAAATTTTTTAAATTATGGTCCCATTCAGAGCATAATAGACCATAAAAAAAATGGTGCTAGAGAAAGCTTCAAAAAAATTCAAATTACAAACTGGAGGTTTCAAAATAGTAGTTCACAAACCAGTAGGTGACGTGATTGGTTGCAATTGGTTGCAATTGGGGCTTGAGTCCTTTTGATTCTGTCAGCTCTAATATGCATTTGTGAGCTGCAAAAATCGATTCATATAAAAGAAAGTAAGACTAAATGGAAAATTATATATAAAAAAAAATACAGGAATAAAGAATAGTGTCATAAAAAAGAAATAGCCACATTAAAAATAGTTTTCCATTCATCTAGTGTTCACATGATTTGTGAGCAATTAGTACATTTTGTGCAAAACAACCTTTACATGCAGTAGAACTGGGCCAAAATCAGGTATTTAAGGTTTGATGTCAGGGAGTTGTCTTCCCCCTGGACAACACCAAGGCTCAAGGCTGGAGGACAGCAGTGCTCTTAATGAACTTCTTTCCAGGGTCTTCGTGAAGGTCCTCAGTCTCTTCAGCTGCTTTCTTTCCCTCCACTGTCTCTTTAGAGAGATGTAGAGCCACAAAGAAAGGGAGGTTCAGTCTAAACTCAGCTGAGGCTCAGGCTGGAGAGTCCTGCACACTGAAGGGCGTGAGTAGCACTCAGGAGTCTCTTAAACTGGGCACCTGACTTTGCTTTTGAACAGGTTATAACATACTCAGCTATGGCTTTGCTTCCTACTTGTGATCAAGTTTTCAATTAAACAATTTGAATATTGCAATACATACTTATGACTTTTGCTAGGAATTCAAGCCGGGGAAACAATGAGCAAACACACAGATGTTTTCGAAGAGAAATAATTTGAATTGAATCATTTCCTCTGTGAAAAAAATCTCTTTTAAGTGGATGAAAATCAAAGGAAGGGGGTTTTCTTTTCAACAGTGAATGAAAGCACAATAGGAGTCAGCTACAGTTCAATAACACCCCATCAGAGAGAGAAAGGGAAACATGCTGTTTTGACTTTTGATTGGAGAGTAAATCTTTACAGCTGTAACACCATCTAGCTCTACAGCTTAGAAACTTTTAATTCATGGCACTGCAGAGGGGAGGACAGATGGACAGCCTGCCACTGAATAAGTACCACTTTCACTTCTGTTCATACAATGTAAATCATTTGAAGGTCATTGACAGAAACACAAGGTCCCCTGCTGTGAGTTGATTGAAAATAAAGGTTGAATATTGAAATTTGTTATTTTTTGTGCTGTGAAAATGTAAAACTGAGTTCACCCAACACCCACAGCAGCACTGATGACACAGTTTTTTCACCAAGACGCAAACAGTTTTCTAGGAGATTTAAATGTCAACTTTATGGGATACATAAAACATAGAAAAAGGTTCAACCTACCCATGAACAACAAAAGAAAATGTTTTAGTAGCTGAGTTTTAAGAATGCATTTACCACAGGACCACTGCTACCATACCTGTACAATAAAACTAAAACACAAAACTACATTTTCAAAAGGTTTTGGCTTTTCAAAAACCTGCCTATGACCATTATCACTGGTTATTTTCTGTTGAAAACAATACAAACAGATTTGTCCTTGAATTTATTGCTTCGCCTGATGTAGGTCTGTCGTCCCTGGTGCAATCATCCACAAACAATGTGATTTTCATTTGCACATCACAGGTTTAGTCATAACAAGGTTTTAATATATCATACAGCATATTAATCTGGAAATGGCAAGCCTTGAATTCTAGTTACAAAAGTTAAATGGTTTCAGAATTAAGGTAAAATACAACCAGCTACTTGATGATAGTGCTTCTTTGTATGTCTTGGTCATAGTACAGAACTTTTTAGCCTTTAGCTTCAACATATTGTGATGCCAGTGATTGATGCCCTGAGCACCGCCAAGATACTAATTAACAGTGGTTTAAACCACAACAGCTGTTTTGTCCTTGGGGTATAACACAAAAATCAGGAAAAAAAAGATTGGTTCTACAACCCTTCAAGTCCCCGGCCTGAGCAGGTGTCAGATAAACTTGATCCAGGTTCACTTCCAGTTTCATGTCAATGTCTATCAAAAAGAAATAGCAGCCAGACTCTTGTTTATGTGCACAGAAGTGACATGGCATGAGGCAACTTCAACAAACACGTAATGGCAGCGATCCAACCAGCATGTATTTGAGCCCTTTGAAGTGCTCACACCTCTCTCATGGGACCGCCTCTATCAGCTGGAGCTCCTTTGATCACTGATTCTTTTGAACACATGCCTTCACTATCTGCAAGTTTCTACCAAGTTATGCTGTACAGTGTGGCATGAATTTAATCCATGTGCATCACAAGCAAGTTATGACAGGTGTGACAATGTATTTGCTTCTGCCCAAATAAAGGTTTTTCTGATTTATGATTATGATATATGCTGATTGATCAAAAATATTTGGAAAGGACTTCACGAAGATGCAGATCTTTAGTATAGAATAGCTCTGCCTTTTGGGAACTATGCTGATTCACTTTCTTTCTCAGAAGATTGTAAAAATGGCTGTGGCTTTACTGGGGTATTTCTTGGCCAGACAATAGCCTCTGGGAGTCTCACTGTGTGGCAAACAGAAGAGACTCCAGGAAGTCAATGTGCCCCACTAAGAAGTAGTTTTACAGAGCTTGTTGTTCTTACAATCTTAAAAAAGGATAATGTGTTAATCAATGAAAAGCAGTAGTGGAAAGTTTTAAACTGAGCCCAGCTAGCTGTTTCAAAGTGGTATTGATCTTCTCATCCAACACTTACAGGAAGCATGCAAATATGAGTCTCAGCAGATCAGTGAGTCAACTGATGAGAATAGCGTAACAATTTAAAGAATCAACACTTGGACAGACTTTAAAAGGCACTTTAATGGAAACAAGTTGGCTGGAGAATCTCATTTATACTCTGCTACAGTTCAGGCTGAAAACCCTGTAAGGAAGAAAAGTTAAAATTAGACAATAAGATGAGACTCATATTAGCATATTAATGTAGGCTGGATCAGTATAATAAACCACCTGTGCTCTCCTTCCCAGTGGCTGGTCTGCCTTACCCTAAGGATGTCAAGTGGTGCTGTGAATACAGACAGACACACAAGTGCTTTGATAGGAACACTGGTTCGTGTGGACTAGAAGTGAACAAATCTGACATTTGTATGTGCATAGATTTACAACCCATTGCTGCTGGGAACGGGAGACTGGTAAATTTGAGGTTGACACAGCTATTGAACAGAACAACTCTCCTTGCTGGACATGCAATAGTTTCCCATGACTGCCAGTGTTGGATAAAGAATTGATAGTTGGATAAACCTTTTGAGAAGTTTGAGACAAAGGGTTTTATGGTTACAGTTTCCCAGTACAATGACTTATTAAAAAGCCATTAGTAGCAGGATACAATAAAAAGGTCTTAGCTCTTTTACAGGGATGCTTGTTGCCTTGATCGCTGATTGTGCTGGGAAGCTGGTCAATGCTGTCCTTCGAGATCAAGCGTCGAGTTGCAGAGCAATTAGGTGGAATAGAAGGAACTAAAATATTAGGAACCACACCCCTTACAGTAAGGAAGATCAGAACGAGAATTGAAGGAATTGGACTAAGTTAGTTACAGCCCAAAGAATTTTGACTAATGATTAAGTTTGTATGCATTATATGGATTTAGCTTATTAACAGACATTGCATAGTAGTTACTGCTCTGGTCACTTATGGGCTGCTGTAGTTGCATTTGGCCATCGTGATATCCATTACTGGCACTGACAGCATAGTTATTTGTGGTCTGGGCACTTGTGGGCTGCTGTACTTGTATTTGGTTGACAGAATACTCAACAGGACTAACAGCATAGTAGCTATCAGTACTCTGGTCACTTGTAGGCTGCTGCAGTTGCATTTGGCCAACATGATATCCATTACTGGGACTAACAGCGTAGTAGTCGTCGGTGCTCTGGTCACTTGTAGGCTGCCACAGTTGCATTTGGCCAACATGATATCCATTACTGGGACTAACAGCATAGTAGTTGCCGTCGCTCTGGTCACTTATAGGCTGCTGCAGTTGCACATGTTGTTGACCAGTGTTTGCTGTCACTTGTGGAGCCTTGTTAACTTGTCCAGTGACAGAACCATAAGTCTGCAACTTTTCAGTTTGCCTTTGTTTTTGAGGATAAGATGTATATTGGCCTACTCCACTGTCCATGGAAAGAGCTTGGTTGATTTTGGGTATATAAGAATCCTGTGTCTGACTTGGGTAGGTTTCAATTGTGGAGCTAAGCAGCCCAGTGACTTGGTCATGGGTCACTGAAATCAAAGACTCAAGTTTTGCAGACAGTGGACTGGGCTTGCCAACATGCGTTTCCCCCTTGCTCAGCCCAGAGTAACCATCATAGTAGGCTGATGGGGCAGCAAAATAGTTCTGTCCCTCACCTCCATCTGATACATCTTCCACATCAATAAAAAGCTTTGTGTAACTTGGATTTCCTTTCATTTGTCCTCCAGTGTCCTGTCCAGGGAGTGTCATTTGGCTTTGAGACTGAGTTGACAGATCCTGGAAATTGGGTGAAGAATGCGAAGCAGTGAGATAAGTATTCGACAATACATCTTGTCCACTCTGACCTTTGCTGTACTGATAAGCTGAAGACAAATCACTTTGCCCCAAATGCACCATATCGCCTGTTGGATAGTGAGGAAGTTCATATTGGGACGGAGCAACAATGGGAGATGCAGAATGTATTGGACTTGAATATGAATCAGTCTTTACATTCTGTTCGTAGCCATCAGAAGCAAAGGTAGGTCGAGTGCCGACTGGCTGCCAGGTCTGATGTCTGACGTTTCCGCCGGGTTTGACCGGAACAGCACTGTAATGCCCACTCTGAACCTCTTCGTATTGTGATGGTGTCAAAGCAAGACCGATCTTTGTTGGGTAAGGTGAAACTGTCTGACCACTTTCCCCTTTAGTAGGTTTTATCTGAGGATTGTAGTATCCACTGTACACATTGTCAGACTGTTCAGGATACTGATAGACCGGTAGAGATGGAGTTTCAACTAGCTTTTCAAATACCTGACTCTGTCCATGGATTCCCCCCTGCCCAGGATATGTGCCAACATACCCAGGGAAAAAGGTAACTGTTTTGCTTTCAGTATGTTCTGTGTTATCAGGCTCATACAGCTGCTGTTCCGTTTGTTGCTGCATCTGATTTAATAAAGGCCATTCTGATTCTCTCTGGGTTGAACTTGTTTGTGGTGTTGATGGCTGTGTGTAACTGTTCTGAACAAAACCAGAAGTTCCCGGTCTTTGTATATTCGTAAAATAGCCGCCATCATTGCTTGAGGGTTTTGGAGAGTGAGCAGTGGATGGAATGGGGACAGATAAACTGAGTTCAAAGCTTGGCTTGGAAACTTCATGAACATTTTTTCCTGCATTTGGATCTTTTGTGGAACCTTTGCCCAAAAATTCATCCGAACCAGAAGGTTTGTTGAAACTGCTGTGGAGCTGAACACTGATTGGCCTGTATGATTGTGAACTGTGACTGGCACCATCACTCCCACCATTGTTTACGTCAGAACCTTTAGTGGTTTGACTGGTTTCTTTGTTGCCCAGGGAGCTGGAAAAAGGAACCTTTAGACTGAACTCAAAGCTTCTGGGTATGGGCAATGGATGATTTCTCTCCGATGGACTCTGGGGCAGGCTGGTGTGTTTTGGGTTCTGGGTTTGATGGTACAGACTGGGTTGATTTTGTGGCTGGGAATAGCTTAAAAAACTTCCTTGAGGCTTTTGCCAGGGATTCACCCAAACCTGATCGTGGACATTGGGCTGTTTCTTTCTTTGGGCCTGCCTCAGGGTCTGGATGCGCTGGAGAGGACGACGAGTCCCAGGGTTATATCTCTCCTGTGGTTGCTCCCTTAAACCCTGCCATGCTTCAGGATAAACAGAAGCTGTGGCTATGAGAGAACAGAGACACTTATGTCAAGAAAACATTAACTGACAGTTATGGAAAAGTAAACTAGTTACTCAATGAGAAAAGAGTGTGGGGTGGGGGCTGTCACATCAAATTGTGCCCATTATCTTTTAGTTATGTGCACCGTAAAATTTATTGGCAAATGTAATGTGGCCACATAAAACGAGATTGAACAAGTAACTAATGTATACAAGACAGTACCAATGGGGCCCAGTGCAGATGTTACTTGTATGTAATGATTCAAAACAGTTATAAATCATTGGTTTAAACTTCTAAAGGATTCTCTAGTTGAAGAAACAACTGTACTTGAGAAAGTTTCATTCAACTTAGACCTTGAGTTGTCTCAACTGATTAGGTAAAAGGGAGGCAGATCTGAGCTGACTGTTTGATATCTTGGTTTAAAAAAAAAAAAAAATCCATTCTTCATTTTTCACTTACAGCTGCCAAACTCCTTCTGTACCAGAGTCAGCACAAAGACAACAGACAAGGCTGGCTATTCACAGTGACTATTGTATAGGAGATTCAATACTAACCTTCACGTTTCGTGGTTTCATTATTGTGGAAAAACAATTGATTTAGAAGGCTAATTTACACATCTTAAACAAATTTTAAGATAACCCCCCCTTTTTCTTTTATTGCATTAAAAAAAATTGTTAGACTATTGTGTTATTATGCAGCAATTTTGAAACAGGTCTACTCTGTGTTTGCATCTTACTCTAGACTACTTAAAATACAGCCAGGCATGAGTCATGCTTACCTTTTGGAAAAGCTGAGGAGTTCTCCAGCTCACTCAACAAGCAAATTAGTAATATGCTGTGAAGCAATTGCAAATTAAAAAACACTTGATGGCACATTATAAGATCCATATACACAGAAGGTTATGTCTTAAAAAATGATTTTCAAGTGCTAGATGCTTCATAAAAGCACTGTTTCAGATGTTGGAAGTCGGTTTCAAATATGAATGTGTTACCTTGGGAGTTGGAGCCAAGTAACCATGACTGCTACAGGGCCACTCACAGTCTGCTGATGACTACTGTTGCTGAGCTGGACTGTGGACACTGACTTTCCCTGTCAGACTTGCTCTTGTGTTGTCAGTTTGTCTCGCCGGCCCCCGGGAAACTCCCAGGTGTGATCAATGATGTATTCTGAGGAAGAGGACAGACCCACACACACACACACAAACACACACACACATACACACACACACACACACACACACACACACACACACACACACACACAGACAGGTGTGATCATTTGATGTGATTACCCAGGCAAACATGATTGTCAGAGAGAGAATGTGATCAGTGCGAATGAATTGCATCTCAAACATTTGATTGTTGTGGTTGAGCGTTGCATTATCACAGGACATTTTTGGGGTCAGCTGCTCCATCTCACACCAGAGTTTCATTACTTATGCACATTGTTCAGTCTGGTCATGGCAGCTTCTCCTCAGTGAAAACAGAAATACCGTAGCGCTACAGGTCATGCATATTTCCTGTCTCGTATACCTTTATTTTGATTTTCCCCCCCACATTTGTCACCATATTTCTATTTTAGGCTACATTATGCATGCACATTGCGCCTCAACTTCTGTATTTTGTTCGTGCAAGGGAAACTGTCTGACTTCTTTCCAAAACTTCCACCACAGCAAATCCACACTGACACCTCTCTCCACAGGTATTACACGAAATACTATAAGCTACTGCAGAAAATGTTCTAGTAAGTCATGAAATGAAACTTTTTAAGCAGATTTTATTTATCCCATGGCAGAGGTAAATAAGGTTAGTATTAAAAGACATGGATCGGGAACATTGTCACCATGTTGGTTTTTCAAAGCCAGAAGAAATTATATTTGGAGGAGAGGTGGAGCTGAGGAGGAGTGAGGGGTGGATCTGACCTGGTCTGCTCACTATCCTGATTGAGAGCAGGTTGTCAGGCAGGTTGCTGTTTCTGTTACAGTCTGTCAATCAGACAGTAGCCACGCCTTTAAAAAATAAGGTCATGTTGTAGTGAAGACGACGTGAAACTAGAGACTGAGACCATAAACCATAAGGAAAATGTTTAGTGAGCTAATAAATCAAGAGAGAAGTAGACTTCAATACAATCTGACTTCTTTTTACTCTGCCCCTGATGGTCAGCAGTGACCCAGAGTCCACAGGGTTTATATACAGTGTATGATGTGCTCGTTGTGTCAGACCTGGTTTCTAGGCAACTGCAGACTCCGCCCTGATGATTTACCTGTCAGTCATCACCAATGAAACCAGCCTGTATATATACCTGTATTCACCACTCTGCCAGGATGTTGCTTCACCTGTGTTGGCATTAGTCTGCTCCTGACGTGACTTTACTCTGCTTCAGTTTCAAACGCCTCATCTCGCTGTTCCTGGTCTGCCCGCGTGCTTGTCCTGTGTCTCGCCATCTTGCAGTCATCTGCTCAAACTCACCGTACCTCTGCACTCCTGTCTCGCCCCCCACCAACACCTGGATACACAGATGGACCCCGGGATCCCTTGTCCCCCTTTATTCTGCAAGCGTCTGCCTGTTTCTGCATTGGGGTCCAGTGAAAACACCAACACATCATTTGTCACATTATACTATAGTATAATATAACTTAGCTTTCATTTGATGGCTTTTACCTGGATATAAGTCATCAGTAGACATAATGTTGCTTAAATTTACATATGCACATACAGCCATAGTAGCACTCAGAGCCAGGAATATTTTACTCAAAACCTCAGCATAAAACATAGTGACACCATCCAAGACTGTGGAGAACATAATTTCTACTCTGCAGTATATTGTTGCTATATCGCACCTGTTGGTGTTTTAGGAGAAAATAAAGGAGAAGCATTTTGGGGTGGTGCATCAGAGGGCCAGGCCCTCAGATGTTATAAAACTACATTTGCATGCACGGTAGCATAAAGCGTTAAAGACTGAACCTTTGCTTTCTGCCACGACGAGCTGAGCGCTCACTGCTCCAACCTAACGATGATGGATCACTTTAAGGTGTTTGTTTATTTTTTACTTGTTTATTTATTTGCCTGTTTATTTACTCCCGAGGGTGCGGGGCAGCGACAGCAAAATGGATTTTAACAAGCACAGCGCCACCTGCCCACCTACAGTACAGTCCCCACTGGATAATAAGAATGACAAATAGGGCCCCTATTGAATTGCGTTCATTTTGATGGACGCCTTCACTCCCATCAGAGCCTCATTTCACGTCCTGCCTCTCGCAAGTGCTGAGAATGTGAAAATAGTGAATATATGGAAGCATATTTCTGCCATGAAAATGGTAAAAGAAAGATGAAAAGTTATGGATGATAAAGAAAAAAATAAAAACTCATTGAGTCAAAATTACTGCATGTTTAAATTTTGATCTACCAAGTGAAACAAGAGACAATAATAATGACAACTTTCCCAATTGGAAACAAGTTTAGACAATAAAAACACTGGTTGGTTTGAGAAAAGATCATGGTTTCAGGTAAAAGCAAGTAAAGTCAACACATTGTGTTTTGTGCTTGAAGTAGCTATGGTCTTCTGTATTAGCCCAAACTAAGACCATGATCTTTCCCTAAGTGCCAAAGCATAAGTTGAATGACAATAAAAGACATTGCCAGTGAATATTTATTCCCCTTCATGATGAATGCAGCATTAGCTGATATTGTCCTTTTTCTTCCTCACATTCCTCTTCCTTGTCAACCTGAGGAATCTATAACCACGATGCAACTCAGTTCACACAATTCAGTTTCAGGTTTGGGGTGCGTTATGCTAGTGGTGGCCTCAAGCAAGTGGGCTACACTCACGTTATCCTAAATCCACACTCCACTTCAGTCCCAACTGTCATACACAGGCAATTTATCAGATCTTTTTATTGCAGCTGCTTGTGGAGCCACGAGGCTTCATGCAAATTGTTTGCTGACCTCTAAATAGCTTTTGATGTGCAGAATTGGTGGGATTTCACTTTAACTTAATTTTAAAATCATTTTTTTTCTATTTCTTGATGCAAGTACTTTTATGCGCCAACAATTTCATCTTTTTATTTCATCTTTGCTACAAATGTTTTCGCTATAAGAGTATGGTCAATGTCATAAAGAGCACAAAGGTCTGGTCAGGGATCATGTTTCATCTTTATAGATCAAGACTATCCAACTTCAAATGTATTATTTAGATGAACTGAGATGTTGAGAGAATTGTTCATTTATTTAGCATGTTGAGAAACTAATCAATCGAAGAGTTTCATAGTGATGGATGACACCGTGCTGCAGAAACAAAGGGAAAGCTGAAGCTGCAGCACACCAGAATCTAAAGCTCTTTTAGTTTAGTTCACTTTTTCTCAGCATCAGCAGCAGCTTAGTTACTGATGCACAACAGACATTTGTTTGGTCTTTGCTCCACCTGAATGTATTCCCCTGCCCCCCCCCCCCCCCCCAATTGATTCCTCTGTGTGTTGTGTCATCCTGCTATGGATGAATGATGCCTCTCTGACAACCAGTCAATACCTAATTTTGTTTCATTCACAGGTGCCTCCTCATGCTGTGTGTGTGTGTGTGTGTGTGTGTGTTAAAGTGTACGTCTGTGTGATTTCTGTTTGTATTTGTTTACGTATTTTGGTGAAGAGCACACCTTGGCTCCCTTGTTAATTACTCCAGTGATTAAGACCTCATCCTCACACTTGTGCAATTCTGCCCAGTGTATGTGTGTCAATGTGTTTGTGTCTGCGTGTGTGTGTGTGTGTGTGTACGTGCGCGTGTGTGTGTGTGTGTGTGTGTGTGAGCTTGAGCTCTTGTGCCGTTACATAGGTGCAGAGCTGTCACGAGCTGCAGCACAGCACAGTAAGCGGGACTGAGGGGGTGTTACACTGGAATAAGGATGACAAAGAGCCACCTGTCAGAGCTCAGGCTTTTTTTCAGAATGTCATTTCACACCGAATGGTTAATCAGCTCGGCGGTGTGCGAATAGGAAGGCTGCAGGATTAAGGGGTCTTCAAACTTTTTAATGTCAAGTATCCTCTCGCTGAGGCAGGGAAGGCAGGAAAATAATACGGTGTGGGACACCTGCCTGAGACAGGGAGATTTTAGCATTATTAGATTTAGTGCAGCACACAAAGAGGTGTGTGTTCGAGAATAATGAGGTGGAAACAACAGGGAGACCAGAGCTCTGTTCTTTGCAGAGAACCTGTAGGGGTAAAGTGAAACTCGAAACTTGCTGAGATACTGAGAATCTGTAAAGTGGATGACCCTGACCAAATGGCAACCAGCCACCTCAGCTGACAAGACACTGAAATGTCACAAAAAGTGCAGTTCAACTTTTGGATTATTTTTTTCTCTTTGTCTTTCTGATCAATATCAATATAATATCTGCTTAACGGCCACGATGACATATTTGCTCACTTATCTTGTTCTCGAGTAATAGGATCCCACACAAACACCCTGGGAACTGTTTTGGTTATTTGCTGTTGACATCCATAAGAAGATATATTGAAAAGCGATTTAGATGTAATTTTATATTTACTTGCTCAGCCTATCGTCTGATTGGCTGACTGTTCTGGATGATCGGATAACAATAGTGGATTTAATTAAACCAAATCAGACACGGTTGGATGGTGGGTCCCGGTGAGCTGGGCATGACTAAAGCATGACTCACTGCTTTGTTGTGACATCACAACGTTACAGAAGTCTTGACGGCTCATTCAAAGGCTCGTTTTCTGAATATAGTGTGTATTTCTCTGGGAACTAAGCACTTTGCTACTTCAACAGTGTCCATATAGAACTTTGGCCTGCTTTATAATCAAAGAAGACATGGAAATCTCACTTTATATGATATGGGACCTTTAAGAGAATGCTGGATTTCTTTTCTATAGGCTCTTCTTACTGAGTGGTTTGAAGTGGGTGGAGAATTAACAGGATTTGTTGTTCAGTCACTGTCAATCAAATTTTTGTCAAATACTGTGTCATGACTCGCTAACTAGCTGCCTTCAATATTTATGCTAAGCAAGTCTTACAATGTTGGATAGATCCATGCTAGCTGCCTTCATTTACACTAAGCTAACAATATCCTGACTGCACTTTAAGTACAGACATAACTATTTTGATTTCACTCTCAAAAGAAAGGAAAATAAACACAATTTACTGAATATTAAACTATTGATTTAAGTGGCATTAACTCTGTCTAATAAGCACTAGATACATGAACCGTGAAAAATCAGACTAATTAATGGGAAAATACTTCAGCTCTTTCTCTTGAAAAAGACTCTGTAAGTTATTTTTGTCAAGAAGGTTGTTGAGAACGATTGTACCATTAGGGAGATAATAAAACATCCCTCCAGATACAAGCTTCACTCATACGAGTGGGTTCACTTCAGCTGCTCGATTAGACCTTCTCAAGACTTCAGGGGCATATACAAACCGAAGTTGTTCTTATTAGTACATCGAGCATTGGTGCATCAACATAACTCCCAACAATGACCCATCAGCTTCTACCTGACTATGAGTCTAATCAGACAAAATAACTGTGTGGGCGTGCAGAGCCTTTAAAGTATGTCCGCATGCTTAATCTGATAAACTAAATTATGATTTTATGATAGATAATAATAATAGGGAAACTCAAATTCCCACTTTATGGCATCCTTCTGTTGTAACAGGGAAAAATCCATCACAATATGGACAGGGTTTTAAAACCTGCAGGAACCTCAATAGCACAGGAAGATACAATATTTTAGCCTTGGCTTTGTAGATATTTCAAATTGTATTAACACGGATGATAAAAAAAAACAAACAAAAAACCTCAACCCATTTTTGTAAAGTGAACAATGAAGCAAAGCTCTCACATTGTGTGGACTTGAAACATGTACCGACAGTAACACTGTCAGAGAAAATAAATACAAATACTGAGTCGTCTGGAGCCGACGATACAACATGTCAAATCATACTCTTTCATCCTGTTTGTGTGTGTGTGTGTGTGTGTGTGTGTGTGTGTGTGTGTGTCATAACTCTTCAGTCTTCGTTTCCTCTCTCTGATGAGAAATCTGAGAGCCAAATTGCTCCATGTATGTGTTTGAAATCTTGCCTCTCGGTGGTGATGAGTGGTTGACGTGAAGCAAACTAAAGGTCTCATATTTTCAAAGGGAGAATTTTACTTTTATCTTTTCACTTGTGTACAGTGTTACATAGAAACACAGTTGCTTCATCTGGCCTGAGCAGTGTCATCAGCCTCTGCATCTGAATGTTGTTTTTTTTTAAGCTTCATGTCAGAATAATATACTAATATAATATATATTAACTTAATTTTACTGAGGAAAACTAGCAAACTGGTTGTAACTTGTCACAAATTAGTAAAAGATAATCTCTCCCCTTTCCCCTTCATTTCCCTCTTGAATTGCTGTGCACCCACCACCTGACCTGCTCTTCCCTGTTATAGCCACTAGGAGGCAGAGGCTCAACACTATTAAACAAAAGCGGAGAACAGGTTAACCAGCAGTGTTCAGGTTTTATCTCCAGCTGAACCACAGCACAAACCAGCAACTGGCCTCACTTGAAAATGTTGAGCGTTGAGGGGAGGAAAGGTCGAGGGGTTGAGGGGCAGCAGTGTTGTTTGATAAAGTAAAGGATTCACAAGTTTCTTCAGGTCTGTGTTAATACAATGTGTCCAAATATGCACTGAAAGCTCTGTGCTGTAAAGAAAACCTTGGACATCTTCATCTATTTGATAACACAAGAAAATACACAAATATGTCGCAAATACTCACACAACAATGGATGTGTTGTGAAAAAAAATGGTGAACCCAGCTCGGTTGCATTTTCACACTTTTAACTTCAAAAGTCACGAAGATCCCAGCCTGGTGCGTCACTTTTTTTGTGTACCATCGAAACACTTCAGTTGTTTTTGTGAGGATATTTGCAGTGATTTTCCGTATTTGGTTGTGTAGTCAGAGATGTTGAAGGTGTTTTCTTAAGCTGCAGTCTGTTGAGCTGTCACCATTAATTACTACTAGTTATGGGACTAATTAGGCTGTGGCAGAGGACGTCAGCTCAGTGTTTGCTTCAATGTGGCCCAGGACACATTTGTGTTCACACTGATAAAACGATGTGGTCAGACCATCTCTGAATGTGCCCTGAACGTGTCTTGTGTGCAATCACACCTGTCCAGTCTTCATTGAATCACCTTAGAAGGGTGTTAATACCAGGTCTCAAGTCCAAGGGTCTAAGAGATGGATATAAAAAAATCCACAGTTTATATAAAGTTGCTATCAGCAGATGGAGTTAAGTCAAGTGAATGTCTTCCAAACTTTGTCTTTTTAGTACAAAATTCCCTCTGTGCTTCTTTCTCTCCACCACAATAGAAAGACTGTCTGGAGAAACACAAAGGGGAGGATGTGGTACTAAAAAGGCTGTATCTTTGGAAGAGACCCACTTGATTTAATTTGCTCAGACTGCAAAGACTGTGGCTTCTGTCCCCCGTCACTTCCACTGGAGGCGTGTTCAGGAGGGATCTTTTAAAGTGACACCAAATAACTTTGATGAACAGTGTCGACAGCAACCTCTGCTGCCACAAGTGCTTATCACAGGGGGCTGGTGCATTTAAATCTATTAATATATGAATGGTGAAGGGAACTGCTTCACTGGGAGGGGAAACACAATTAGAAGAGGGACAGACTTTGACACAAAGGAAACATGTCTTCAAATGAGGTGAAAATTCTTCACATCCATTGTGGCCTTGTGCATATGACTGAAAACATCCAAGCCCACAGCTGTCCTCTGCTAAAATGCAGTTAGTCGTTAACAGCTGGCGTTAAGCCCAGGAAGTGAGTTATTAGAGACTCAGCAGGTGGTGACAACTTAAGCCACGGCAGCAGTTAGTCCCACTAATGCCATGATTCGTAGAAGTTACGAACGAACAGCTGTAATTCTCCAAAGGGCTGGTAAATAAATGAAAACAACTCAGATGTATCTGTCAACGTGTTCACTGTCGTAAAGGTAAAATATGACAAAAATAAACCTGTTTATATTGGACTCTATTGGAGGAAGTTTCTCTCCATCATGTTATTATTGGACCGAGGGTCGTTGTTGTCTTATTCTGCCATGAATCACTTGGTTTGTTGGCCTTCGACCCAGTGCTGATCCTATGGGACTTTCAGACAGAACATGGCTGGACTCTGAAACCCATCATGTTCAATGGCTTGTGCCGCACCATTACGGTACTTGCAAGCTCAATCAGTTTAAACTTTGACGCGCTGTGATGAACACCCCTGAAACCAATAGGAGACGTATCCTGCCAAGTGTGGAAAGTAACCTGTGTCTGTGATCTGTGGAAGCAGGGCTCCATCATAAGCCTAAATTCCCCTTATTGTTCTTTGTATCTGAGGGAACCCACCTTCATTTTATTAGCGTGGCTGTTGCTAATGTTTCCTGCAGGAAACTGCAGCAGGAGTTTCCTGTTTCGTAGTGACATGTCTTGCTAGAAGTTTGGAAAACTACACTTGTGTTTGCTCTGTCCTCTGTGCACTGTCCTGAGTGCAGCGTAAATCACATTTTGCCTGAAAGCTGCATTAAGCTATTCCTATCTGTCCAATGCTGGTGCCTGATGGCCATTCCTGCATTTTGAGCTTGCTGTAGTCACCTTGCTTCTTCTTTAATGCTTTAAAAGCAACTGGCAAACAGTGAAGTGGAGTGATGCACCACTGACACCCACTTGTGTGGAGTGTGTCTTGGCTTTTCTTTGCACCGCGTTGCCTGGGAACACACACAAACACTAACTAGCACTAAAAATCATGAATTGCTCATGGCACCTTTAATTAGTGACAAAAAGGTCTCTTTTTTCTAGTCAAAAAGCATGTGTATTTTTCTGAGACCAAGTGGTTCACCTATTGTCTGACATGGGAGATGAACTCATTTAATCTGAATCACTAATTCTCTATTTCTTTTCACTCAGTGAAGTGGAACCAGGGCTCAATATCGACTGTCTTTTCTCATCCAGCTAATCAACAATCACTTAGTGATGAAAGCAATGAGAAATATATGCACTGACATAGCAACGGCTTTAACATCCTCACCCACCTCATCTCACATACCTCGTCTTCATAATTACAGACTTTGTGTCATGACAACAACTGTAAAATATGTTTAAGTCTTATGTTTAAGTTGTTGCTGATTTTTAATCAGTGAACAGCAGGTAGCAATAATTCATCTATTTTGGAATAGTATTGTGTTTCTTTTCAAGCTTGTCTTTTGTTCCAGGTCAACCTTGGTTCACTCCTCTCAACTATGGGAGGAGTCTAGTCTGGGACTTTGGTTGGTAGTGATGCTCCACCCAGATTATCTGATAATGTGAGGGGATCACAGATCCAGTCCTCCTGAACTGTTCACATACTTGGGCTGCCACAATAACATCAAACATGTTTGATATTCCATCCATCAATCCATTTTCATCCTCTTATCCAGGGTCAGGTCACGTTGGCAGCAAGCTAAGCAGGGTACGTGCCCTTTCTAGTGCAACGCTTTCCCAGCTCCTCTTGGCTGATCCCGAGGCGCTCCCAGGCCAGATGGGATATGTAATCCCTGCAGTGAGTTCTGGGTCTATACTGGGGTCTTCTCCCAGTTGGACGTACCCTGGAGAACCTCCAGGCGCCCAGGAGGCATCCTAATCAGATGCCCGAACCACCTCAAATGGTTCCCTTTGACATGAAGGAGCATGTCAGAGCCAGAGCTCCCTCAAGACGTCAGAGCCTACTCTATCTCAAAGGCTGAGCCCAGCCGCCCAGCAGAGGAAACTCAGTTCAACCTCCTGTGTTCACAATCTCCTTTAGTATTGAGCACAACTGGTTGCACCAATCTTGTCATGAGACTAGGCTCGATGTAAAATGAACTTGAAGCCTCTTGTAGAATTAATACCTGTTGTACCATCTCGGCATAGTGCTATGCCAAAGATGTAAAGTGAAAAGCCCTGAGTTGTCTCTACGGTGATAATTAAAAGGCTACAGCAGGCTTTCAGGTGTGAAAGAATAATGAAACATTGCAACAATCCCCTGGATATATGTATATGGAGATAGAAAATATAGACGTATGTTTTTCTGTTCTCTCTGTTGGTGGAAACAGAGCAAAGGCAAGTGAGCATTACATCCATTAGGTGGTCAGAAACTTGACTGTAAATTAATGCTGATATCGTGTAGATATCTGAAGTGTTAATAGGCAGCATTTCACAAACAACTTCACTGTATCGAGTAAAAGGCTGATAATAATGCTACTCATGTCTGCTGCCCCAACTGGGCAAAAATATTAGTTACTGTTGGTTTAAAAATCTTTCAAATGTACCACTTTTTAGTGTAATGTAATGCACTTAAAAAATGATTTAAAAAAACAGATATTAGACACTGCAAATAAAGAATTCATGTAGTATCTATACCTTCTAACCTGGGATAACATATAGTCCTATGAAATATCACAGTTGTCATTTTGGACACATAAGATACAAAACTCTTCCCCTAACATCAGCAAAGTCAACACTTAAGTCTATGGAGGCGTAGAGATCCTGGAAATATAGATTTTTATTTATCAACAACAGTAACTCATGAGTACAAATTAGTACAGTGCAGTAAATTCTGACATTTTCTAGGAGAAGAATATCAAAGCTACGGAAACTGCAGCAGTGTTTGTTTTCTGCAGAGAAGTAACATTACAGACCAAGTTTTTAATATGTGGGTCTGAGGCCTCACCCTCCCTCTGCTGCACACTGCTGATGACATCCTCTCTGATCTGCCATGCGTTCACTGTCTGTGATGTTAAATATTGTTTCTGGCATATTAAATTAGCAGAGGAATCGAGCCATCCAATCATGTCCTCCACGCTGGCAGATTATTGTGGCTCATGATGCCTTCTGGGAATCGGCTTTGCGGTGGAAATTTATCAAAGGAAGCTGACTCAAGCGCCGGAGGGCTTACCTGATGCGCACATGTGTAATTGCAGGTGATGTGATGATTCTAGATGATGGTGTATCACTGACGCAGTCCAACAGGGATGATGAGAAACGCATCCTGAACACACGCGGGGAAATGACAACAAGTTTGAAAGCTGAGGAGTTTACGCTTTGTCCCGCATTGGATACCTGCCTGCAGAGCAGGGGGGTGAAAATAAAACCCTGAGAAGGTAAGTGCTGTCAACAAGCTGCCAATACTAACAGATGTGAATGGAATGCAGGGAGCTGGTTGTCAAATCTGTCAAAGATCTGATTCACATCAGATGTCTTGAGTGCAGGATACCGAGAAGACGTTCACACAAAGGAAAATACATATGTAGGACTGGGAGGATGCATGAGAAAACACTTCTTTGGCTGAAAGACAATAGTCTGGCAAAATCTCTTGCACCAAACCACAACAGTAAAGGAGTGGAGAGATTAAAGTTGCACTTTTAGGAAAGGAAGTAAGAGCTGCACTGACACACGATTTCAAAACCTTCAGGCCAGAGCGTGAATACAGAGAAGACCGCACTGAACAGGAAAGCATAGTCAGTGCGTTTAGCATGGAAAAGTTTCCTCAGTTGACTGATGGGAGACATCACCTTCAGTATTCACTCCTCTAACCTGGAGGTAGGAGGTTGCCTCAGGCTAGTGACAGAAATGAACACGCTAAGACAGCATTTTGTGAATATCCATGGAAACACAAACCACATGTGGTCATAATGATTTGTTTGTCCGTTACGATGAGGAGATGACATTTGTGTCAAACTCGTTGTGAGGAGCAGGTCGATGTTGTTCAGGCTCAGGACGTTGACACTAGTGACCAGGGTTCATGTGTCTGTTATAATGTTCAGGCAACTAACACGAAAACATTTATATCGGCATTGGATCAAATGCACACCACGAAGGGTCTGATTACAGTTGAACATTTTAGTTTCTTTTTTTAGCTTTACAGATGGCATATTTGCTGGTTTTGTTCATTCTTACAGCTATTAATAACTCCCTGCAGCTATCGCAATCAAAAAAGCTCCACTACCTGCCCAGCACCGACAGCCAACGAAACAGCTTACAACTAGCTGGTCAGCACAATATAACACAGCATTTATTATCTAATGATTAGAGGTCGAAGCAGGGCAAAACGAATTCAGGATACTTGATCCATTTTCAGTGAAGAAGGAAGAAACACAACTCTGTGTGTGCTAGATGTGCACCGATTCATGGGGTGAGAGATAACATGTCAGTGTTGTGTCAAGTGGCAACCCACCGTGAGGTCACCCATTGCTTTGTGAGCCGCTGTTTTGAAGCCTCCAGTTTGTAATTCAGCCGTCGCCATCAACCAGAGGAAACCATGTTTGGAGGAGAAGGTGGAGCTGAGGAGGAATGAGCTGTGGATCTGACCTGCTCTGTGCTCTATCCTGTCAGGCAGGTCGCCGTGTGTGGTACAGCCTGTCAATCACAGGGTAGCTATAAAGCCCATCTAAGTGGGACCATCATTTCAAAAGATGAACTTCATGTTGTATTGAACAAGGTGTAAAACTACTGATTGAGACCATTAACTCAAATTTAATGGTCATTGAGGTAATAAATCAAGTGAGAATTTGGGTCATTTTCACATAGACTTTAATAAAATCTGACATCTTTTTATAACTAGTGGAGTCACCCCCTGATGGTCATTAGATAGAATGAAGGTTTAAGGCTCTTCAGCATTGGCTTCACTTTACAGCCCTGGAGTCAACATCCACTTTAATTCACAGTGTGTTGTGTTTGTTTTACTGTTCTCAAGTGGAGGAAATAAGAAATGCAGTTTTAAAATTTGGGCAAGATGAAAAAGTTTACTGAAAAAGTCAATGTTGCATATCTTCAACTTCAAGTCAAAGTCGACCTTTTCAATATTCAACTAAGACCATAGGCTTTTCCTAAGGTTGAATGAGCATGGAAATGCTTTAAAACTAATGAAATGCTGTGAGCTCTTTTTGTGTTTACTGTACATGAACATTTTCAAGGAGAGGAGAAAAAGCACAAGCCAAGTACTTCAAGTACAACTAAACACAATCTTGGACAAGAGCTGAAACTTCACATGGTCTGTTAACATCTTGATACAAGATCCAACCAAATCTTGCAACTAGTGTAAAGCAGCAACAACCAAGTGTCTTGGTTGTGTTAGTCTCAGACCAACCCAGTTGTCATTTTCTTGTCCAATGCTCCAGTGCGACTCCATTGGTGAGATCATAATACATGGACATGGACAAGCAGAGTGGGCCAGTGTTTCCCATTTATCACAATAACTATGACCGTTTTGTGCTTGGTGTAAAATATGAAACATATACTGTAGCTGAAACAGCGACAACCTGGCCACATGTTTGTAATGCTGAGCCACCTGAATGACTGTACACAGTCAGTGTTCAGCAACTGACAAGGGCGAGGTCACTGCACTACTTAGTGATTTATTAGTAGTTAAAGGAAAGGACAAAAGAAAAGGAGAAAATGGATCTAAGATTGTGAAACTCAAGTTGCTGGGTTGGTGCCAATGTGAGACTTTTCAAAGTTTATTTACAACATTGTTTTGTCCCCAAGACAGAGCAGAATGAAACATGATATAAGTGCAAAACTGCTGCTTTGGGGATAAGAGTAAGAAGAGTCTCCCAGTAAGATTTAATTTTTAGAGACGGCAGAGAGCACAATCAATACTGCAGAAATATAACTTAGTATGAGGTAGACAGCTAATTTATTTATAGCTCTTAGTTACAGCTAGTCCCATAAGCCCTCGCAACACCTATAATAATTCACACACAAACAAAAAAAACACACAACTCATGTGGGCTGTTGACTGTCCACAATAAAATGTGTATTTCCTGGAACAATACCTCAAGGTGATTCATTTTAATTGAGGTCAACTTGATTAATTCTGTCTGTATCTAGTTAAAGGGTAAAGCTTGTGATATTTTATATTGTTCTTCTTCCATGAAAAGACCAAAAGAAGTTGTAGTTTTTATAGCTTTGTAGTTCTGTGTTTTTAAGGACCAAAAACCACATATACTATAGCTACAATATTGTATGTCAAACACAATTATTTTGAGATATATACAATTAGAGTAGCTTCATAAATAGATGGAAAGTCTTGAACCTAGCACTAGCACTCCTGGTGTAGTCGTAATTTACCAATAAAGTGGCATTAAATTCTGTAATATAGTAAAGTCAGCGTTCGCCTGGAACAAACCAGCTACAACCAGCTTGGTGTTCTGTTGTTAATACAGTTAACACAACAAAAAAACAAAAAAAACAATGAACGGTGGGTACAGGTGCACTGTCTTGGGGGCCTGTCTCAGGGTGCTGACTCCACAGTTGTGACATCACAACAATGAGGAAGTCCAGATGGCTCGTTTAAAAGCACAGTCCCCAGAATACAGGCCTTTCTCCATGGATTGAATGCTTTCATGCTTTCACAGTATTAATATAAAACCTAGACCTGCTTTATAGTAAAACAAAGGACATGGAAATCTCACTTTGTACAATATGGGATCTTAAAAAATTTGCATTGCAAATGTTTGTTTAGGAAGGAAATGCACTTGTCACAGCCCTTGTTAGCCCTCAAGGATGCACACAATGGGTTTCGGTGGGTGACACAAACAATGAAGGCAAACACAACTTTTGTTTGTTTACAAGAAAACTCCACAGGGCCCCTGTAAATATGGAGAGGCAGGAGTGACTGGAACAGTTGTTGCTTGGCATTAGCTTCTTCTGTACCCTCTAACATCTGATTGGCTAATCAGGTGGAAAATAAACTGTGAGACAGTGGCTCCTGTGGGATTCATAGCAGCTGGTACCAAATGCTGTTGAAGGATGAGGCTGGTGATTTCCTATATTTCTTGTTATTGTTGATAAAGTTCACATAAAAAAATTTAATGTGGGTAAAATTTTACCATTCACTTTAAAAAACTCTTATCTAGTAAGGACATGATATAAACTCTGTTTAGATAGAATATTTATTTATATGTATATAATTATATGAAGGATAAACATGTTCAAGTCAATGTCAGTGTATATTAAAAGTGTGTCAAATGCAATGAGACCCACACAGTGTGTTTCTTCTACAGTATTGTCTATGACACACAAATGCTCAGTTAGTGAAGGTCGTTAACTGGTTACTGGTTATCAGGACCAGCTGAAATGTCAACAGCCAGGACAGATCCAAAATCAGCACCTTGAGCACTTTCGACAAACTCACCGTTATTTCCCTCGGCCTTAAATGTTGAGATTACAGTTGCAGCCGTCGACTGATGATTATTGAGTTATTTGCTGAGTCAGAGCTGATACTGCTCTGACTCACACACTGTGAGCGTGTTGCTTTCTTAAAAACAAACGCACTGATTGTCCTCAGCAACAAATGTGGGTGTGCATTCATATGGGTCAGACTGGAGGGTCTACATCTAGAGACCCCTGCTGCCCGGCGATAGTCACACTTGACCGATATGTCACAGCTCAGAAGCACCACTTTTCCTTGCCTGAAGTGATGATTTTTGTATTTAATTATAAAGCTGTGCCTCTGTAATCAATTAAAACTTCCTGGAGTGTTTTATGGGATTTAAAAAAAACTCACCGAGGGTGACCACACATCTCTAAAGCCAAGGCCATAGAAGTGTGGTGGGAACTCAGGCAGGCAAAACTAAGGAGATGAGGAGTGTGAGTGAGGCCGTCTCCAACGCTGACAGCATGAGGAAAAAATACGGCAAAAATAAACCCGAACGTGAAATCCAGATGTCACAGAGAAACATATCTAAAGGTTGATCATTTGTGTCTTCTTTTTTAACTCCTACTCTTCTGTTTGCCGCTCTCCTCTTCCAACTCCCGACTTCATCAATGAAGCTACATACCTCCATTTATGAGCACTTTAGCAAACGTGTTGCTTTCCTCCAAAATAACTCACAATTTTGACAGCAGCCTGTCACTTTTACAAAGTGCATATATTCACTGTTGTCAGTGCTGTGACAAAATCAGGGGGAATCTGGTGAACACAAGTTGTCTTGGAAACTGAGATGGAAAATATTTCTGTAGCGTTTAGATCCTCTATGCGAGGCACTCTCTGGTATTAGATTCTTAAGCTTTAGCAAGGTTGCAGTCACTGCACCTATTCCCTCCTTCCTTGACTCCTTCCTCAGCTCATACTATCACAAAGGTTTCAAAACATTTGATCATTTGCTCATTGCTCTTTTCTTTTAAAAGAAATTGATGCATCCATCCATCCATCAATCCATCCATTCATTTTACCTTTTTAATTTCATCTCTTATTCTCAAAAACAACCCTTCTCTCTCTTTCTCTCTCTATCTTTCTTGTAGTTCTGTGCTTTCTCTCCTCCTGTTACTCTCTGCAGGTCCTCCCGCCTCCGGAGTCTGGATTTGCAACTTCAAACCACCCACCACCTCCATGAGCCTGCTCAACAACTGCTGCTAAACTTTTAATGATGATAATAATGATTATTAGCAGTGGTATTATAGGTATCATTAGCATTATTATTGCTGCTGGTACTCTATTACTATTATTCTTATTGCACAGTGTTTTTTTTTTTACCTCCCCTCTCTCTCTCTCTCTCTCTCTCTCTCTCTCTCTCTGTCACTCTGTCAACCCTACCGGTCGAGGCCCACCCTGAGTTTGGTTCTGCTTGAGGTTTCTGCCTTCTGGAAATTGTGGCGTCTCTGTAAATATTATGATAGAGAGAAGTCTAAACCTGCTCTATTTGAAAGGTGTCTTGAGATCACTTGTGGCATTATGCATATAAAAATTGACATGACTTGACTTGACCAGGGTTAGAGAGTCTTATTATTTTTCTCGTTTGTGTGGAGAGTGAATTTAGTTTCAGTCAGTAATGCTTTAACTGTGTCAAAAATAAATAAAATAGGAATAGAAAAATGAAAAGTAATATCAATTAAAAGGAGCGGACACAATGTACTGCATGGAGACAAATAAAAAAAACATATCTTTTCAGTTTCTTGGAATAGGAAAAGAGAAATGTCTGTAGGTGACCCCGGTGGTGATAATGAGGGAGGGGCAGGCTCTGCTCACCCACGCACACGCAGACATATCTGGATCGAACTCGCAACCTTCTGGTTGCAGTGGCAAGTTTATTCGTACAGCACATTTAATTAAAAGTTAACTCAACGTGTATTACATTAAAAGACAAAATATAAAAATTCACAGCAATAAAAACCCTAAAAACATAAACATTATTAAATAAAAATCCAATAAGCCTGAGAGTTTGAGTTTGCTTTTGAATGTGGAAACAATTGTGATGGGCCTCAGCTCAGCAGAGTGCAGGACCACAGTAACTGAAAGCACTGTCACCAGACTTGTATCTAATTGTGGGCACAGCCAGAGAAGAGCCTGATGACCTGAGAGGCCCTGATCGGGCTTTAATCAGTGAGCAAGTCAGAGATGTAATTAGGAGCCGAACCATTAAGTTCCTTATAGACTATTAGAAGGATTTTGAAGGTGATTCTTTATTGTCTGGGAGCCAATGAAATTACTTCATCACCCGAGTAATATGCTAAAATTTTGTGTTAGACAAGAGTGAAGTCTTTTGAATGAGCTGGAGTTTTCCTATTGCTTGTTTGGATAATCCTGGATACAGAGCATTACAGTCATCTAACCTGCTGGAGATAAAAGCAAGGAGCAGTCTCTGAGAGTCAGTTTAAGATATTAATGTCCTAAATTAATTGATAATGAATTAATTGATAAAATGCTATTCTGGTGATATTGACAATAGGATTTTCAAAATTGTGATCAGGATCCACAATAATGCCAAGGTTTCTGACAGACTCAGTTCTGTCTCTACTCAGCTGATAAACATTTCTTGACGTCCAGTAATTAATATCATTCATACAGTTGAGATCATCAGAAGAAAGTGAAATAAATAACTGTGTTAATGGCATTTTGATGACATGATATACTGTGTTTCTTCATGACAATACCAAGTGACCGTATGTATGTTAAAGAGCAGTGGCCCCAGCACTGACCCTTGTGGACTCCCTAAGAAACTTTTAGTTTTACTTTTAGCAGATTTAAAACTACCCATTGACACATGAAAGCGTCAGTCCTTTTAGTGGGATGAGAAGCAGTTAAGGTTGTGTTCAGCTCACTGGATGGTGAAGCCTTTGAATTAAAATGTTACGATCAACAGTGTCAGAGTAACAGTCTGAGATAGACTTAAAACAAAAATCCAACTTTTCTGTGAGCCTCTGTTGACCCGAAGGTCATTTATCTGACTTATCATAAATATATGTGAGTTTTGACTAGCTTGGTCTATAATTATTAATTAAAGATGGATCTATTTTCTACAGTGGTGAAATTACAACTTGCTGGAGAGCAGCAAGGTGCCATCAAGAAAAGACAAGATTTGAGATTTGAACAGTTTCCAGAGAAGATATCCTGACTTCTCCCAGGTCTCTGAAGATAACAGGGCAGAATATAGACATTGTGCTCAAGGCAGTAAATTGTTGTGGGGGTGAGGAGGCTCGATGGATTGTTATGAGAAATTAGATTATCTCTAATGTGACAAAGAAGGAAGAAGCAAACAGTCTTTTGTTTTTAGGTCTATTTCAATGATGTGGATGCACTTTTACTATTTTCATTTAATTAAGAGACAAGTTTGCATCTTCTTACATTATCCTCATTCTTCTTCTTCATAAATATGTTATTTTACAACCTTTTGATGCATTAGAATATGATGTTTTTACCTGACTGTGTTTAATAGATTTATAAATGGATCCTCCACCTTGTCTGAGATTTTAAGACTGGGATGGATTCAGAAAGCCTAAAGGAAGAACAAATGACTTTGTATTAAAAATAACCAATCTTAGTAAAAGTAGTGGTTAATGCCTTTTTAAAACTCCATAATGACAAGATACAGCCCCTGCAGCAGCTGAACTCACGTCGAGAGAGCGATGTGAAAGGTTGTTCACATGATGATGTTCATTTCCTTCAGTGTATTAAAGAGCATGATTGGTTTTTATTATAATAGAGAATCAACTGTAGAGTTGTCTTTTCAGTGCTGTGAACATAATTTTCAAGTGTCTTATAGGCTTTGTAAAACATTATAAAAACTGGAATTAGTGCCTAACAGCAACTAGCCAGTGCTGATGAAGACTTACAGCTCTGTCTAATAGACAGAACATTATGTTGTCACAGTGAAGGTGACCTTTGATCATTTGGATATAAAATGTCATGACTTTATCATTTTATCCTACTAGGCATTTGTCTTAAATCGTGTCACGACCTTTGATTCCAAGGGAGTGTTTAATTGAGAACAAGACGATACTGAGCGATCATGTTAACCAGGCCAAAACCATGTGTTGTGAGGTCACTGTGACCTTTGACCTTTGACCACCAAAAATGTATTCATCTTCAGGTCCAAGTGAATATTTAATAGACGAGAAGAAACGAAATACCCTCAAGGTGTTACTGGGATATCAAATTCACGAGAATGGGATGCACAACCGGAAAATATGATACCTGGCTGTTTCTCGCATGGAGGCACAATAGTGAGATAGATCTCCCACTGTTTAATGTCTTTACATATTTAGTTCTGTTTTTATGTGTCCTGTGATGTGTGAGCTTCCTTGTAAACAAAAGTTATGTTTACCGTATTTCTCATTAAAACTCACAGTTTGGCTCCTTAAGGCCTTAAGACGAGAGTATTGAAAGTATTTCCTTCTTCATTAAAAATTTATAAAGGCAAGTTTTGTCTTTGTGGGGGCATCGCTATGTTACTTTGAACGTCACTGTCACTTGTGGAAAAACCTACAGCTGGAGGTGGGATGTGAATCATGGTGCCCACATGTTCAAGTTCTTGTGCATAATATTGGCATAAGAGTTTTGTACCATCAGTGATTTATTGTTTATACATAATGTGCAGACCTTGTTCTGCAAATAGCTGTAAAAGTGTTGTGAAACAGCAATGTCACACTGATCTGAGGCATGTGAGGTCCGACTCTAGGGTCAAACTATCTTTCATCCTGATTAAACCTCCAAAACATTTCCCAGAAGTTGATCTGAGATCTTTGATAAATCTGAGTCCATAATCTCTTGTGCAGGCTGCTCCAGGCTGGCTGGTAGGTTGTGCTGCTGAGAAATTACTTTGCTTTACCTTTGTGAATAAAACATTATTACCACTGCATAAGAATCTTGGTTCCTTTCTGCTTATGCCCCCCCCCCCACCACCATCATTATTTCTAATTATAATGAATGGATTGTTATAGAGCCAGTACTTGTCTGAGGAGGGATTTCTAACCGAGCAGTTTTTGTTCTCTGTTTATTTAAAGCTGATTCAGATCGAAAAACTGCGGCAAATCATGAGGTGGAATTTTAAAGTTTCAAATCCTGCCTGGAAGATTTGACTTTCCAGCTGACTAAACACTTCCAAACTCTCAGGATATTTAAGTCCAAAAGGTTCTCAGATACACACACGCACACACACACACACACACACACACAAAAGCATGAATCATGAATATGTAAAGGTTTGTATTGCCACACAAAAAAGTAGAAGAAATTGAAGAGATTGCACCTTCTGAGCAGATTATCATAGGATTTGTTTATACACTGACACTTTGTGGCAACTTTGGCACCAAACTTTTCATGACCCAAACCAAAAAAACAAACAAACAAAAAAAAAAAACTGGAGCACTTTAAAGCCACTTATCCAGCATCATCAACTAAGCTAAATATCAATCTCAGCTCTCGGAAAATATTTTGCCTTTACCGTCATTGTCGCCATGGTTACAGATGCCTGTAAAGACCCGTCAGGTTATATTTAGACAAAGTAGTGAAGTGGAAGGTATATTAGTTGCTTCAATATGATTGTGCTCTTCAGATGAAAAGAGGACAAAGAGAACACCCATATAAGTGAATGTGGCTAATTGCTGGAAGGGCCAGTGCTTTGCACATCAGGATGAAAAGTATAGCGATCCTTCAGTACTGATGTAGAGCTGAGCACTATGTTCCACACTGATGAGTATACCAGGAGTATATAGTTTTTTTTTTTTTAAAATACATTTTTCAGTTGTTTTTCTTTCATAATAATTATAGTTTTGTATTTTATATTGCAGGAATAAGCAACGCAGCCACTAAACAGCAATTTTAGTTGTCAGGTACATTAACCAAAAGCAAGCTGTGAAATGAGAGTCTTTAACCACAGCATGTAAAGTTGCTGCGCTCCATTCTGGCTGTTGTATTTCTATCAAAATCCTGCTCATTCCTCAAAATACTCCAGACACTCGAAAAAGACCTGTGCAATATGTGCTGCGCTAATTTACCTGCAGTGAAAACAGGATTATTCATTATCATTATTCAGCATTATTCATCTGCCGACACAGGATCATGAAAATAAACTTTTTACAACTGTTTGTTTTTCATTTTCGTTTCTTTTCATCCAAAGCCATCGGTCTTCTCCCCTATCAGCTGCTATTGATTACCCAACTGAAATTCACAACAAACACAGAGTCTGAGCAATAGTCATTAAATTACCTTGAAGCACACAGTGGCAGTGAGAGCTGTCTCACCCTCAGTCCAAAGACCAATCACAGCCTTCATAAAATCCACCACTCTGATCGAACAGCTAATTCTGCTCTTTGAGCTGACAGGCAGTTTTCTCTTTATCTCGCCACAGCAGCGACTGTGTCCATCTGTCCATCTGTCCGTCTGCCCATCTATCTGTCTGGCTGTCTGTCTGTCCGAAGGAACTTGAAGGAACCCCTTAAAAGTTGGTGGTTAAAGGTCAAAGGTCAAGGTCACTTTGACCTCATGAAACACGATTTTGGCCTTGTGAACGCATTTTAACTGGTTAGATTTTGGTGGTCAAAGGTCAGAGGTCATGGTCAGTGTGACCTCACAAATAACTCATCCCTTAGTCATGAACTGAAGACTTCACATTGCAATTATGCAATTTTTCCACATAATTGTATTATGTTTAATATGAGTCTGGATAAACAGGGAGTGATGGAGGCATATAACTACAGGACAGCAATTAGAGTTTTTCTATACTTTATTGTGTCAATTAGAGTCATTGAAACATTACACAATTCATGTTACTTAAACATCTTGGTCTTATAACTTACTTACTTACTTCTTTTTCACAATTATCCCAAACACAGTGCATTTATGAAGTAATATACACATACACTTACATGCCTACACACAGACACAACCAGCAGATAATGTGTTTCACAACCTCAAACCTTTTTTGTTTTTTGTTTACAACCCTGTGCCTGTGCATCTCACTGATCTTCTGTTCTTGCATAGGTTTCAGGCTCAGCTTCATTTGTTGTCCTGGTATCACACTGCGACTGTTTTAGAGGCAGTTATTTTGCCGTCAGTCTTTTAGCCTTGTCTGTCCAACAGATTAGCTCTTCTCAGATAAACTGGGCTGTTAAACTTACCGTTGAGTAGGAGAAGAGTGAGCAGCATGATAGACTAAGAGAGACAGAATCCCAGAGGACAGGCGCTCTTAGTTCAGGCCTGACACCAAAGGTAATTCATTGAAAGAGGGTTTTCAGGGGAATTCAGTTCAGTTGTTTTCATGTTCATTTTTAACAAGTGTATAATATATTTATTACATACATTACTACATAATGTACCCAGTTCTCTTAGTCTTCTGTTGTCTGAGGTGTTTGGACTGAACCATCTTCATGAGGGAATCCATACTGATGGGAGACAAAGCCAACATTCATTTTGCAATTTATGAAAGAAATGTCTTTTTGATTTGATATGAAATCCCCCATAAAAACAAAGTCTCTAATTTGCATCCTCCAGTAGTAGCATTAAAAAGGCGCAGTGGTAGACAATGAACAATTAACAGTGATAAACCTGCCCTTGACTTTCCCAAGACACACACTGATGCTACTTGACAGTTAGCGCAGCTGCATGGTAGCACAGTAAACTAGCAGGTTATCGTATGTCATTTCAGTGCAACGTTCCACTTTCATGTACAGATTTGCAGCAAAAAGGATGTGACACAGCAGAATGAACATTTAGGATTGTCTTTTCTACACCAGTAGCCTACTGGTTCTACTGGTGACAGATCAGATGCACACTCTCAATAACCCTAGTGGCATAAATTGAAGTCTACTAAATATCCTATGTCAACATATGGTGTGTTAGTACTCTTAAGTACCATAGGTGCAAACAGCTGGAGACTAAGGGGATTCTTCATTAAAATGCTGACATTTAAAAAGTATCCAAAAGAAAATAAAAATGCCCTTTAAAGTAACACGGATCATAAAATTTAAAAGACCTAAGACTGATCCAACAGTGGTAGGAGAGCTCTTTTTCCCTTGCGATGGCCGAGTATGTTATAAAGCAACAAAAAGAACTAGTGATTATTTTTCCTCTCTTCAAAATTGCAAAGAAACCTGTTTGTTGAGCTACAGAAATTTGTAATGGAAGGTCAGTACTACATTTTGCAAATCTATGTACAATAGAAATGCAGAATTTAAATGTCAATGCTTTTCCACACAGTTTTTTAAGATGCCATCTTGCACCTTGTTTCCTTGTATCTGGTAATCCTCTCTGTGCTTCAGCGAAATCTGCAGACCATCTGTGTTAATCTCTTCACTGCTGTATGGCAGCTTTGCTCACAGGGACCTTCACCTCACTGCAGTAATTTTTGCAAAAGGACTTCCTTTGACAAGCTGAAGTCAGTGCAGAGACAGACTGCGAAGCATAAAGCGTATCAGGGGTGTACATACCTCTGCTAGGTCTGCAACACGCTCTAGATCATTTCAATAGGAAATGTTTGGAAGTTTTTAATGCAACATACATTATAATCACTGATTTATTCTTTCAGAGTACTTAAATCCTGGAAATGTAAGGGCTTTGCTGAAACAGGTGTTGTACACAATTTCAAGTGAATTGGCCTGATGGCCACAGATGTTAATTCTAACTCATCATTTTACTAAAGAGCCTCTTGTGCTAACCTGATATGTGAGTGCTGTTTAAATTTCCTTGCAATTACACAATACATTGGGGGTTTATGGCAGTTTATATCCAAAAAGCCACACAAAAATTGTGTAACATATCAAAGACACTTTTTGTGGCTAAAGTCCTCAGCTTTGAGCATCCGTCCTGACTTCTGTACTTTAGTACAATAACGTAGCAGCTTGTGGACTGGAAAAAAAAAACACCTAGTAGGATTTTAAAGAATTGCTTGAGTACTACCTTTAAGAAGCAAATATGATTAAGAATGAAGAAACTGATAAACGTGAAAAAGTCTGGAGCCAATCCCAGCTGACACTGGGCGAGGTTCACCCTATCGCAGTTAGTTTGTGCTGGATGAGCAGAGTGAACAGTCCTTCAATAATAAGTCAGGGCTGCGTCTCTGACATTTTATGGATTAGTTGGTCACGTAGTCCAGAAGCTGCTCATGTGTCTGTGTTCATAAAAACACATTCAGTGCATTATAAGCACCTGGGAGGTGCTGAACTATGACTGGAGTGACTTAAAGGATGATTGATTAATTGACAGATAAAGGAAATCTAATAAACTGTCAGCAAAGGGGACGAGTGATGGACTCGTCACTTACTATTTTGCATTTCAGCTCCGTTATATTAAGCCTGCTGATGCTTGCAACCAAACTTAGCACAACCATGACATTTTGTCAGTCATCTAATGAGGCAATGAGGAAACTGACAGCAGAACTGAAGGGTTAACCCTTTAAGCGCCAGGGGTTTTATTTTAAAAAAAAAAAAAAAGTACTGGATTTTGACATCAAGATTTCACAAGGCTGTGGTTTGAAAGTTGTTGCACGGCCTGAACTCTGATAATGATGACCGGTCTGTTGATGGAAGACCACGTGAGTTAGATCTTGCTCATCAGTTACACCAGCTGTATCAGCTGTCAAACAACTTCCTTATCAACACGTGTCAACTCAAAGTGATTATCTACGTATATAAACACAGGAACATTTGGTACGTATGACTTATAAATGTCTTTGAAAACAAACTCAAAGTGTAACATGCTCAATGTTCTCCTCGTTTAAACAGTCCACAGCCAAGCTAGTGGGTCTGTGAACACAGTAATACAATGAGCTTAACGCTAACGTTTGCCTGCTAATATGCTAATGATGACAGTGCGTATACCCTGATGTCATGTTCGCGACCTTAGTTTACCACATTAGCATGCTAACATTGGCTAGTTAGCACAAATTTCAATTAGTTTTGCAGGAATTTAGTCATGACAAAGTCAAAGTAATGAGCACTTTGAAAATGTATGCATCCCCCTTTTCTGCTCATCCATATGTGCACGCTCTCTCTCCGTCTCGCCCTCTTTTTTCCTGGGGGAGTACGTTTAAACATTGTTAAATTGATCGTCTGCCGTACTGTGAAATTTTAGAGGTCTCTGATTCCCAGGTCTAGTTTATAATCAAGAGCTATAATGAAATAACATTCTTATTGTTGACCTATAAGTGCCACTGTACAGTGGCAGTGATCATGAGTTATTTCATTTTGTACTGAAGCTTTAGAGGCATTGGATTCAACTCTCTCAACTCTGTCTAACATCAGTGCTCTGATGTTTTTGGTGACTTTTGATTCAGCTTCAGTGGGAACAAACTAGGCAGCTGAAGATGGGGGGGTCATCAACATTATGAATCCATGGACCCAACCTTCCTTTTATCAACAGTTCAGGCTGGTGGTGGTGGTTATCAATCAATCTTCATTTGACCATATGAATCACACACAGGACACACACACAGGAAGTGTTGATATTTTTAAAAGAAAACCCAAGACCTACCTTTTTGGTCTGGCTGTTCATTTTTCAATTCATTTATTTATTGGTTTATTTATTAACATATTTTAAGTCACCGTTATTTATTCTACATTATTTATTACAAGTTCTTTTTATTTTTATATTACTTCAACTTGTATTTCTGTTTGTATTTATTTATTTGTGTTTTTATTATTATAATCGTTTTTTGTCATGTTTTCTTTCAAATTCATGAGATTAACAATTTTGTTTTTCTTCAGTTTATTCTCCTTTTTTTTCCCTCAAGATTGACTGATTGAATTATGGTTAAGTGCTAGAACGGGAGATTGGCAACATTTATACAAACAAAGAGTACGAGATGTCACATGGTGCTGCAGCTCCTTTGGCGTTTTGGCCTTTTGCTGGGGGGGTTTTATGGGTGGACCTTAAGCAATTGAACTGCAATAAATTAGCAAAGAAAAACAACATGTATTATTTGGTGAGAACAGAGAAGCACAATTAATTTCAGTATAATATTTCACTTTTCTGTCAGATTTGTAGTGGGCTGCGTTTTTATAATAATAAAAACAGACTATTTTTATTACACTGTAGATGTAAAGCCCAACAAGAGACAAGAAGCGATAACTATAAACTGTCATCATGCTTTGAAGAAGCGTGTTAAATTGCATTATCCCTATTAAATAATAAATAAAAGAACAAAAAAACTAAATTAAAAAAGCCACCACAGGGGAGGTGACATGTTCTCTGCTTTTTGGCATCACTTAAAATCCCACTTTATTGCTGAATTTAGAAAAGCCTGCAGGTGTTAGAGTCACTTTTGACTGAGGCAGGAACAGGAAGAAGTGAGGAGATCAAATCCAGGTGATCTTCTCCAGATCAGAAAAACGGTAGAAACACCTTTATTTTGGAGCTCGTCCTCAGTTGAAGGGAGGCTTAAGAACACAGCTCAGCCCTGTCGACCCATCTGTCGATAAAAGACTTGTCACTTCTGAAAACTCCTGCGTGGTTCAGCCGCTGCTGCTGAGAAATAAAGGTTAAGAAACTTTCTTGGAGAAAACATACTTTTTCAATTGAATTCTAAAGAGAAACCTCTGGACTCTCTCACCTCCCTCCCAGTGGGATCGCTGTCACAATGGAATAATTGCAGCAGTGCTGTATGGAGGATATCCTGTCGAGTGTGTGTGTTTGACCATGTGAGTACAGCGCCTACACTGAGAGGTCATTTATTAATTACAAAGTGGCCTGGAATAGGAAAACCTGCCAAGTCCAAGATCCAAAGCAGCAAATTATCAGCTTTGACAGCTACACAGTCGATTCCTGACCTAACAAAGACGCTGCTCCACGACTTTTATTTTCCTCTCCAACCAAAGGCACTTCACATCTAATTAATCAAAATTTCATTTGAATTGAACAACTTTTCATACATGTATTAATAGCTTGAAAATAGTAAAATTAAATTAATAAAAATTTGAAATAAAATTGCTTATATTATCATTTTTTTTACATAATTTGTTAATTTTCATGTTTAAAATCAATGTTTCAGTTACAGTTTAAAATTTTATCTTTTAGTATATTTTTCATTTCACTCTTTAAAAAGAATATTTATCATCTCATCAAATATGACAAACAATTACAACAAACTATTACAACAATATTTTAAAACCAAAAATGATGTGATGTGATTTATGATACTGCTTTTCCCCCCCTAATTTCCTACTGTAGTGGTTTTTGAACAGTGAGCAGAGAAGCATGGTACCACAAAGAAACTAGTGGAAGAACACCGCGACAATATTATCGCAATAACCCCAGAAAATTTGAGTAAAAGCCAAATTAGTCTTTGACTTTGTTTATTGTGTGTTTTGTCTCCTTGTGTAGCGAGTAAATTAAACTGTGATAATTAAACTAACTAAGCATTGTTATTTCCAAGCTATCATCATATGAGTATTTCTAACATGATATATACATTTTAAAAAGACGGTTATCACCAATACACCAATATCACAGCAATGTGATATTAATTACTGTATGACATGAATGGAATTATCTCTCAGTCCAGCTGCAGGAGAAATTTATTATTTACTTCAGTGCAATTTCACAGAATTTGCTCACAGTGAGGAAAATGGATGTGGTGCATCTTAGCTTTTGAATTTGAGATGGTTGAGGCTGTTTGACATTTCATCAATCTTTCTCTCCTCTGGTCCACTCGCTGCTGCAGTTTTCAGCATGGGACGGGATCGCTGGCCCTTTCTATTGGAAGATATGGAAATTTTCCTCTTTGCCATGTAAGTGATTTATCACTCCATTCTCTGTATAGTGTTTGTTTTGGAGGCACCTTCAAGGGAAAACATCTTTTCACGTTTAATGATATTTTATCTCAACTTTCCCCAGATTTGGCATGAGCTAACAATAATGCATAATGAATAATTTTTAGGTTTGTGACCAACATCAGTGTTGGATATGGACAGTGCTGGTTTAAGTCACAAGTCATAGTTAACCCATTAATATTTTTAATGGGTTTTAATGTCTGTTATTGACTTTGTAAATAGACATTAAACAAATGAACTCTGGACAAAAGACTGAATGGATGCTGGAAAGATAGTATCAGCTGACCGTGAACATCAGAGCAACAACAGTCCATAACACTAACTGGACTGGGGTCAAAGGTCGTAAACCTGGAGTCAGCGGATCGGGAACTGCATGGTTGACCTACTTTTGTAATTTAGCGTCACCATGGTTCCCTCCACAAAAAGTCTGTCATTTGGCCTTTGAAATTTTGTTTTCTGAAACCAGAAGAAACCATATTTGGAGGACATGGGGGATCTGACCTGCTCTGTACTCTTATGGCTTAACTGTCACCACCACTAAACTTCAAACTTGTCATTTGATGCACTAAATATACTAAAACCTTCCTTCTTCAAAGGTTAGTAATGGTTTGCAAGAGCATGAGGACAAAGAAGTAAACAGAACTTGATATGCAAGATTGGCTGTGTGAGCCTGTTGTGTTTACAAAGGTTGATCAACACAATAGGTCAATTGGTAGTAATTTAAATGCTTTAGCTGAAAAGAAAAGTTTAAAACCAACTTGCGCAATACAAATACAAAACAATCCTTAAATAATCAGCTTCCATACAGAGTGCACCTTTATTACAGAACCAAACACATACCCATTGTTAGACATAATGAAGACGCCTCTGCCTGCCTGTCTGTTATTTTCAATAATGTTTTTTTTAAAAACACAGATCTTCTTCAGAGTTTGGGTTTGATTTTGAATTCTTAAGACAGGTCCTGTTCCTTTGCTATAACTGTAAATCTGGAGGAAATAGTTTCTTGTTTTGCACAGTCAGGAAATCAATTTAGCTTTCAGTGAATTCTTTCTTTAAGTGGAGAGTTGCTACGTGTGGGTGAAGGTTTTCTGTGCTCCATCCTTTCTCCTGAGAACCATCCATGGGAGCTGAAGATTGTGTTGTGAAAACAAAAGCTTCAAGTTTTAACAAAAGAGCTACATTGAAAAGCTACAGGGTCGTGTTATATACAACAAGTAAATACAAGTAAAATACATATTTTCTATTTTCCTATGGTACCCAAAGGTCTCTTGATCATGTAACAGTGCTCTGCTTCTTGTATGTACACATAACATAAACCATCAAAGCTCCTTGTCATTGTTGAGCTTAAAAAACAAAATCTTAACCTTGGAAAAATACTTCATTCATTCAGGGGGTCTTCAACCACATCTCACAATCCCCTTCAGCCAAAGGAGCAAACACCACTGCGTTTGTTACATCTCCTCTTGTATTTATATTTACATTACATTACATTACACAGCTCGCTGATTGAATAAACCTCTATATATAGACAATGTATATTAATAATTATTATTAATTAAATAAAATTCTTAATTTTGCCTATTATATAAAAGATGCAAGATATCTAGTTTTCCTACTTGGGCTCTATGAACATGTCGTAAAGAGCCCAAGTCTCTGCTAAGAGACAGATTGACAAGTCACAAATTCTAGTCATAAGTAATGCGTGAATGAGATTTCTGACACAGATTCAGATGAGACACTATTCATTGACACGCATATGTATTAGGATTGTGGGACAGTGATGCAGTGGTTAGAACTGTCGCCTCACAGGAAGACGGTTTGATTCCCATTGGATGCATGTTTAGGTTAATTGGTGACACTAAGTTGCCTGTAGGTGTGAGCATGAGTGGTTGTTTGTCTCTATATATCAATCCTGTGATAGAATAGCAACCTGTCCAGGGTGTATCCCACCCTCCGCCAATGTCAGCTGGGATTGACTGCAGCCCCCCCGCGAACCCAAAGGATAAGTGGTATAGACGGTGGATGGATGTGTTTGGATCACCAGTACTCTACAGTGTTGAGTGTTTGTCTCCAGTCTGTCTCCCCTGTCTGGTCGTCCCCTACGCCCACACCTGTCGTTCATCATTGCTGACTGGTGCCTCCTCTAGCTCCTGATCTGTACCTGGTCTTTTCCTCCAGTTTTCGTCAGTTTATTGTTGAACCCTCAGTAGTAATGTCCTAAGCCGACTCAGATTTTGATGCAACCTGCAGGATTTCTGTCGTTCCTTTCCTTTGTGCTCAAGATTCACCACATTCACCTGGTCCTGTCCAGCCATGGTCCTCATTGTACCTGAACCCTGCTCTACCCTGCACTCACCATCTCCTGGCTCTGGTTCTGGTTCCCTCTGTTACCTAACTGTTCCAGGTCCTGGTCCTGGTTTCCTCCAATAACCTGTTCAAACTTGCCAATAAACAGTGAACTAACATTGCTGCCTTTTGTGTCTGCATTGAGGGTCCAGATCTGCTTATTTGAGATCTCAACAATACATGGCCCAGTTAGAAACCTGATTGCAATCAGTCTGCCTTGCCATTAGTCATCTTGAAATCCAGAGGGAGTTGGTAATGTACTTGAAGCTGTTTTTATAACCCCCATAAACACCAGAGGAAGAATATCTTCTGCTCCTTAGTAGTTGGTTAAAAGTAAGAAGAAGTTTAGTTCGTATTATATAACTTACAACTATCTATAAGCAACCACAAACATGTCTGAACTACATATGAGACCAAAGTTTTGTCTAAATCACGCTGCTCACTCACCCACACAGATTATGAACTAATCAGGGTTTAGGTAAATGCCACAGCAGCTTGATGCACTTTGATCTTACAGCATGTGCTGGAATCGCTAGAGTCAAGGACAGAGGAGACAGTCTGTGGATTTCATGGACTTCATTTTGGCTGTATATCTGAAGTCACATGAAATCACATCATTTATTTTAGAGTTTTCAATAAAATGGAAATGTCCAAGCTAGATTTGGGAGAAAGAAGCAATTTCCTTTCACAGCACCACCACCCTCCTGCTGTCAAACCTGGGAAGAAAATCAGGCCATTAAGGTGATGTGCCTGTCTTTATTTTCCAAATATTTTATCCCATCAAGGTTCACTTTATATTCTAAGTAGATTTTTAAATTGAAGCCTAATGTGTATTTCAGTTTGTGTGGATCTTGTGGCGTAGTGACAGTTGCTACTGTCGCGCAAGTTGGACAGCTCAAATTTGAAGGCAGTATAAGTGTACAATTTTGCTTATAACTATATAAATTTAGATTCATTGGACTCATTGGGTTCCTGATTGTGTCTTCAGCAAGTCAACAAGTCTTGATACACAGCTCTCAGAAGCCTGTGTAGCTCAGTTGGTAGAGCATCAGACTTTTAATCTGAGGGTCCAGGGTTCAAGTCCCTGTTCAGGTGCACCTTTCATAAACTCTGGGGAGTAGTACGGTTATACTTCATATCATAAATATATTGGCAGGGGTGCACAGAACAAACAGCATTATATAATTGTAACCAGTGAAGACTTAACTTACTTGATCAGCGTCTCTCCTAAATGTACATTACTGTGTCGTCAGCATACACATGAATATACACTTCTGCACAAACAGATGGGACATTCATATAACTGTACAACAGTAGCCACCGAATTGAGCTTTGTGGCACTCCCACTGTGCATTAATATATTGATGATAGTTGCTTAAACAAATAAACAAATAAGCCGTAAAGAATCAGATATGTAAGACCTTGCTCAATTCAGTGTACCAGCTGAAAGTTTGAATTTGCGTTACTTTAAAAGAAGTACTGGATGCAGGCATCTTTTAATCTACTTTAGTTTTGATTACTAAAATTTGACACCACTTTAGAAACAACAGAAAATGTACTGTTGGGTCTAATCACATTTATACATCATAGTTACACTTGCATTTTTAAAAGCTGAGAGGAAATATAATTTCACTGATTTGTAATATAAATAATAGACATGGCTAGGTAATTTCAAATTTGCCTCAATAGTACCGTTTGGGATCATCACTAACTGAACTGATCAGTTACACAGATGTGCATTTCAGCCCAAACCCAAAACAGAATACATGAAATAACAATTAAACTAACTTCAGATAAACTCTCTTCTTGTAGGGACTTATTCATAATGAGCTCTTGGTTTGATCTAATTTATTGTTTTTTCAGAGCTTTAAATTCTATTTCTTTTGTTTGTTCAATAAGGAAAAAAATTAAATGACAGGCTAACAGAAAACACAGGAACTGAGCTAAACCTGTTCCAATTTACTGAGAATAAGGGAAATTGTCTTCTTTCTTCTGAAAACAATTGCGATAAAAAGCTATATCTAGTCACTGTACTGTATGTGTATGTGCACATATGTATCTGCAGTGATTTATTTAAGTCAAACTATGGCTCTCCTCTCTCTTTAGAATTAATTAGTACCTTTCTAATTACACAATCTGCAGCTCATTATTCCATGTGCATGAGTGCAATCCACAGATGTAGCCACTTAATCACACATACACTGGCCACGGGTTACAGCTCCCACGTTTCAAGGACTGAGTTGATAAAATCAGTGACCTTCAACTTTTTTGTGCGTGTGTGTCCAATCTGATAGATTTCAGGATCCAAAATGCCAGAATGGGACAGTCAGTATGTTACCCATTAAGCCATAAAGTAGCCTGGCCTATCTATCTTTCTATGAATCTCTTGTCTCTCTTAAAATCTGGGTTGGGCTCTAAGTCTCTTAGAGTGAAGGTGATTGAATGTGTGTATTCAGGAACACATTTGTATTGGTGCTGTCCATCCATCAGTGAACTTGGATTCCCTGTTTTTCTATTTATATATATTTTTTTCACATATTGTATTTAAGTGCAGGTTGAAAATTTTAGGGGTTAACCAAGGGTCAAAGCAGGGAAATAGTCCCCTGCTGTCAAAGGGGCCGGTGTAATGTCTAATTTGGTTCTCTGGGGTCATTTGCAGTTGCTTGTTGATATGGGTTGGTCCCAGTGTCTTTCAAAGTGTCTTTGATTGTCTTTTCATGGAAACACTAGGCTGATTTTGTACCTGGTTTGAGCTGCAAATGGCCACACAATCGAATTTAATACCTTAGTCCTTGGCAGGAGTGTCACAGATTTCCTACAACAGCACAGGAGATCGTTTCAGGCTAACCTTACCATATATATATATATATTTATAGTGTTAACTAAAAGCTTTATCAAAATGGAACATTTTAATCCTGAAAGATGGTATCACAGGAGAAGAGTCTGATAGGTGAAGACTCTGCCTCCAGTTCTGCTTTTGGAGAATCTACAGGAACAGGAGATATGATGGTGGCTGAATGTAAAGGGCAGTAAAATACCTGTCAAAAGGAAACCAGTGCAGGGAACACAGGAGAAATCCGATCTCTTTTCTTAGTTCCCGTCACTGCTCGTGCTATAGCCTTTTGAATTAACTGGAGAGTCTTTAGAGACCTGTTGGGGCAGCTTCATAGTAAGGAACTGTAAGCCTAACCTAACAAAAGCATGAAGTAGCTTTTCTTTCTCTTTTTGAGCTAGGGGGTGCCTGACTTTTGCAGTGTGGCGGGGGTAAAAAAAAAAAAAAAAAGGACATGATACTAATGAAAGATAACTTAGAGCAGTGCCAGGTCAATGCCATCTAGAGCAACTACTATACTGCTAATTTCATTGCCTAATGAAAGGATATTGTATGAAATGGATACTTTTGGTCCAAACACATAACCTTGTGGATCTCTCTCTCTGTCTTACTTTTGCATGCATGAAGGATTTATTAATAATAAATCAATAAAGTTTACTTGAACTGAATTGATCTGATAAATAGGACTTAAACCATCTTCGTGCTGTTCCTTTAATGGCGGATGCTTCCATTCATAGTCACTGGACTTTTACTTTGAATTAACTTCAGGGTGATTTAAAAAAATCCCGAAAATTTGTCAGGTATATTCATCTTGTGAAGCAAATGAATGAGCAGATGTACAAAGTAAATAAATGTCAAAATGCTCCTCCGTGACACGCAGAGCTGTTTCTGGTCACCCACTGTGTCAAAATCTCCAAACGTTGATGAAATTACTGATCACATTTGCTTCAACAGGCAACTACAGCCTAATCTAATACTTACTGTTCCAATCTAAATCTACTGAGCTAAATGGGTTTAGAGATGGTGATGGTGCTAATGCTTTTCAAAACCAAATTACAGACTAAAAGTAAAAAAGTCAATCAGAGAAGTAATCTGGAGGATGATGCTGCTGATTACAGTATTTCAGGGGTTGTCAGAACTGTGCTACCTCACATTCATACATCAGCCTCCTCCATCCCGTTGGCACTCATTCATTAAGCCAGTCCTTTCTTTTCTTGTCATATCTAGAGTCATTTACTAAATCAGATATGCCTTCCTCTTTCTTTCATATTTCCATCGTTTGATTGATTATCTGTCTCATTGTTGCGACATGTTCTCTTTGAGTTTCCAACAAGATGAGGAGCGGATTTTTCCTTTACACTTTGGCAGCACCAATTTTCCTCTCCGATGAGATGATGTGAAAGTAATTGCACATTTTCTCCCTCTCCATGTTTGAATGTAATGCTTGGTTGAAACAGCCAAGAGGTAGCGGGAAGAGTTGATTGCCCTCAGTCTTTTCAAACAAGCCCCAGTTATATAAAAGTTCCTCTGATCAACATTCTCAAAAATTTGATTTCTGGAGGAAAGCATGGGAGACAGACAGTAAAATATCAAGTGTTACTGGTAATTTTGTCTGCCATTAATTACAAATCAGACACTTTTTTTGATTTTACTTGATTTTAACTTTGTGTTGTGCTATTTAACAATGTTTCATCATAAAAATATTCAGCAAATTCAGTTAAAAAAGGCACAAACACTGTCTTAAAGACAGAATGGGTCAAAATTTAAGCAGCAGAGGTCAAGACACCCTGACTGAAAGTCCCTAGTATGAGTCAAATTTGAAAAACAGTTCATTTCCAGTGATAGCACTTCTGATGTATGTACAGATGGACAGACAAGCTGAGAACATAATGCCTCGGGCCCTGGCTGACAAGACTTAAAAATTGAGTTTGAAAAGTGAACCTCATGAGGACTGTGTGGTTGTGGTTTGCTTGGGCTACTAGTAACAGAAGAAAACAACCCCCATGACTCGTCATCATCATCATCATCATCATCAAACCTTGTCAAAATCTGACGCGTGCAACGAAAAACATGACATTAGGTAATCAATTTACCAAATCTAATCTCTCCTAACTCAGCCCTGCTCCCCCTGCACTTTAAACCAAAGACCTTTCACCAAGAAACTCTGAGGGACCTTGAAGTAAATCTCTTGCTTGGCTCAATGCTCCACTACTGTACGCCAGCTGGTCACTAACTCTGCGTGCCCTTTGATGCCAGGCAGGTTAGTGCACAGTGAGTTTGTCGACTGTTCCTGCCAACAATTTGAATGTGTGGTGATATTGAACCAAAACAGTGAAGCTGGGGCCATTTAATGTAAATAATGAGCTGAAAGTCACTAAAATGTGCTGTAGAGCTGAGGAAATCCGTAATAATTCTCTGTGGGTTTGTCACTATGCAACTCCACATATTAAACTACACATAATTACACTATACATAAACCTCATTCATTAAAAAAAAATGCTGAACGCTGCAGTTTTAATGACTCCTAAAAGCTCTACAAGCTTTCCTGTTTCCTGTTTATATGCAAACTTCACAAACATCATCATGGATTAGCACGCATTTATAAATTGGCATTCAGCGCGTACTCTTTAGATTAATTATTGTAATCCTCGTTGTCATTGTCTTAATGTAAACACTCACCTCTGTGCCTCAGTTTTAGGTCCTGTGCAGGATTAAGAGGAGCTTTTGAAGAGATTCATCAATGTCATCAATAAGTGTGCGTCTGTGGGTGTGATAGCAGACAAAAAAAACAGCAAGGAGGAGTTTAAAGAGTGACAAGGGCGGAAAAAGACAGATGGGGAGAGAGAGAGGGAGAGAAAAAGAGTTTTATAGTCAACTCAGTCAACCTTTCTATGAGGCTCTAAAGTGCGTCTCCTCTGACTCATAACGACCGTCAGCATCAGAGCCAAGTGAAACCAAACAAAAACTCTCAGCATCGTCATTCTCAGACTCCTAAGAATGACGATGCTAAAATAAAAGAGCCGTGCATGCATGTGTATATGAGAGAGACGGCAAGAGATAGAAAGATAGAAAGAAAAATAAGCTCAGTCTGCAGGATTTCTCACAAAGCAGGTGGACGGTGTGGAGGAGGTTGATTCTGGATGAGAGTACGAGTGGAGGAAAGGCCTAACCAGCGGGACCGACACTGAGCTCAGCCAGTTGTGACACATTCAGAATGAAATTAATTATCCTCAACACTATCATACAAATGAAGGACAGGTCAGCTGGGGCTCTCGGCAGAATACGTTTAAGAGTCTGCACCCGGGTGACGTGACTCAAATTCCCAGTGGGTTTGCTCTGGACATAATTTGTTCAAGTGTGTGAGGGCTGTGGTACCTGGGGTGAAGGGGTAGGAAGGAAGGGGAAGTTGGGTGTGTGTGTGTGTGTGCGTGTGTGTGTGTGTGGACATATTTGCCCTCTTGATGAAGCTCATGACTGCTGGGTCTGTCTGTTGCACCCCAGGATAACAATTGTTAAGGAACTGACTCTTTGCTTATCCAAGTTAATGGTTTTCATTTTATATATTTATTTTACAATATTAATGGTGACACATTTCTACTTTTTCAGACAATTGTCAGTTTTTTAATCTTTTGAAATAATGACTTCCATTAGCATTTTCTAATTAGCTGAAGATATCTAAGCTAATAAACCCCAGCTCCATGAGTTGGTTGAAAACTGTCTCAAACTGACTTCTTCATTTTCCCAGTTGACTTAAGAATAAGTCAAATAAGAAAAAAATGAAATAAGAATATATTTAACAGGTATCTGGTATTGAAACTAAACTATAAAACTATATTTTGTTGCTATAGGGTAGTTTTTGCTTTATTGCTTTTATTTTCAAACCCAGTGTTCCACATTTCAAAAAGGCTCTGAGGATTTTTTCACTCCCTCCCTTTCTCTCTCTCTCTCGCTATATATGTGTGTATACACACACACACACACACACACACACACACACACACACACACACACAAACTGTATATTCTTTCTGTTTCCAGGTTGTTATTTTAAGTCTAAGTGTGCTTTGTGTCCTGATTCCTTGTTTTCCTTGTTTGTCTGTATTCGGACCCTGGATTCGTTCCATCCCCGGATTGTATTTCTTCTCTAGTTGTCAACCATTCCTGCTTCACCCTCCTAGCTCTAGAGTTAACTAGCTATTTAACAGCAACGTGTCCAGTAACACAATTAATTGCAAAAGTGAAATACCTCATTTTACTTTCGGCTCTTTGTTAAAGTCTCCTAGGTCACAACATTGTTTGTCTTGTTTAGCAGCTGACTTTCCTTCGTGCCAGAGAGTGTACGAACTTCTGCAAGACAGTGGTCAGCAGCAGCCATGGATGTATTATTAAGTCTTAAACTAGATCCATGGCACCGGTGCATCTATGGGTGTGCTGGAATGATGAGCCACATTATTTCGGCTGTTTGTGCCAGATTGGTACAAATGATTAATAATTTTATTATCCATTTGGCACCTGTTGGACCCCCTGTAGAGCCGCTGCAGGTCTCCATAGGGCTTTCTCCCTGTGTTTGTGACAGCAGCTGGGACAAACCTCCTTCTGAAGAGGTTCTGTGGTGGCATTGTCTACTTCCACCTTTGTTACTGAGAGAGCAAAATCAATAGTCACGTGATCGTGAGATGCCTGGAAAATGAAGGGGAACTCTCCACCAAGGGTAATTTTTTTGGCTGTCGTCACAATATCTCACACTTTTTGACAGTGCTAATGTACAAAGTCACTTTGTGGCATCTGGATAATAAAATTACTTCTTTCCTGAAACTTTGTTTTCACAACACTAATCTCTCTGGACTCATGGAAAAGATGGAAGAGACATGATTTGTCTTCTCATTAAAATGACACACGTTAAAATGTGTTAAATTCAAACTGTAAAACAAGCCACTGTTGGTTTGCTTGATTTTCTAACAGCTAAATAAAGCTACATATCAATAAATCAACATAAATGAAAGATTACAGAGAGGCTCATATACTATATCAGTAGTGTTGTGCAGTATGGAGCCTGAGCTTCCTCAGGCAGTGTAAGTCATGAAAATCTCTACCAAAAATGCTTGAAATAAATTGGATGGGCAAGCAAGAATTCAGCAACAGTTTGAGGTTTCCCATCAGTTTCCCAGGCTCTGGATGGATGGTGTTAGGCTCTCAGCAGTTGCAATTTATTTAGCAGGGTGACAGCTCTTGGGAAGAAGTAGATTATCATCCTGAAACATCTCCCAGGGGTACGTTTCCTGAACAGGTTTCCCAGGTGTGCTGGACTGACAGCAATTTTGCCAGCTGTCTGCACCATGCAGCTCCTTCATGGAAGCCATTTGACAGCCAATCACCCGCTCAGTGGTGCAGACGATGTGCTGGAGTTTAGCTCTGGTTTATGAAGAAGCAAAGAACCAGACTTTGATGGAAGATGCTGTGGCTGTGATTGACATACTAGTAGGAGTTGAACTCTTATAGATGGCTTTTCTGTTTACAATCCAGGATGCATGAACAGCACTGGGATAAAAAGAAACATGTCTCCACAACAACATAATAACTTATGTCTGGACATTTTCACTATTTCAAAATAAACCCACTTGCGAGAAAATCTATTTAATTACTGTTTGTGTACAACACGTGCAACCTTTTGACCGACAATCCTGGAAGCTAATGTGATACATACTGTTTTCTGAGAAACAGACGCTAATAGCAGTCATAATGCTAAATGGGGCTGTACGCAAAGTTAGCTCCACAGGTGTTCACATGCTTCAACTAACAGCACAGGTTAAAGTCACATAAATGACGTTTTTGGCATAAAAAGCTTGTATATATCAGTTAAGAGCTCTTTAACACTGACATGCATTTTTTCCAAATGTGCTAAATTAATGCAAAAACTCAAATTAGATGTGACTGCAGTATAAATAGCTGCTTCACTCCTGACAATCAATGTTAATACTGGATTTAATCATCATTATTGATCAGCCACATGGGATCAGAGATAATTTTCTCTGGGAAACTTATTTAAAAAATATCATCGTGACACATTTTCCATCCAACGTCATCAGTCTGCTCCTCTAAACACGGAGCCAAACACGGAGCCTTAACAGTATTCATTAAACAGCCCACAGCAGTGTGAGCTGTCTGACCTTTAAACCTGAGTTTCTTCCTGCAGTTTCAGTGTAAAAAAACATCCACAGCCTTCATAAAATCCTCAGCTCTGACCACAGCACTGCATCAAGCAGCTAATTCTGCTCTCTGAGCCAACAGGCAGTTTTCCTTCTTGAGATAATTGACATTTTCGTTTTCCACGTCCTTGCGCCCATCTCGCTGATGACGTCGTTATGTGTTATGTTGACGATTTTATGTTAAATTGTGTTAGTAGAAGGAGGCTGTGGTTTGTTGGGACTACTACAAACTACATCCTCCGAAATGACCTAAAGCAGTTTCGACAAAAATTGAACATTATAGCCCTCAGCATGGTTGGATTTATTTCGGGTGTACCTAATAAACTGGGAGGTGAGCATAAACTTTGGCCTTTGCCTGAGAGAGAGGGCAGCCACGATTCACACAACGGCAGGAGATTTTACTTTTCTTTTTTTAACAGCTTTAGAACAAATGACCAATGTCATTTTCCTGGTGCGGACAGTTGTTGGTAATAACCATAAAGAATTGAGTTCTGAGGAATCTGCTGAGACGTTAATCTTGAACGGGGGGGGAATGTCGTACCCAGGAGAGTGCTACTGTCTGCAAGCAATTTTACAGATGGCTAATAACGAAAAGGGAGGATTGAAATACAATATATTCAATGTAGTGAAAGGTCATGTAGAATAAGCAAAGAATGGTTTCACTTGTGGTTTCACAAAATGACGGTTATGAGTAATTATTTCAGAGATAGATGATGGTAATGCTAAGATAAGGGGTTAGAAATGGTTGTGCTGAACTATGAGGTGAAGTCCCTGTGATGTACTGCCCTGAAAGCACCTTATTTCAAAAACAATACATTTGCTCTCAGCTGTCCAATTGGTGCTGAGGGATGATCTGAGGGATCAACTGGTTAATGGAGAGCTATTAGGAGGCCTGATTCATGAAAGGTGAAAGGCTGTGATGGCCACCACTGTGCCGCTAGTCAGATTACATTCACTGTAGCCAGCGCATCAGAGCCGAGTTAAAGGTGAAGATGAATGGGCAGAGAATGGAGAGTGGATGTAAACTGACTGAGGCTTCAGTGGGGAATAGCATGAGGGGTGAGAGCCATATGAATACATATTCAGAAATATACAATTCCCTGCTTCCAACGCACCATCACTGCACACACATGCAAATACATGTATACACTTATACATTCATGGTGGGACAGGTGTGAAAGTCAGCTGTCTGCCTCTAATGGGCTCTGGTGGAATAAGCCTTTCTTGTCCTATAGTGCCAGAGGGGGAAAGGGGAAGAAATGAGAGGCAGACTGTGAGGAATATAGCAACAGACGGTAAAAGCTTGGGTGGAATCATGGGACTTGACATGGATTCATTCATATATATAGAATAAGATAAAGCCCAGCCTTGTTAGCTATGCTAGTGTCAGGAAAAAGGAAGTGAACTGGAATTAAATAGCATTTCTGTGCAAATATGGTCACATCTTCATCTTAGTTACAATTATGAACAAGCACAATGTACTTAACCAATCACACACAAATCATATTATTCTTATTCATATTGCAAACGTCATTCAAACATTTACAGAGTAGCTGGAAAAAGCATGTGAACGTCCTCGGCCAACGGCGTCCACAAAAGCTAACTGGTGTCATCAAACCGGGAGTCAAACACTGAGGCAGGGTTGGAGATGCAGGTTTGAGCTACTTTGACTTGTAAAAAACACTCAAACATTTTGAGTTTCCTGTTCACAAGCAGGTGATGTGAGCGGTACTCAAAGTGGGCCAGCATGCACCAGCACCGGTGAGAAATGCTCTCAGTTTTAATTCCTGTGCACCAGCATTTCTCACAAGTTGCCTGTGCACAAGAAAAAAGTAATTGTGCTCTTTTTTTACCCTCTCCATTTCAGGTTCTGGGTGGTTTGTATGAATGAATATGAATATATTACCATCCGATAGCTAACTACTCTTTCATTTTCTTTCTGGTTAACGCCCTCTTCTATCTGTCTGTGTCTGTCATCATGTAGTGGCAGTTTAAGATTAAGAGACAACCACATGCCTCCTCTGATCTCCACTGCAGATCTGAAGCCAGATGAGTTTTATTACTGCACGTACAGTGCATAGTATAAAGTATTAAATTAATAATTTGGCAAATGACTCTTTGAGAAAATAAATATATATCATATGCATCAGCGATATCTCCTAGTGTCTTTTATTCACTGTAGAAATTTGGAATTTAATCATGTTTTGCTTATATCAGCAAAATGGATACCGGCCCTTTTTCTCTCCACTTCAAGCACTGGATGTGAACCATGGCTCACAAAAGAGAATATTACTAATATTATTATGATATTCTTAAACAATACATCTGTATCCCAATACTTACAAACAGCAGTTGGATTCTCCTCCATTTCACCTCACAATTATCAAAACTTCAAAAGTATCAAAATTGTAGAGGAAAATATTTGAAAAAAAAGTTTATATTAATTTATATATTATATGTTCTATATCATCATATCATTACCATATAATTTGAGCAAAATAATTAAAGAACATTACATTGTTCTTTGACAAATTAACTTTAGTTCTTTGTTGTAAAGCTCACAATTATGCCATGAAGACCTTTCTCTGGAGATACATTTAGGTCTAGTCAGGGGCAGGTTTAGAAAGCACAGACACTAAGAAGGAGGGGTCACATTTGTAAAATCAGTAATAATAATGTGTAAGGACTGAACTTTAAAAGTCTGATTCAAGGCAGTAAAAAAGCTGCTATATTATTGATTGTTACATTATCTATTCGGTGTATGAAATGAATGCTAAAAAAATAAATAAAACAATTTTTATATGTAATAATGTCAATTAATAGCTGCTATTTTTTAACTCAAAATAGCCCACAGCCATGAATATATTATGAAACAAGACATCCAGGTTGGAGGAGACAACAGCCATGTTTCTAGTGTCACTTTGTGTCTCTCTGAAGTTGTTTTCCAGCCCTGTACTTGTTTTCGGATCATTTTGTGGTCATTTTACATCACATTGTGATCATTTTGCATCACTTTGCGGCTACTTTGGAACATTTTGTGGTCACATTTCCAACCACCTTTCACTGCTGATGTATAAAGTGTCTATGGCAGCGAGTCAAATATAGCAGCACAGCAATGTCATTCAGCTCCAATCCAAATCAAGTGCTTTCCATTTCATTAGACCCCCCAGACTGATTGTGGAGCTCCACAAATTACTCTTCAGTATCTGGCTGAGACTCAGCACTTATAAAACAGAGTTCCCTGCAAATCCCAAGGGCCCAATTTTAGAAAAGTACAACTGTCATCACTTTTGATAAAAGCGCCTCTGCAAATCTCTTCGATTTATTGAATGATATTCAATTTAAAGTCTAAATTGTAAAAAATATGCAGATTATTACAGAGCTATATTTAATTTGGAAGCAGTTAATCACTCAAATGGGAGTTCGAATGTTTGGTTTGATATATTTAACATCAAGCAGAAACCATTTAAGAGATTAATGGGAAAACTGGGCTATATCTCTCAGTGGGTGGAGATGGAGACATACTGAGAAGAGAGTGATTAATTATTAACTGTAAACTGAAGCACTTGTGCTCATGGACTCTTTACCCACTGAGCGCTGGAACTGAATGACACTCATTAGTACAGGTCAACATGTCTACCAGTGTTAAACAGGTTTAAAAGTCTGTTTTGCGTATTTATTGAAGCGACATTGACCAGATGTCACTGTACACCCAGGATTGTCCCAGATTCAAGCTGGGAGTCCCGAGTACCAGAAAACATCTGCAAAACACTAAAATATCTCATTTTTTTCAGGATTCATTACCACATTCTTCCAGTTTTTCATCACAGCTGGGAAGAAGGAGGAAGCCTCAGAGGTTTTATGGCCCTTCATTGGCCGTTCCTCAAAAGTCAATCAGAAGACACATGGTAAATACTCAATAAAGGGCAAAGGTGTCTGGAGTCAAAGGGAAGCAAGTCCCCATCCAGACCTCTATTTATTAAGAGGGAGCTACAATCACAAGTGTACTGCAAGTATATGCGGTCCCTTCTTATGAAAAGGAGGGAAAATAAACATTCTTTTTTAGGTTTAGCAAATACTTGTTTGGATCTGTCACCAAGGTCCCTGATCTGTTGTCCTTGACCTTTTTCTTCTGAATGTACAGGAACACGATGCACTGCTTTGCCAAAACCAGGACTAGAAAGCCTTCTTATGAAAGTCTGAAGTAATAAAATCACCTCCCCAGTTCACCTTTACTTAGATAACAATGTAAGATAGTGTATTTGCTCTTACACACAGCCTAGAGAAATACCTGTGCTAGTTAGATATTACTTGACACCTAGTCTTCTTCTGAGGGCTTTGACAAGTTCAGCCGGAGACCCCCACTTATATTCCGACGCCTTCATGTAAAAAGCCTTGTCCACCTCTTTAGGTGGCAGCACTGCCACTTAGAAGGAAAGGCTTTTTATTCAGCCTAAATGTGAAGTGCAAGAGGTTATGAAGAAAAACATCTTCTGAGTGCACTGGTGCTGCAGGTTCAATTGAAAGATCTTTTCTAAAAGTGCCTTACTGATAAAACAGCAGCTTCACTGAAAACTGAAAAAGACATTGTGGGGCTGTCTGAAGACTTGTTGTTGTTGTTACAATCTTGGGTGCGCTTTGCACAGCAAGTCATAAAAGATCAGCCAAAGAATAATGAAGCAAAAGTCATGTACTTAAAAGAACTATTGGCATTTTGGACCCACTGTCTAACCTGCGCTGCCCAGCTCCCCTTGGTCATTCATCTGAGCTGACTGTACTATTAGCTTGCAGCGCAGGAGGCCATGGCTCTCATCCTTTCCATCAGTGAGAACTCTTGTCAACACAGAGGACTTTTCAATTGATCCAGCCACAAACTGATTTAATCAAGCCCTTGTTGCAGCCAGGCATGGCCCCACATGATCAGCTTGATATTGTCTGAACAACTCACAGATGGTGTCCACCGATATCAAACCCAGCCAAAACGACAAGCATATTTTGGCAGTGCTCCCCTGGCAGTCTTCTTCTTGGAAAGTGTAATTCCACCAGAGAACTAAATGTATGCTGCACTTAACATGAGCGTTCAAGATGTTTTAGCAGTTGCTGCTTGCTACTTTACAAATTGCAGCATCAGAATACAATCGCATTTGACTGAAATCCATGTTCGACAAATTCGGGTGGGAGGTTCTGCATAACTTTTTTCAATAATCTAACATTATGCCATGCAGAAATCGGAGAACTGCTGCTACGGTAGTTGCTTAATGAACCACAAGTGCTTTAAGGGCACAAACCCTGAGTTCACACATATAATATGTTACATGTTAGTGATGTGTCTCCGTACATCGTTTTTTTTTTTTTCTTTTCTTCAATCCAATAGATCCATACAATCCATAGAGAATCGGGAAAGCGTTGACTGTGAGAATCAGCTTTCCCCCGTTATCTTGACATACTGATTGCAGGTCAAAAGAACTATGTCCATTTCTCAGGGGAGACTGTGCTGATTGCGAGTGGTTACCACTTACACATCAGGGGACATCAATCCATCCATTTTCTGCCTCTTATCAGGTTATCAAGTCTGGGCTGCGGTGCCAACAGGTTAACCAAGGGAATCCAGACGTCCCTCTACTGTCCCAGTTCCTCCTGTGGGATCCCAGGGTAGTCTCAAGCCAGGTGAGATATTAAGTCTCTCCAACATGTTCTGGGTCTACCCCTTGGCCTCTTACCAGTTGGATATGTCTGGAAAACCTCCTATGTAAGGTTCAATTTTGATCAGATGCCAGCACCACTTGAACTGTCTCTTTTCAGCCCTGAAATGAGCGGTGGATCTTTTCTCCAAGCTCCCCTCAAAATGTCTGAGCTCCTCTCCCTCTATCTATAAGCACGAGCCCTGCCACCTTACAGAGCAAACTCATTTCGGCCCCCGTGAATTTGTGATCTCAATCTTTCTTTCACTACTCAACGCTTACGACTATGGCTGTAGACTGACTTTGTCTTCTGGCTCAGCTCCCTCCTCACCACAAAGGGCCAGTAAAATGCCTGCATTACTGCTGATGAAGCACCTAACAACCTGTCAATCTTGCACTCGGTTTTACTGTCACCTCATGAAACTCAAGGTGCTTATACTCCTTTACAGGTGACATTTCCCCACCCCTGACAGGAAGTCATTCATTATGAAAAGACAGCTCTTTAAACAATGCATTCAAAAAATTTTGCACTCGGGGGAATGTCCAAGAGTTGATGAGGAAATCAACAAAAGTTGATTTTGTGCCATAAATTGCACTGAATAGCATAAAAGTGCCTATGATGTGACCACAATCCTGGATTTTTTTGCAGCCTGGGGATGGTTTTGCACAGAAACTATGGGAATAAACTGCACACCGTTGCTGTGTGTTGTTGAAGGAAGAGTCCCAACATTTGTCAGAATCTCTCTAGATGCTTTGCCGATCAGCTTGACAGAGTTTGAGTGGTTACAGATGATAAAGTTGCACATTGATGGCTTTGGATGGACAATACATCACGTTGTTGCACTTGCAATCGTTTGTGGACAAAAAGATCTTTTCATTATCCTTTGTGGATGACAAATGATAGTAATGGCATCTAGTATGAGTGAAGCTTTGCCTGTATACACTGTTGACATATAACATGAATTTTTGTGCTAATATATCTGGTATGTATGCAGTGTCCGGTATAGTCTGAGGACAGAACGATATTTTTATAGCTATAGTTACCTGTGCAGCCGTCAGACAGCGTGAATTTCATTTTCATTATTTTGATTTGAGGGCTTCTGTGTCTGTGCTTTTCCTAGTTGATGCTTTGGGACAGTCACTGTTCATTTCTCACTACCTGTAGACCTAACTTTGTCTGTGTTTGTGTTTCACTGTCTACTGGCTGACATTTCTCACTGGAATATGTGTCATGTTAGCAAGTCAGAGATGACAGATGACTATTGAAGGTGGCGTGTGGTTAAAAAAAAAAAAAAAAAAAAAGTAAGAAAGTAAGAAATACCAGAATAAATGTTGCACACACATTTACCTCTAAACAGCAAGTTCACTGCTCCTCAGGGAGTTACTTTAAGATATCATGAAATTGTATCTATGTGTTTTCTACCCCTCTGTGCACCCTTGATTTTTTGTAAACAGGAATCTCGTCTATTGAACTTCAAAAAAAAAAAAGACCATGTCACTGCCCACCTCATGACTCAACACGGGAAAGTTTCCCTGCAGCAATTGGTTGAGAAAGGTACCAGCAAATGTGATGTGACCATCTGGAGACCATTTGTGCTTGTATAATTCCCTCTGACAACAGAAGGACAGTTGTTTTCAACTCCAAATGGAAATGGACCATATTTGTGAGGTGGTATAGTAGCAACGGGTAAAAATAACTGGCCAATCAGAACTGCGTATGGAAATTACGTTGTGGAGATTTTGGGTACTTGCAAGGAAAGATGATTGCAAGGATGTTTGATTTGTGAGTATCTTGGGTAACAGCTTTGACTATAATCAACAGTTATGAACCAAGAAATGCAGCAAAGTGTCAACAAGGATAAGGAAGAGGAGGAGGAGCTGACGTGGGTGTTACCAATGCAGCTTTCAAAGTCTTTCAAAAATCAGCTTTTTAAAAGTTTTAATTAAAAGCAAAATATACCTCATGCAGTTAAGTTTTGTGGAAGACATTGAATAAACTTAAACGTTTCATAAAAACGTCATAAAGCACCTTTAATGTCTGCGATCGTCAGGCCTCTGGGAGGCAACAGAGAGTCCAGAATCAGAATCAGAACCAGAATCATCTTTATTGCCAAGTAAGTTTACACAGACAAGGAATTTGACCGTGATGATAAACAAAGTAAAAAGACAAGAGAGTAAGAAGTAACAAGCAAGAACATTAGTAAGTTAAATAAAAAATATGGACAGTAGAACAATATATTAAGTGTATAAAGAATATGTACTGACTGCTTATTGTTTGTCCATATGTGTGAAGGCTCACAATGGATTTTATTATGTATTTTTGATAAAACTGAGCCTGAAAAATCTGCCTTTCGTGTCCCGTATGCACCTTAAAGCTGCTCCTCAGGTTCATAGGTTCAAGAATGGTGCACGTGTTAAAGGATGACAATGATCAAGACGCTTTAGCAGGTTGTAAAAATAACGGTTCTTCCGAAGCTGCCCAAAATCAATGAGCCTCCTTTTTTTGGCCAAAAATGAGGAAGAAGAAAGATGAAAGTGAAACAGACAGACTGACAGATGGACAGACAGTCAGTCCGACAAGATTGAAGGCAGCATAGAGCAGAGAGCCTTAATATTTCAGATCCTATGCATTATTTATAGCCCAGGCGAGCCGGCTGAATATGCCAGAGTGCTCTTGGGTGAATGGAGAGTTTTCGATTCAGCACCACGTGTGTGTGTGAACATGTGTGTGTGTGTGTGTGTGTGTGTGTGTGTGTGTGTGTGTGTGTGTGTGTGCGCAATTGGCGAAGCAGTGGATGAAAGACAAAGATGAAAGCGGCAGCCTAGAGGCTCTAACAGCGAGATCCATCTGTTGATGGTGTGAAGCTCTAAAGTTACTTTAACTCTCAGGTAGGCACCCTTGGTGGCCAGCAATCAGAGGTGTGTTTGTGTGTCTGTAGATGAATGTGTGTGTTTTCATAAAAAATCAACAAGGTGTGGAAGTGATGCAGATGAGAGGTTTTTGGACAAACCACCTGCTGGCAGTAAAGTCATGAAGGCATACCTCCTGTTGAGTATACACATACTAACACAGGGACGGTACAAAGATAATTTGTCTGAGGAGGAGAGTTAAAAGATAAGTTTCAGTTTTTCTAAATCATCCATCCACTGTCTACGCTGCTTATCTGTCAAGGTCATGGGGGGCTGGAGCCAATCCCAGCTGACATTGCCCAGTACATATAGAGACAAACAGCCAGTCACCAGCTGACTTATATGTGCTTGTCTCTGGACTGCAGGAGGAGGCTGGAGAACCCGGAGGGAACCAACGCAGGAACAGGGAGAACATTCAAACTCCACACAGAAAGGTCCCAGGCTCGAACCCAGAAGCATCTTGCTGTGAGGCAGCAGTGTTACCTGTCCTGCTCCTTTCCTAAAGCAAAGGCATTGTTATAATATTTTGGTATTATATTATAACTATTATTTTTAAAATAATGAATTAATATTGGTATATTGGTAAATATAAATCTTAATATATTAATTGAACAATAATTTCTGCATAGGCACCAAAATGCACGATAGACAACACCAAACACCAAACACCAAACACCAAGACCAAAGTTATGGGAAACAGCAAATTCAAACCACACTATTTCACACTAAAAGAAATCCTACCAATTTAATAGTTATGGCCACTATAGTCAAACCTGCATGTGGAGGACTATAGAAAAAGGAAATTAAAGGATAATGAGAAAAGGGGTTTTTCTGTCTACTAGCCTCCCTCCAGCCAACTTAACAGCGTAGCATGGATCCCTCAGTAACTCACACTTTTATTTATCCACAGAGGAGGAATAAGTTGCCAAGCTGCTCAGGTAAAGAGACAAATACGGCAAATCACTTCAACAACAACATAATAATCATAATCATAATAATGATTATGATTAATAATCATAATAATCATAATAATATACACCTGTTGTTCTACAATGACAGCGCACATACACACAACTACAAACACACTCACAACACTTGCAGACCTGCACATATGGTTTAAACACCACGTCCAAACAATCCAGTCTCTGCATAGGCTAAATATTTCACGTTCATGTAATCTACGCCCCTGTCCGGGTCGCCCCCCCACTGTGTACAACTCCAGCTGTGAGGGGGCCGGCCGAGGCGAGCAGACCCCGCCTCCCTCCCTCCTATTGGGCTGTGTGAGGACTACAGGCTGGCGGGAGGGGAGGGGGTGGCTGCGCTGATTGTGGCAGCCTTGCAGCGGCTGAGCGCAGCTTGACTCGCCGGCTGCTCAGCGGGGGGCTCTCCCTCCTAGTGTTATCAGCAGAAATATTCCTACTACGGCAGAGTGAAGCAGTTAAAGCCTCCGGAGAGAGGGGGGGTATTGGGGGTGGGGGGGGGGGGGTATTTAACAATGCCTCAGCCGGGACCTGAGAGCGCAGATGCGATCTGACTCCACAGCGTCGCACCATCGCCGTGGTCACATTTGGACGCGTTTCTCGAGTGAGTCCTCTCCTCAAGCCACCTGCCTGCGCGCGTCGGGAAGCGGAAAGCCCATGGAGGGATGTCGAGATGCTGTGCACAAGGAGAACTAAAACTTTGGTGTCGACATGCGTGATCCTGAGCGGCATGACCAACATTGTGTGCCTCCTGTACGTCGGCTGGATCACCAACTATGTGGCCAACAGCGGTGCCAAAGTTGCGGAGAGCGGCGGCGGCGGCGGCGGCGGCGAGGCGGAGAGAAAGTTGGAGGAGGACAGTAAAGGGGAGACCCTGAGGATTATCGAGAGGCTGGACCGACTGGAGAGCGTCGTCAACGAGCACATCAAAGGTCAGCACGGCGGGGTGTTCACCTGAATCGACCACAACCACAACCACAGCTACTTTATCAATGAGGCTCGTTACAGGCGCAACCAAAGAGAAGTAGAAATATGTTCACACTTAAGAGTTATATCAGTTATATTAGAGATAAAAATCTGTCCTAAAGGCGCTGTTGGTCTGACTGTTAGTCTGTACGGAGAAAATAATTTACTATAAACTGACCATTAACACCTCAACCATAATATCATAGTATATATATGACAGAGATGGGTTTTTTTTTGTTCTTTAAGTCCATCAATCAATCAATCAGTGAAAGAACAGAAAATTAATCAACAAGAATCTTAATGATCAATCTGCAGAGACACCAACAAGCAAGAATTCACTGCCTCAGCTTCTTAAAAGTGAATTTATTAAGACTAAAATCTACTGTGGCTCTTCTCTGACATTTTATAGGCAATGCAGAAATTGCAAACAATTAATCAGATAAATAATCAACAATGACTATTAGAGTTGCCCATGTGAAGCCTAATGGTTATATAATCAGTTTGCTGAAGTTATGAGATATTAGGAAAAACGTTCAATCAAGTACATTAAAATTGCATCTCTTCTCAGAGTGTATGTGAATTACATTACACTTGTTGTATTCTGGACTGTGATTGGTTTACAGGCTATTTGTGATGTCACAAATCAAGATAAATCAAAAGAAAGTTTCCCTCTGCAGCAGATTTACATGAAAACACCCTGAACTCTTTAAATTCTTCACTACAACATAGATGTAATTAAATCTATTTTTACTTTATTAGGGCTCCAACAATGATTTGTCCAGCCAGCATTTTCACACCTATTCCATTTAATATTAGAGGGGACAAAGAAAAAATATTCACACTTGAGAGGCAGGAGAACCTTGGTCATTTTAGCTTAAAGTGGATCTTAACCCATTTTACACGTAGGTGTTGGGGAGTATTAGTCTTTCTGTGAACATGTTTCATAAAGCTTATTGTAGCATCACTAAAACTGCATAAAGTTAATCACCATTTGAGCGACTGCTGGTCGGTGCTGAGGACTACAAGTTCAGAAATGGAGTTGTGGAGTTAGAAAAAGGCGAGATCCTCCAAACTCTGCAGCCTCATCTTTGCTTGAGGTCAATGTGGGCAATGTACGCACCGCATTTTAACAAGTAATTAAAAAGCTCCTGTTTGAATTTGTTCACTGTGAGTCTGACAGTGTATGAGAGCAATACAAACGCATCAATGATTAATTGATTACCAGAAAAGCTGCAGATTTTCTGTCTGCCTGACCAACGGATTAATCAGCATTAATATTGATGGGAGACTGGGTCACTGTAAGTGCCTCACAGACGCATGATCAGTTCCTGTTCTGATGGTCATTGTTGTGCAGGATAATGGGCTGATAAATCTTTAATCATCATGATTTTGGCCTCCGAAGCAAGTACAGGACCAAATCCATTGACGGTTCATGTCCCATTTTGATTGGACTATTTGTATTTGCATCATCGCCCCATTTCTAGCCCCCTCTGGCCAACTCTTTAAGTCCAACCTAAATTGAGAAATCAGATTAGGTCGTTTTGTCTAACGATCTAATCAGGTCAGAGCTGGACAAACCTCTCCATGTCACTTGCATTATGACATTTAGATCACATAACATGTTTTTCCCAAAACACCAAATAATATTTGTGCTGGTGTGTTTACTATCAGAGGCAGAGGATAGTTCTGTTCATTGATAAAATGCCTCAGTGATATACACACACAGGACTAATGGTATTCCGCCTGGATCCTCCAAGTTTTAATTATCCTCCTTAGAGCCGTATGTCAGTGAGTCAACACGTTGAAAAGTGGGACAAACTCTTCCTTTATCCTCAGCTAAATGGGACAGTACATGATACATTAACCCGATGCAGGATTTAGGGAGAAATATGCACTCTGTTGCACACAGCACTGAGATGATTAATGAACAGTGGGGCCCTCCTTGGCGAGAGCTCTTCCCACAATGCCTGATGGACAGCTAGAGAACGCCAACCCTTGGAAAGACGAGGGCCTTGACATATCTAACGTCTCTGAGGAGGACTGTTCATCCATGATTCATTTTCACTTTCAGATAAGCTTGGTGAGAGAAGGCTGCTAATCGAAGAGGCCGATGATAACATTTATAGTGCAGAAGTTTTTTGCTACATCTTTTTTTTGCTGCTTTTTTCCTCCTTGTGTCACTGTTGTGTATTCAATGTCCAAACATTGTTAAAATACTCACAGTAAATTCTAAATCTAAATCTCAAACTTCAGCCTGAGGATGACTAATAAGGTGTTGGATGGAATTCAACAAGTACCACTTGAGCAGTAATTATATACAAAGTATTTAAATATATGCAAATTAATGGTTATTGTATTCAGCAACCACTAAGCAACATGACTCTGAGTGATTTGTGCCTTCTGTGCATTAATTAAACTTCTGGTTCTAATTAATTTCAATTTTTGTATGTGCTTAGATTTTATATTGGAAAATATTTTGATTATTTATTTTACTGATGCCTCTGAAAATGAAGATTGTTCACACAGACCAGTTGAGCAAACCTGTTTATTCTTTCAAACATTACCTGATGTTGCATGAGCTACTCAGATAATGAGGAGGCAAAGAAAATCGTCATAACTCATAAATCCAAATGTAAAAGTGTTAGGTTGGAGTGTCGGTTTACAACAGGGGGCACTGTTTCCAAACTGGACAGGGATTGTTGAGTGGTACCGTCCCAGTGATTCAGCATCAGTGGCATAAGATGAACAGAGAAGATTACCCTCGTTCACTGTGGGACAGAATCAGATGCAAATATAAGAAGATGTAAAGTTTTCCACTCATCTGTATCTGCTGATTTAGAGCAACGTCACTGTTTACTAACGCATCACAGATCTTCCAAGTGCAGTTCCTGTTTGTGCACTGAGATGTTAAAGCACGCCCAGCATTAACTTGGAGAATGGCAGACTGATGGTGTACTGAACTGTTGAGACGTGCTAGTGGAATCTGCATAGGCTCCGGGGTTACAGCGGGTGAGTAAATTTAGCCTTTGGAGTGCTTGGCACACTCCTCTCCTGCACTCCGCTCGGCCCTTGGAGCCGGTGCCATATTACATTATCAGCCGGGGGCTGATGTGTTTATGTGTTTATGCTTTGTCACTGATACAAAAAGATCAGACTGCAAAGTAGAAATGCAGGTTTGAGCTTAATTCAATCCTAAGAAGGGAGCAGAGAAAATATAAACTGCACGTGGATGTAAAAAAGAAAAAAAAACAAAAAACCTTTTTAGTGAAGTACTTTCACTGACATTGAACTGGGGGGGGGGGGGGGTTCAACGAGAGCTGAATCAAAGCGTTTGTAATATTTGAATGAGTTTAATATGAGCATATAAATAATACTCTAAAGCACTAAATGTCTCTGTATTTCTGAATAAATATGGTGTCACTTCCTGACCTCAGACTTGGATGTTGGAAGGTTGCAATATCATGAAATAATGGCCTCTTAAAGTGTTAAATATTAAAGAAATAATATGACAGCTATATTAGACAGATATAGAATATTGCTACATTGATCTGAATATAATATCCCTGATTATACCAAGACTCCCTCCCTCCCAAAAAAACACCAGTTTCTGTTTTTGAATATAAAAAAAAAAACGGTGTCAGTCAGACTAGTTGTGCTGAGACAGATATCCTGAGCTACTGTAAGAGAAGAGAGTCCTCATCCTTGAAGCCTCTTCTCTCGTAAAAGTAAAACATGAAATAACTCTGCAGAATTTCACACACTCTCACTCTCCTGTCAGACTCTGCAAAGTCCTCTGCGAACGGCCAAAAAGCTGGTTCCCGTTTCTTTTTGAGGTCCTGTAACGTCTGTGACACAGACAGTTTTACACATTTGATCATCAGCCCATTTCTGCAGTGAAGACACGATAAACAATTTAAAAAAACTTTGAAGCCAAACAACATCAAGGCAAATGGCCCATAATCCCAAACTCTCTGTAGTAGCTCTTGATTGTGGCGTGGTTGATCTCTGCGATTGTGGACATACAGCAGTTTAGTTCTAATACTAACCCTAATTTTGCAAAGGTAATTTCAACATTGTCTTGTTTTTGGGCAAATGCAGTACTTTGGTATTGTTGTTGGTCTGACTAGCGTTAAATCGGAAGCAGTTGTTGAGCTTTGCTGAAAGAAGTGGCGACATGTGATTGGTTGGAAGGTAAAAGGGTGTTGACTGAATTGTCAGGAAGCGTGACATTAAATAATAATATAAAAGTACCTACATAATATATAACTGTCATTTGGGAAAAAGATATCAAATAAAATAAAGGCATTTTTGGAAAAATAAATAGAAAATGTATGATTCAATAAAAATGAACACCAATAAAATGTGTAATTATGACCAGAATAATTAAATTATTCAAAATTTGAATCAGTGGAGTTTTAATTAATTCACAATTTATTGGTTGATTAATAAATTTGAATTTCATGATGTCTTATTTTATGCATTAATGCTGAGCACTTGGACTTGGAGTATGTTTTAGGGTGGATTTTCCGTTCAGTTAGAGAAGCAGTAATGAGAAGTCCTGACTGTGATGAATCAGGTGGCCCCTGCGGCTGGTGCCATGTTACATCGCTGGCTGTGCTGAGGCAGAGGATCACTGAGGAAGGGATTCAGGTCATGAAACAGTGCATGTTTTAACACATTTGTTTACAGCCATTCATTACCACGCCGCAGGGCTGCTTAGATCTGAGACGCACATGACGAAGAGGAGGAGAATAATTATTTCCAAGACACCAAATGGATTCATGTCCACAATTCTCACTTTCTTTCAGTCTCATGCATCTTTAGAGGATCTGTCTCCTTACATATGATGGTATGTTTTGATCTGTGTTCTGCATTGTTTGTTGCTTTCCTGCCAAGAACAAGTCTTATTTTTAGAAGTCTCTTTTATGAGTCAATGCAAGTTGATCCATGTCGACAGTCTGCTGAAGAGGAGTGTGCGGGGTGGAGTGTGGACTTGTGTGCGTGTGTGTGTCTGCGTGCGTCACAGTGTAAGTTGCGTGTCGGGTGTGTCATCAAAGATGCATGGCAGTGGTGTGAGATCTGATGTGGAAGTCGTAGCCTGCCTATGGAGCCCGTGTAGCGCTGCATGACAAACACCATCACTGTAAACATCCTGACATCAGTTGGTTCAGGCTGCAATGACACCGCAACGCACAGGTACACAGGGATGTTTGTACCAGAGAAATCAATCCTTTTTTTGGCTCTGAGTTTTCCTCCGCCAGTTGCCCTCTGAGATGTCTGAGAGCAATACAGAATAATGCAGTTTTGGGGAAAAGCAAAGGAAGACACTAAACACTGATGCATGTGGACAATCAAAACTGCTGGATCATCCCTATTAAATCCAGAGTGACTTCTGTTCCTGTGAATGTTAAACACCACCTGCACTCTCACACCACTCACACCCAGAGAAAAGGTACCAGGGGAGTCGTGATAATTTAGTGACGAATCCACTTCTTTATTCTTGTTTTCGTCTGTCGGGTGGAGGAGGTGGTGAAGCTCACAATTCCAGAAGTGTCACTTTCTTCAGATTAAAACCTGATGGCTTTATTGCACCTTCTCTTGTAGCATTGCTCTGATCCGTGGTGGTAGCTCACATATTATTAAGTGATGTTCCAGGGGAATTCACACCCATCACTGGATGCAGGAGATCTTTAAGCCTGAACCCAGACATATCCTTGTTCACCTGCACAGAACTGCCATTGTCTTTTATTGCACAAAAGATAAAGAAATATTTCAACGATACCATTTTCAACCAAAGTCAGGCTCTTAAAATCCCTTTTGTGTCATTTCTGCCCTTTCAGTCAATGTCAGGAACCTATTTGAAATGACTGCTTTGTTTTACATAGAGTGTACAGGAGTTCTCTGTATTTTATTGGTGAAAGAAATATTTGTTGTTCATCCTAACGTTGATTCTAGTGGCAACTAAGCTTGTGTTTCTCCAGTAGGAAAAGTTAATCAAGTGCAAATTGCACCACAGTTCTTCCTGAGCCACTGGAAAACATTATCCTCAAAGCAGGGGTCTATTGGCACAAAGAACTGCAGTAAAGGAACTAAATTTAGACTGTGGCTCCTCAGGTCAAAATGCAGGTAAAGTTCCTCAAAAGGCTGCTGGGTTCTGGGAAAATACTGAAAGTCCACAGAGACACATATCAGACTGAGTCAGAGAAATTCTCTGTGTGAATAAGGTACAGGATGGATCAAGCTGCTTGTGACGTTAGTATCTCTTTCAGGAAGCCAGGAACTCTACAAGGACGACTATGATTATTATTCACAGCTAACCCTTACAAAGCCTTACTGTATGTGCAGTCTGTCCCAAAGGGAAATACAAGATAAGAGACAAAATGCCAAGATGGAATCAAACACAAGCTCAAGTTTCCTGTGCGCTGAAACCAGATTAGAAAGCAGCTCCGTCTGACACTGTGCTGAAATGAAACTCATTTGGCTGAAATGGTATGTGAAGCTCACACAAGGAGGAGAGGTGACACAATAATCAGAATATTTGTGTATGACCTCACAAAACCTTGAAATTCAGTTCTTGCATCACCAAATGTTCATAATAAAGGGAGCCATTCAATCAGTTCAGATACAGTGTTGTTAGTTTCAGTCTCATCACCAGAGAGCATGTACGCCTAATATATCTTCAATTTAATATTAAGAGAGCTCATTACCTGATATTTGGGCCTAAATGTAGTATGTAGTATTCATCAGCGATTAAGAAAAAAATGTCAAATGTTTTGTTTATATCTTCAGATACAAACAACTGAACTATGGTTTAGGGGTTGTAAGATTTGATCTTGGATAGAAAATAATCTGAAACTTATCAGTAGGAGCCAGACAATCAGCCTTTTGGTGTTTTGGCTCTGCAGACACATTTTGCCCCTCTATACAAGTATTATCTTTGAAAAATCTATATTATTTTTATCCATAAGGCTGTATGGATGCAGCTGACACAACGCTGATACAACCATTGTTCAGGTTAGTTTATATTATTTATCTTCTTCCTATTTTTCATTTCACTTTGTACAAAGTGTGTTAAAGTTAGAGTAGTGCTAAATGTCACTGTTTATATCGCAGGCTGTCCTTTGCTGGGCCGGATGCTTTAAAGGTCCCATATTTTACGCTTTCCTGTGTTTAATTTAAAGTGTTGATATCCATAAGAAGATATATTTGTGCCTTCAAGAACCAAAATCCAGCTGAATGTAGTTTGACATCTCCTCTCTCAGGCTTCTCTCTAGACTCTAGTAACAACAGGTCAGTCAGCCAATCAGAAGAGAGGATCAGAGCCTCTCTTCTGATTGGCTGACTGCTTTCTGATTGTTTAAATAAAAATGTATCAACCAACCAAATCCTGCAAGGCCAGACCTGTGTCTGGGTGGGCTGGGCATGGCTGAGAACATTGACTGCTTTGTTATGACATCACAAAGTTACAGAGGTTCTGAAGGCTCAATTTAAAGGCTCAGTTTCTGAAGACAGGTTATGTTCATTTATCTTCAAAATGAACCATTTGATGTTTTATTAGTATTAATATTTAACCTCAACCTAATTTTAAAAAGACATGGATATCTCACTTTAAACAATATGGGACCTTTAAAAAAAAAACTGGGGCATAAATTAAGAGTATATCCACTTCTCAAGGCACCACTACACTACTAAAGAGAACAGTGTACAGTGGTCAATATCTACCCTGCCATATAACACACATGAACACATACCCTCTGGAGGTTCATAATGGACTTAATCCTCACTGCAAAGTCTGGGTGCAGTGGTTTGTGGGTTTTGCCTGACAACTCAAGCACACACACACAGGACATGACACAAACACACACACACACGTCTTCCAAATCCAGACTGCAGTAAAGTGCAAGATGCTAATTAGGCATTCATGCATAAACATGTCTCATCCTATAAGGACCATACAAGTAGGTATGTGTGTGCACTGTGTGCTTATGTGTGCCTTTTATGATACTGTGCGTTTGTGTGCACACGATTTCATTCCATCCTCCAGTCTTTGCTTATCTATATGCTTTCATCATTCTCACGACAGCAGGCTTCATGGCGGAGTCAGATGTGTCCGACACAAATCTAACATTTGGTGAAGATGCCGCTGTCAGTCACTGTCTTCTAAATCCAACTGTGTATTTCCGTAAGGCTGCATTATGGCACCACAGGGAGGCTTTCCTCTGTGCTGTCCCACAGCTAAATTCCTCCAGAAAGTCTTTGGGAAGACTATCACAAACTGTAAGCTTCATGAAGTTGTCATCTGTGGGCCGGAGGGAAATGCTTGACACATTTGGTGTCAGGTCTCTTCTTAAAGTAGTGTTTCTCAAGCGCTGGATTGGCCGCAGAAAATAAATACGGGTACCAAAACTGTTGCGAGAATGAAGCACGAACAGTCGGTGCAATGGTGTCGGTTTTCCTTGCAGGCAATGTGCTATGAAAGCTGAAGTATTTCAGTGTCATTGGCTATGATCAATGGCTGGCCAATCAGTCTGCCAATCAAAGTCACATGCACACATCAACTCAGACACAACTACACACATTCACAAAATATTGTTGGAATTTGAGGTTCTTCACAACGAGTGAAGAAGACACAAAACTCACAATTTATAATTAATGTAAGGCCAAAGTCAGCTGTGGAGGATCAACCATAAAAACAATCAGAACAACAAAATGAATCAGACGCTTAAAACACTCCCCTGAAAGTGTTCAATTTCAAGACGCCAGTAAAGGCAAAGTGGCTAAAACTAGCGTCACAGCGCTTACCTGTGCACGACGGCTTCCTTGAATTGCTGCTGCGACTCACACACACACTTGCACGACTGTTTATAAAAGTGGATGTTGACTCCAGGGCTGTAAAGTGAAGCCAATGCTTAAGAGCCTTAAACCTTCATTCTATCTAATGACCATCAGGGGGCGGCTCCACGGTTGTAAAAAAGAAGTCAGATTTTATCGGAGTCTATGTGAAAATGGTCCAACTTCTCATTTGATTTATCACCTCAGTAAATGTTTTCCTAATGAGTTTATGGTCACAGTCTCTAGTTTCAAGTCTTCTTCAATAAAACATGACTGTCATTTTTTAAATGATGGTCCCATTATAGGAAAATGGACAATGAAGCAGGGTATGTATTATGGCGTGGCTACCGTGGGACTGACTATACACCAGATCCAGCCCTCACTCCTCCTCAGCTCCACTTTCTCCCTTGAATATGTTTTTTTTCTGGTTTCAAAAAACCAAGGTGGCTGCGGCCCTTATTACAAACTTGAGGCTTCAAAATGGCGGTTCACAAACCAATGATGTTGCTGTGCTTTAACTTCTCAAGCTGAATCTCAGCTTCCTGCTCTTGCACACACACATTTTTCTCAAGTCATCAGTGTTGAGGCAAATTCAGGCGACTTTCTGAGCTCTAACTATTGTCCAAATGGAAACTTGGTGAAATAAACCCCGAGGCTTTTCTTCAAGGTCCCTGAGGGTTAGATCTTTTTTTTTTTTTAAATTATTATTTCATGACATTCTACAGAAACCTTGAAGGCAAGATTTTTTTTTTTTTTTTTTTTTTCAGGATTTTTCTCAGTGTATTTATAATTTGCATTTTGGAAAAAAATTGCCAGGAGTTTTCTGAATGTTTGTGTTTGTAATTGTCTTGTTTTGGCCACAAGGAGCTGAAGTGGCCTACCATACCATACCATGCACTTACAAATTTGAGTTTGAAGTTTTTCACCTCACCTCCTTGTGCCTGTTATTCCAGGTGCACATGAGAGGAGACGTGTCTGGTAGAACATTTTAAAATGACAACAAAGAAGAAATAAGTTAAAAACATTAAAGATAACATGATCCAAACCCTTGTCTCCCAGGTGAAAGTCCTATGTTTAGCACAAACGTCCACTGTGACTGAATCATGACATTGTATTTGTAGTGCTACATCCTAGCTTCCCTAAATTTGTAAACCTTCTCTGGCAAAAAGGCTTTGGTGATTAAAACACATTTCTAGCAAATAAAAAGAAATGTGAAAGATTTTTTTCTTTCATTTGCCGCTCAGGACTTTGGCAGGTGGGAAGAAAATTCTTGTGGATGAACAGAATATTACCAAAGTAAAACCATACAAGAAATAACTCTCAGGGCTTCCATGCATTTTACGTTTGCTGAAAAACAGATGTACAACAATTTTAAACTATTTTTGTGACAGTTATTTTTTTTTTTTTTGACATTTTCCCTTTTTATTGCCTTGAGACAGCAGAGACTGAAAGGAAAAGGCAGGGAGAGAGAGGGGTCAACATGCAACAATGGACCTGGGCTGGATTCAAACCAGACATTCACAGAGCTACTACTCTTCCGTTGTCTTGGATGTGTGCTTCGGGTCACTGTCCTTTTGGAAGGTGAACATTCGGCCCAGTCTGAGGTCAAGAGCGCTCTGGACCAGGTTTTCATTAAGGATATCTCTATATTTTGTTCTGTTCAGTCTTTCCTCAACCATGACCCTTGAGGTGTTTCTTTGCAAACTCCAAGCAGCTTTCATGTGTCATTCCCTGAACTGGGGCCTCTGGCTGCTCTGCCATAAAGGCCAGGCCGGTGGACCACTGCAGTGATGGTTGTTCTTCTGGAAAAGTTTAAGGAATAAATAACAACTTTCTCTTGATCCTCTCATAAGCTTTCAGCCATTTCGGGTTGTTTGGCTTGGAAATCTTTCAATTGTCAATTTTTTTCAAATTTTTGTTTTTGAAACAATAAAGCTTTGTTGAAATAGAAAAGCACCATGACACTAATCTGCCTCTGGTCACTGGTCACCTCATGTTTCTGAATCTGAGACTGATGTCTCTTCCCCTCAGGCTGTCCTGCAGAGAAAGATGGCTTTGCCTCTGCTAGCTTACCTTAAGCTTTTGTTTTCTTTTGAAGGTGCAAACTTGCATTGAAAACACTGAGAATATTTGCTCTTCTATTTGTGAAGTGGTAAAATCCATGGATTTTTGTTTTTTCATCTTCATCCTCCTCATCCATTCTAAGAGCTGGTTTCTGTTGCTGTGTTTAGGTTCTCCACTTTGCTGCCAGTGCTGTGGCTTTTTCTCTGAGGTTATTAATGAAGTTGACATTTCTGTCGGTGGCACACTTTCTAACAAACCACTTGGTGAGATGTATAAATAATACATGATCACAAAAACCCTGCATATGGTTTTCTAGAGCTGCCCTAGTGAGAGTGAAAGTGAAACATGTGAGGGACTGAACTTTGCGTGAAGTTATAAATTATTTTGTTTGTGCAACTGATTGTGTAAAATTTGTAGTTTAAGAGCAATATATATACCAATGAAAGCACAGCTTAAAATGTATTTTTTTCTATTTATTACCTATTTGAGCTCAATCTATATTTACATATGGGGGAGAGCTATTACATTACATTGGCATTCATTTTATTTTCTTGGTTCCAAAGCACTATAGTATATCATGTTCTGAATAAAATAGTTGATTACATTTTGAGGTTTGAGCGTGAGTATTTTAACATTAAAATATGGATTAAATCATATTTTTTGATAAGTATCCCTTAGACCAATATGTAGGTCAAACTGTTTTCATGTCAGATCTTCAGTGGTATCTAGTCAGTTTCTGTAATTTTATTTAAGTTCCTTAATCACTAGCCCTCACACCTTAGTGTGCATCTTAATTTATTGGCCTCCGAAATCATCCCGTTTTATCTTTTGTCATACCTGGCTTTGACATTTGCCCAATCTTGTTGTTTGTAATATTTATGCTTGTTGTCCTTCTTTTAACCTTCAGTCTGTTAAAGGGGCCACACGCTCTAAAGGTCACACCTTAGATCTGCTACTTTCATGTGGTTTCTGTCCTGTGGGTCATAATTCGCTGGATATGTCTGTAACTGACCACAAAGCCATTACTGTGAAAGTTACAGTACTGCTCTCTTATCTTAGTCCATAAGCTGCAGCATGCTCTATTTTAATATATCATCCATTTATTCCATTATATCTCCTCTTGATCCAGACGCTCTATTAAAAGCATTTAACGATCAGTGCCTGTTCATCCTTGACCAAACTGCACCGTTTAAAGCAAGAAAACAACAATGAAATAAACTCCTGTGGCTGAATGAGCCCCTCAAGCCCATAAAAGACTCTGCAAAAAATATGAACAAGAATAACTAATAATTTATCAGAAACCAGTTAAGAATAGAAGATTGTATTACTTGTCTGAATATATTTATGTTTGAAAAAAATCTTGCTCATTTTGTTGATAAAGGTGAAGGTCTAAAAATTTCAGGTCTCAAATCCAGCCTGCTCCATTTATTCTTGACATCCCCCAGGTTAATTATGCCTCATTTATCCATTTTCAACCCATTACAGTTTCAATGTTAGTGAAATGAATTATGTTCCTCCTCCTCCATCCTAGATACCATCCCCACGAGGCTGCTCAAGGAACAATATGTGCCCATTAACCCTGCCATTTTACAAATTTTTAACAGGTCACTGGCCTCTGCCTCTTTCCAGATAGTTTTAAATATGCCATTATTCACCAATTGCTTAAGAAACCTCATATGGGACCTCTTTATTTAAGTAACTAGATCGATCTCCAAACCAAAACCCTAAAACTTTTCTATGCAATGTTCTAGAAAAAATTATCTCAGCTGATATCTTTTATGAACAATTATAGCGTTTTCCAGTCTTGAGTCTGTCTTCAGAGCACTTCATAACACAAATACAGCACTTATTAACACCAGTGACATACTGCTAACTGCAAATAGTTCTGTCAGAGCTATCGCTGCCTTTGATATTATCAATCACTGCTTTTAAGACATGGATAGGACTCAAGGGCACAGCTCTTGGCCTGCAATGTTCATAACTGTCCACTTGGCTCAACTGAGATGTGGTGTCCCTCAAGGCTCTGCTCTTGGTTCCCTTCTGTTTTCCATGCATGCTGCCTGTTGGCAAGGTTATTCAAAGCCACAATGTGTTTTTTTTTTTTTTTTTTTTTTTTTTTTTAATCATTATTGTACTAATAATGATTACTAATAATGAAACACTCAGTTATACATGCCACAGAGCATATATCCTAGTAGCCTAGCCAGTCTGTCAACCTGCAACTCTAATATTAAATCCTGGATTTCCCCAAAAAAACATGTCTGAGGTCATCAGGTCAGTTTGTGCTAGTGTCAGTGGCTAATCAAATAATACTAATAATGCTATAACCTCTGTTTTGAGGCCGGAAGAAACTCTTGTTTCTTCCAGATTAAGATGATCTCAAACATTTGGTCATTTTTATCAGTTTGTTGATATATGAAATTTGTAGGTATTTTTGTGTTCTAGGCTTGACTCCTGCAACTCACCTTACCCTGGTATCAGCCAGGATTATAGAGTATATCATCTCAAGTTAGTAAAAAAATGCTGCCACTTGGTTTATTCTAGAGATTTTCTTCTCTACCCTGGCTCCGTGTTAGACTTTGAATTGATTTGAAAATGTTATTGCTCACCTTTAAGACTTAAACTGCCTCACTCCTAAATACCTCTAAGATTTATTGAACTGGTATGTATCTCTACACCATTGAGATTGTCAAATGAAGCCCTGCTGGTAACTCCTACTCACAAAAGGTGACAGGGCTTTCATCATTATAGCCCCCACATGATGGAAATCTATGCCCGTTAAGCTCAGCCACACTAAGTCTCTGGCTTCTTTTGAATCTCCACTTCTCTTGGTGACAGCACTCTGAAATATTTGACATATTTTATTTATACAGATTATTCCTGTTTATTAACCTGTTCATTTTATTGTTTTTACTCCCTCTGTGCTCATGCTCTTTGGTCATTGTCAGTTTTATGTATTTTTGTGTAGCACTTTGTCACATTACTAATAAAAGTGCTATATAAATAAAGTTTTATTCATATGATATGTCATCTAAATAATTGTTTTCTTTTTTCAATTAGTGGCAGTCAGGAGCAGAGCAGACTAGATAGACTAGACAGATTTACTAATGTGACTTTGTCACATACTTTACTGAACACATTTGTCGTTGTCAGTCAGTGTCGGCCCACAGACAACAGCAGCATCAGGAGTGTCTGCTCCTCAATCCCCCCGGGCTTAGTGTAAAGTCCTTTGTAGGACTGTGGACACAACTTTATGATACTTTTGTTTTGTTACACAACTCTGCTGGATTAATGTTGGTGTGATTGATTTGTTGTGATACATCTCTTCCTGGATGCCAGTCACAGCACGGGCCTGGTGGGACACTGGTGGCTTGTCAGAATGTGGGATTTACCAGCGGATGAGTCTGTCTGCTTTGCTGATCATTACCTCGGGTCCCCTGAATCTGTCATGTTGGCTCTGGGTGATATGAGGAACACGGACTGCAGTCCTGCAGACAGCAAGGAGATATACAGCTGGTGCCCTCCGGCTAAATACCCTCAGGTCACATGCAGGGTTGCTTCCTGGTAGGGAAAGGTTGTCATCGAGGTCATGGGAAAAACGCCTAAATCATTGGGATGTCATGCACTTTGTCTGCTGTTGCTCAGTCACACAAGATGAACAAGCTACAGGGCAAGACTAATCCCTGCCCTGAGGCTTACATTTTTGGACTTATCTTATCACACAGGAGCTTTGTGAGATTGGAGTTGTATCTAACCGATGATGTCTAGTGCATATAGATCCACACAAACAAGGATATATGTGCAATTAATAAATAGGTAATAATGATTTATCATCGTATCAATGTATGGAATTGTTTATTTAACATTTTGCAACTTATTCAGAGGAAATGTTATGTAACCAGAAGATGTTTAATCCAGTGAAATTAGCTTTGGGGATGGTGACATGATGTTTAAATGATGGGCAAAATAAAAGTCCTCTGGGTTGAAATCACAGTCCAATGAGGGCCTGACAGATCAAAATGTGACCTCAGAGTAACAGACATCGTCTTATATAACGATGAAGTGTTCCTAACTGCAGTAAAGTCTGTCATCTCCTGCACACACAGAGAATATATCACTTGAATCTCACTTTTATAGAACAGTACAAATACTGTTTTTATTGACAAATTCAAAAAGTACCCCGTGTTTCACTGCTTTCTATTTCACCTCTGCCTACACTCAGCATTATGTGTGGTCTGACGTGAACCCTGTTGCACCACTAACAATGCCCACAAGCGTATATCGTCTACTGACACATCCTGTCCCTGGAGTGCACTTCTGCATAACTGCACCAAGGTCAGGGAGTTGAGTTAATCTTCAAAGCACTTTGAAATACAAAAAGTTGCGATTTAAAAAAAAAAAAAATAATAATAAAAAAAATATAGACCTGTAAACACAAACAGAGGCAGATGCTAAAGCATTTTTACTTTAGGCAGGTGAGCACAGCACTTTTCTCCTAGATTTTGTAAACTAGAAATAATCAAGGTGAAATCTTGCTTTACAAGGATTATTCTGGTTTACTTTTTGACCATCGTTTCTATCCCTCATGAAATCTGTAAACATTTCAACCTTGCAAACAACTTAAACTTAAAAGACGAGTTTTAAACAAAGTCAAAGGTTGGGAAAACATCTGGAAGCAAGAGGAATGTGTAGAATTAGACTAATGCAAATGAATTAGACTTATTCAAATTGAATTTGTTCAACTCTAATTCTAGATGACGAAACTTGTATGGTTTATTTAAAAAAAAAATGAATGGTGGCCACTCTTCTGATATGTGATTTATCTTTTAATACCAATCCCGTATCGGTCAGGCTATAGTGAGCATGCAGTTTTCCTTTGCAAATAGTGTTTATTATGAACATAGTTAACATGTTCGTGTTCACTTTGTCTTCCATATAAAGTAGTTTTAGTTTCTCTGGACAAACTGATTGCTCATGTTTCTTGTTACACCAGACTTTGCTGTTACGACACTGACATTTATGTTAAAAATAAAAGGTAAAATTTAAAGGAAGCCAGTTAAATTAAGCCAATTGTCCTTCAAAGCCTTTGCCTATGACGACACTGTAAATCTGTGACAGTTACGAGACACTGCGGTGGGAAATGATTTAGAAAGTCTCGTAGAAATGAGCACAGACGTATGTATGTTCTGTCCCTGACCCAGATTTGGTGATTTTCTTCACACTCAAAGAGAAATCTGAAGAAGCACCTGAGCTCATCCCACTGTGCTCGTCCGCTGCAGCTCTCTACCACTTTTGTGTGGAGAGCTGAGAGATTCAGAGCTCTGCACTCCACGACACAAATAAGAAGCCGTTTTTTTTTTTTTTTTTTTTCCCAGATTGAAAACACTTGCCTTCTGCTTTGGGAAGATTATCTAAAATGAGTGAGTTTGCCACCCACTGTCGCTCTCTGCCATCTGAGGCCTTCAGCAGCCTGCAGTCGCCCGAAGGCTGTTCAGCAACCCCTCCCTCCCTTCACATCCTTCCAGCCTCTCTGTACCATTAAAGAAGCGTTTGATTATTGACTGACTTCTCCCTGAAGGATAACCTACATCCCAGTCTTTCAATGAAATGCTTATCTGGTATCTTTGTAGTGGTTTGGACCCGAGCCTGTTGGAGGAGGCTGAGGCTTTTTGGAGCAGAGGACAGAGAGGATGACGCGCTGCAGATTTTCTAAATGACTTAGTATCTTATCAAAAGTGCTGTGTCCTATAAGGTGAAACTACTATGACTTGTTGTTTGTATTTTTAAATTGAAAGACTGCAACCAGGCTTTAGTTTTTTTTATTTTATTTTTTTTAATGTCTAAAACACACAGTTGCTGTTGAATGTAACTATATGTTAAATTTTACTATATGTAGGGTATTTTCTGATAGTAACACATTGTTGACACTCGGGATTTATTATTATTCATTGCTTGTTTAAGTTCAAGGCAAAGCAATTTATGTTCTTTCAAAGATTGGCAGTGTTTTTTTTTTTTCTGCATTTGAACTTTGTATATAGAGAGATGAATGTGTAACAATCCAATCCACTGTGATTCAGTTGAATAAGACACAATGAGAATTTGATATTTTGCTTTTTTGATTTAATAGCAAGGAGACGAGTCTCTAGCCACACCACAAGGGGTGCTAACATGCTCACATGACATTAATATGACCTTGATATTTAGTGCAGAAGGGAAAAAAGTTTATTTTCATTATAATTCCACCTATAGGTAACACAAGTGAATGAATGTATGACTATGTTGGGTTTGGCCTTCAAACACTAGAAGTAAAAATCTTATTTGATGGGGCCTCCAGCACAAGATCTCATCAAATGGGGACCCACAGTCTCATTTAAGTCACATTAGAGATCCTAGACGTGAAAAAGACAATTATTGATTTAACAAGTAGAACGTTTACAATCTTATTTGAGTGTTAGCATGCTGCTAACAAGCAGTAATTGTTTTTGTATAGATTTAATGCCTATACATCTAAAAGCCTCATCCACTCTCTATTATTACAATTTCAATCATATTCAAGTCCAAATGATTTATTAATGGGTGTGTTCCCAAGCTACATGAGTGAGATATGGGCCCAGGCACAGGGGCACAATATGATACGATCGATCTTGACTTTTCCGCATGTTTCCAGCAAACATGTACATCATCACTTTCATGATTTAATTATAGCTTTTGTTGCTATGTGTGCGTGACTTCAGGTATCTTGTGTTCAGCTGAACTTCCACAGGTGTTGACTTTCTCACTGCGCTCCAGTGAAGCACTTTGTGCCCTCGGGCTGTTCTGTTCTTGTGTGGAGAGGTTTCAAAGATGCTACAAAGCAGCTGCCTCTCGGCCAGACAAATGGCAGACTGCTGGGACAGCGAGGCCTAGAAACTCCTCCACTTAAGCCCTCTACAGTATGTCTGGACTCACTGTACCCGTTTCGTTTCTAGAGAGAAGCATTTCCCTGAACAATCTTTGCTCAGTGTCGATCATATTCAAATCCATGTCAGTATTTTTTATTTTAATAGTGGGTCCACACTACATATGAGGTTTAAAGAGGAAACACTAATTTCCTCCAAACTACAGCAACCCCTCCACACTTTAGGTTATGAAGCTCATCTAAATACCACTCATGAGTTATGTGCAGACACTGAAAGATTTTCTAATTAGTGCATTAATTAGCTAAATGAATGACCTCATTAGCATAGTTGGTTATGTTCAATTTACCATGGTGATTATAGTGGCTTAGAGAGCTCCATTGCTTCTTGTGTTGGAAAAAATAGGAGCAAAAGTCGGGGAGTTTTTGTATAGAGACTCATTTTATTTTATTTTATCTGTGACATTCAGACCTCAGTCCTCAATTTTATTCACTTTGTCAAAATCATAACATCTGCAACTCTTAATTCCAACAGAGAAAAAATACAAAACATTTAACTCTTAAAGGAGAGTAGAAGAGTAAGAGTGGAGAAGGTGAACAGATAAACAGCAGTAGATATTATACCAAGTAGACCAAAAATAACAGTTATACAATTAGAAAATGGGAAAACACAAAGTGCAAACCTACTTTATCTGCTAAGCCTGTTTTCATTACACTTGGTTGCGCTTAGGTTTTTATGCATCCACCAACTTTTCTTTCTCTGCCAAGTGTAAAACTGGTTTTGATATATTTGATTTTTTTGTCCAGTCTTTCCACAGTGTTTTTTTTTTTTTTTTTTCTGCGCATAAAATGAGGGGGATGGAAATGCACTTAGTCACAGAGAAAGATAGGCCTCAAAATGTTGGGTTGGTGATGCAGCATTTTGCCAAAACTTCTGCACGGCTAAATAAATACACCAGCTGAGACCAGGATAATGGTAACACAATACAGAAACATAGTTTTTGGTATAATACTACTACTGTACCACTCCACACAGCCTTTAGTCACATTTACGATGCATATGTCTTGAAGGTGAAACGACCTTGACAACAGGTAACATGAAATCATTGGTTGCAAAGTTTATCATTATTAATACGTCTTTAGCATAAACAGCTGTTTACTCACCGGTCTGGAAGAAACGTTGCAAGTTCAGCATCAAACTTCATTCCTCTTTTACCAATGTGGGCTCACTAACCAGCTAGCCGCCGCCCGTCTCGTCACTTTCCAATAGTGACTTACTGCAGCCTGCGAGCTGCCCTGAAGACATTGCACTGCTCATAGGGCTTATAATAACCTCTTGTCTTGTAAATGCCACAATTACTGCCACCTGCTCCGGGCAACAAACCACGGTGAGGAGCATAGAAAACAAATAGCCCCTTTAGGGTATCACAGTTAGGTCTTACATCAGTCACCAAAGTCTTCAAATTATGCAAAACGCAGTAGAAAGCTGATTCCTCAAACATGATCACATTAACCTGCTAAGAGCCGTGGGGCAAAACCTTTAGGGCTTCCACAAAGGATTATTTTCATTTTTGATTTGATTAAGCTATTGATTGATTACTTCTTAATTAGTCATTTGGTCTGCAAAACATAACAAAACTGAAAAGTACCACCATAGTTTGTTTTGTTAAGTTGAAGCAACAGTCAAAAACCCAAAGATCTTCAGTGTAATATGAGCAAAGTCAAATACATTCTCAAATTTGAGGACATAAAACCATCACATATTGTTGCCGAAAAATGACCTAATCAATTAATTGACTATAAAAATAGTTGAATGAAATATTATCATTTCGCCCATGACGTGAGACCCAGTGCTGTGATGTATTGTGGTTTCTAAACAGCATAAAAGTGCTTCTAGATAACACAGACTGAGTGTGCTGTGTGGAAAAGTTTCCCATCTTCCCTCTCATAGCTGAATTATGAATGATCAGAATCATTTGAGCCTGCATATAACTACGACTTTCACTGGGAAAAAAAAAAATGCATTTCTTCAACGGTGGCGATGATTGAACGTAATGGGACTGAAATGAAGCGAGGTGCAGCTCTGTAAAAGCTATTGTTGCTGCAGCAACACAGCTCTGCGCTACTTCTCCTATTTCTCCCTCAGTAGCTGTCAGTCACTTGAAGGGATACAATGCAATCTCTCTGTGCACATGGATTTGGAATCACTGCACCTTTCCAAAGTACAAGGTGAGTGGCAAATTGAATCTGGAGGTGAAGTGAAATTTAATTCTCCTGAAGGTGAATACCACAGAATAGGCCATAGCGCAGCACTGGGTAGGTCTGCTTGCTTGGAGTTGATCCGCTTCTTTGCAAAATACTATTGTCACATATGAACCAAGCATGAAAACATGTATCCCAAGATTCTTTTACCTGTTCAGAGTAATTCTAGATATTTCCTGTCGATAGCAACCTGCAGCAATCTGAGGAAATGACATGGCAGCAGAGATTGCAGAATTATTTCAGTGATGGGAAATTCTCAACAGCAATCATCATCAAACCACCGGGCCTTTCAAACACAATGATGAAAGGGAAGAGGAAGGAAAAGTTGATAAGGGAACGACAGGAGGGACGTGGGGGACGTGGGGGACGTGGGTGACGTGGGGGACGTGGGTGATGGTGAGAATAGTGGGAGGAGGCATCGAGAGGGTAAATGGATTGAGAGAAACAGTGATGCAGGCGAAAAAGGAGGCGGAAAAGACAAGAGTGGTGTGTGTGTTTGTGTGTGTTTTTGTGTGTCTGTAGGTGATTGGGAAAGGAGATAAGAGACAAAAAAGGGACGATGGAGAAATTAAAAGACAGAGAATGACAGAAAGAATTTAAATCCGCCTCTGGAGAATTACCTTCCCTGTTGATGCTGTCCTAAGAGCAGATAACTCTCTCTCTCTCTCTCTCTCTCTCTCTAACTCATGCACACACATCTGTGTCTTACTTATTTGTGCGGGCCCATCCTTGACACAAGGATCTCACATTTCTACTGCATTTCTACACCCTAAAAAACATTGTGGTCTCCTGGTTTTTAGACCCTAAGAATATCAGAGAACAAGCCCCCACACACAGACACACTTTCTCAAACACACACAGACACACACTCTGCCTCAAAACCTGGGTAAACAGCTCTCTTTTCCCTCTTTTTGTCCATATTGTTGTCTCCAACTCTTTGGGGAAGACTGTGGTTGAAGGAGGTCAGTGTATCGCTCTTACTTCCCCTCTGTCTGTGTGTGTGTGTGTGTGTGTGTAAACAGTGTGACTGCTCATGTGAAGCATGTGAACGCACACCTGCAGTGCAGTTACGCATGCATTTGTGTGTGTGTGTGTGTGTTTGAAGCGGCAAACAGGAGAAATGAGTCGATCAGTGAGGTTTTGTGTCTTCATGAAGAAAAATCCTGGCTGCTCAGCTGAGAGGAACACGCACACTCTTCCATACTACCCCCTGGCTGCCTACAAGATGTGAACAGCAGGGTGTCTTTTCGCCTCTGTTGGCATCCATGCAAAGTAATGTGTGTGTGTCTGTGTGTGTCTGTGTGTGGTTTTAGCACAAAAGCTGTAATATTCCCATGGTTTCCGCAGCCCACTGTATTTTATTCCAGGTTAGAAAACTGCATTACTTACACTTGGTAATGAACTACTGTTGCTTTAATGTTTGGCTGTGTGCCTTGAGGAATGCACTTGCGTTCCTCTTCCACTTGTTTTCACACTACTTTAATAGAATGGATTAACACTACGCAATTTCCTTCTTTGAAGCAATTATTTGAAAAGGTTGCAATCCGAACCTTTTTTTGTTGCTTTGGTTACACCAAGGAAAAAAAAACTTCTTTTTTTTCTTCTACATGCAATTTTTCCTACAACTTTTGAATATAACAAACAACAAATTTTTTGTTCCAATCATCCCACCACATACATGTAAAGCAACAGGTAATGATTTTTAATTGCAGAAAATTGTGTAGCTGTTTGTTCTCCTTGGAGAGTGAGACAGCAAAGAGACAGAGACACTGATTTGTTTTCACAGATGCTTGACAACTGAGCTAACTGAGCCACTATTACACTCTTAAACTGGACCTTTCAATTTTGTGGGTCAACTTGGATTTCACCTCGTAATGGTTCCAGCGCTGCAGAGCTTCACAACGCTGTATTCATCCAGGCTCCTTTACAGATAAAACACTCCATGAATCCATGTTTTTATATCAACACTGGATCAAATCACTATGTGTGATGTGGAAGGCGTGAATCTTATTGTTGAACCTTTCACACACACATTCATACTTTATATCTATACACTGATAGAACAGCCATCAGGGGCAATTTGCAGACACTTCAACATGCGGGGTGAGAACCATCCATCTTCTGGTTAGTGAAGAATTTATACATCGCTACGTCCAAGTGTCCACCCACCGTGACGTCATGGTTGGTTTGTGAACTGCTGTTTTGAAGCCTTGAGGGTGGCTCTGACCTGCTCTGTGCTTTCTCCAGCAGGTCGCCGTGTGTGGTAGAGTCTGTCAATCACACGGTAGCCACGCCCTAATACATACGCTGATTTGTCGTCTATTTTCCTCTAAAGGGGACCATAGTTCAAAAAACAAACACTGTGTTGTATTGAAGTTAGAAATTAGCGATTGAGACCATAAACTCAAAAGGAAAACGTTTACTTAGGTAATAAATCAAGTGCGAAGTAGAGACATTTCCTCATAGACTTCTGTTCAAACAGACTTCTTTTTGCAACCAGTGGCGTCGCCCCCTGATGGTCATTAAAGAAAAGTAAAGAGGCATGTTTAAGCCAAATGAGGCCACATGCAGCGTTTGCTTCATTTTTATATACAGTCAATGGTCCTGAGCCAATGCTGCCCTTCAGTCAGCTAAAGTAGATTTAGTAGTACTAGTAGCTATGTTAGAGTCCAACCTCTTCCACTGGGAAGCTAGTTTCCCCAACACTGATTTCTTGTACAGTTCAGCCTCAGGTTCAATGTTGGTTCGATCAGAGCTCATTAACCACAGTCTTTCACAAAAAACAATTGAAATACAGCTGTATAACTTCAGCTTTAAAAAAACAGTGAAATTACACTTGTGATTGTGTTGAAATATGGCGACTGGTTCGTAATGAAGAAAGATGGCAGAGTCGCCCCCTTGATTAGTGTCGTCTTTTTCTCCTATACAGATTCTCATCTTTCTAAGGTAGAGAACAATGAGAGGAGACCATCCATATTTCCATCTTTTCATCTCCCACATCTGCTGCTGAGGTCAGAGCCTCCTGATGCTAATCTCTCTTCCTACTTGTCCAATTTGCTGCCTGTTGTTGGGCTCTGCTGTGGCCTCTATTTCCTGCACCTGACAGATGGTAGATTGTGTGCATCTGCACTGGTTTCTGCATATGAGATTGGCCTGTTATGGCTGGGTATGGGATTTAAAGGTCAGAGTTTAGGTCGTTGGAGTCTTTAGGACTTAATAAAGTGCCGTAGGAGGAAACTTAAGTCATATGATGCAGCAGATATCTCCAGGTGAAGGGATGGTCCAGAGCTCTCATATTCATTATGACTCAGAAGATGGAAGTAGAAGACTGGTGAGGTCTATTAAGCAAACGGAATCGAAAAAGAACAAAACCTGTTCCTCCAGAGTGATTTCTTAATGATCAGGCTTTTAGGCTTTTTCTTTGTCTACCAGACTAATGTCTGTAACGTCCACATTCTTCACACTTCAACACAGGACTGGAATCCACTGTGACTGGAAAACAGGATTTCCAAGGACATCTCGTCTCACATTTTAGTTACCTGTGGGGGTGGCATGCTTCATAACATGACATAAGCATTCACATACTTCACAGAGAGCCTTTTCCTTTCGTCTACTGAAGTTAGCATGCTAACCAGCTAGCCGCAGTTTACTTTCTGGTTGCAAATCGCTGCAGCATCCAGCCTGTATCGCCTCTTGTTTTGTTGCTCAATGATGGCTGAAGCTCTTGATAAATGAACATCACCACCATCTGCTCCAGGAAAGAAACTGGCCCAAGAAAAAGTTGCATATAGCGTCTTTAAGATTGTTCAACTAGCATGTTACAATAAAGTGCTGAACTCAACAAGGAATTATATAAACAATAGAACAGTATAAAACAAAGTCTATGCATCCTACAAGATAAGATGAATGATTGGTCGAAAACACTGTAAATATAAGAATATAATCATTCATATACTGTATATATGTATGTAAAAAAATATATATATATATTTTTGCATCTGTGTGCAACCTACCTAGATTATCCTTATAAAGGCATTTTGCTTGTTTAACCCTGAACAGAAATTTCAGCTGCTCATCACTTCTGTGCTGAGTTTTTGGATGGAGCAGAGGTTGCCAGATATGGTCAGTAAGCACAGGCTTTGGTTTTGCTGGCTGCACAGACACAATGTGGCCAAACCCGACAATCTCAACATGACAAAAGAGCTCAGGAGACATTATCACACGCGCTGTGCCTGTCTGTTATTCACCAAAAATAGTTCTTCTGCATAACCCACCTTAAAATCACATATTGTTGCTTTTCTTTCATTTTCTTTCATTGCTTACACTGGGTTATTCGCAAGTTTTTATTTTTTGCCACAACAAAATGACCACGTCCTGAGTCCGTCTCTGAACTCAGTGACAGTGAAATAAAATGTAGATTTTAATCCTGAGTAGTTAATGTCTGTTTCACCTCTACCTACTGAGATTTAGTTGGAAAAGAGCACCACGATCCTGTATCTTTTGAAATATTTGTTCAAATTGGCCGTGTCACTGTGTAAACATCAGACATAAGGCTGATGTAGAGAGATCATCTCCCTTTAGGAATAAACCAGTATTTCCTAAATATTAAACCATTCATTTTTACGCCATGTCAGCATCAGTCCTGCTGAAGTTCTCCTCAGCTTGTATCCAAATACTAGGATATTAAAAGTTTCATGTTCATTTATCATCACTTACCATTACAATGAAAATGGGTTAAAGCAACAAAAGAAATGATTTATGTTGACTAGAAGTTACCAGATTCCACTTTAATACAAAGAAACTACTATATGTCACTAAAGCATAACAAAAATTAAAATGTATTACAAACATTTTCTGTTTCAGGCTGTTGTATGAATAACTGTTCGTTTTTTTTTTTTTTTTTTTATTAAATTGCAATATGAAATGACTAAATGGAAATTATACATTGGATTAGAATACAAAAAAACGACTGAGTAGAAATGATACATTTGATCGCTTAAATGTGCTTTTACTTTGAAGGACACATCATATTGAACAAACTGTGCATACATCTTGCCTCTGACACTAATCACTCTCTCCTAACCAGAGGAAATGAGAAGCTAAATCCTGTTCAGTGACACATTTCCTTTTGTCAAGGAAATAATATCTCTTATATGAAATTCTCCCTGGAAATATGAATCCTCTTAATGCTATTTTTATAACTCTCACATTGATTTTTGAGTCATGCTCCTTTTGTATCTCCTCCTGTATCTGTTTTGATATCGCATACAGAGGCTTCAGAAAGCATTCAGACCGCTGCCCGTTTTGCAGACTGTATTGTGCTGTAGATTTCATTTTAAATGGATAAAACTCTACACAAAATAATCCATGACAGTGGAAAGTGGATTTTTTTTTTTTTTTTTTTTTTCAAAGTTATTAAAACTCAAAAGCTGAAATCTAAGTATTAAGACTCTTAATTCAATACTTTAAAGCTCCTTTCAAGCTTCAACTCTTTGGAAAGTCTCTAGAGGCTTTGCACACCTGGATTTGAGCAGTTGATCCCATTTTTCCTGTCAGATCCAGCCGATCTCCATCACACTGGCTGAGGAAGTATCTTTGTGTCAGTTGGTCCTGAGCCTCTGTCAGAAGGACCATGGGGTACTTGGCCACCTCCCCGACCAAGGCCTCTCTTGCAGAGTTACTCAGTGTGGTTGAGCAGTCAAAGAAGGAGTCCCGCTGGTTTCATTTCATAATAATTGAGGCTGCTGTGCTCCAGGGAACACTCAGAGCCTTAGAAATGGTTTTATACCCCTGCTGTGGTCTATGCCCTGAGATCTAAAGAAAGTATCTTGGGCTTCAAGATTTTTCTTCCTGACATGAATCATGGGACCTTTCTAAACTACGTCCAATCCAGGTGGGCTCAAGTTGTAGACACCACTCCACAGTTTGGAGCCACAACAACAATCTGTTTTGTAAAATGAAAGATTCAAGTTTTGTATTTTTAATTTTCACCTTGTCTTCATGGATTATTGAAGGCAGGTTGCGCTGTGTTTGTCTTGTCAGCGTCTAATCTGTGAGAATAAATTCATTTGTCATTGGAAATATGAATTCATCGTAGTGAATGTTCAGAGCTTTCAACCACATGGCTCGAGCTTCATCTTCAAATTTATGTTGGTCCAGTTGTTAACATGACAATGAGCTGATTCCATGATATCGGACCCAACTTGATGAAGACATAGAAAACCATTGGGAAAAATATGTAAGTTGACCTTGAGTTAAGATGATTTTGTTGAACTCATATACATGGATATGAACATCTACACACATTATTCAGTGTAATAAAAAAAAAAAAAACAGAAATTGTCTCTGTCAAGCTCAACTGCTTGTTCTTAAGATGGATTTTCTTTTCTTGCTGCACTGAAAAGACAGTGAACCAAAAAATAACTTCCAAACTTATTCTGCCAGACTTCTTCTACTGTTTAATCAGAGTGGACCAGTACACACGTTTCCCTGTTAGGATTGCCAGTGGCAACAGGAAGCACACGGTTTCCTCCAGCAATGCTAGCAGCAGACATTAAGAAATTCAGTTCTTATAGTGTCATAAATGTTCAAACCAACAGCCTGTATTTGTGTTATTGTAAGGGCAGAATGTGGTAAAGTGTTTGAAACTATGCAAAAGTAAATGCTGTTTATAGCATAAGAACTTTCATTAGCAACATAAGGCATTAAAAAAGTAGCACAGCAATTTAGTATTGCTTTCACAAAGGCCCCTTATGCGTCTTAATTAGTTTTCTATTATGAGAGATTAGCATGACAACATAAACACAGCACCTATTTTACTGTATATAAATGACGATAAAACTATGAGGCCCAGTTTGTAACCGATCTCCTTCAACCTGAGATAACCACAAAGACATCATTACGGGTTATTTCTCACGCTCATGCACTGTTCACCCAGGCTGGATATTACTAATCATTACTAATTTGTTTACCACAATGTGGAAAATCAAGTTCTAACTTAAAATGTCAATATGAAAAAAAAAAGTACAATCTTTGTCCAAATGAAGAAGTTGCTTTTTACATATTTGCCATCTGGCTGAAAAACAATGAAATGAATGTCCTCCTCTCTCTGTCAGCTTGTTGGAGCTTTATATTTTCCACAGAAAAATGTGTTCAAACCTTTACTTTGTCGTAATTGACTTGTGTTTTCTTGTTTGTTGTAATGTAATTACGGCTTTTTTAAAGCATGTGAAAAGGCTAGAAGAGGAGCTGTGTTTATCTGAGAGCTTTGTTTTATATGCCTACGCTCTACAATATGTTCTGCGCTTCATTTTCAAGATGACTGACAACTTGTAACATTAGTATATTTCATGTAGCCATTATTAGCTCTCAGCCAGTTGCATTAAATGCATAATAGAGGTTCAAGCTTCGATATTTTCCTCTCGTGTTTGTGAAACAGCCATCAGTCATGTTCCTAGTCTATAGCATGTCTTCTGTGATCCTATACCTCTGATGGATTTTTTACCCCATTAAAATGCAACAAGACCACTGGGAAGATAATTAGTTTTCCTCTGTCTGTCATCCATGATGAACTCTGCTTTGAATGTTCATGTGTTTATATCCTGCAGTTTATAATGTGTTCTTCTCATACTTCGTTGTGGGTCAATGCTCAGGCTCATCCCCGTGTTGGTCGGGCTGCCTCATAAATGGATTTCACACGATGAAGACGGCAAGATAATAACGTGATGCACACACTTTCGGGGGTGCTAATGTTGTTTGAACTGTTGAAGTGTGTCGTCTCGTTGTATCTTGTTTCCATAAAAAATTGTATCCATGCTCGTCAATGCTTGTTGCATTACTAGCAATGGGTTTTGGATTTCATGCTTGGGTGAAATTCACACCATAATGACAAATGAGATGATTTTTTTTTTTCTTTTTTTCCCTTATCAAAACAAGTGAGATGTAAATGAACAGCAGAGGATGTGTCTGCCCTTGTAGTTTTCTGATTGCTTTCACAGTGATGAGGGAAAATAATTTCTTGCTGTTTTTTAAGGTTTGAAAGTTGGAAAAGACAACTCAACAGTGTTGCTTGTTACCGGATGTTTTCTTTCTTTTTTTTTTTTTTTTTTTTACTGTCACACTTTCTGCCCCAGCAGAAAATCTGCAGCTGAGGAAAAAATGATTGATTTTCCCTCTGTGAAGCCTATACATTTTTTTGTACATTTTACCGTGCATTGTAAATAGGCTTGGTCTCAAGGTCGAGGGAGGTATCTGTGTAAAAATAATTAAAAAAAGAAGGTAAAAGCAACATTGTCAATGCAGGATCTCTGTAACAAAACCAGGACCAGTGATGATAGTGTGAAAGGGAAGGAGAAAGTTATATGTTTCTGTTTTTAATTTTTGCAGACAACTCTTGTAAAACCACCTAGTTCGAATTTTTATTCAATCATGCTAGTAATTTTTGGCAAGTTACTTGAAAAAGGTTTTGTCTTTACAGAGGGAAATGTAAGCAGGCTAGCAAGATAACAAGATAGCAGGGCCCATCCAGCCACAATAGCCACATTTATGGGAAACAAATGAATTATCCTCTAACATTGTTTTATTGACTGCACACAGCAGAAACCCAGACGTCCATCCCTCACAGTTAAGATGCTGGAATAACACAGTCTTCAACTCCGAGCAAAGCCAGGTGAATCCTGAACGTGGGGTTATGGGGTTAGTAGCTTTGGGCACACAATATGTAAGTGAGGCAACTTTGGAGTTTCTGTTCTGACATTAACAAGCTGAACACAGACAAAATTAATTAAACAATCCCAATGAGTATCGTAGGATCACTGGGATCATTAACTTACAATCACTACATTGCTAGTTACTAAGTCTTACAACATAACGTGTTAGTTCCTCTGGATTAGTTGCTCCTGTAGTTGCTCTTTTCTTCTTGTTGAGTTCTTGATCATTTAAAAAAAATGTGTCCAGGCACATATGAAAATAATCTGGTTTGTGAGTATGACAGCGTCACTGTCTCCTGAATCTAAATCAATTCTCAAAAGTGATTTTATAAGTCGGTTGTGGATTCATTTGTAGTGATCACTGATCCTTCAGCATGCCTTATGCCTTTGGATGTATTTCTTTTGATTCCAGTATCATTTGTGTTGATTAGAAGATGCAAAAGCACTTTGTCTCATCTTTGTATTTCAGCCATATCTAATCATTTTGATATAATGTTCTGCTGTTTTTAAAGAGGTATAGATTTAGACTGCACTGTCTCTCCACACTGTCTAACATGTAATGAAGGCAAAATAACCAGAGCCAACCTACTATAACACCAACGCTCTTTCCCTATGTTCATGTCTTTCCTTTAATATATCAAACACTGACACATTCAGCCATGTTTAAAAATGTATGAACTCTGCTCAGGTTTTGAGAGATTTATGCTCTTTTAAATCAATACTTTTGCAATTTATCATGTCAAGCTGTGATGAAAAACAGAGATGTCAGCATGAGATTTATTTGGTAAATGTCATCTTAACACAGTGGTGCACTTTAAACTTGTGGCAGCATAGATTTTATGATGAAATAAATCTCAAAGGCCGACGAAATATTCTCCTGCATTTGCCTCTGCAGGTTGTGATATTTATTGTTCATAGAAAAACAGAGTATTAGTGAATTAAGGTTAGTTTGAATAGATGTGCCAGGCAGTTTTGGTAAATGCTGTGTCTCAAGTATGTCAGGCTGTTATTATTGCTGTTGCTAGCATGATGATGTTTAGCTCAAAGAGGTCAGCCTTACACCATGATAGTAAATCTTTATTTTGTAGGAACAGCTTAAAGGTACATAGTTTTCTATTTTTCTGTCATTGCATGTGAAGTTTTGATGTGCACAAGATGTATTTGTGGTTTTAAGAACCACAAACCTTCTCAAGGTAGTTTTACATCTCCGCTCCCAGTCTTCTCTGTGAAGCTCTAGCACCAAGAGATTGGTGAACAGATCAGAATTTGTTGGCCAACTGTTTTCTGACTGATCAAATTAAAATAACATATTCCAGGTAAACATTCAAACCCAGTCCCGCAAGGCTGGAGAGTGGGTGTATGTGGGCCAGGCATGAGGCATGGCTGAAGGCAGTGACTGCATTGTTGCAACATCACAAAGTTACTTGATGGTTGTGTGCATTTTTCTGTGGACTGAGCACTTTGACACTTCCACAGTATCAATATACAACCTAGACCTGCTTTATAATAATAATAATAATAAAACAAAACACTTTTTATACAATAAGGGACCTTTAAATCTTTGGTGACATTTAGAGTCTAAGGGACTTCTATTTAATGTCCATGCATCTATACTTTGGTTCCTGTGAGTCCAGTGACTGAAGTTTTTCACCAAAACCAATGAATCCCAAGAACATACGAAAATGATGTAAGTTTACTTGTAAGGATGAGTGAAAGCCCCAAGATTCAGTCTGTTAACACATCACGTTCAAACAGCACTATGATCTACAGTGAAGCTCTGGAGAAAATAAAAAGTCTTAATTGATGGAGATACATCAAATAAACAGTTAATCTCTTTTGCTTAAAGCTTTTGAAACTTTTCCAAATTTTGTTTTCCACAGAGTGAAAAACTTTCTGCAGCAATATTGACTTGGCATTCTTGGATGTTTTTTTTTAATCTCAGTCCTGCTGTGCAGACAGACTAATGTCCTCCTGTTGCATCAAAATGCGTGCCTTGTTTCATTAGTCCAAGATTTCATAAGGCAGGGAAAACAAACAAAACATACACTGAGGCTCTCAGTGTAGCTCACACTGTGTTCTCAGATACAGATGAGGAGCTTTGCTAATAAAAAGTGTTAAATGAAGCTGGAATCTCCTGAAAACAGCCTTTAAAGGTGTTATATGTCATTTTTAGTACCGCTCGATAGCTAACGTTAGTATTAACATCTGTTTACTTACCAGATAGAAGAAACGCTGTGAGTTCAGCATCAAACTACATTCTTTTTACTCACTAAGAGAAAACAACACCAACGTCAACTGTTGTATTTTGCTTCCATTTCCATCACTTTTCCTCTTCTACTGTAGTTAGCATGCTAACCAGTTTTCCCCTTCTCAGTCATTTACATGTTTAGCGCTTTAAAGGTGATATCAGTGAAAATATAGATTATATTTTCCTGCTCAGGTTGGTGTCACACCTTTAAGATAAAAATTAATTTGAACTATTTTAGAAGTGTTGTCTTCAGTGGCTTTCATTCGCCCAGTGATTGACACATCACATAAGTCCAAAGTCCTAAGTGTGATTACAGCATTTTAGGTTATACCCCTGACATTCCTTGTTTTCCTGTCTGCATGGAGCTAAACTGTCAAAGTCACCTGAAGAAAAAAATAGGACAAAAATCTGAGCGAATTCCCTCCAGATGTTCGACTGTACCGCAGTGTTCTCATCAGCAAATTGTCATCAATATAGAAAACCTGCAATGTTTTCAGAAATACATTTATATGGGATTCTTGTCATAGCATAACTCACAATAGGTGGTGCCACCGTGTCCCAGAGCCAAGAAGCAGTGGCACAAAGGCAAATAAATTGGGTTTTCCAGATATTAAATGTAGGAAAAGGAGCATTGTGGCAGAGTTACAAAATCATACGTAGTTTATTAACCTTTAAATGGTCAATTCCTTATATATATAAATTATATTATATAGTAGATATTTTACTGACTAAACCTGTTATTAGGTACATGGAGTATACTTTGTCTGGGCCATGCTGACTTTTTCAACGTGCCAGTAGATGATTTAAGACATAAAAAAAAATTTCCACCTGTGGGGTACATGAGAAAGAAACTCTGCTCATGCATGAATGACTTAACTATTGTGAGTTTTTGTGGTTTTTGTTCAGTAGAAAATTACAAAAAATGATGTATGTTTCACCCAAAGCCATTAGTCTGTCACCTCTGTCAAACCTGAATGACTAACCTGCAGCTGTCACAGAGTAAAACACTCAAATCGACCAGTAAACTGTGATTATAGTGCCAGACAGACCTTCTCATTAACCATTCAAAAATACATTGTAAAAGTGTATCTTAAACCACTTAGTGGTTGGTGAAAGGATATAGTACATGCTCTATATGCATATTTCATAAGGCAATTTCATTGTGTTTATAATAAAATTTATAATATGTGCAAACAAAATTCACGACCTTGTATTATTCCTGTGTTTAAAATGACAGGGGCTGTGCTCTGCCTTTTATTTTTTCTACTCGACAAGTATCAGTTAAAGTGTTAAGAGAGTAGAATAGTTTTTGGTTTGTGGCGTCATTGTATCACTTTTGCACCATTTTTTTTGTGTCAAATTGTGTCTATTTATTCTCAGTTTGATCTTCCATCCATCCATTATCTACACCGCTCATCCGTCAGGGTCACACAGGGGCTGAAGCCCATATAAGCTGACACTGGGCGAGGGCGGGGTTCACCCTGGACAGTCTATCACAGGGCTGACGTATAGAGACATACAACCATCCATGCTCACACTCACACCTGCAGGCAATTTAGAGCGACCCAGTAACCTAACATGCGTGTTTCTTGAGGCGACAGTGGTAACCACTGCACCGCTGTGCCGCTCTTTTTTGATCTTGATTTCAATATTTGCTTACGAACAGAATTCAGAGGTGAACTCCCTGTGCACGAATATGTTCAGCATGTTCACCGGTTGTAAGTGAAGCGTGAGCGCTGACATCACTTTAAGCTCATTTTGAGTTAGTCTCAATGTTACTGCATTTAGATGCTGATGCATTATATAAGGAATACATCACGTATGCTCCCCATAGTGAAGAATTACTTCTTGTTGGTTGGATCTGAGTATGTGGTATGGAAAAGATCATAGCTGATGACAAGTGTGTTTAAATGCATGTGTGTTGAGCTAGAAAGGCTCAACACACACATACACACACACACACACACACACACACACACACACACACACACACACACACACACACACACACACACACACACAGTCCCTCAGATCATATCCGGCACGTCAGCTGTCAATGTTTCATCATCCACATTACTCAAGAGGAGAGCACTCCTGACAGGAAACTGAGATTGTGAGCATTCACCAGGTTCAGGAGCTCTGTATCTTTCTGTGCTCGGATGTGCAAGGGAGACAATAAGAGAGAGAGAATGGGGAGCAAACAGGGGCGGGGTGAGATATTTCAAGAGAATGAGATTTGACAGAAGAAATGAGGGGAGGAGAGTGAGAGATGACAGGAAGTACTGTAGAGGGAAAATTGAAAACGACGCGTTTGCTGGAATATGAACCTACTGGCTGAACAAACAAAACATCTACACACCAACATGTGCAATTGGTCAAATATACATGATCGGCTGTATTGTTGTTTAGAAAAAAAGATAAGATGATTAGATGAGATATCCCTGTGTGTTCATTACCTCCTCCATCGCCATTTTATGGTCAAGACCAGTTATATCAATTTTGTCACTATTAGACTTTAATTGAATTCATATAGATGGTTAACTGATTAAAAATTCAGAGTAGCATTGATCAGGATCTTGGCGATTGCCTTTGGGAAAAGCTTAATCTTGAATTGATTCCAATGATTTATGTTAATCCAGGAGTCCTCACTAATATCGATGTAATGTCCATCTCAGTACTGGGTCTTACTGGATTCTCATTGGCTCAAATAGCGGCACGAGTCTTCTCTGTCTTGGCAGCAACTTTAGTTGAAACCTTAAGTGAAAATAGTTTGGCACAACTTTTTTTTTCATATAATATATTTTTTCACTTGGGGTTGGAATTTTACAAGAAGCTAAAAATGACACTTGTTAAAACACACATTAACAAACTGTTCCCTGTGTTTGGTTTTAGTTGGCGTTTAGGAATTTAGCTCAGTTGCTGCCAAATTCTCAGCTATGTTTACCAGCTTGATGCTCTGGTGCTGGGCAAGTAGCAAACAGATGGTTGATGAGAGTTTTAATTTATTTATTTTTTAACGCTGCCTGCTGTGTCTGGTGACAGGGATGACAACTTCACCAGCACTTTACATCAAAAACCAAAGACATTGACTTAAAGATGCTATAAAGCTTTGCAGAGCTGAAACTGTAGAGGCGGTTATCGGCCGATTCTTGATGGATTTGTCAATAATAATGGCAACTTTTACATTACACGACGTGTCATTTCAGCCGTTGTTAATAAAAGGTTTTAAAACGTCTTGATAACAAAGGTGAAGAATATTCTTAGTGTCTAATGAAAATAGATTCAATCTTAAGATATCAGCTGCTATGATATCTCATTTCTCTTGGGGGGATATCATTTAATATTCCTTTATCAATGTCTGCATCATACAGCAGGATGATGTGATATCTATCCAAATTTTATTTGTTATTGAGTAGAGGGGGACTATAAAAATACCAAGATTATAGAATAAGAAATAGATGTAAGAAAGACTATGGAAATAAACTGCTGTTTAGCTGCTCTCATCAACCATCTGTTTAAGTTTATTCAAATTTTAATTTTTAAGAATGAAGACGAACAGCCTTGGTTTCAGATTGACAGTAGCACAATGAAAATATTGTGTTTTGAATATGAAAATGTTTCTTCGGTAAAGTTTGATGAAGAAGAAGGTGCAGGCATTAGGTTTTCACATGACCGCAGTGATTTCCAAGTGGCCACGGTTCACCTGCATTATTTAACCATCCTCCCAAAGTAGAGGAATAACAGATTAGATATAATGGATTTACAATCATCTACTTTGAAGTTGGGAAATGTACCATAATCCTTTACAGTTTAATGGTTTACCTCAAAGACCGTGTTAAGCAGATGTTACTGGAGTGCAAAGGGCTTTTAGGTTGTAATATGTTCGAGACAGTAACATGAATGATAAGCAGTGATTCTTCCTTCTACTGGCAGAGCCTGAGGATGGTGATGTTTGTTTGTTAAATCCAATCACCTGACAGTGCAGCCCTTATGTATTTGAGCCTCACAGAATATAAACATATATTGGACAGGTTGCTATGAAATTTGGTGATTTATTTCTAATCTTGAGAGGAATAATACTTTTCTCTCCCACCTCACAGGACAAATGAAAATACAGTCAGCAAACAAAAGAAACTCAGGCAATTTCTGTATCAGAAACCATCCCCATGCATACAAACACACCTGAAAATTCATAGCCACATGACCATTCAAGATTTCACATGCAATGGACAGGTGCAAGCCAGAGTAAACAAGAAGCACATTGTCTTACCTGCAGTGGTTTGGTGGTTTGAGTCCTACCTCCTACTTATCAACCACTCAACCACCTATCAATCACATTTACACACACTTCCATACTGTACTTCTAAGTACAAAGACACTATGACACTTAGAAGTACAGTATGGAAGTGTGTGTAAATGTGATTGATAGGTGGTTGAGTGGTTGATAAGACGAGAAAAGTGCTGTAACTGCACAAGAGCTTCCAGCAAAGACGAGTGAAAGAAGAGTGAGTAACGCTAACAAGCTAGGTACCCAGAGCATAAAACTATATGTACATGATGACATGACCTGCAGCACTAAGTGGTTTTAACAGTAGGTTCACTGTTTAATCATTATTTACTGCTCATATGTCTAGGAAAGATAAAACAGTGAGCCTTTTTTCACATCTACGATTCTTAAACGGCCACAAATTAGACACAGCCCCAAAATTGATAGATTTTTATCTCAGAATTCCCCCCTGATCAAATGTTTGCTTTTAGATATTTTATTACAGAAAGTGTTTGAAACCTATGACCAAAATAATCTGTGATTATGTTACTTTGGGATGGAGTTACAGCAAAAAATAAACGATCCCCTCTTTTTTTCCTGGGGACCCCCATGATTTCCCTCAAAGACCCCTTGAGAACCCTTTGAGAACCACTTACTTGGAGCAGTGGTTAGCATTAAGCAGGGAAACTATTTCTCAGTCGTCTGCTGTCATTGCATGTGACGAAGCTTCCCGGAGCTAAAATGATGCAACAGCAAATGAAAACGTTGAATTGCCACTAGATTTCTGTCAGACCTTTCAGTCAGAAAATCTATATTCATTCTACCTAAAATTGCAGGTGCAACTCCTTCCTCCAGCTTCAACAATACAGGCAATTGTCAAGAGATGCTAAAAAAATAACATAAGGAAATAATGAAAATGTAGCAGCTAGCAGTATGCTCACACTAATTCATCGACACAGTATTTTTTTTAGAGAATTATCCTGGCACATCATAAAAGGATTTTATTTAGTGTGCAAAACAGCAGCAAAAGCAAAAAGCAACAAACTTTTGTTATCAGGAGCAGCATCTGGCCCAATAGACACCCTGGTTCCACAGCCCGAGTCTGGCACATATACTCCCACATGTTGGTAGACTCTTTCCCCCAGCGTTGACGGACAGCAAGATATGGAAGTAGCATCTGGCCATCATGCTGTATATCGCCCAGACATGGGCCATGGAACTGGAGTGTATACGGGGCCAGAAGAAACACAAGCCTGTGGCCCAACTAAGTATTTTAATGCAGCTCCTGAGTAGTGTCTTTAATCTCTATAGTACCTCCACCAAGAAGTTATGGCAGCTGGTATGAAAAAAAAAATGCATACGATTCCCTAATGCTTGTAAAGCTTAATTGCTGTGAGTGCACAGTAATGACTAATAACAGCTTAGATGATTATCAGCTCAGATCTTTTGACTATGGAGGTAGGACAGTGACAGAACATTGTTCAGAGAAAACTGAAAATAGTAACTGACTTGGACAAAAATAGTTTTTTTTTTTTTTTTTTTTTTACCCATTCCCAGTGGAAATTACCCCCATTTACCTGTGCTTTACTTCATGATTTTGAATAAATTAAGATATTTTATTTATTCATTGAAATCACATGTTGCTGTGCTGGAAGTTACACAGAGAAATGCGAAGTGTGTGTGTGTGTGTGTGTGTGTGTGTGTGTGTGTGTGTGTGTGTGTGTGTGTGTGTGGGTGGGTGGATATAGGACCATTCATCCATCTGTGCAGTCCAGATTACTGACCGTAATCTTAATCCCTCTGCAGATAAGCAAATACTGACCCAGTATCTCTTTAACCCCAGGGCACCCCTCTCTCTTTCTCTTTCTCTTTCTGCATCTGTCATTCATGTTTTAATGTTAAATATTAAAGGGATAGTTCAGGTTATCTGAGGTGGGGTTGTGTGGGGTACTAATCCATAGTTAGTGTATTATCTGCGGTAGATTTGGATCGCCACCATACCGGTTTGGGGAAGCAGGCAGGAGCATCGGCAGAGACGCTGAGTAATCAGACAAAAAAAGAAAAAGAACGTGATCTTAGTGGCTATGACTAAATATGATCTCATCGCCACAGTGCTGTCATTCTCACAGACAGAGAGTCCACTGCAGTGGTCAGTGAGTGCCGTGTCTGTGGATGCAGCAATCACAACCACACAGATTTTCATTTTCTCAGCAATTTTCCAGGAATTAAATAATATGTAAGGTTCCTCGGCCGTGCAGGCGAGTGGAAAGGCTTGCTTGTGCCCTGAAGTGTGACCCAACTGAAATTTTTAAGTGAAGAGAAATTCACTTTAGTAAATGGCGCTGAGGTCATTTAGCAGGAGGAACGAGCCTTTAAAAGCCTTAGGATAGATGGAGAGAGCAGACGCTGCTTCCTCCACCACTTTCTTCTTCGACGTCTCATCGAACAGGCTCTCACTTACTCACATCATATGTTATGGGCATCACATTCACTACATGTCAAAGCAGTTTAATATATGTAGGTCATGGTAGACCTGAGGTAGTGCTTTTTTAGAGCTGTTCAACCTACTAGTCAGCGCAGGATCTGTGACACAGAGCTCTGAGGCTGTTGTGGAAGCAGTTCATCACCTTAACAAAATGTTTCATGTTGGTTTTATCTTTAATCTGTCACATAGTCATCCTCTTTGCTATGTTGTCTAAAAATACAATGATAAAATGAAGGTCTAAAGAAAACGGAGCCTTTCATGACTTCATACCCATCTGGACAAAAAGCCAACTCAGTGGCCCAACTCACAAATCTCTGCTTTCTGTTTCTGCTCTAATTTTATCGTCAAAAGTGCTGATTAGCAGTGAAGTGGGAGGAAAAGTGTGATGTTTCGGTCTCTTTGACGCTTGTTCCGGATGTTTGCCTGAACTGCTGTTTTTTTTGTTGAGAAATTGTGTAACAACCAATTTGCTTAGGTAATGTATCGTATTCATTTGGACAGTCCTGTTATTTAGCCACAGCTCGTCCCACCTCGTGCTTCCCTGCCTGCAGGCAGGTCTCTTGTTCCACAGATGGACTCTTACTGCGTTGGACTGCAGCTGCTGACAGTGGTTCATGGAGCTACGCCAAGATTTTTGATGCTGCAGAGCAGAAGAAGGTCTGTCGCAGTTTATGGACTAGCTGTTTACAATGGGCTTGTTGGCAGTGATTGAATAGAACCACCTTTTTAATGACACGATCTGTATGATTCATCCAAAAAATATGACAACGCAACATCGTCCACGATGTGAGATTATGAGATTGCCCACCCCTAAGTAGAAGCATTTATATAATCATCCTGATATCCCAGCAAACCCATGTAGTTCTGTCCCCAGTTGTGCAGTGTGTAACAGAGGTCCTATTTAAAAGCACGGCTTTGCTTTAAATGTATTTTATGTGTTCATGCTATTTATAACATGATATAGTGTGAAGATGGGCAGAGAGAGTCAGAGGAGTGAGAGAGGATGACACACTGTGTGGCACATCCAGAAACCACAGTGTCACAACCCTGCTCTCAAAGCTCTGGGTGATTTGTTGATTCGTGTGGATGAACAGCTTCCCAGCTTGTCCAAAACTATCTTCAGATAAAACTTGCTCAAACTTTACTCCAGGTTCATGAAAGAGCATGTTAGTCTCATTGTGAAGCATTTGAGGACTTTTCTAAGAATCTCTGCGGGTTTTAAACCTGAGAAAGAGTCAAGATTTGGCAAAAGAAAAGTAACAAAATAATGTTATTGGCAAAGATGAATACACTAAACCAGGACCACTGTTTGGATAGCCCATCTGCTCCTGTGCTAACACTGCACAGCATGGCCCTGAGCTGTATGGCTCTCTGTCTTTAGGCTCCTGAGACGTAGGTGTTTCAGATGAAATGTGTGTATACAACACGTCTACGTACATGTTTGGCTCCCAAGGTCTGTGTGAGTAGCGCTGATTTGTAGGTGAATTTCTCAGGTTTTTTTTTTTTTTTTCAGGCTTTTAGAGCAGCTGGGAGACAAATTTGAAAGTGTCGAGCACAGTGTTGCAAACCTATAGAAAACCACTTGGCAACCAAGGCAAACCCCCGGGTTGTGTCGGGGGGGGGGGTGAAATGTCGATTTTCATTTACAGGAAATATGAATGATGTGCCCGAGATGTGTCCTTTCCTCAAATAAAGTCAAGAAGCAAAACACTCTTATAATGATTTATCACTTTGCCCCTGGCTTGGACTCCTGGAGCTAAACAACTGGATTACTGTTGCCATACACATATAGTACACACACACACACACACACACACACACACCTATACAAATGCAATCCCCAGAAGCACATACGACATCCGCATTGAGAAATGAAAATCCTCTCTCTCTCTCTCTCTCTCTCTCTCTGTCTGACACACACACACACAGAAAGACACACACACACCTGTCATTAGTAATCCACCCACAAATACATTGCTTGCTTTGTTTGCTTGTGTCTAAGTGCATGTAGACACATCTAATGTGGTTTGCAACTGGATAATGAGCAAAGCCCCCAAAGAAAGACACACACACACTCACACACACGTACATGTTTCCTTTTTTTGTCGACTTTTCATTGGTCAGAGGTCAAGAGAACTATCTGCCTCTGCTGTGTGGTATTCTGTCTGCAAACGTCCCACACATGTATATACATACACAAACACACACGAAACACAAAATCACAGTTTGTCTCATTATAGATGCATGTTTCCGTGAAATGGACAGCTCTTTGTAAAACTCTGTTGGTTAGTACAGTATACATTTTCTTGGGTCGCCTTTGTTTTCAGATCCCAACAGCTCTGCTCAGTGAATGCCCTGAGGTTGTTGTCTTGACTATATATAGGACCACATGAATCACTAACAACAGCACAGCCCACAGCTCTAATTGGTTTCCAGCTTCCAGTTTGTATGGGAATGTTCAATGTCCAGTCGGCCTGGTTTTTGAAACCCATTTACGCTTAATATTGACGTCATCAAGATAATATATCCACATGTGACTCACGTGTTAAGTAAGTGTGAGTTCATGTAACTTTTCAATTGAGAAATGACATAATCCTCCTCCTCCAATTAAATAGATAAACAGACATTGTGGTGTAACTGACATTATTGACCACTGACGTTATGACTCTTTTCTACTTGTGAGGGAAAATAATGACCTGTGTGAACTAGGGCTCAGGGATCTGGGCAAATCTAATCCTCTTATTTTAATAGTTAGCCACACTGATACATAGACTAAATGCCAAAAAGCATTCCAGCTCATTCATTTGTAATATTGCCTGCAGTGGCTTAATACACCCAGAGCTAAACAGTATAAAGAGGCAGCTACCACAGTGTAAAAAGCATGAAAGACACGTCATATATAATGCCACAGCAGGAAACCCTCACATGAACTTTTAGAAGCACACAAACTATAAAAAAGACATTTTTATGTCTTTGGTAGCTTACAGGGTCTTTCCTTCCCTCCATATTCGCCTGTGAACCGCATTGCTGCCTGTTACAAACAGAATATTGCTTCCTCTCTACAATGTCGCTTCTTAATTTAGTTTTGTTTTCAAAGTGCAGGAGCGATCTTCCATTGAGAGCCAGTAGATGTTTGCATCGCCACTATCCTCAAATCTTTATATTTGTGTGAAATGCCTTTAATAACTATCTGTCATCCACAGCTTCCTCCCACTGCAAGGGGTTGTGGGTTGCCATCTGCCCAGGTTACTATATTCTCTGCTGAGCCTGTTCCTCTTCCTTTAGGGCTTCCTGTTTGGAGAGGGGCAAAAGAGGTTAATTAGCCATAATAACTACCTCTAGCACAGATGAGATGAGATTAGTACTCAGAGAGATTTGCTTCAGAAATGTACAATAACTTGCACTCAATTTTTTTAATTGTGAGAATCCAGTTTTATAGTTTATATATTCTTGCAAAGCTTCAGTGTTGGAGTGAGAAATTAAAATACTTGACATGTTTAAATCTTGATGTTGAATTAGATTTGTACTTGATTATAATTGTAGTGCTTGCTTGTTTTATGATGCAGACATAGTGTATGCACTGAGCTAATTTATCAAAGCCCTCCAAAGAGGACTTTTTCACTCCTACACAATAAAACATGCGCCAACCGAAGTATTTTTCTCCAGAAGAAAGAGGAAAAGAGGCGATGAGTCACAAAGAGAGGCAGGCAGATAAAGCACATGAAGAAAGAAGAGAGGGAGGAGGAAAAGCTTTATGTTGACACAGAGTTGGCAGTACAAGGAAAAAAGAAAGAGGAGAAGTGATAGGGAGACTGAAACCAGTGAGACGCTGAGCAGACAGGGTTTGTCTTGAAGGCATTACAGCAGATTGATAGAATGGGAGCTTGTCTGGCAATTCAAGGCAGGGTGTCATGAAGGGGAACAGGAGAGGGAGGACGCCGAGGGCTACTCAAACACAGGAGCTGTGTGTATGTCTGCCTGTCTTCCTCATTGTCTGCTAGACACCACTGCAACATGCAAGAGGACTGTAGATGTGTGTGTCTGTGCACTGTATATCTGCCAGTTTATCTTTCTGACTGTGTTTGCCAAGGATGCTGGAGGCTGATCGGCATTGAGGGAGCTGAGAGACACTCATTTTCTTTCCAAAAAATGTGAATGGCGAGGATAATTTATATTTAAAATAGCTACTATCAGCAACAATGTAAAGCCTTTGAGTGGTTTACACTCATGGTTCCCAAACGTTTGACCCCTTAAGCTACAGGTGTCTACTTCCACCACTTGTCACAGGCTTTAGTGGTTCCACTTAAATTTTTTCAACTCTTATATTGTGTGATTTGAATACATTTTGAGGCTCAAATAGGTAAAATTATACAACGTTAAAGTAAAAACTAGAAAATACCAATAAATGAACACGCCGATGCACTTGGGCACATCATCAGTGATGCAACCAGAGGTCATCAGGCGACCAAAGGCGACAGAGCCAGCGGACTTCAAGAGTCTGACCAAGTAATCTCGTAGACTATGTGATGCTTCTCCTTCCCTCGGGCTTTACTCGTAGCGAGGTCTTACAACTCTGGCAAGCCCTTCCTGTCAAGTTGACACTGTTTCACACTATGTCAAGATCCTGACTCACCTTGGTCACCTGTTTCCTCCCCTGGAGACTCAGATGTCAGAGGAGGGTCTAATTAGCAGCAAAAGCAACCTATGCCAGAATAACTAATCATGCAAATTTGTGTGGCAGATTTTTTTTTATGCCATTAAATTATCTCTAATCATCACCGCTAAGATTTTTTTTAACCCATTTTAAGTGCCACAACCCACGATAAACAACTGGAGGTAGACTGCAGGGTATATATAGTTGTCAAGTCAACACATCTTAAAGAACAATTACCTATAATCGATCACTGAGTAGCAGCGGTGTGTAGGTGGCTGCTCCAGAGGGGTGCTGATAAAGTTGTAAATGGCAGAATCATCCAAAATGTCATTATAGACAGATGAGTTAATCTCTTCTGACAGAGTGCTGGTGTGGCGTGTTTTCCTCTCTGAAGATGCAGTAGTCACAGCGGGTCTACACCAGCACAGCTGGATCACATTTTCCACCTCATTGAAGTTTCACTTTGTTACATGGATGCAGGTTTGACATAAACACTCCAGTTTCAGAACCCGTGCAAAGCGTTTCAGGTTTGTAAGGTCACCCGGCGTCCCCAGATGTAGGCAAAGAGATGCTTCATGCATGTTGCTTGGAAACCACCGAGCTCTTGTCTGGCTTTCTCTCTATGGGGAATCTACGGGACACTGGGCTGAGAGGATGATCAGTCATGGAAACTGAACAGTGACCTTTGTTCCCATCGTCATTCAACTGGACTAAACCCGAGATAACAGTCACTTTTAAAGATGTACAAATTCCACTAACTGACAATATCTAATAACCATTACAATGTAAAAGGAAATGTTTTAGATGTAATGCAGTTTTAGATTATGTAATATTCTTTTATAAAAATATTACCAAGCAACAAAATAATCAATAATCAATCAATGTATACTACAACAATCTAATTCTAAACTGATGAGTTTTGTAATATCCACCTGCTGCAGTAGTTTCATCTCAGTTCTCTCAGACCTAACACTGAGCCCTGAACCTGGCCCCCATACTTCAGTCTTTATGACTCGACCAGACAGAACTTGACAGGTCGGCTACTGTTGCATCCACCAGAACCTAATGATAGTGTTATTTTTTTGGCATCCACAAGTATCCACAAGGGTTGATGTTCATCTACCCTCCAATTTGTTGTGACTGTCTGAGTGGCTAACACGCCACAAAGGCAGCAACTGCACATGTATCCTCCATGCAGACTCCAAGCAGACAAGGAAGTGGTGGTTCAGGGTGTTGACAGCCGTCATAATTGAGAAATAAACCAGGAGCCAATTATTTGTCTTTCCCTTGTTTCAACCATTAATGACTGTCGGTGCCTCAGGTAAATGCAACCCATCTACTGTGTCTTTCTTCTTCCCACTGACCATCGTGTATCATGGGACACACAAAATGCACACAGAGACGCAGACAATAGAGACAGACGCAGACAACAAAGAGAACAAAACATTTCTGATGCAAACACAATACAAAACAGGCCAAGACTGACCTGAAACTAGGGGCGTAATTAACATTGAGTACACCGTGGACATGTCCTCCTTATTTTTTATGGAAATGGGGACCTCAGGAGATTAACCCTCTCTTCTGTTCCTGGTACTTTATATTGTATGCTGCATAATGAGTATTGCTTAATTGTACATAACGATTCAATAGTTTTATATAATTTATTATATTCTTGACATATACATTTACTTATACTACCGATTTATTTTTTTATTTCTAAACTTTATAAACTTCATTTTTGAATAAAATTTAACTGACAATAATTCAATAACATTAATGGATGCTTAATAATCATAATCAGAATTGTGTTTTAATAATAACAATGAAAGTAAAAGCAGTAACGGTTGCATCTGTGTAGGCATATGTTGATTTTTGAAGTGAAAAGAAGTAAACTCAACCCCTCAAGACGTTAAAACACAAGACTTTGAATTTTAATATACTGCTATTTTTTTATTTCATGAACTTAAAAAAAAAAAAAAAAAAATTTAATTTTTTTTTTTTTTTTTTTTAAATAAACAGTGATTTTGGCATCGTTTGGGAACCCCACAAAGTAAGTACTCAGTAATCCTCCCTTAAGCTCACAGTCTTTCTGTTCTTGGTTTAGGAATTTTTTAGCCTCTCCTGCTGGAGATGACTTCAGTTTCTGGGATAATTTTAGGGTGCCGCAGCATGTTTAAAATCTACTCACAGACTTTCACTGATCCAGTCATTGGACAGTGAGTGTGGATTCAAAAGCATCAGCTATTGTTTCTTGAAGTTATTCATGGTGGATTTTGAGGTCTGCTTTGGATCATTATACCGTTACGCTTTACTTTGGCTTTCTTCTTTCACTGAATCACATTTTCATGAGAATTTGATGATATGTAGTGGAATCCATTCTTGCCTCTATCTGTGCAATGTTTCCTGGATCACTGGCTGCCACACAACCCCAAAGCAGAATATTTCCACCCCCATGCTGAACAGTTGGCAAGCTGTTCTGTTCATCCAAAGCAGCCCTGTTTTTTTTTTTTTTTCTCCAAATGCCTTTGGTGATTGTGGCAAAAAGAAAAAAAGAAGAAAAAAAGCTCCGCTATAACTTCAGCTGTCCTCAACACTTCTTTCCAGAATTACTCTGCCTGATCATCCAGACATTGCTTTGGAGACTTGACCAGTTGATTTTTATGATGATGAGGTTTCAGGTGAGGCTTACCTCATCATCAGCCCTTCAGTTGCACCACCACTCCTGTGTCAGCTCCACTTTTCTACAGATCCTTTGCAGTCACATATAAAGCTTTTTGCTCTGCTTGTGCTTCCCAGCAGGTGTGCAGCTCTGAAAGTTTTCTTGGTGTTAACTTCCACTGTTCCCCATAACTGCCATTCCTTAATTATATTTCTGACAGTGGAAATTTCAAGCTTTGATAACTTTTAATAGCCTCTACGACTTTTTAGGCATCAGTTAGTTTAATTTTTGGATCATCAGTCAGTTGCTTCGACGAGTCCTTGGTTGTAGGACATTATCACATGGTTTGAAGAGTCTGAGGACTCCTGGTTGGTCAGTGAAGGTCTAATGAATTAAGTTCTGACACTATACAAACATGATGGTGGCCAAAATGATGTACACAACACACTCCCTGTTTAATCTTTTTATGGTCATGGGATAAAGAAATGATTAGGCACTGAAGGAAATTTTACTTTAATGTCTGTTTGCTGTAGGGGTTGTACTTTTTGCTTCAAAATAAACAAAATATGCAATTTGCCCAGGGGTGACCAAACTTTTGCATAAAACTAAGTTTATAATGCTTTACCGGAAAACCGGATAACAGCCAATAATCTAGTCACAGGTTTCTGTTGTAGTGGTTTCTTTATTCGTGTGTTTGGAGTTTGAAATCCTTTGGTAATGACTGAGTTCATCATAGAGCCCGTTATAAAACCCTGGAGCCTTCATCAGGTTCAGTTCATGTAAATGTGAAAACCTTTCAAAGTCAACAGATTGATCAGAGCTGGAGGGTAAATGGGTCAGGAGGGATTACATCTGCACTTGCCTCTACCTTTTTCTTCATCACTTCATCTTTCCCAGTATCCACTTTCACTTTCCACTCCTTTCCTTTCCTTTTCTTTCTCTCTCCTCTCTTGCAGTCTTTGGCATGCTTCCACGTTGATGCCACCAGTAGGTCACGGCTGAAAGATGGCTGGAAGTCGAGGGCCGAGGCTATAAGACACCGGGCAGAATAAAACAGGACAGCCCCATACATTATCAGGACTCAAGGCTGTGTCTCATTTTTAACCTTTATTTTCCCCGGGCAGGCTGTCGTAGAGCACTGTCTGTGTTTGAACAAAACCCTGCTCCTCTTTGCTTTAGAAGTGCCGTGACATTTTGAATTCCTGTATGCTCTTTCTCTTCAGCAGGGCACTTGTCACATTTTGGGAAGGTGAAGTACTGTGAGAACTGAAGAGAACTGTTTTTTTTTCCCTTCCCCATATTCTGGCAAGTGCCCGCTGAAGAAACAGACCCTAATTCAAAATGTCATCAGGTCCTAGGAAACAGAATTGTTGCTCTGATATGGTCTCAGTTCTGAAACAAAATAAAATTCTTGTTACCATAAGAACCACTTCATAGCAGCAAATGTCAGCGCCACTGTCATCAGAAAAATTACGATTTCACAAAGATAAATGGATTTCGTACAATTTTTCTCATTTTCATTCATCTCAAGTAATAAAACCTCTCAGTCGACCCATAACACTGAGATTAGATAGCTGGTAAATATTGCTTCCTGTCTCATTTCTGGCATCACAACCTTTCAGTTGCTGTATGAACATTCACCCAGCTTTATGCCACAAGAAACCCAAAGCTAAATCTGGTGTATTGTGAAATGTAAATAACACCACTGAGCCTCATTATCCTGTTTTTCTAGTAGCTTAGAAACCTTGTATCCCACATTTAGATCCTTATTTATGACTTGAAAAACATCACATCATGGCTCTTCTCTCAGCTCTATCTCCTGTTACCCTCCCCACCAGCCTCTCTCAGCTGTAGGCAACACGGCCCAGTCAGGCAGTCATAATCCAGTCCAGACTCGAGGCTTTCAAGAGTCCTTCCCTCCAGCCCCAATCTGTCCCCTCTATGCACAATACCAGCAGCTCCATTCACACAGTCGACTGGTTGAAGAAGGACTGTAACTTTCATAAGAAAAGAAAAATAACACTTCTGATTACAAATGAAAAGTTTAGTTCACAAGTCATAAAACACATCCTTCCTCAGTTCAGTACACTCTAGGGCTTTGCTGGTACAGATGGCAAACATTTGCTGAATATATTACTGTGTTAGTAACAGTCTTTAACTTTGGCTCTTTTCCCCTCTTGTTTCACTGTAGTTGTTCACTGTTGTTTGAGCATGTCACACACATGCAAACACCAGTGCACTTTGTGGTCCAGATCTATTTCCTGTTGCTTAATGATTGTTTTTTAAGCATTTGACTCAAGAACCCTTTGAAATGAAGGGAAATACCCTGTAATCCCCTCTTGTAAGTGTTCACATTCGCTTTGCCACAACACTCATCAGAAAAAAATGGCAAAGTTGAAAGCCCAGAATTGAAAGGTGAATGAAAACAGCATTTCTGTTATGCCTGTTTTCGCTGCACGGTGGTGGTGATTGTCACTTGATTGGAGCTTTGGCCATTGTTGCATTTACAAGAAAATAGGTTTTCATACACCCCTGAACAGCACTTAGTCCTCAGGGAAGATTGGAGGCTACAGTGAGTTGCTATTGGGAATAGATGAGATGGGCCTGAGCTAGCTGGTTAGCATGCTAACCTCAGTTGATGCAATAGAGGCATATCAGCTTAGCAATGATGTTGCTTTCCATCGCTGGGGACGGCTCTTGGCAAGTAAAGGAATGAAGTTTGATGCTGAACTTACAATGTTTGTTCTAAACTGATAAGTAAACAGCTGTTAATACTAACATTAGCCATGTAGCAGTAGCTAAACTTGCAGATAGGTAATTTTAAGGAGTGAAATTCAGAGCAGCAGAATGATGGATATGATATGACTCAGTTTTACTGATGAAATACCAACACTGAATTTACCATTTGAGCTGTTGTAGGGGAACTACGGAGTCAAATAAGTCTGTGTTGCTTTCAGTAGAAGCAACATCTTTAACATTTTACACATTCATTTGATCCACTGTTAATAATATATTGACTCATGCAGCTTTAAAGCTGGTTCATATGACCGTCCCATGACATGTAAGCAAATCTCTCTGCTGCTATTAATAAACCAACGACCAGAATATTCTTAGCATTAGTTAGCAATCCCCTGTCTCCATGAATGAGCAATATTATTTCAGTGGTAATAGATGGGAAAGTAAGGTCCCTGTGCCTTCTTGTTGACGCTTACAGGCAGTTATAATTTTCAGCCTAATGAATCCAGGACGTCAGGAGGACCAGGCTGTAGCTGGAGATGTGTCCTGGAAAAGTGCTGGTGGTGCTCGGACTGGGATCATAAATATACCACCAGGCCTGTCAGGACTGCTGCGAGAATGAGGTAGTGTTTGACTTTTCCGATGTAGAAGGGTTGGATGTCCCCCACCTCATTTTCCACGGTATATGGCATCACGGAGCCTGTAAAGCAATCCCTCCACGCACACACACACACACACACACACACACACACACATTCTAACTGTAGGTAAGGGAGATGTAACAGGGGTGTCATATAACACTGTGTGAGTCTGAGGCTCTGCAGATGGTGGAAATGAAAAGTGGCAGCAGTACAGTATGTTTTAGTTGTCACAGTTTGATATGCAAGTTCCCAGAGATTCTTTAATAGTTTCCTCTAAGGGGGTTAAAAAGCTAATTCTCTCTTGCAATGATGCAAACAGGATTTCAGTAATTTCAGTTTCAGAGTTTTGAATAGTTAAATTGCTTTTCCCTTTATTGGACATAGCAGATATATGTCTCTGTTGCTGTTGCTTACACACCTATTGGGCTTTTGCTGTGACGTCACCATGCGGTATTCAGTGCCATATTGCACCGGCCCATAGACAATAATGGCTGACTGATTGTTTTGTTGTTACAACTTGATGCTCGTACAGATGTAAAATAATGGAAAATCAAGTATGTGCTATGAATTTGAGCCAGATATGATGCTGGTGAGCAATCACTACACAGTAAAAGAAAACTAATGAGCAGCAGCTCATCAGATGCTCCGTCCATATGGAGTTCACACAATGAGGCAAGTCACTTTATTAGCTAATGCAATTAACACTACAGGAGACACTACTTCCTGCTGCAGGCTTCATATAGTCATAGGCCCCAGTTACATTTGTCATCTGTCTTGGTTTTCTCAGGGCATATGGAAATCAGGGTTGGCCCTGCTCCAGTTCAGACAGAGGAGGTATTGCGCCTGAAGCAGTTTGGTAACTGTTAAAAACTCCCAAAGAAGAAGAACTTGTAAGCTTTAGCAAATCAATTACAGCAACAACTAATGCATGAGTGAATTTATGAACTACAAGCAAGACTGAGAAGCTCTGACTTACACCACACCCTCACCCATGTAGATTAGTGGCCTGTCCACAAGATGGGTTTTTCAATGCATTAAGTGGTGGATGCTGAAATTAACCTCTGGGTTTGGTCGTTTGTCTGGTTGTACAGTTACTTTTTCGCTCAATCTCGTCTGAAATGCATCTGCTGTAGTGGAAAAGAACTTTAATTAGAATGTCTCATGTCAGCGTTCAAACACTTGCAGGACCAAGAAGAGTGTTTTCTGTCCGCCAGTTTGTTGGTTATCAGAGGCCGTGATAGCATCTGGAGAAATTGAGTACAATTCAAGTGAATGGAATTTAATTTGAAGTGTTTAATTTAATGAGAACATCTCTGTTCCATTTCTGGAACGGGTGGCACGGTGGTGCAGTGGTTAGCACTGTCGCCTCACAGCAAGAAGGTTTGCATGTTCTCCCTGTGCCTGCGTGGGTTCCCTCTGGTCCAAAGACATGCATGTTAGGTCAGGTGTTAGTGACTCTAAATTGTAGAATCGTAAATTATGACTGTGAGCGTGAGAGGTTGTTTGTCTGTGAAGTGAAGACCTGTCTAGGGTATGGACCCCCGCCCCCACCCAATGTCAGCTAGGACTGGCTCCAACGTCCCTTGCGACCCTGCACAGATGAGTGTTATAGATAATGAATGGGATGGATCTGGAAGCCATTTCTTAATAATCCTCCGAACCATCTATAGGAGAAATATTCCTGGATATTACAAAATCTGGGCAAAAGAAAAAGGGCATGGGCAAAAATATATGTCATAAATTATTCTCAAATTTCTTTTTTTTTTTACCTTACACCTTTTCCAGTGCTCAGGTGCTCAGGCCAAAATTGGCCCCAGAATGTCCTGCTCAGACCTTTCCCCCTCAGAGACGAGCAGTAAATGTGTCCCTGCACCAGAATTGAATAATATATGAATCCCTCTGGAGATGTGAGGAGGCCGCCTGATTGTACAAGTCTCTCTCTCCTTCTCTCAGAATGTATGTGTATGTACAGTGTATGTGTGTGTTATTGACTGTCCAGTCACATCCTACCGCTGCTATCGGTACTGCTGAGGTCATCTGTGTCTGTGCTCCCCCCGGGTCAACACATTATCTAAATGATTTAATATCACTGCAGCCGCCCCGACCCTCTCCTGTCATTGTGCAGTGGAGCAGGGAGACTAAGCACTCTAGGATGAATACTGAATACATAATTGTATTTTTCATGGCTGTAGTAACAAAGGTATTATGTATTACACAGATTGTCTTCTCATTCTGTTTGTAGTTATATATTTAATACTTGTAACATCAGGGACAAAACTGCAATTCAGCTTAAGTGGCTCTGTGGAATTAAGTGTGGAAAGTTTAATGGGACTTTGCCACAAGTGTGAGTATTTTATTTTATCCTGTCCAACCAATGTTGCGCTGTGATACACAGATGATAAATGAAGATGAACCAAAAAAAACTCCATCTTGAGGATGTGGATCAAATAGTGTCTGAATTTTTATTTCCAAGTAACTTTGTGGAACAAAGCTGGTGACTGTATCTCCATCCCCTGTGGGAACGGCGAATGATCTCAGCCTTCTGTTCTCTCTTTTTTCTTATTCATTATATTCAGCTTTGTATTGATTCAGCATCACAGAGCAGCAGCCAGGTTTTCAGGAGTCTGCACACTTACAATTAAATTTACTGTGGAACAGGGACTGAAACAGTTTAAACATTAAATGATTAATTAATGGTACAACCAACACAACATTTCCTACTTTGTTTTTAACTAATCTTACAATGTAGAAGTGACTCAACCTTAAGCCAACTGTTCAAATCAGTCAGTGTCTATCTAGAGAACAATCCTTTCTGTTGCATAGAGATAATGTAGGAATAATTATATTCTGCCAGTGTTGTCACCTAGTTTCTATAGTTTCTATGTAACTGAAATTAAACTGCAGCAGCAAATGCATTTTGTACGAAACTAATTGATTGGGTTACGTTTTTATTAAAATAATGGGTATATGTATTGTAGGAACACACATCACTTTTGGTTAAGGTTAGGGAAAGATTGTACTCTGGCTTAATGCAGAAAAAAAGACTTCAGGCACATAATGTGTCCTTATAATTTAAACACAACCACCATCCTTCCCTAAGCAAAGTGCTTTTGGTGCCTAAACCTCAGGCCTGATGAATGTGCGACACATAAGTTGTAAGGTCTTTAGTATTTACTGTCATGAGTAAAGTTTCTGATGAGCTCTGAGGTTGGGTAGAGATTTAATTGTAGCAGCTTCCACACTTGAATTTGAATTTGCACTCACTGAAAACTGGGGCATCACCTTAATTTAAAGGGAAATACACAAACCAATTTAATTAGTTTTCCGATCAAAAGCGGTAAACTCTGGACGCAGGGATCTCAGTCTCTACTTTGAAGAATTACAGGAGACCATGACTCTGCAATAAATGAGGGTGTATTTATATATGTCTAAAGAGGTAAGAAAAAAAGAGTTCATCTTTGAATGACTAAATTAACCAGACAACAACAGACGCCTAAGGGGCCAAGCTGCTGCAATAACACCATGAGGGAAGTTCGCCACAAATAGATGAACTTAAAATGAATTCAAAGCACTATCTGACATCAAGTCTTACCACAGAAAGCAGAAGTAAAGTCTTGCCCCCTTTTGCAGTGTCAAGAAAGAGGTTCACTCTTTCAGTTGGACCCAAACTGGTTGTTCGGTGCTCTCACAGTTCTCCCAGTGAGGTGATGCTCCCAGTAGACGCAGCGGTTGCCAAGTAACAAGGGCCTGATAACAGAGCTGCTCAGCTGATCTGGCAACCTCACGTCAGGGTTGATGGAGCAGAGTTAAGGCTGAGAAGGAAAATAATTTCATTGCCCAGATGACAAAACCTCAAAAATTCAATTAAAGCAATAACTTTTTTTTCTGTTTGGGGCATTTTGCCTTTATTCATAGGACAGTGTCAGGAAATGGGACAGAGATTAGGGGGATGACAGGCAGCAAAGAGTCCGGCCTGTCCTGTACGGCCCCAATCAAAATCTGACTTATGTACAAAGTTGACCATCAGGGGGCGACTCCACTGGTTGTAAAAAGAAGTCTGGTTGTATTGAAATCTATGTGAAAATGTCCCTATTTCTCACTTGATTTATTACCTTAGTATAAATTTAACATGTTCATTTTCTAAATTATAGTTCCACTGAGAGGAAAATGACTGTAGCACGCACAGGACCTGCCTGACAATCAGGATCGAGTACAGAGCAGGTCAGATCCACCCCTCACTCCTCCTCAGCTCCACCTTCTCCTCCACATATGGTTTCTTCTGGTTTCATAAAACCAAGATGACAACGGCCAAATCACAACCTGGAGGCTTCAAAACGGCTGCTCACAAAGCAGTGGGTGACGTCACGGTGGGCTGTCACTCGGGGGATATCAGCTGAACTGAACACCAGGTCAATAATTATTTAACAGCAAAGACTCTTTTTAACATTTATACAAACAATGCAGGGCCAGCTATAAGCTCACTTAAGGTTACTAATGAAGCAATATCAACGCTTTCAAACTCAGTTCAGGAGAGAGATGATTTCTTGAACTGTGGGTTTGTGATCGAAGCCTTTTTGCTTGTTTCTGCTAGTTTCAGCCGAGGACAGCCTGAGGTGTTTTCCCCTCATCAGCCCACAGCTCCCTCCTCATCCCTCTCTCTCTCTCTCTCTCTCTCTCTCTCTCTCTCTCTCTCTCTCACACACACACACACAATAACAAATACAACACAGTATCACTCACACACAGTGGAGAGCACCAACCCACTGACCTGCAGCAGTTTTCAGATATTCCCTGCTGTCTCTCATGCAGATGAATCAGAGCGAGAGAGAATGGGGAAGGACGGGGACAAGTGACAAGACTGCTTGAGCAGACGAGACTAGTTTTTTGTTTTTGTTACAACAAAAACTGCTGCGAGTACTGAGGGGAAAAAATATGTGATAAACAAGACAGAGTTTTACAGCTCCACCTCAAACTGGTAATCAGAGTGGAAGACGAAACGCTCGACAAACCAACAAGCTGAAGAACTGCCTGGAGGATGATCGGCGACAGCAGGGAAGATGGGAAGAGGGGGGGAAGAAGAAAAGGAAAGCATTGTTCATAAGTAAATGAAATGTGTACAATAATGAGGAGATTTTATTTTCTGAAGGCCAGTAGCAGTCACCTTGTCATTCTGCATTATATTGCTGCCTAACATTACCCTTCTAGCGACTGAGGGAGACAACACAAGCAAACACAACGTCCTTCACAAGCTCTGCACCCCCTTTCTGCATTCAGCTCTAAGAAATACAGCCAGGACGTGAGACATCACTGAGTGTCTTTTTTTATTACGTCCTAAAAGCCTCTGTGGTCAATGCATCTCTTTCTGTGCTAAAATGTATAAAATATATTATATATATATATAATTATTATTTTTTTTTTTTGAAGGACAGACTAAACCTTGGACTCACACTCAGCACAGCTCTGCATGCACTGCAAACCCTCAGCAGGACTTGTTTGGATGCCCTGGCAGCTAATGTCACAGCTTGCGTGTGACTGAAAACTGAAACAGCCGCCCTCAGCGCCGCATAAGAAAACTTACTCGGAGCACCGAACCGAAGACTCTGAGTGATATTCAGATCACAGCGGGTGCAGATCATTGTGATGCTACAATGCCCAGAACCCAACATGGCATTTTCATTGAAAACTAAAAAAAATAAATAAATAAGGCATTGCAAATGTCACAGGGGCGTAGAGTGCACTATAGCCTTTATCCAACTGTGTCTGGAAGGAGGAGGACGTGACACCAAAACACTGAAATTTATTTCCGCACAAGTGCCTTCCACGCATCTTGACCTGCAGCAACGTGTTATTGACACAAATAAAGTAATATGTGTTCCTTCAGAGTAAGCTAGCTAAAGAGCAGAATGCCCACAGGAATAAATACTGCAGTGCTTCTCGCCCTCAGGCTCGAGATCAAAGCCTCCAACTCTGCAGCACAAGTGAGTTTTAGGATTCAATATCATTTCATCAAGTTTGAATCAGATGTGGAATCCAAAACCTTGTCAACTCTATAGGTAAAATCAATGAATGCAAGGATGTAGGGTTGGTTTCATTTTGTCAAATGGCGATAATAGTTTTCTCATTAATACATATGCACATCAAGGCTGTGACTGCAGAAACCTTCCATGAATTCAAAGTATTTGATGATATAACTTGCCTGAAACTAGACTCTTGTCATGATTTATTGTAAAACACATATTTTACATGTAATATCACTTGGTCCAGTGAATAAATATTCTATTCTGTGACATTTAAACTTTAGATACTGACTGTTTCAGATTCACCACCACCAGGCTGCAGCTTGTCAACAGTGTGTAACACAGTGTATCCCCATACCCCACTCTTTATCATCATTTACAATGAGTTTGTGGAAAACACACAAACCTGGTAACTTATACTTTTTCCATGGATCTTACCAGTAACACAGAGCCTGTTTGACATGAGGTGAAAATATTTGAAGAGACATGCAGCAACACACTGCCCATTTCCAGCTCTATGACCATGAGTGAAAGCTACTAATAACTACAAGTCAAAAATCTGTGATTACTGTGCTGGCTGAAAAGGAAGCAACATCATATAGACAATATTTTTTGCTGACACGCGGCATCCACAGCATATGGTTACAACGTGGGAATTTGATGAGCAGTATAAAATATAATGTTAATTAAATATTTGACATTTTTAGTTAAATGAGAAGATGCACTGGCCATGTTTTTGCACTTTTTTCATGATCAGCTCATTCCTTATGATCCTGACTAAGAACTGGTAAATGGATAACCTTTAAGAAGGACAAGATGAGACATCGTCAGACTCATGACTTTTCAGATCTTTTTCAGCTGCAGAAACAAAGTGTGTTAGGATGACCGGACCAAACATCCCAGACCCAGAGTTCTTGCTGTAAATAGATAGAAAATTAAAACTTACTGAACTCGTGAAACAGAAATCCAGACTGGGCTGGTGATCCAAACAAAGTTCATCAACAAAAGTCTGAACTCCAGAAAGGTAAAACTAGGAGTGACTGAACAACAGTGCAAGGGAACAACAGGGGAACCAAACAGACACATGAGGAGATTTGGAGCAAAACTCAACACAACTCAACAGGAGTAAACCTGACAGAGACAGGGTCTTAATTGAATGCATCAGGAAGGCAAAGAGTAATTGGACACAAGTGTAAGACACCAGGAAAGGGGGCAGACAATCACAAAGGAGGGGAAAAAAGACAAAGACAAGAAGTGAAACTACAGTGGACACGCAAGGAATTAAGGCAGGAAATAAACACGTCCATAGTCCAAACAACGTCAATACAAATAAAAGGGGTTGACCATGACGGTCCAGTCACAATTGCAGAATGGTGTTTCCATCTTTAATGCTGAATGCATCAGGAAACGATGCATTTGCAGTTATTGTGTAGCGTGTTGTATTCATCCAACAGTCGACCTCGCACACAAACTGTACGAAATTGAACTCTGAAATACAGACAGTGAACCCCAGTAAAGAGACACTTTAATTTCAGCCTATATGTCATGTTGCTTAAGTAATTAACATCAAATAACAAAAGGTGTAATCTGGGCCTGTTTCAGAGCAGACGTTATCATAGCAGAGAAAAGCACAGGTGTTACCAACAACATTTACAATGACTCTGTTCTATTCAGGTGTCCCAGTAAGTCATGATAATGTGACAGTGAGCCAGCATGAACAATACCAGTTCCCTGAAACTGACGCAGCCACATGCAGTTCAGCCAATGGATGTTATTATTTATTTGTTCTTTCCCCTGTAATGTGTCATAATGTCTAATTTTGGTATTTTGAGATTAAAAGCCTGGCGTCTCTCTGATCTTTGCTAATACAAAGAGCAATTAGAAATGAACGATTTGATGGGTTTACCTCAGAGCTGAGCACATCTTGGTGTCTTATCAACTTGAGACCGGATCCAAAAATGGTGCTTGGTGTTGGAATCCAGCCCTTGTTGTCACTTATTCTTAGCAACATCATATATGACTGGACAGCGTTTTAGTTGTATGTGTGTGGCAGCTGAAACAAGAGTGGATGTGACTCATGTTGGAACCTCATTGTGATCGTGTCATAAACATGACTATGAGACGCTGTGAAAGACATTCGTTCGGGGGTGAACGCACAAACCTCGTCAGAGAGCCTTTGCTCGATGTTTATGTGATTGATCTGCAAAGTCAAATGAGACCCATTTTCATTTACCAGCAAATGACATGCCTGTTTGTGGAGGGGATATCAATTTCATCTCATAGACTCAAACTCCTGAACAAGCACAATAATTTCCAGGAGGTGGGTATATGAGCTTATTTCATCTGAGTATAGATGAAATGCTGCCAGGTGGTGTCTGGTTTCACCCAGGCTGCGCAAACAGAAGAGCCTTAAACACTGTTTCAGTTCTTCTGTCCCTTTGTGAGGCACAATGTGAGAATTTTGATCTTGTTTTCGGCTTCAGCGTCAACACTGTGCAGCGACATTTTGACTGAACTGCAGTAGTTTAATTTCTTAGCTCACTGATGTGATGTAAATCTTGTCAAGACACCACAATGTCAGAAAACACAAGGACACAGACAAAACACAAGCAAATTCAGAAAACGTCTTCATCAATTTAAAGGCGGCGTGGTGGTGCAATTGTTAGCACTGTCGCCTCACAGCAAGGAGGTTCTGGTTTTGAACCCGGGGCCTTTCTGTGTCGAGTTTACATGTTCTGTGCTGGGTCCAAAGAAATGCACATTAGGTTCATTTGCGACTTGTCTGTATGATTGGGTGTGAATCGTCTCCCTACATGTCAGCCCTGTGATACACTAGTGACATGTCTGGTGCACCCCAGTGTCATCTAGGATTGGCTCCCCCAGGGACCCTGCAAGGGGAAGCGTTAAGGCTAATGGACGAATGGATGGATCTTCATTTATTTGCATTGAAAATAGTCCCAATTTGAGTAGAGTGACCTCAAGTACAACACAGTTAAAAAAAAGTTGCCATGTAGTGTAAAATTTGAAACCAAACACCGAAGAACAACAACTTACCTGCATCATTGGTTGGATATCGTCCACTTAAGATTAAATAAGGGGTCGTGCATTGGGTAAACTGCATTAAGCTTTGTGTTTGTAAAACCTCACCTATGCTACCGAGTTAACTAGAACACAACATCCTACTGTTTTTTTATGCTTGAGATTTTTCACCACGCTAATTTGAGAGATGTCATCAGTCAGTACACACCTTAGTTCAGACTGAAACATCTCAGCAAGTAAAAGATCAAATACCGTGAAATTTAGTGCAGACATTCCTGCTCCCTAGCAAATTTATCCTATTATCGCCCTCTGTGTTTTTTTCCGTTACAGCAGCATAAAGTCTACAGATATCTGGAGCTCAGATGGGTTCAATAACTATTTGATGGATTGTCATGAATTTTGCTTCAGACATTCATGTCACCCTCAGGAGTTGTAATGACCTTGGTGATTCCCTGACTTCTCATTTAATTTGTCCAATACTTTGGTGTATGACAATTACCTGCAAAGCTAAACAGATCGGCCTGAACTAATCACTCAATGACACATAATAAGTCAAACTCTATCTAAACTATCTAATTAAACCAGTTTGCTTGTGACCTTTGTAGTGTCACGTCATCCCCTATCTCTCTCTTTCCTGTCATCTGACAGTTGGTTAGAAATCTGGTCACACTGATGAAATAAAGTCACAGGAGGGTCTGAGAAATCTAAAATCCAACCATAAACAAAACAAGTCATAAACCATCTTTCTAAAAAATAATTGATTGGTTGCGTTGCCTTGTGAAGGAGCACCTCTATTTCCTCCTCTGGTTCACTGCCTTTGTGTATATGAAACATCTGTGCCCGGGTTTTGCGGTTGGCTCTTTGAGTATGAATAGTTTCGGGGCTCAGCTGGTTGAGCTTTGTAGGATTTTTGACAGTTAGACTATTCCTAAATCCTGTCGTCCCCCCAGCTGTCTTTGTTGTTGTTGTTGTCATTCTCTGAGTTTTGGACACAGTTATTTCCACTTTACCCAGGTCACACTATCATCTTTAATCTCCTTGAACCTCAGATGGTGTGGACGACTATTTTAACCAACAAGACTAAACCTCAGTGATGTGTTCAAACATGTCTCTATTTTGATAAAGCTCCACTTCATCATTACCACTCATGGCTTATATAGATCTGATATAATGGGTGTTTGCATTGAAAGGTTTTAATTGCTTTTCTTTCCTCCTCCTATATTCTCACCTCATGTCTTCCTCTCTCTTCACAACAAACCTGGTGTTTTTTTTCCTGCTGTGTGCTAATTGGCTTCCTGAAGCACCAGTAACAGGTTTTTCCTCCCAGTGTCTCCAGGGTCTCTGCTTTTAGAGAACATCCATGCCCTTCTTTTCCTCTGATTATGCTCCCAGAAGTCAAGCATATTGTGCTGTCAGAGCAAACAGGCCGCCACAAATGCAAATGTCTTGTTTGGAGGGGAAAAAAACCACCTTTCCAATCTGTTTTGTTGTATATTTTAAACAGTTGCACAACAACTGATGTATATTTCAAGTGAGGGATGCTGGACAATTTGTTCTGGGTAAGTAATTTAGTTGCATAAGTTGACATTTCCTTGGATGTAATTTATTTTTTTGTATTGTTGTGTAAGCGGTCACAGAGAACATGGAAAAGTTGTTTTTTATCATTTGCCATCTTTCTATGAACACACGTGTACACTTTGCTCAACTTTATAATAGGAAAAATGGAACTGGAAATGTTTAATGGAAGTATAATTTATAATATTTTCAAACTTTATTTTTGCAGTTTTTCTTAATTTGGCTCCAAAACCTCAGAATCTTCAGCCACAGCATTTGATAATGGACTAATTAGAGCTCAATGGACAGATGATGCAGATGTCATCCTTCTACAAAGCTAGTTACTAAGCTGCACCAATGAAAAACATTGTTGATCCATCCAGTTTCACGAAGTTGCCCGATGTTCAATTCCCACATAAAGGTCTCTGTGTTGCTTGTTTTAACAAAGATTGTCTGATCTCAACCATTGCGATGAAGGTCTGGTTTGTCGCTGTTGTCGCGCTCCACATACTTATTTTTGTAACTATGACAACCAGAGTCCAGTACACCTGCTGGCATTATTACAGGAAACACTTCTGTGGGTCGTATCTTAGGGTTGGAACGTGACCCGCATGTTCAGGAAGGAGGACGTGTAGTGATTAACACACGTACGATGTCAAAATAAACGAATTGAATGAAACGACATGGAACTTTTGTAATAACCAATAGTCCACAATTAAATTATTATATCAATTATTTTGAGGTTGCAAACAGGCCATCAGGAGCAGCTATGTGAGACTGGGTCAATGACAGGGATTGTGTAGCACTTTGACCTGCTATGATAGGAAAGCACTCTATAAGTACCATCCATTTATTCATATCACAGAAATCTAAAAGAAATGTAAATATCTTTTACCTTTGACCTGCAGTATTTAATGCACTTGTCCATGAATTCTGTTTGCATAATAATATATACTTTTTTAAACTTTCCATCATGGTTCCAACTGTATAATAGAAATAAAAAACTAAATCAGTGAGGTAGTACTACTTTTAGTTTCTGCAACAAACTCCAAAATTGCAGCATTTATAACTCAATTCCTTAAGTTTTGTTTCCTGGGATCTGGCTTAGAGAGCAGGTCAACTTCCATCCAAAGCCAAACCATCCTTAAGTTTTACTCTAACTGGTTTATATTTTAGGTGATTCCTGTCTGTGTTCTTCAGCACTAATATAACGTTGCCACTAGACCCAAATGCCTTATGTATGCATGTTTTTTTATTAGTCGAATGAGCAAATAAGGCAGAATCAGACTGAGGATCTATATAATTGGTGCCTGATAAGAAAATCTCTCTCTTTTCTTTTTTTTTACTTCCAAGAAATGACCTTCATAGCAATGACATTATAGTGCTCATCTGTCTGCTTGTATGAGACAAAGAAACCTTATCAATAGTGGTGTAACATAATTAGTGGAGGAGCGGAGCCACCTGTAGCAGCAGAGAGCCTTACAGATTTACAGAAAGAAAGACCCACTCAGTTTGTATTGATTTCTGGAGGTGAATGACTTGGAGAATGCAGAATGCAGTGAAGCTGAGATCAAGACAAAGATTACACATCCTGCCTTTGTGTGTGTGTGTGTGTGTGTGCGCAGGGGTTTTTTTTTCTTCCTTAAGCGAGTGTGTCTCTTTTTCCCAAATTAAAGTTGTGTGAAGGCATATGTGTTTGTCTCTCATGAGAGCCATGATGGGTAATGTTTATGGCCGAGTTGCGGAGAGGGAAGACATTCATTGTCCCCTCACTTGACATAAACACACACACACTGTACGTTGAGAGAGATAGACAAGCAGGCAGAAGGAATGGCAGTCATTTGTCCGGGTCCTTATAGTATAAAGGCAGCAAGATGGGAAGGAAATGATGGCTGATGGTTTTAAAAGGTTGTTAGTGTGGTAAAGGAAGGAAAAGGCTTGATAATGGAATCGGTCTCTCTGATCTTTAATCTGCAGTCTGTCAAGCTTTGTATTAGTGAGACAAGAGAAAGAGAGGAACAAGAGGAGAAAGCCGCATTATTGTGCTCAGTAAACAACGAGGTGAGGATTATCAAAGCGAGCGAGTACAAATTTAGATAAGCCAGCTTGCACAAGGAAATTGCAGATAGAAATTTTTAACGCTGTGGTGTACCTTAGTCCTTACTCCTCAACAGCTGAGCAGGCGCTTCCAGGCAGTTCTGTACCTGAATGTGGTGGCAATTTTATTTATGTCTGTGTCATGTTTGGATTTGAATAACCCTGTGTCGCTTCTCCAGAAAAGTTCCTGATCACAGCTGAAATGTGAATTTAGTGTCATTGTCTTAATAGAAAGTCCACAGCAGCATGAGATTACATAAAATATAGTTAAGTGGATTCTTAAGCAGAAGAAATCCGTTTAGTAAATCACACATTAAGGTATATTTGCCATTTGTATGAAAATGTTTACAGATTATAGATAGATACTCATTTATTTCCCCTGAGGGTTCAGCACAAAAGAGTGAAAACACCACATCACGAGTCTCTAAATAGCCAGTTTTTTACAGTACTAATATAATAAATCAATGGTCTGACATTATTGGCCCCACTCCCATGTCACACATCACCCCTGAGAGCAATTTTAAGTTTTTTCTTTTTCTTTTGTTTCTCTAGTTTTTCAACACAGGGCAAATGTCTGCATATGAATGAATCGACCACACACACACACACACACACACGCACATGCACACACACACACACACACACACACACACACTGTAATTTCAGGACCCATCAAGAAATGGTTCCCGCACAAACCTTCTGCAAAACAAACAAACCACTGGGGAGATAAAAAGATTAAAACAAAGCTCTTCATATAGCAGTCGCAAATCTCTCGTAAATTGCAGGAACTGTCCTGTCTCGTGATTTTGTGCTGCCTGTCTTTCCTGCACTGAAAGTCTCTCTGCTGCTCTCGGCCTGGACATCTTCACCATGCCGCACTCCATCCTGGCTGAGGAAGTACCGAGATTATTCCCGACAGACAATATATCAAATATGAAGCACAGAGCAAAAATATAATAATATCTTATCTTCATTCTTTTTATTAGTGAAAAAAAAAAAACAGAAACAAGGCAAGGCAAGGCAATTTTATTCGTATAGCCCATTTTTACAAAGAGTTTGTCTCAAAGGGCTTGACATAGCATCATAACAACATCCTCTGCCCTTAGACCCTCACATCACAACAAACAAGCACGATACGAAAGATACTTGTTCTGAACATACATTAAAATGACAACAAAAACAACAGTTATGGGGACGTACAAGTGAAAGTGCCTTTGTGAGGTCATCAAATGCATCCATCTTATGGGTCTGTCATTTGTGAGGGGCGGTAGTAAGGGGTCAATGGTCAACATTAATGATTCAATATAAATATGATTGTTGGGGAGAACGTAAAATAAAATAAGTGTAAATGTAAAGTAAATAATATACACACATATACATAAATGTGCATAATAACAATAGGAATAATAATAATTCATCTGATGTCATGTCAGTGTAAGAGAAAAAATAATAATGATAATAAGAATAAATCAATTAGAATAAATAGCAATGGTTGTTGAGTGCAGGTCTGTTGGCCATGGCCCTTCCTCGACCCCCAGGCACCACACCCAGGGACCCCAGCAAGGGGCCACCCATCGTGATCGAGTGGCACCTGATTTTTATTTACCATTAACTAACAGTGACAGAATCCTGTATTTTCCTGTCTCAACCTTCTCAAACTTATTCCAGATCTTAACTTAATTAACCAGGCTCTCTGTAAACGGGCACAGAGCAAATGAAACAAACAAATTACACAAAGCAAATTGATTCAGAAATCATTTCATCTTCCTGCAACCTCTTGATGTGTTGAAGTAATTTTTCTCATGCACAAGTGGACCTTCCGTCTGTGCATGTGTAAAATAATAGATAAAACTGACCTCAGAACAGTGGAAACTGAATTTTTTGTTTGTTTGTTTGCAATGCTTTTGGCAGAGCAAATAAACTCATTAATGCAGTTTCAAATTTCACATGCAGACATTAGATTAGTAATATTCAAAATAACACCTGAGGATGGAAAGCAAGTAGGTGTCTTTCCTAAATTTTTAATTCTCAGTATTTTTCCTGAAATCCATCCATGTTACAGCCTGTGAGAGAAGAGAAAACACTCCTCTTTCCTCATCTGCTGTTCTCCAGCAGATCCATCGCTCCCTCTCACACACAAGGTGCAAAATATCATGCGGCACTTCAGCATGAAACAATCAACATGAACAGACCCGAGCTTTAATGCCAAAAACCCATCAGATGGATGAAGCTGGCAAAAGTTAAAGAAGCCACATTGCTCCGTGTCTGTGGTTTTCCTTTAAGTAGAGATTTGACTTGTCCAGGTGTGATCCATTAAACACATTATTTATACCTGAGGGGAGAGGAGGAAAACAGAGATCACCATCTGCTAGTTGCTTGATTAAATTAATCATGTGTGAACTTTTGCACAAGGAGGCTGCAGGCCCCCCATCCCTCTCTCTATCCCTCTCTCTGTCGCACTCGCACTCTCTTTCAGTCAATATGTGTGTGTCACCCTAAGCAGCAGCAGTAGCACAAAACCTACACAAGCTCATTTCCCTTTACTTCGGGGATGTGCAGATGGGCTCACTTTTTCGCCCCAGTTGTGAGCCACACATTTTGCAAATGACTCCGAGCATGCTCGTGGGAGTGCCATGAAATACACGGCAAACAATTGAGGAAGCACCTTTTGTGAATCACCACTCACTGCGGTATGAAAAGAAGCTGTCGTGTGATTTGAAGGGGCTCAGAGTCAGTACAAAAGGCAAATAAATTGCCTGTGTTTTCCCTTATGCCTCTTTAAATATTGGATCACAAAAAGCTTTCAGAGGGAGATAATGTTGCGGGGCTTCCAGAGCAAATGAGATTCTCTCCACGAAAACAAATTCTTTCAAATCCTCGGGTGTGAGTGGGTGTGTATTTGTGTTACAAGTGCAAAGCCTGCTGGGATAGGTTCCTGCAAAGCAGCAGCAACGGCAAGTATTTCAGTGCGGGGCTGATGAGCAACTTGAAAGTACACGGAGGCGGCATGGAGGTATAATTGAGTGTTTTGCAAATCCGGCTCATGTTCCATTTAAGGTCTTGATCAGTTTCAGCTGTTTATGTGCATCTTTATATCCCACACATAAATCAAACACAAGATTCCTGATTTTAGTGTGTGATTCAATGCAGAGAGCAAAAACAAACACTAGATGAATGATGTCTGCAAACACCGGGGATCCACGCTTTCACTCCGCTAAAATAAGAGCTGATTGCAAACAGGACACGATCTGCAGATCCTGAATACCCCTTTTAGACGACCACATTCAGCTTCCCTGAACTGATGTCCTTGAGTGTGGGCATATTGTGTGTAAAGTATTTTGTGGTGAATCTTTAGAAACTAGCAGAATTGAGGCCAATATCATTACAGAGGTGAAAAGGTTTCTCAAAAGAATGAGCTGATCCTGGAAGCATGTGTTACTCTGACTCGGGGAGAGGAGAGCATGAATCCTCGGTCCCTAAACAAGAATCACTGCTGACTCATTAATGCAGCCCTCAAACGGCTCCAATCCACGCCAACAGCCCTGTATTTGCATGTCAATAATGGTGACACAGTCCTCATCTGCACTTCTTTCCTGCTTTTATTGTGTCTCTGATTTATTTGACACTATCCAGTGGGAAAATGTCAGAAAATCTTGCAAGCGTTTGGTTGGAAGATGGAGAGTCAAAGGTCTAATTTAGAGTCTGGTACAAAACTGCACCTGTTCCCAGACTGTGTGAAAACTGGATTTTCTTCGCTTTTAGACTATAAAATTGTTTTGGTTGCTCTTTTCCCCTCCAACTCCGTCTTACTCCCTGCTTTAAAATTGTCATCCAGTGCTTCATCTCAATCGTCTACTGTCAATCAAAACTTGACTAACAGCCAAGCACCCGCGCTCTCACAGATCGAGTTGTTGATGGACAGCAACAAGCACCAAATTTTCACATGACATGTAAATCAAAATAGAAATATCCTGTTTTCTAAATGATGCAGGTAGCATGTATAGTGATATCAGAGTTGTCTGAATCGGATTCAAGCAGGACTTGGGTTTAGAGGGTAGTTTGGTTGTCCATAACTTCAATTTATTGAAGCACATCCAAAAACCTATAAAGATATCTCAGCTCTATTAAGATTGTCTTTGGTGACCACCTGCAAAACTGCACCAATGCTCCTGGGTACACTGGTTATGGAGCGACACGGTGATGGGCCTGGGGCCTTTCTGTGCGGAGTTTGTATGTTCTCCCTGTGCCTGCGTTGGTTCCCTTGCACGTTAGGTTAATTGATGTCTCTAATTTGGTTATTTGTCTCTACGTGTCAGCAATGTGATAGAATGGCATGTCCAACATCAATATGAACATTTGGCATCAGAAGGATCCATATTTTGTTATTGATTGTGTGGATACATATGAGACAAGATATTTAGATATTCACCATTGGTGAGAGCCTCCAGCTACAGTAAATGTGCCATTTTTAATTTCACCACACTCCAATGGACAGATGGACATAATTCCGCTTTAACAGGCTCTAAAATTTTTCCTCTATATTTTTCTATTTGTTAAGTTATACTTAAGTCAAAAAAACAGATATAATTGGATTTACAGCTTCAGGTCCACACTTTTTTATTCTCAAGCAATGGTAACAATACTGTGTGTGCATGTGTGTGTGTAGTGTGTTGTCATAAACTTTTGTGTATTCATTACTGCGCTGTGTCGTTCATCGAGCCTCCATTAAAACTCTTGTGTTTTGGTACACAGCTCATTTATTTCAGTACAAGCCGTCTGTATGTTTTTGGTCTGGAATAGTCCTGGTGTCAGTCTTTGACTGAACCAGAGCTCAGCTCTGACCACAGTGATGAAATGTTTTTGGTTCCAGCCGGGACCCAAATTTCTAGGTTCAGAACCAATTTGTTGTTTGTTGAAATGCTCCAAACAATTTAAGATTATGTGCAGGAACCATAGACTGTATATTAAAGTGAAGCCATTGGTGCAGAGCCTTAAACCTTCATTCAATCTAGTGACCATCAGGGGGCAACTCCACTGGTTGCACAAAGAACTCAATGTTTGTATTGAAGTCTATGTGAAAATGTCCCTACTTCTCACTTGATTTATTACCTGAGTGAATGTTTTCCTAATGAGTTTGTGGCCTCAGTCTCTAGTTCCAAGTTTGCTTCAATACAACATAATGTTCATTTTTATGGTCCCATTTAGAGGAAAATAGATGATAAAGCAGGGTCTATAATAGGGCGTGGCCACCGTATGATTGACAGGCTGTAGCACACACAGGACCTGCCTGACAATCAGGATAGAGCCCAGGTCAGATCCACCCCTCACTCCTCCTCAGCTCCACCTTCTCCTCCAAATATGGTTTCTACTGGTTTCAAAAAACCAGTTATGGCTTCAGGCTTCAAAAAGGCAGTTCACAAACCAATGGGTGACGTCATGGTGGGTTGTCACTCAGCTGGATGTGTTTCCATGTTGGTGGACAAGGGAGGAAGAGAAGTCAGTCCAACATCCAGTCGGCTGAATTAACAGTTCGCCAATCGAGTGACTGGAGGACAATGTGAGACATTTTGTCTCTCAGCAGAGCGAGCCATTCCTGATTCATTAGGTTGTGGGGAGTCCAGGCATGTGTTTGCGTCAGCAGAAAATGTGTGTGTGTGTGTGTGTGTGTGTGTGTGTGTCAGGTGTCAAGTGTTAGGTCATAGGGTTAGAGTCGAATCAGGCTTCATTTGTGATGGTTAATGTTAGGGTAAGGGGCTTGGGAATGCATTATGTCAATGATTGGTCCCTAGAAAGATAGGTGTGTGTGTGTGTGTGTGTGTGTGTGCGTGTACATGTATGTGAGTGTGAGCTTGTGTGTGGACAGGAAGCTGTGCCGGTGTCTGAGCTAATAAAGAGTGTTTCTCTGCGAGCTGATGTGATGGAGCGCAGGCTCGCCTAGTTTACAGATGCCCAGGGATGAATACCTTCTGTCACATCCCCTTTATTCTCTTGTTCTCCTCATCACTCTCTTTGCCTGTCCCCCTCCTCATCGCCCTCTCATACCTCGCTCCACATCCTGCTGGCACTTTTATTTTGTCACTGTCATACAATAATTCCCTTGGCTTTTTGTCTCATAATGCTCCTGCTTTTGACATCGTTACCTTTTCCTTCTTTGTCTTTGATGCTTTCTCTCTTGCATTTTATGGCTGTGAGGGAGTTGATGTATTTGATGTATTTCTATTGTACTTCTTAATACTTTTAATCGTTATTTTCAAACTTATTTTCAGCAAATGTGTGTCACATCTTTTTGGCGGGGATTGGTTAAAAAGTTCAAGCATTTCTTTCCAAAATTGTTCAGCTCGCTCTCTCTGTTTATGATCTGCTCTCGCCCGTGTGTGTGTGTGTGTGCGTGTGTGTGTGTGTGCATTATGTTTATGTGTGTAATCACAGCTGAGTAGACATTGACTGGCAGCCAAGTGCCTATCCCCAACGAGGATATCGCAGGACAAAGTGACACTGTTTACTGTCACGATGCTGCCAGACTGAATATTGAGCAAGCACTTGTGTTTGTGTGTGTGTGTGTGTGTGTGTGTGTGTGTGTGTGTGTGTGTGTTGACCCCTGACCTTCACAACCATCACCAGTTGGTCTGTCAGGTTAGAGTCAGAGGGGGAAAAAATTGTACATACTGTAAATATATAGTATATAGATTTATATAGAGCTTTGGTAACAAAGTGCGCCCATTGACACGTTTACAGTAGATAAGTTCAGCCATTGTTCCCATTGTAAAACCAATATTGTTTTAGATTTGTGTTTCTTGTAATCTGTCCTAAATTCACTCTGTTTTTAGCTCAGTTTTAGCAACAAAGTTAGCTGGAGAGCATAGTAGCTAAAGGGGCTGATATTTTTCACAAGACCAAGTCCCCCCTTCATGGAAACAGTCTTCCCTAATGGCAGCGGCCTCTTTCAACATGTTGACTTGGCTCCAAATTCCCCAGATCGCAAACCAACCCAGCATCTGTGGGATAAGCTGGACAAACAAGCCTGATCCATTGAGACCCCACCTCGCAAATTAGAGGACTTAAAGGCTCTGCTGTTGACGTCTTCAGAGTGCATCTTCAGAGATCTAGTTGAGTCCATGACTCCACTGGTCAGGGCTGTTTCAGCAGCAATATAAACACAATATTAGGCAGGTGGCCTATATTGTGTGCTCTTCTGGTTCTGAATCCAGATGTTGCACCTGGAATCTGCTGGAGCGAATCTCCGGCTCTGAGCCCCTGGTGCTGCTCGATCTTCTTGTGCTGCTCCTTTCTGATCCCTTGTCAACCACCACCACTGTGTCTGGTTGACTGGTCAGCAGCTGTTTAGGACTTGGGTACTTAATAATACAAAAAGAAATACTAGCTGTTGTAGATATTCTGGTGAATGCAAGGTGCTCTTTAAGATGAAACGGTTCAGTGAAAACAAAAGGAATCTGCTGGGATTACTTGGGCATGGTTGGAAAAGGAAGTGTCAAATGAAGTGGAGTGTTATGATATAGTGGGAGTAGACTGCACGGATAACTGAACACCAAAATTAAAATCAATCAAAATTAGAAAACTGAAAAATATACCAACCACTTTAAACAGAGAAAATGGGGGTAATCCAGTTTACTGATACAATTTGTTTGTTGAATCGTATGAATACGGACATGGAGCTTAGTGACCTCTTGAGTTCACATGCGCAGCACATGCTCAAATTACAATTAAAAACTCACCGATGAACACGCATTAAACACATTACTGTAGGTACTGTATTACACACACACGGCCGCACTAATGTTCCACTTGATTCCCCCTGACTTCTCCCACAGAGGTGCACTCCCCCCGAGCCATTGCAGAAACGGAAGCTGGGGCCTGTCTCAATTAATAATGAAATATGTCGGACAAAGTGCAGGGCAGGACACAACAAACTGCCTCTGCTCATCTCACACTGTGATGCACTTGTCCTTTCCCCTTTCTGAGGATCTGACTACACTTAGTAACCTGTCAAAGTACACAGCCTCATTCACGCCGTCCTCCTGCGCTAAAATGTGTAATACATTAACCAAATAGACTGAAATGGCTTTTTTCCTGTTCTCAAAAAAGGGAAACCCAAACAAGTCTATGGAAGCCAAGAAAAGACGTACTCGCAAATTTCTTTTTAAATCTCGTTATCTCAATGTAATGAGGCTTGTTATCTAAAGAGTTAGGAGGACTGAGTGAACAGCACAAATCACAATGATAAACATCTGTTATATTATATGATTAGAAGTGTGAATAAAAACTGTGGACAAGGTGATGAGTGGGAAAGTGGATTTACAGGGAAGATTGGATGGGAAATTGACTTATTCTGTCTGAAATTAGGAAAAGACACTTGTGTTGTGCTTAGCTCTGCTCTGCACTGAGTGTAACACACTGGATGCGTTGTGTGTGCGTGGCAGCGGCGGCTTGACTACATCTTGGTTTTCTTATCCTTGTCCGTGATAATAGGCCAGGCCGAACACAATACCTGCGTGACACACAATTGAGACGTGCATCATCTAGCAGCAAAAATGAACACAGAGAAAATACCCGTTGTCAGCCATTTTGTCATCATACCAGCAACACGACACAAAACAGACACTTTCCACTGTAGTCTCTGTGTCCACGCTGAATTTGATACATGTGAAAAAATACAACTTCATTAAATTTTCTATCATTTCCATAAATGCGTGTGGAGACAGTAACATTTTAGAGACAGTTTCTCTCAAGAAATAAATCAGAAGTCAATTTAAAATGAAGAGAAATTGAACATTTTCTGAAAACAGCAAGGAAACAGACACAACTGGCAGCCGGCGTGAATAAACATGGGTGTTTTTCCGCAGCAGATCAGCAACGGCAGCTGCGACAAACACTTTTCTCCGAAGTACGATAAAACACATTTGCACACACAAATGCACTAATAATAGCTCGTTATCACAAGAAAGCAAAAACTTGTTTTCCGCTGATATCTCAAGCTTTGTGTTCTTGAGATAATGGCCTCTCTAGGCTTCCATACAAGGCAACTTAAGACTCTTCAAAACTTTCAGTGCATCACGATGCCAAGAAAAGCGTAACACTGAATCAATCATTAACAGTGCTCTTAGTGCTTATTATGAGCCTAAGAGGGGACCTGGAGAGACATTGCATTTCACCCTCAAGAGCATTGAGCATGTTATTGCCAAAGTAACAAACTAATAAAAAAAAAAAAGACCCATTCAGCTCAGGGAGGTGAGGAGGCACTTCACAGACCTTCAGCTCACCTGTTTGAGTATCAGTGGAGAAAACATACAATGTTTGAACGACATGAGCCACAATTTCAGACTAAAAAGTAGTTTGCCTAGAAACCTGTATCCTTACTGATCGTTTTCACTTGTGTGACTCAGTCTCATGAATATTTCATTCTCTCTGGTAATTCCCCATCATCCAGTCACTCGGACAAACAACAGACCACCGCATTCAAATCCTGCTGCGTTGCTATAAATTCTCCATTCAGAGAGAGCAGGTGACAGAGAAGCTGCACAGAGTTGGTGTCATCCCTATACACTGTAATTTAAATGAAATATAAATATTGACAACCACAAGCTTTCTATTTCTTCCCAAACAGGCCTCAGGCATATTTTAGGCTCACATTGTTTTCATAGTAAGCAGCTCAGTGCTGCAGAGGTAGTGCAGAACTGTAAACTACGCACTGATGGGGAATAAAAAAAAAAAAAGAATAGTTACCCTGGGCATGTTAGAGGATTTGTGTCCACCTCTGCAGAAATAAATCAGGATGGCTGTCAGAATGAGTTAATTGTAATGACAATGAAAATCCCTGTTACTTCACATCACATTTGTGTTCCATCCTGTTCCCCCATGCTGCTGAAATTGTTCTTTCAGTCCCCAGCAAACGGGTGTTGTTTAATAACCACACAGCATACTTAGCATTCTGTCATTTTTGTCTTGCAAAGCTTTCCTGAATAGAGCTGAAGGAAGTTCATTTGTCATTAAATTTCCCCTCAGTGTAGTGTTGCTGAGGTAGCTGTCACAGCAATTGACAACGGCGTGGTTTGTGATGGGGCTTGCAGAAAACTGCTGGAGAAATCGTGACGAAATTAAAAATGATGCTTCCTGGTACAAAATTCACCAACCTGTCTTCCTCTCTCTCCGCAGAGACACCTCTGAAGGAGGGTGAGGACAGCGTGTCTTCGTCAGACTTGGCCTCAGACCCCGCCTCCTCGCTCTTCCACCACTGGGGTCACGATCTGGGCCCTGAAAGTCGAAGGGTCGCCCTCAGGAAGTTCCGTTACTATGGCTACAACGGCTACCTTAGCGACCGCATCTCCCTCAACCGGCCAATCCCAGATTTACGACCGGACGGGTCAGTGAGTTGATTGATGAGTTCCCAGTTAATGGATTGATTCATCAAGATGTGTGATGGTGTTATTTGCATTTATGGATCAAACCTTTAATGGAATGAAGTCTTGACTGTGTTACAGTAAATTGTTTCCTTTTCTCTGTTTACCCCACCCCCAGGTGTAGAAACATATCATATTCATCAGACCTTCCTCAGCTCAGCATCATCTTCATCTTTGTCAACGAGGCCTTGTCAGTGCTGCTGCGCTCCATCCACACAGCCATCCAGAGGACTCCGTCCCACCTGCTCAAAGAGATTATACTGGTGGATGACCACAGCAACAGCTGTAAGAAACCGTCTTCATCATTTCATTTTTACGATATCTTTACACTGAGCCACCAGGACCCTCGGCTTTTATAACACTTAAAGCTTTTAAACATAGAGCTCACTCTGATTTGTGCCTCCATCCATCTCAGGGAGCAATTTGAGATGGAATTAAACATGTAACTGGATTTCCTTCATGGAAGCAATACAGTATTTTATCTTAAAAGAAATCACTTTGTAGGTTTGCAAAGGGAATTTTACAGGATTATCAATATATATTTGGCAACAAGTTGATGTTCTGAATTGTTTTTAACTTCACTTTTAAATTATATTCTTGTGCATTATAGAGGTTCATAGAAGGCACCTACACACTTTATACTGATCTTAACCCAATATCAGTATCTTTCAATAGCCTCCAGAGGCTTTTTATGTGCGAATATAGTTATAACTTGACTGTCTGCCATTTGTGTGCATGTGGCCTGACACTATGCGGAGGATGAATTGGCAGATAAAGATGTGTGTGTAAAAGCTATAATGAATGAAAAATAAACTCAGATGACGGTACAAATCCAATACAGATGACAGAAAGACATCTGAAGTTAAGTATGAAGCTAGATCCAGGGGAAACTGAGCATAACTACGTTTAGCTTGGTGTAAAGACTGGAAACCAGAGGTGGGTAAGCTAGCTTGGCTTTGCCCTAAGTTCAAATATATGCTTTACCAGAACCTCTAAAGCTGACTAATTCAAATGTCACATCTCATGTGTTTAATCTGCATACTGGCGGAAATGCAAAATTGTCAATCAGACTCATTGCCTCTTGGCTGTAGCACCAAGCTACGTGTTGACATGCAACTAATATCTATCTTCTTATGGCACTCTTGGCAAGAAAGTAAATAAACAGATTTCCTAAAATGTCAAATTATTCTTTTTAGTCATTAATACCTACCAGTTTCTGCAGGGAAATTATATGAATGTCATACAAGGCTTGAAATAATAAATTACTAGTACTTCAGTTTTTTAGTGTTTGATAGATCCTCTGGTGACACCAGACAGTAAGTGTCCATCATACCCTGTCTATTCTCCTTTAGACAGTTCCACTTTGAAGTATAACCTGATCTCTCTGCCAAATCCATAACTGATTATTGAACTTTGGCATCGAATGGAAGAAGAAATCTCGGTTGTTTACTGCTGTGACAACATTGCAGCCAAATAAAGAGTTTATTTAATTCACACCAGTTTGATGAAGAGTTTCCCGTCACATTATAGGGCAAAGATCCAAAGTGGAATAATTAAACCCTGAGTCTTGCACAGTAGGTGAGCTACAGCCTAGACTGTCTATATTTTATGTCCCACTTATTTTATATTCTGTTTTGGAGGGTGCAGAAGATCGGGACATGTGCAGGCATTAGCCGCATCACTGGTGTATGAAAACAGATTAAAACTTATTACAGCAGTCACAGGCGTGGCCTGGGTGCGACTTGTCTGTTGGAGGACCGGTGTTAATAATTGCATCACGTACTATGGAACATATTTCACTGCTGCCAAATCTATAATTACCATTATGAGAAATCTGTCTCTGCTGCCGTCGCCTGCAGATTTTATGGGTCTCTCACTGCTCCTCTGTTCTTCAATAATACAGTATACCGGTGTTTAGCTATGGTGGTTGCACAGGTTGAATGCTTATTAGTGGTGCAACCAGGGAGACAAATAGGTTTAATATTTGTCTCAAATTATTACTTTTTAAAATTCTGTGGAAAATACGATTTAATACTTTCTCTTGCCAGTGAATAACAATTACATGTTGATAATTTAAAATAAAGCTAATCAATGGAAGATGACTCAGTGAAAGCGCATGACCATTACTGTTGTTTATTGACGGTACATGGTGTAATTATGGCAAATGAGGGTTAAGTGAGATTAGATGAAGGCAGTTGGTTAGATGAAGTGGAAATGCCGCCAGACTCATGCACGGCCATCAGAAGAGTAAATTAGCAGAGACATCATCAGTTGTATTCACGAAGCCACAAAGTGCTGATCAAAGATCCCTGAGCCATGCAATCCTCTAAAGATGACACACTGACACTACTTTGAATTCTAACTGGTAACTAAATCTCATGACTTCCAACAATTCAACAATTTATTCAACATTAGGGCTGCAAGTGGTGATTATTTCCACAGTAATTCAATCAAACAAAAATTACTGACTTTACTGCCATGTACCAACTGGCAGCCTCAGTACAGCGCCCTCTAGTGCTTTCTTTGTCCCTGTTTATTCTCTGTGTGGTTAAAACTATGTGCGATCAGGCAGTTCACTCTGAGTTTTGAAGATTGCAGTCAAAGGAACAGTGAATCTCTGTGGGACATGGACGAGACGCAGACGGGGAAACGTGCCAGTGCACCGGCGTAGCTCCAACATGGCGAGACTCCGCTCCTCGCCTAACAAATCAGACGAGCTGTTTCTCCTCAATGGGATGGACGAGGACTTTTATTTCACTGAAACCTGGCTTAGTGAATTCATCCCCTAGTGGCTTCAATATAAAGTATTGAAAGAGACAGCTTCGCTATCTACTGATTTAAAGATAAAACAATGTAAACTGCCCCATGGCCCTCTCCGGCTCCAAGCCCAGTCTGAATGGTCAGGGTGAGAGCATCGCACTCCCCTCACGTAACACACCTGCTGCTGTGAGAGAGCAGAGACAATAATTACATACTGTAAAAGTCCCAAAATGCCAGCAGAGCAGGAACGGGAGGGCAAAATTACTTACTGAGCCAGGGCAGTGAGGATATCACAAGTGTGCACAGCAAGCACACATACACGCACACACCCTAACGCACAGTGGACCTATGTAGGGAGAACAGAAAGGGGCGGTTGTTACCTGTCATTACACACTGAGTCTAAAAACCTCATACAAATTAGATTAGTTAGAAGGGATCCTGAGCATGTGTTAGCTTGCAGTAGTACGTATGTTGTCATGCACGAAAACAAGAAAATTATTTAAACAGCATTTCTATATAAGGATGATTCCCAAGCTTCTTGGGACGGGTGTAGATTCCACTGTACTCTGACAATTCCCATTCACATTCCCATAAATGTTGTTATTTCACTACCACACACACTTTTATATTGTTTGTCTTTTATATAATCTGTATATTGCTGGTATAGTGTGTATTGTCAGTATATACAGTATTGTGTGTATTGTTAACATACTTTGCTGTTTCAGATTTTTAATTGTTTAATTGGGAAGAAAAGGCTCATCAAATTTCCCCTGTATAATTTCATCCATTCTAGTGTCATGGTTGAACTGGTCAGCACATGATTTCTGTCCAGAATAAAATGTTTTAAAGGCTCATTGTTCACAGACAATGTGTATCCTAATGACTAGTGTCACAACGAGGTTGTCTTTCTTTGTTAAATACCCCGACAGCGATGGGATGGATTGCACTGACATTAGGTGCAGTTGTTTATATCACAGTAAGAACAATAATAATTGTAGTGACTCTTTGACATTTTATCTAATTCCATCGGGTCAAATTTTTAATTTGTCCAATACTTTTATGCATACCTGCAAGTATTAGCATGCTGATATGTTAAATAAGTGAACATTGTAAATATTATATTTTTTTAGCTTTAGCATGTTAGCATAGTCAGTGCAAGCGCAATGCTGATGGTAGCATGTAGCTCGGTGCACAGCTGTGCCCTCATACAGCCTGAATAAACAGCTAATCCCCTGGAGTGACATGAACTGCGGTGAAGATGTTTCTGAGTTGAAAATGTTTCAGCTTGAGCAAAAAACTACATGGTTGCTTCATAAATGAACCAAGATAAAAAGGAAAAAGGAGAGAGACTAGTTGTAAATTATCAAAAGAACCAGAGTTTCTGGTGAGTCCTAAGGTCAGTGAGAGGCATCAGAGCATCCGTTGCTTGTTACCTTAGAGCTGCATCTAACACGAGCACCCCAGTGGTCACATTTGCATGAATGATGCAAGGCAAAAAATTTCTGCCTGAAGCCACCTTTAGTGCTGTAAGAAAAAAAATAACAGCGTATATTTGGGTTTTGGACTGGTGGTCAGACAAAACCAGCTATTTTTGGAAGGTTTTGGGACATTCTTTCTGCACCAATCAACTTTCCACTGAGGATCCTTTAACCATCCTTCGTGGTCAGACTGAACCTAGTTCTCACATCACGTCCTTGGAGTTACTATTTTTAGCAGGCTGATGGAAAACAGGGCTTCTGTTGATCAGACAGGCACCTACATTTGGGTAGCATTGATGTCTGAAAATTAATTGGGTAACTGGACGTGCGCCTGATTTAATGACTTGGGTTTTTTGTTTTTTTTTTTCTTTTGGAAGTGATCTCAAATGTGCATGAAACACAAACAGGTGCTCTTCCAATACTCCCAACTCTCATTTTTAAATGGGCCTGTCTTTCTTCCAGGTCAGTAGCAAACTGTGGCTCATTAAAGGAAAACAGAGAGAATACATAATCCAGGCTGATGGTTATAATGAATAGAGAGGGGAAGGCAGCAGCTGTAGCCTGCGGGAAGGATTACAGCACAGAGATATCACAATAAGGAAATGAAGATGTTCATTGTTCCACTGTGGGAAGTCTGCGTGTGTGTGTCTACCTGAATGTCTGTAAAGCATATATAAAATCCCTCATGAAGAAAGATAGAGGTAAAACTTGAAAGACACAAACAAAATCTGAATATATTCAAAATGTGTACGTGTGCACCATGAATATGAGTTGACTGTGTGGCAGGGTACCGCTTTTTATTTTTTATTTATGAACCCTTTGGATGTCTAACTTTGTCTGGGAGCATCTGCTTTATTCCACCATGCTTTTTAGCTGTGCTAACCACAGAGCTCTAGGGAGAGCAGTGTTCAGTGGTCAGTGAGCTAGTAAGTTTGCTGTTCTTTATCTTTGGTCCAGAAAGAATCTCAACAGCTATTTTACCGAATGGTGACTTATAGTTTATTATTCCTTCCTCTAGTGCAGAGGTGGGGAATCAGGACAGGGCCACTTCAGAAACTGTCCACACTGACATATTTGCTCCATCACAGAAAATATGTGGCTGGACATTAACCTTCATTTCTGCATTAGAAAAAAAACCAAAAAAAACAACCCAGATCTGATTATCTGATTACTCAGTTTATCACACCAACAATGTGTGAGAGGCGCATTATGTCACTGGGCTTCCTGTTAACATGTTTAGCCAACATAGAGTACTCATTCAAGGAAATACACTGAACAGAAAATAGCGGAGTACATCTGTAGGCTTACGGATGATGCAATTACCCATCTGTTGTTTTATTTTCTGGCTTGAACAAGTGTACTAGTCAGCATTTTAACAGAACAATGCATGGTCCAGAAGGGGCATTCAGATAAATCTCTTTCTAATTCATTCTTTGAGCACTGTATATATTCTGAAGCAGATCAATCGTCTTTGTTTATGGAGAAGCACTGACTACATCTAGACTTTCAGCTGATACGGTGACTCGGCCACCTTATAGTTGCTGAGCACACTGAAATGATATTTTGTCTTTAAACAGGTTTGCATTATTTGGACAAAAGTATGTGGACACCAGAGCATTACGCTTGGTGGAGAGCAAAGTATGCCTGGCCTTTATACTTGGGCCAGTATACAGCATGACGGTCTGATGCTGCTTCCATATGTGGACCAATTCTGGCGCACACGCAGAAAATCATCTGGCTGTCAGCCAACACCAGGGGATAACAGCCAGGAACTACCCAGATGTGGAGGTATATGGGCCAGACTTCATTTCGCTAATTGGGGGTTGTGTGATTACTAAACATCTCATTCCAATATCTATAGAAAGCTTCTCTTCCGTAAAAGCTTTTCACAAGAGTTTGAAGCCTGCTGCAGTGAACTGATCCCAAGAGCATTTGTTAGGGGCCAACTGATGCTGGGTGATAAAGGTTTGTAGTCAGCTGTTCCTGTTCCTTGCACATGTGCAGCAGACAGCACTGTCCCATCTGCACTGGGAGGAATAAAGCCTCTGATGAGGTTTGGACAAGTTATCTGAGGTCAGGTGCCATTTCTGATACTGACACACTATCTGGACCTCGACTTGTTGAATTTCATCCCTGAGAACATTTGCTCACATATACAACTTCTGAGTTTGATTCAGCCAGTGCTCAGACAGGAGGACATCAGATTAGTGAAAGGAGATCAAATCAACAATTTGCTACTTTCCAGTGCTTTGAAATCCACAAAGCATCATGAAAACTCACCCTGCAGGGCCTGGAACACGATATCATACCTCTTGTGATGACCAGCTCATAGTTATCTCTTGCAGTGTTGGGAGGTGGCTGAAAGTCTTGCTCTCTAGTTGACAACTGGGAAGCTGTTCGCCACGAGGCCTTTAACAAAGCTGTACATCTTATGTGTAGCAAAACCCTCACACTGTCATTTTGAGTTGTCAAGTTCATTCATGAGCCCAGTGACATGTCATTAAGTCTTTACTAGATTATCAACATTATTCACAGTTGACATGATCCCATTGCAAGATGGTCTATAGTTATCTCATGTCTTAAATTCAATGGGAATGATTGACACTGGGATACTGTAATCCATCACTTAAAATGGCCCCTTCCCTAATTCCAAACCCCCTTTTACTGATGCCTTTGCTTGGACCACAACCTCCTTTTAGCTCGTCCTTCATCTTGATCTCTCTGCACTAAAGTTTCATGACTGTATCTCAGACACACAGACATATAAAGACTTGTTAAAGTATTCAAAACTACCACTGTGGTATTCCCGCTACAGTATATGTCTCCAGGACAAATATGTGGATAATGTTGTCCACATAGTTTTTGCCATGAAATGAATCTCCATCACCAATTTGGAAATAAAAACGAAGGTTAGCTTAGCGTGGGTTTTAGGTTTTAGCCTCATCATTTACACTTAAACATTAGACTTTGCTGAGCTACACTTTCCTTTTGCAATCTAATCCTCCACAGCCTGTTTACTGCTGCCTGCACTACTGCAATTTAACTCAACCACCTGCTCCTGCAAATCAATGCTAACATTTGGATTTATGTAGATTCAGCATGTTTGTCCATCCAATACGAGCTTGTGTACATTTAATTGTGTATTCTGTGCTCTGCCACGGGACTTCATGAAATGCGAATGTGTCTTGTTGTTACAACAATATGAATAATACTTTAACAAGTGTCCACACTGAAGTAAAATGTGTTACTAAATTATTTTTGAGCCCATGGGAAGAATAACTCCACAGAGACACAAACACATACACACACTCAAATGTTTTCCCCTGTCCAGTGGAGCTGAGGGAGTTTCTTTGTCGATAAGATCAATACTCCACCAGGCTTCACCAGGTTTGCTGTGACATCTGTGTGTGTGTGTGTGCGCGTGTGTGTGTGTCTGTGCGTGTCTGTGTGTGTGTGTGTGTGTGTGTGTGTGTGTGTGTGTGTGTGTGTGTGTGTGTTTTTTTACTCTCTTTTCAGTGGAGCTGAAAGAGCACCTGCAGAGCTTCGTGGAAGAAACCAACACTCAGCATGGCCCAGGATTCATTAAGGTGGTCCACAATGACAAACAGGAGGGACTGATCAGGTCCAGAGTCAGAGGGTGGAGGGCTGCCTCCGCTCCTGTGGTCGCCCTGTTCGACGCACATGTGGAGTTCAACACTGGATGGTGAGCAGCTGTACTTTTGATAAATCATTTTATTGCAGCTGTCTGAGACAACTTCCCGCCACCTCTTGCTGCGCTGTAGTATATTTTTCATAGCGTGGTGATGCAAGAGCATATAACCTAGATGAACTACAGTCATGGTTCTGGAGTATTTTAAAACATTTGCTGTCGGCGATTTAATGTCTGTGTCTTTTTCCCATTTAGCTCCTTTCAAAAATCATGCAGTTTTTTGATTTGCTGAACTGAAAGAAACTTTTTTAAATGTAGTCTACAACTCTTTTGAAGTGTTTTACAAAAAATGTTCTGCATAATATTTTCATGACCTTATTACATGATAATAAAAAATGCTACACTGAAAATACTCCCTGTGTGGGAACGGCACTCCCTCGTACACATCAGCTACGATCAGAACAGCTGATTTCAGGTGCTCAAGGTCAACGAAAACATCCAGTGTCAATAGGCAGCATTGAATGCTCTGCTTCAGTCTGATGGCAGTGAACTAAAACAAAACGCTGCTCTTCCTGAGGGACATCCACACATGCTGCTTAGAGGCATTAACAAGGCAGTGCTGCACTCACTAGACCGTCGGGGGGCATCACATACGAGCCATGTGTAGAACAGGGACCATAGACTCTGGGGCTAAAAACTGAAGTCAGTGCTCAAATGGGTTAGGGTTAATGAACATCAGGGGGCGACTCTGGCTATAAAAATAAATCAGATTGCATTGAAGTCTAAGGGAAAATGACCCTACGTCTTCCTTGATTTATTAACTCAGTAAAAGTTCTAATAATTTTATGGTCTCAGTCTCTAGATTCAAGTCTTCGTCAGTACAACATAATTGTCCATAAATCAGGGTATGTATGAGGGTGTGCCTACTGTGTGATTGACAGACCAACCTGCCTGATAATCAGGATAGAGCACAGAGCAGGTCAGATCCACCCCTCACTCCTCCTCAGCTCAACCTTCTCCTCCAAACACAGTTTCTTCTGTTTAAAATAAAAAAAAAACAAAAAACATGATGGCGAAGGCGGCTTCAAAAGAGCAGCTGACGTGACGGTGGGTCGACACTGGGTCCTGTCATAGATGAGATGAACCATAGCCGGCTAACACACATACACAATGTGAAACTGTTCCCTCATAGTGATGCACACGCACTTTGTTTGTTGGCAATAAACTTTACTTTTTTGGTTCGCTCTCACTGCTCTCTCTTTCAACCACATCAGCCAGCCTTTTTTTCAGCAAAACAAAAAAAAAAAAAAAAAAAAAAAAATGCTCTTAATCCACCTACCCAGTGCACAACAGGAAGCTTGGCTTCCCCAGTACTAAACAGAAGACAGACAACGTTAGCAACTAGCTGGTTAGTGAAGCATCTAGCATCTAAAAAGACAGGCGTTTCCCCCAGGAGTTGGTAAAACAAAGGAGAAAATCAAAGGCCAAAACAAAAAGTCAATACTGGCCTTAAATTTAGATGGACAGACGTATTATTCCAAGTGAATGCTAAGGTTGTGCTGTGTCTGCTCAGTGTGACAATAGGCAATAGCTTCCTAGTACATTCACCACAACAACAACCTTTTCAGTTGAGGTAACAATGTGCCCGTGATGTCTTTCTGATTTGTTTTGTTGCCCCAAACCAGGAAAAAAAAGAATCAATCAATGCAGCTTTAAATACCACAAAAATGTAATAATAATGTTCCTCTAGCTTGATCAGCATCACAACAATTTTTTTTTTTTTTTTGTGAAGGGACAATAAGAAGAGTCTGCAGGGTTGAAGACATTATTCCAATTATTTACCATTGATCTGTTAAGTTTGTTCAAAGCAAAGTAGTTTCTCCACAGCGGTGCAAAATTGTGTTTTATTATTTTCTCCTAGCAGCTTTGAAGCTTCGGCAGAATTGGCATCATTTCATCAGTTAAAGCAGAAATGTTGATTGTTTTTCGGAATTTTTTTTTTTTTTTTATGTCTTGACATGTTTCTTTGGGTTTCTGCTTTAATCCAGTTAGACAGTTTAAATTTAACTTCCAACTTTGAAATCATCACCTGCAATCAGTCTTGATGTCATTAAACCAGACACCAGAATAAATAGCAATTGGGGAAAATAGAGAGAATCTATGAAGTCTCAATTAGGAAAGTAATGGATGTTGTACACTGCTGCAAGTGTGTTTTACATCAATTACTCCTTGTCTTGTGTAGCTGTAACCAGCTCTGAATATGCAAAAGTGCTGTGACAATAAAAAAGAGAAGATTGAGGCTGAGTAAAGACGGAGATGCTGAATGTCAGCATGTATTCATTTCCTTTGTTTGAAAGGTTGCTGATTAAATTTGTTTTTTCTCTATATAACAGTTTATCGGGGAGAGCAGCAGTCAAGTATTTTACCGCTGAATGGCAACAAATACTCTTTTTATAAGATGGGTCATGAAGGGATTATTATATTTTTTTCCATTTTTTTAGTACTAATAAGGACTGGTGCAGCTGTAACCCATTTTTAAGGCAGGTGCAAACCTTCAGCTCCAGAGAGCCACAGAGGCAGATGAGCCATATTTTTAGGTCACAGAGTGAGATGATTGTGAGAGCAGCTGGAAGTTAAGAGATTTTTTTGCACGTATGTGTACAAAGGAGAAGTTGGGGCTGGGCGATATGACTTCAAATTAATGTCATGATTATTTCAAACTTTTACCTTCATCACAACTAATCAATTACGACTTTGTCGTTTTACTCTCTCTCTTTATTTGAGCCATGCATTCTTCATATTCAGTGCAAGAGAGTAAGCAAATTGGCTGTGTTAAATTTGTCTGTCTGTCCGTGGTGCATTCGCCTTTGTCTGGTAGTTGTGACTGATCCAATGAGGAGGTGAGGCTAGCGTCTGCGTCCTTTATTCCAAAAGTCTCCCGTCAAGGCTACAATGCAAGCCTGGAGTTTCCAAACCAGAACTGGTCCAGCAGTTTCCTGGGCTCGAAAGCTCTGGAGCAGTGATCGCCAGGCGAAAACGTGGCAAAAGTATTAAAGAGTAGTAAGACTATTAAAACTAAATCATGTTAGTTTGGACGTCGCCTGAGGCTCAGTGTTTACATTGGTGTCATATATCTCCAGTTTCACTTTGGGTGAACACAGACTTACGTGATTGGAGACATATGACTGAACACGAGGTTGTATTTTTAAGGGGACAGTCCATGAACACATGCATTCGCAAAAGCATTAACCGACATGAGCAAGAATAAGTCAGTGAGACGCTCTGAATGTAGTGTTATTGGTTAATTGTCCGGCATGAAGAGAAGTGGAGGTGACTGAACCAGAACCACAGTGGACAGTCCAATCTGCCGTGTCATCGTCACATCAAAATTTCAATGCATCTAAAAACTTCCTTCATATGGTAATTTGCAGATGTCAGCATGTTAATATGTTATATATAACACTACCAGCTAAGCATTAGCATGTCATTGTGAGCATCTTAGCATTTAGCTCAAAGAAATATGCCACCAGCAGGACTGTAGACTCTGACAGGATTAACACTGCAGGGAAAGGTACTAAATGAAATATTCACTATGCTCCTGAGAAATTGAACTTCTGATTCCAGATGACATTTTAACCATCAGGAGATTTCAGGGTATGGTCTGCAGTGGACATGGACACTTAGCAGGACAAACCCAAGAAACCAAAGAGAGATGTGAGATGATTTTGGGTCAGAGCATGTGCATCGAAATCACCCAGAATATCTAGATTCCACCATGATAAACGTCCATAAATCTACCTCTTGAAAAGATGTGACAGAACTGGCTGCTCACAGAAGCACCGTCTCCCTGTGGAGGTCAACAAGTCATTCAGCTCCTCTGCTCTTCTTTAATCACATGTGGAGCTGATCTTGATAATAACCTCATGAATTTATAATGTACATCTTTTTTATTTCCCTGGCTACACAGGATGTCGCTTCTTTTGTAACGGTGATTAAAAGGACCTTGGCCTTGTGTGACGCTCTGCCAGAGCGGGTTTCACTCCCCCCAGTGTGTGTGTGTGTGTGTGTGTGTGTGTGTGTGTGTGTGTGTGTGTGTGTGTGTGTGTTCACCTGTCCAGCTCTCTGTTTACTTATTAATCAAAAGTGCCAGATCATTGTTCTGGATCACTGCAGCCTATTTTAACCCCTGTGCATAAAAAGTATGTAGCGGAAACCCTTATTACTCCACAAAAACACTGATGAAAGCTTTACCTGAGACTCTATATCCTACTGTCTGACTGTCCTTAGTCTCTCTGCCTATCTGCACTCATTTGAAGGAGCTACGTCACACACTGTCAAGCTACAATTACACACAGATTTTTAATGTTATGCAAACAGCACAAGGCTATTCTGTAAGTCAACAGGTGCTGGATACCAACACGTCGTTAAAATACACGTTTCGTTAAAAAAATAAAAATAAAAATCTTCGATCCATTAAAACATCTCTCTCTGCTAATAACAGCCTCAGGACCATCCATTCTGTCTCCATCCCAAACACAGCTGCATGCTCCATCTAACTTTTTAACAAGTCTTGGCAAAGTAACACCTGGAGAGCTGCATCTTTAATTACAGCACAGGTAGACGAATGCTAATTCATGTGTTGATCTTACCACGGTCACTTTTTATTTGCAGCACAAACATTACGCCGCAATATCAAGGTTAGGAAGATAAGTATATATAGATATTTTGTGATCAGAGTCCTGTGTTTAAAAGGGATGAAAGTGAATGTGATTGGCCATTATTGTCACAGCATCTAACATGGCCACCTATGATCTACGTGGATCGCAGTTATAGCCGCAGATTAGCAGCAGATGGGTTTGTGGGTGGGTGAAATAATATATGATGTATGAGCAAAATATTAATTACATCCTGTGTTCGGACTGATGGACTCGTTATGATTTATTGTTTATTTTGGGCAGCAGCCAAAATGTTATGAGCTTTTAAATAGTTTGTGTAGGGAAAGTAGTAGTGACATTCAGAGTTTTTGTTTAAATGGATTCAAAATGTCAGGCTGCTATAAAAATGGTCTACCTGTGGCCATTTTCATTTTGCCCAAAAAGAATAATATTAGCTTCAAATAAATGTTTTTGTTAATTTGAAAAGCAGCCCACAGAGAAAAAATGGTAATGTGTTATCGGGTCCCATTCTAAATTGTGAAAAATAAGTTGTTCGGGTGGGTGGAAATTTTTTCTGATTCAGATGATATTGCTATAATGGATTATACTCTCTGATACTATGCCCAGATAGCAACACACTATACTTGGGCCACATGCTTGTGTCTCTCCCCTGGCCCAGTATTTGCCCTCGGTTCCACGGCCCAAGTCTGGCCCATAAAATATGATTATCAGATGCTCCTTTCAATCTGGACCAGTTTCTGCACACACACGCACAAAATCTCATGTTGTACAATGTGGAGGTATATGTACCAGACCTGGGGTGTGGAACTGGGGTGCATACTGTGCCAGAAGTTTCTTTTCGTGATCTGGGCAGCCTGGTTTCAAGTGCACTCCTGCTGTACCAGGCATGACCGGGCACAAAATGACCCAAAGTGTGCATGGCGTGACATCCTGGCAGGACACATGTGACCATCAGGGTTAGATAGCAAACAAGCCTATTTTCCAAAAATGTATTCCTTTATAGCTGAGGTGGTTCTGCTTTTGACACCATATTACACAGTTGCTCCCTTCTGTGCTTCACAATGTTATTTTCATATTTAGATGACATCCTTCCTCTTTACAGCGGATGAGCTTGATAAGAGTTTTTAAGATTCTTCTTGCATTCATTATCATTTTAATGAGGAAATTTCCATTTATTTGAAATTAGACTCATTCCTAACCTTTAAAAAGATGGCGTTCGCATTATTACCATCCTTGTATCATGTCAAGACCAGTGTGTTGACATACAGTGGAAATATTTCCTAATGAAACCATTATGTACCATGAGTAATGGGGACACCAGTTAATTACTGACCTCATTAGCATAGCTGGTTATGTTTCATCTATCACCCCAGCTGAAGTTTACAACACGTTATCCTTTGCAAACAATTTAGCTTTTCTAACAGAAAATCAAGTGCTGTTTTCTTCTGAACACAAATCTAACGTCGATCTGTTTGAGCTGTGGAGGCTTTGTCACCTCAAGGTCACCTCTTTAAAACACTTGGATACAACAGCGCTGCCATGTACCTGTTCATCATTTTGACAGGCAGAAAAATATGACACTCTCACACTTGAATGAGAACACACACACACACACACACACACACACACATACAAGCACAATACAGATTCACAGGCAGGTAACACAGTTGTGTGCTCATTTTGCTCTTTTACACACACACACACACACACACACACACACACACACACACACACACATGCTCGCACTTCATTATAATGTCTGAGCTGGTTCCAAAAGAACATTTGTTGCTGCTGTGTTCCAGATTAGAAACAAGACACTTACAAGGCTCTTAACCCCTCTACTCTTCCACCCACTCCAACCCCCTCTTTCGCTCTCTCTCTCTCTCTCTCTCTCTCACTAAACACACACACATACACCTCCCACATATTGGCACAGAGGGGGTATTGGTCTATGACTAATGAAATGATTTACAGATACAAAAGAGCTCAGCTGGAGATAAACACTTTTTTCCCTCTCTTTAAACTCATCACATTTTCAACAACTGCATTGATGTCTCAAACTTTCTTTTTCTGGCGCTATATCTGGTGATAAGTGCCGTGATTAGCGCGCTCTGTCACACACCTGATTTCACGCTTCTCAATCCCCCTCTTCCATCTCTTTTTAACTCTTTTCACTCTCCTTTTCCTTTGTCTTCTTCTACTAACACCTTCCTCTTAATCCTCCTGTGCTCATCAAACCCATCCACCCTGTCAGGGATTATATTTATATAATCTGTAAACGTATTTGCATTATTTATAGATTCAGAAGTGGCCTATATGCCACATACTTGTGCGTACCCTGCAGTGCACCGCTGCCGTCCTCTGATCTAAAATCTTTCCCTCATTTCAGAGCCAACACCCAACATGTTTTCATGTTCAGCCGTGTGTGAGAAAATAATTTCTTCTAGGTTAACATAAAGTGCGAACAGTGTAACCTTTACCTTGAAAGGTAGAGCTTTCTTTGATGTGGAGGTCTCACTAATTGATTAGCTACCCGATATTTCCTCCTGTAAATAGATTTCAAGCTCTCTGTGTGGGCTTGTTGTATGTTTTGTGTGGCAGTGTTTATGTGTGTGTGTGTGTATAGAAATGAGAAAAGTAAGACAGGGTGGAGGTTTATCTCCTAACGAACAATCAGTGTGCAGAATAAAAGATTCCCTCCTCTCTGATGTTGAGACTTTGTGATTTTATTACCTCCATGGGGCTGGACTGATAAAACATGAATGGTTGTAAGGCATGGTTCCTCATTTGTGTTTTCTCTCTCATGGGACAGTCGAGGGTAGTTTGCATTTAAACTACAGCCTTTGGCAATGTGTCCCATAAGGCTGCAAATATAAAGATATTATTCTTCTCAGCAGTCATGTCTTCTCCAGATCAATAGGAACATTTTGAACCAGATAAATAGCTGTTTTTCTACAAAGTGCATTAATCTAAATGCTCTTACCATTGTCATTAAAGGGCCTATAAGTTTTCTCTGTCATCGAACGTAGTTTCTTGCCGGGAGCTTCGGCCGAGAACTTCGGCCAACGTTGCATTAACAAGACAAGACGTTATAATACACCCTCTGCTTTAATTCTAAACCTTTGTCTTAATAATTGTACAAATTGTGACCGTAGTTATAAAATACATGGTTGTGACAATGGCACAGGGCGATGTTATTTGACAGATTATTAAAAATTTGTGAAGATTTATTTTTGTTTTATGCTTTTATGCATTACAGTTTGAAAAAAGATTTCATCTCTGAAGTCATTCATGTACAGATTCTACCTGTGAAGCTCAATAGACTGGATGAACCCAATTAAGTTTTGCCTCAAGTCACATGACAGCTTGATTGAGATTAAAGAGGTTTAAGCATTATGAAGTGTTACTACAGATGGTCTGATTGTGTATGAACTTACTCATACACCCCAATATCTAAGATTTAAACTTCTAAAAATAGCAACTCTGCTTGTGTGGTAGCTCTTATCTGTGGTTGAATTTCTAACCAACCTGCTCAGCCTCTTTAACTGATGTGTCCCCCCCCCCCCCCCCCCCCCCCCCCCCCCCCCCCCCCCCCCCCCCCACCCCCCTCCGTTCCCCCC
>CM076652.1:4760348-4776538 GCA_038496675.1 Rachycentron canadum
TAACCAACCTGCTCAGCCTCTTTAACTGATGTGTCCCCCCCCCACCCCCCCCCCACCCCCCGCAACACCTCTGTATCAACAGCACCCCTGTGATTACTGTCCAGGTTGCAACAAACCCTGTGTGAATCCTAAGCAATGTCCAACGTGCGAGGCCATAATCACAGCCAGCCCTGCAGCTTTGTATTCAACATCCACCGAATTACATATTACCTGATCAAGGACAATGCTTAGTTTGTAGTCCAGGCATTAGGTCGCTCCTGTTTGGACTCTAGGGGACCAGAAGTGATCTGTCCTGAACCTCTTAACTCCTCATGCTGCAGCTAACCTCCCTCTCGGCAGCGCTTCACTTCCTGTGCATTTTCTGAACTTAAATTCAAAATGCTGTGAATGCCTTACAAGGCTGACTGGGGTCCACTGGGTTCTCTCCGGCTCTTTCCATGCCAGCCAGTATGTTATTCTGCTCTACTTTCCCTGAGGAGCCAAGGCCAGTGCACCCTTAGACTGAGCTCTATCCTCCCTTCTCACTGGTCGATTGACCTTCCTAATCCAGTCAGGACTGCAGACTCGCTCCCCTGCTTCCAGGCTGGACTGATAATCCCCCCTACATTCGTATTTCACTTTGAATAAAATCACCTGAATAAAAGAATGTATGAGAGATATTCTTTTATTCAGGTGATCTTACTCTTGTCATTTTTGAAATGTTTTTTTTTGCTTTTTTTTTTTTACTTACTTTACTTTTTACTTGTGATTTGAAGCTTTCAGGGGCTTCAATGAAAGGAGTAAGCGTGAGTTTTAAACCTTTTTAATGGACGGTCAGGTCTTGTTTGAGCAAATGTAGTCAGGTTTACGTCCTGATGGACCCTGTTCTTGAAAATCAAACTGCCAAAATTGCCTGAAGACACTTCATTTTCATTTTCACATTTTTGTTTGACTGCCATAATGATTGCTCACAGTGTACTGCAGGGTGATGGCTCAGTCCTCTGGAGTCATGCATTTATTAATCTTTTCAACACATCCTACCTGTGCTCTGTCGTCCCGCAGGGCGGAGCCTATTCTGCAGCGAATAAAGGAGGATCGCACCCGGGTGGTGTCTCCATCGTTTGACAACATCAAGTACGACACCTTTGAGATCGAGGAGTACCCGCTGTCGGCTCAGGGCTTTGACTGGGAGCTGTGGTGTCGATACCTCAACCCACCCAAGTCCTGGTGGATCCAGCGCAACCACACGGCCCCTATCAGGTAAATGGAGGAGGGACTGCATGACATTAATAAAAATTTACAGTTATAATAAGACATTTGGTGTCTTTATTTTGCCATTCATCAGGAAAGAAGTGAGAAACAGCAAAATAATCTGTCAGTGCAGTATTAATTATTAAGAAATTGCCTTGAAGCACATTGAAGTAGGTTTGATAAGATCACTTAGCCTACTAAGCTCATTATTTTTACATAATAATTTCTTGAACACTAATCCCCACGAATAATTATTTATGTACATTCTGGTGAATGTAGTGTCAATATCCCAACCCGTATGAAACGTGGGGGATGCAGCACAGTCGCAAAGCACATTGAGTGTAACATATAAAAACTCATCAGAGTCTCATCAGACGCAACGGGCAGTTACACAGCTTTAAGAGGACGAGCACGGCATTTTACATACCCTGAAATGGACGTAATGATCCAGATCTTCATTGCTGTCAACCAGGAAAACATTACCAATATGACAGATAAAGATTAGATGCTTAGATGTGAAGCACAGGCAGGTTCAGAAAAATGCCCAGCAATGAGAGCGAAATTGCCGACTCACCTGCAAGAGGATAATACGTCTATTGTTGTGGTTCAAGGCAAGAAAATCAATAACACAGCATTTATAGATTTGGACAAAGACAAGAGGACATATCCTGCTCAATATTGAAATGGAGGAAGATAAATGGCCCCAATTATTTATTTTTTCTATATATTTCTAAGTCTAAGTCTTTCTCTCAGCGCTTTGCAACTGGATTTTCTCACAAATACCCCCATAGAGCATTATCAGTGTTCAATGACTTTTCAGGTATTTTGTTAAATGACCCCTTTTTGGATGTAAATATCTATATTTCAGGTTTAATTTTTTTTCCATTATAGTGACAAATTTGTTCAGGACCTGATTGCCAACCAAGCAAATAAATAACTGCCCCAGGGCCTCATATTCAACTGGATGTAAACTGATTTTTGATTAACTAGAAATTTGTTTGGGAATTTGCAGCACTGAAGTATAATAACAGGCCAGATGATCCTGCATTATCAAATGATTCTGTGACCCTGTTCCTCAGAGGGGCCCTGAGTGAAAATTTAATTTAAAATCTTTATTATCTTAGTATTATTCTTTGTTCGCATGAAACTGAAATAAGCCATGTTGCAACAACCTTGGAGTGATAATCTAACAGGAGTACTGTTCTTTCAAATGCTAAAGCCGCTATGTGGTCTGCTGTGTGCACCGGGGAGTTTCTGGTGACAGGGTATATATACAATGCACAGAGGGGCAGTGGGGGAGTTTTGGGGGGGTCAGTAGGAGCCGTGCAGCACATTTTTGCCCCTGGGACCCCTCAGTCTTCATCAAGGATCTGTTCTCCTCTGTAGCTCACAACAATACAAGTCGTGTTTCATGCATTGTGAGTATCAAGAAAACTTGATACTTGATGAAAACTTGTCCTTTTTTTGCTTTTGGTTTTGAAAAGCAAAAAGCATCCACGGACATGTGGGAAATGAAATCCTTTTTAGTAACTTCTAACTCAGCGCAGTCAATACAATTCAAGAAAGTGAAGACCTTGACATCCAACAGGACAAAGACAAAAGTCTGCCCCGGGTTGTGGGAGGGGTAAAGGGGAGGCATGGAGAGAGAGACATGAGGCAAAGATGGTCCACTGCGTGAGATGAGATTGAGTCATGCTTCTTCTCTGTGTCATTCAAATCTTAACACACAGACATGACACAGACACTGAGATCATTCAGTCTGACTTACTGTTCCCAAGTATATCTGTCCCTGAAGTCCATCGCTAATAAACATTCAAGAATCTGCTGAGGAAGCTTCAGAACTTACCTGTGAATCAGGATCCAAGTAATGCGATGGTAGTTAGCAGTACATCCATCGATTGTGCTGCAAACAGAAACTGCTAATAAGCCAATTTAGCACACTTTTATTGGAGCTCATTTGTTGAAGTGTAAAAAGCCAAGCAGCTTCCTGCAGAAAAAACAAAGAGATCGCTTTAAAATACAACAACCTCCCTCCGGACAGGTTTTAAATTATAGGGACCAACAAGCTTCCCACAAAAATTGTGCTTATTATCATTACTTGGGTGAGAGAGAAAAATAGATGCACCAGACTCATCACTTTAACTCCCCCAAAGAGTTAAGTCCAGTCTGAATGGGGTCTAATATTCTTAAATCTCCAGTTTTACTTACCACTTTTGTGACCTCAGCACTGTAGATTAACTCTGTTAGTCTCGCATCATTCACTATGCAAATCTTAAGGGGAAAATCTAAATGCCGTTAAGTTATTAAAGATCAAATGTTTGCCTGGGTTGAAACCGACATGCAAATCCAACATTTCCACTGACTCTGATGACCATTGGTGCTGGTGCTGAGCAGCAGAGTTAACGTACATCCAGCAGAGAAGAGAGAGGAGCAGAGTACAGTCTGAGGAAATTTAAAGTTGTGCCAAGCACGTAGACATGTCATCATTTCACAAAAATAGCAGACACAACCTGCTGCTGGATAACAGGGTAAAAATAATATTAAGTTGCCTGCTAGCCAGAAGCAGGCACTGGATACCTACTACCGCTGAAACAAAGGTGCAGAATTGGTCTTAACACTGGCAGGGACACAAGTAAAGGACAATATAAAGAGGACATTTGAACGGTTAATTAACATCGTATTTACATTTAAATCAAAACTGGATGAAAGACAAAGTAAATTTTTAATTTATATTTTCAATTAAGTTAATCGAAAAGGGTGAAAAACACAATATTCTTTTCACATCATCAGTGTCGCTGTCACCTTATCCCTTTGATCAAGCCACAACAATAGTGCTAATCCAGTGATGTATCAGTATCAACAGTCTAATAATGTAAGGCTGGTGATCTTAGGTAGATTTAACAGGTTTTCATTTAAAATCACTGTTGCTGCTGTCTAGTTACATCAGTATTTATAACTTTTGCTCTGGGTGATGAAAAAGCTCTGATGTCTGGTGTGATATCTACAAAGTACACAGTGTGTTAGTATGGACAAAATTTGGTTGTTTGTACTGTGCAGTTCAGGAAACAGAGGAAAGGGAGTCATCTGAGATGCCACATTGATGATTATCTATGACTTCAAACAAACTGCGAACAAATTAACATATATTGTCATCGCCTCCATATGCAAACCAAACCTATGTCTTCCTACCTAAACGTTATGAAGCTTTACGGTGTAGCTAGCCGGCTAAAGGCATTTTGTTAGAGCACACGCTGCATCACGTGATCATGTATTCAAGATGATGTAAATTTGACATTATACCAGCAACATTACACAAAACTGATCCCTTCCACTACACTCTTTATGCCTAGGCTGAATCTGATATACGACACAGCTGCATGTGGAGACAGTGACATTTAGAATTTGCAATAAAAAGAGACATCCAACATTCAAGTATCCTGCAAACTCACGCAATGCATCCAGGCTGCCCATGTAGGTCATAACCACTGTTTCATCTTTGAAATCACACTGAAAAACCGAGTGTTGATGAATTATCTTTTATTTATATGTGACCCGTGTGTTACGGAGCAATGTTTTGTTGGCTTCGCAGCTCTGTAGATTGTCTAGTGTTAGCATTCAAGATGAAAAGTTGACATTGTTGAGACCGAACAGTGAAATACAAAACTCTGACATTTGAGATATGAAGTGCGAGTTCATGTTGCTGTTATCTGGAGGCTGGAGAGAGAAGAATGTGCTGGTGGTGGGAGGGTCTCACTGCCATTAGCATTTTTGGGTTTCTCTGTTTCTGGCTCTTTGCCAATCAGTGTATCCACAGGGAGGAAAAATTCACCCAAACAAGCTGTTTTTGCAGCGGTGCTGTATTTTATATGGTTAAGAGGAGATGGGTGACAGCATGAATACCAATAGAAGTTATTTTTCACTCCTGTTGATTCAGTTTGATGTTGATGAAAGATCTGTTTGCTTTTTTCCGTGGATTCCCTCATAATGTCCTGAATTTGTTGTGTTAGTCGAGGGCATCATTGTGACAGCTGGATCATTTGTAAGTATATGATACATAATGCATAAGGTTTTCATGAAAGGTTATGGTCTATGTTTAGAGCATCAAACGTATTTGAAACTAGATCTTCAGGCCCTTGTTGTGGGTTAGGACTAGAATTTTTGCGTGTGTGTGTGTGTGTGCCTCAGATATGTTTTTGTTCAATATTTTGTTCATGTTTTTTGTGTTGTACAAAACTTTTTTTTTAGCTCGTTATTACCTCTCTTTCCTCTGTTGTCCCTCTGTTGTAGAAGCCCTGCTCTGATTGGCTGCTTTGTGGTCGACCGGAAGTACTTTGAGGAGATTGGCCTGCTAGATGAAGGTATGGAAATTTACGGGGGAGAAAACGTGGAGCTTGGCATCAGGGTAAGTTGGCTTGACAACCTACATCGCTCACTTCTTTTTTTTCTTTAATGAATTGAATGTTTAGGCAGAGGAACAACATAGAACAAAAGGGCCCATATAAGTAAAGATAATAATCATAGAAAACACAGCTCCGTAGTCACTTCAGTTCATACCATCATCTTTCTCGCTGTTATGAAACTTACGGAGGTTACACAAGATTTTAAAAAATGTCCCAAACATGTCAAGTTTGTTCTCGGTGATGTAACTTATCTTTTCTAGAGCAAAATAAAACCTCAACCACTTTGGCCACTGTGAAATTGCAACATTTTGCCTCCAAAAGGTAGATGTTGAATAAGGAGCTGACATTTTTGAAAGACACAAACCCAACTGTGTAAATATTCAATATAAACATCAATCCATTAGCCGCACTGCTTATCCTTATAGGGCTGTGGGGGGGCTGGAACCAGTCCCAGCGGACATTGGTCAAGGGTGGAGTAAACCCTGGAGAGATGGCTAATCTATCACAGGCTTGACATTCAGAGACAAATAACATTCACATCTACGGGCAATTTAGAGTCACCAATTAACCTAATGTACGTGTCTTTGGATGTGGGAGGGAACTGGAGTACTTGGCGGCAGACGGAGAATATGTAAACTTTGAACCCAGAACCTTCTCGCTGCGAGCCGCCACCGTGCCGCCCTCAATATACACAGTTTAAGGTCAAAAGGTATGTCTTTGTCTACAGTCTGACAAGATAAATCTGACAAGAAATGATTATGCAATGAAGCAAAGATTTTTTTTTATGGCTGTCTATTTTGGGGGGCATTTTTGCCTTAGTTCTGACAGCGACAGTGAGAGAGCGATAGCAGAGTCAGGGGAGAGTCAGGGGATGACATGCAGCAAAGGACTACGCCTTCATGGTACACACTCTTTACCAGGTAATGCAGGTATCAAAGGGTTGAAACCTAGATGGAGTAATGTACTGTCTGCATATCTATGGCACGTTGACGACAACCTCACGTCAACACTAGACATTTCTGCACCCCGGCATACAGTGGGTCATACGTTAAAAATACCTGTAGCGCAGCGTGATTTGGGTCCTGTGAACCACAGCAGCATCAGCCCTTCGCAGCGTACAAATTGAAATATCCTGAACAGCATGACATGTCCAGCATACAGAGGAGGAACAATGACCTTTCCTTTGACAGAAAGGGGCCTTTATCAGTCGTTCACATTATTCATTTAGTCTGACTCAAGCAAACTGAGCTGCTTGCTAATGATGTTACAGCTGCTAGATAACATTGTGAGCTAATGAAATAACATTATAGTCATTTATCACATTATGATGGATGTAATATTTCTACAGTTTCAGTTTTGCTGCAGTTTCTGCCACTGTTTAGCATTGGGAAGAAGCATTTTCTGTAATTTTCAGCAAGTTGCAGTTACAACAGGAAAAGTTCTCGCAGGTATTTCATCTCTAATCTGATCTTCAGAGGAAGATGGCTCTGCAAAAGCATCATCATCCTCTCGAGACCGCAAATCAGTCCCGAGAGGAGGCAACTGTTGGAACAGCTTTGAGACTAAACAGACGCTGGAGACATCAGAGAGAAACTGTTGACTCGGGCTCAGTGTGGAGTGATTTTAAGTGTGGTGTCAGTGACGCTCAGATTTGGTTATGAGCCCAGGCCCGGGCTGCACGCTGATCAGACTCTGGAAAATGTACAATTCTGTCAGGCTCGACCATGTCAGGTTCAGATTCAGCGGACAGCTGTGAACAATCGATGATAGCAGGGATTAAAGAGAAGATGGAGGGGTGATTGCTGCGCTGTGCCCTCCTATCTTCAAAAAGGAAAACACACCGCATTGCAGCTACACCACCATTAACTCTCACTCCTATTGGGTCCAGTCGTGAGGTGTTGATAGTTGTAGCTGCCTCACTCCAACTCCTCCCCCTTCTTCCTTTCTTCTGGCCCTTCCCAGTAAAAGAAACTCATTCTGGTCGCCATCAATAAACTGTCGAAAAACATAAAGGAGGTGTACGTGGAGCCGCAGAGAATAAAGGAGAGTGAATTGAGCTAAGTTGGGGAAAGCAAGCAGAACATGTTCACTCACAATCAATCGAACTCACTGCCCAAAGTTCATACTTTATTTCTCATGTCCCTGATGATAATTCTAGGAATCTGGATGATTTTTTTTCACATTATTTTAGTAAAGTCAGATTGTTTTTTGGTGCTAGCAATTAGTGGAAGAGGAAATGCAGCTCAGGACACATGAACACTGGCTGCATCTGAACCAAATGGTAATCCACTGTGACGTCACCCATTGGTTCGTGAACTGCCATTTTGAAACCTCCAGTTTGTAATGGAGAAACCATATGTGGAGGAGATGTTGGAGCTGAGGAATTAAAAAAATTAACATCATGTTGTATTGAAGAAGACTGGAAACTAGTGACTGAGACCAAAAAGTCATTAGGAAATGATTATTAGAAATGTAGTAGACATTAGAAATGTTTAGTGAGCTAATAAATCTAGTGAAAGGAAGGGACATTTTCACATAGACCTCAATACAATCTGATGCCAACCAGTGGAGTCGCCCCCTGATGGTCATTAGATATAATTCAGGTATAAGGCTCTTCGACAAACCAAGGATTATTCTGTGTCCAGATTAATCCTTAGAGGCAGATCAAATCACACTAGTTCTTCTCTGTCTCGTAAATTTGTCAAATCCCAACAAAGAAAGAGTTTGTATTTCAACATCTTTCAGCAGATTAATGTCCATAAATCTGTTTGGATCATCAAAGGTAACCAAGTGCTTGTTGTCAGTATATCCATATTTACTGTACAAACAGGAACTGCTAATAGCTTAGTCGGTGTGACTTTTAACAGTCCAAATATGCCACAATGTAAACAAACACGGGATAAAAATCAGACATGTAAGCCGGTTTATTCTGAATAAAAAAATATTGTAAAATGCCATAATGTATGTTTGGTAATATTTGTAGTGACTAGGCTAAAAGCCTGTAAGTAAGGGAATTGAAAACCGTGCATAAGCGCCAGTGTGGAGTGGAAGTGAATAACAAAGCCATCTGACAGTGAGTCTGCACCCATGCTGAGTTGACATTATCCACTTCCTTTTAGCAGAAGAATGTCTGTCGAATAATGTAATTTAATTTCCACCCTGCCGCTCGGTGAAAACTGATTTGGTCATGCACATACAGAAAACCAGTAAGTGCACTTTCCTGACATTACCTGGGAAATCCACACCAGCAGCATTTTTAAAGCATTTTCTGGAGCCATTGTGAAATGGAACAACTCACACCAACACCATCAGGACAGGCTGTGTCTACAGACGGCCATCGAAAACACATAAATGTCCTATTGTGAACTCAGTAAACACAATTGGAATGACCAACCAAGGTCCCCACATTCACTGTGTTCCCCTATTTTAGCTGTAGAAAGGGAAATAAAATAAATAAATCAATAGTCTTAAGAAGAAAAGCTGTAGCCTTCTTGGTGTATACTACTCACGGTACCTATTTGAAAACTATTATTGTCCACTGAATCTTCTTCTTCGGTGCCTCAGGATCTGTGCTCCTGACAGGACTGAGGACAGTGGATTAAATGAATGGGCGCTTTAGTCGCCCCTTATGCTTCTCCGATGTCCTGTGTTTGTGTTGTACCATCCTCACTGCACCACAACACCTCCACAATGTACACTGGAGTAAAATAACAGGAAGCATCCCTTCAATCCCCACTGAACTATATTGATTTATTCTATAGACATCTATACGTTTGTCAGTGGGAGGCAGCCGTCATGGAGAGTGGCAAATGCATCCCACAGTTCTGCCCCCCCCCCAGTAATTTTATGGCCCCCATCCAACCCCCTCAATTGCCCTCTACAGCCGTGTGTGCGGCTCCGTGCAGAAAGTCCCCTGCAGTGAACGGTTAGTGAGCAGTGATCAGTTTGGTTCGGTCATTTTGTAGGAACTGCAGGAGCTGGCTCAGCTTCAGCCTCGTACATGGTGAAGCTCGTAATGTGAATGACTGCACACTGAATATTCTCCTCAAAACGTCTATGACCTCATATCATAAACATTATATGACGCCATGTGAATATAAAGTACCAAATCTGCCACAGGCTTAAAAATGTCCTGTTGCTTTTGCACATTTCGGGTCATTGGCATTAATGCGTCTTTCTTTGCCTCATAAAAAAAATGTTTATGCATGGCTCGGCCTTGACTTCCTCCATGTGAGGCCTGAATGACCCTTTACAGTCAAGTATTATAAGTTCGATAATGGCTTTCTCCTTAGTGCCCCACTGTTCACCGACCCTGAGTGGTTCTGCAGCGCTCAGAGAGGTTATTCTCTATTATAGAGCTCTTTTTGGCACATAATTCTGCATAAGCCCCTGGTGTAGAGACAAATTGCTTGAGCACCTGTTGACAGTAGCACAGAGGAGACTTGGATTGCCAAGAGTCATGCACAGTGCTGCAAATCAGTTTCCCCTCTGCAGCTATGACAACAAAGACTGAACTGAAATGAACCTGTTTCGGTGGAGAGGCACTTGAAACCTGCCGCTGAGCTTGTTGCGCAGTCGAGGGTTGGTTCGGGCTGGACATGTTTACCCGCCTCTATCTACCTGTTTTTGAACTGTTTGAAAGCAACAAAGGCTTAGTGAGCAACAGCCAGAGTACTGACATTTGATTTCTTTTATGGCAAACATCCCCAGCACCACAGGGTACTCAAAGTGAGAGCCTGACATATAGCCCCCCCCACACCATATGCACATCTAGACACACACAAATGCATCACAGTTATCAGCTTTCAGCTATCAGACACATAGTTTCATACCACATAGTAAAAGTCAATATTTCCATTATTTTGGGAAATTTTTCTGAAGTAGCACCCTGCACTGAAAAGGCCCCCTATTTCAGATCAATGATTATGTAAATCAGCAATGATATTTTGACAGAATCAGTTCTGCACACATGTCTCAAGGGCATTGCTCTAACTCTAACTAATTCATCATGTGTTGAGTTCAATCCAGGGTTTGAGTCAGAAAACAGCCAGTTTGTTCTATTTCTATCTCCATCATACCAAACACAGACGCCTTTTGTTATCAGGGATGTGATTTTTATTTTTTTTTCTACAAAATTGCTCCATATCTCAGGCCTGCACACTCCTATTGTGATAAAGATTGCTTTTATGAAGCTTCATGTGCACCATATTGTAATATTGTGCATATTTAATGCTCATTGTCTCATGCCACATTTTTTTTTTCCTGTTTTTAATCACAGCGGGCGGTCATCCTCGGTGCAATTTCTAATTCACAGCTTCATTTGTTGTCGCCTTCCATTCTCATTTTCTCATTAAAACTTTTAAAGGCACGAGTCCACAAGCAAGATTTGTTCCACGTTAAACAGTTCAAGAAGACGTAGGATGTTGAATGTAAATGTGCTGCGTTTTGTTTTGATGAGACGCATACAAATCAACCAGACACATGTTTCAGACATCGAATGCCGACGCACAAACATGTGCAACCGCAACTTCTCAGAATTATATCGACGACCTGTGATATTTGCTGGATGAGAGTTGGCACATGAACCTGTTCTCTCCCACATGAGAAGGGTTTTTATTCAAGGAGAAGACAACAAAACAAGAAAAGAGAAGGCTTTTGGAAGAGTAGGAGAAGCTGTTATTCTCTCTCCCCCAGTATTTCACTTTTTTTTTTCACCTTTATCTTCTCTCTGTACTTCCCACTTTATCTCCATTCTCTTTTATCCCTTTACCTTCTCTGTTTTATGTTTCACACTTTCTGAATCGCTCCTCTTTCTCTTCGCTGCCCGCATTTTTTTTCTCCTCGTCTCAGTCTCTATCTTGCTCTGCACACCCACATGCTCAGACAGAGATTGTTATACTCGAAGAATAGCTCCTTCTACTCTAACCCTGTGTTGTAAATCCTTTATAGAGAACGCTGAGGTATTTCTGACGGAAGCATGTATTATCTCCGATTTTGGCTTGGAGTTAGTGCTCCTGCCTGGGCACTAGGCCAGTGCTACAGTTTGACTGTTGTTCTGCAGTAGCTCTTTGCTTTGGAAGGTTACATGGAAGGAGGCTGGTCCGCAGGAGGGATTATAGCACAAACACACAAACAAAGTGCATGACTGGAATAGAGAGAATCGGCATTTCTATTCAAATCAGCTTTCTCCAGCTCTTGTTCCTTCAGCAAACTCAAAGGTACCTCAGCAGAATTTCAAAGAGTGACGCCACGGAAATTAGCTCCTGACTGTTAATTCATAACAGCCAGACATGTGTTACAACCAGGATGGTCTCCTGAAATAGTGCCACTACGGTGACAGGTACACAAACAGTACCTTCATTGCTATGGTTACTGTCGTGTATCTGTTGTGACCTGGTAAGGTTTAGGAAAAGATTTTGATTTGAGTTAAAATAAGTATGTCCTCGATATTGTTGTCACGGTTACAATACTAGCAATGTGGTTAACTTTGGATAATAGAAACAACATAAACTTTCACATGGGAATCAAACACGTCTCCTGTATCGTATTCCTGTATTTTGTTGACCCATCCATCCTCCCCAACCTCCCCGACGCGGACTTTGTCGCTCTATAAACGACATGTCATAATCACTACAACCACTAGATGTCGCCTATCAACAAAACGTAACCATGGATCATAATGACCTGTTGCACAGACGACCTATGGGCTTGGTTTTTACTGGACAGTTGTGTGTTACCATGGTAATAGCAAGTGAACTGCACTTATAGCACTCGCTTTTCTACCATAGAGTCACACTCACAATACATTAGGGGAACCTTGGGGGGTTCAATATCTCCTGCTGCATTTGCTAAAGAAAATGTACACGTGCTCAATTCTTAAAATTTGCAATGAAAAACCACAATGAATATAAACACAATTTATAAAAGAAACTGCCATTAAATGAAAGCGCAGGAGAAAAAAAATTCAATAAATGTAAGAAATGTATGGTTGATTCAAGGATAAGTGCTGATTGAAGCTTTAGTGTGCTCTAAAGGACAACAAGTGTGAGGTTGGTTTAAGGTTTAAAATGACCAAAGTGGGATAAATTGGGCTGGAAGTGTTAGCTGAAGCAGATAAACTGTAGGTTGAATAATAAATAAAAGCAGTGGAACTGTCAGACAAAGAGTAATAAATGAATGCAGTGGAAATGTTACAAACAGAGCTACTTTACTTGTAATACACTCTGCTTATATACCTGTTATGTCGTACAGCTAAAGCCTGTTCTGTGGTTCAGCTAAAATGAACTCGGGCAGTTATAGATAACTGTAAAAACATGTCAGAGGGCTGCACGTTTGTGTTACATTCGTGATGAACCAAATCTGAAGATTAATTTTATATTTCACAGGCCTGTCATGATGCCAGCTATGCTTGTGAGGGCACATTTGACAGTTTCCACTGTCAACAAATAGCAGAATGGTAAAAAATAGCAAGCACCTGGGTGGGCATTCATGTGATACCTATTTATTCATACTAATTCTATCAAGCAGGCTCAGTCGCAGTAAAGATTTAATCCCCTATATAGAGGATACAGGATTAACTGGCATGCAACTGGCAGGTACTGAAAATATCCGTTCCCTTATTTTGGAAGTCCCTGCAGTCACTAATGTGTGTGCATTTGTGTGTGTCTGTGTCACCAAGGTGTGGCAGTGTGGCGGCAGCGTGGAGGTCCTGCCCTGCTCGAGGATTGCCCACATCGAGCGCGCCCACAAGCCGTACACGGAGAACCTGACGGTCCATGTGCGTCGCAATGCACTGAGGGTGGCTGAGGTCTGGATGGACCAGCACAAGAGTCATGTCTACATGGCCTGGAACGTTCCACTGCAGGTAAACAGAGAGCACAAACACGCATGTTGGGAGTTTGATACTGTGTTTATTCTCCGTGTGGGAGGGGATGTGTGGGCATAATTGTGGACATACTTTTTTGTGCTCCGAATCTGTGTCACGGATCTCCTAGCAACCGTGACGACTGCTATCACGGAGGTCACTGGAGATCAGCTGTGCATAAAATAGGGTTTGAATACACCTTAGGAAGATAGTTGTACTGTGTGTACGCAGTTATTAATGGTTAATAAAACTGAGCACTGTAAGTGGTTTTAATTTAAAAATGTGTCACTGTGTATATAAGACCTTTTTCAGACAAGGTCCAGCAAAATTGTCCAGAGCAAAATCTTCCTAAAACCTGCCCAACTGATGCCTAAAGCGAAAACATGGAGATAGTCAAGACATTAAAGTTCCTCTTCAGACACATTTTAAACTATGTAAAAAAAATACTGCTATAGTCAATAGTTTGTTTAACACAGTTTTCCCACATAAAAGGGGGGGGGGGATGGAAAACTGGGGCTTCAAGCACCTCTATGTTTAAATCGAGGATCTGGATCTGGAAATCTGGATTTCCTAATGAGACCTACGCACAGCCCTGAGGAGGAAAACCACACGTTTGTGTCTCAGTCCGATCCAGACTCTGGAGTTTGTTGTGCATGGACTAGAGGACACAGCAGTAAGAGTTAATTGGATAGCTTGTTCATTAGCTGGTAACTGGCAGTGGCTGACACAGTGATTGTTGAGCGAACATCATAAAGACTCAGCTACATGTCTGAGCCTTATCCAGACCCAGACTCAGTGTAGTTAGCATCTTTATTTATTTATGTTGTTTCTTAGCTTGTAACTGGTAATGGATGACACAGTGTTAGCAGTTGTGCAGGTACAGAGACAGAGTTGAAGGGATTGGTTTCTGACTGTCTGAATCTGTTTTTGTGAGACATTGGTTCACTGCAGTTCCAAGGGGAAAATACATAGTCCTGACTGATTATTTCTCTCATGATATGTTTTGTGTTATATAAAAAAAAACATATGGACATGTTAACAAGGTGAAACATTTGATTTTCATCAGAGAGTGTCTTTAAAATAAACCTCAGTTCAGCCTGTCTTCATCAAATGACAGAATCCGGTTCTATCTCTCTGTGATTCCTCTTTAAACTTTTCTTGCTTTCTCCCTGCTCAGTTATTATTTCTAGCGTGTATTGCCACTCTAAAGATGCAGTAGTGCTGAAAGGACCCCAAGGCTCTGAACTCTGCATTTGTTATTTCTGATTTCTTGCAATGTTGGAAGTTAAAGACCATTGTGTTTATTTTACTGCTCTAGGTTTCAGTGAAAATAAACTTTGATGCGTTTGTGTTTGTTTCCTTGTCTAGAACTCAGGAATAGACATTGGAGACATATCTGAGAGAAAGGCCCTACGATCCAGGCTCCACTGTCGACCATTCAGCTGGTTCCTCTCCAATATTTACCCTGAACTCCGATCCTACAGCAATACAGTCGCTTATGGAGTGGTGAGTTACATTTCTACCTAAGTTCTCAACATTTTGAGCCTTTGAACCTTGACTTGAGTAAATCAGTTTGTCACTATCTTGAACTACGGGCTACTTATTACCTACAGTACACAGCTATTCATCCAGTAAAGGACACCACAGAAACAAGTCCTCAAAGTGTATAACCCACCCAATTATATGGTGAACACTACCCCATATACCTAACCCCTCAGTCTGCCCTGCTTTCTACACATACAGAAACTCCTCAAAGAGGACCATGATGTATTCAGGAGTATTTTAATTCATTATGGAATAGGAACAAGATACTCCTTTAGCTTTATTAAAAATTAATATGCCTTTGTTGTGGCAGCTTAATAGCAAGGAGTTCTGAAAATGTGTAAACATAGTTTTAACATGTTTTTCTCTCCATTTTAGCCAAAAGGCAAAAGAGGTTCTCACTATGTGTTTGTATTTAGATAAAGAACAAAAGTGTTGAACTTTATTATCATCTTATCTATTTTTGGCCACTTGGGGGCAGAACAGTTTTCAGGGAGTCTAATTAACTAACTAACTGTTGCCTATTTAAATGTCTAGCAGACACAGAGCAGCATTTCTTTATATCATGTTTGAGGTCATTTGATGACTGTAGCTCCAAGACTCACCTTGTTTTTAGTTCTGTTTTGTTCTCTGTGAAATTCTTTCAATAGTAAATGTGCCACTATGTTAGCAGCAAGTTGCTAATGTTGCTTGTTTCCAAAGTTGGTTTATCAGAAGAAGAGTGAAATAAAACAGCAAAGCTGTGAGCTGTAAAAAACAAAATAATAAGCTAAAAGACACTGAAACACTCACGGGCAGCTGCAGTCAAGAGCTAACTTTTCTCTTTTCATAGTGTGGTCACACACAGGGTCCAGGGTTGTGTCTTATTTCCCAACAAAAATTGGAATATATGCAAAACAACCAACAATCCCTTGGCTATTGTTGTGTTGTGAGCACTGTAATACCACTAACACTGCGTAAACACTAGCTCATGACAACATATTCCTATAAAACCTCAAGCTAGAACCTTAGTTTTTCTAATTATTATTTTAAATTCACTATTGTTCAAGATATTTATCCCAGTTTTCAAATGATCTTTTACTTCAAGCTGCAGCTATTTATATATATATATATATATGTGTGTGTGTATGTATATATATATACTGATTCTTATA
>CM076652.1:4776938-4883915 GCA_038496675.1 Rachycentron canadum
TATATATATATATATATATATATATATATATATGTGTGTGTGTATGTATATATATATATATATATATACATGAAAGGGAGGTGATAGAGGGATTTTAGTTTTTAATTTTAGTTTTTATTAAAATTAAAATGTTATTGTTTCACCACATCCACGATGGTCCATTTCTCAAAAACTGTATTGTATAGAAACCCAACCAAATAGCTCTGTTATTGTTATATCATAAGCACTGAAATAGCACAGAAACACTATAAACTCCTTCTCATTTTCATGGGAAACTTTCCCATTAAAGCGTAACTTTTCCAAGTTTTTCAAGCAGTAGAATTTAAACTTTTGCATTAATGATCTCACTGCAGATCACGGCAGCTCGGTACCGAAATGGTGAACCTTTTTATGCCACTTTAGACTTAGTTGACTTATCTTTTTATGCCATTTCTGCATGGCTATTCCGCTCTTCAGCTAACAGCTGTGGGAGGATTTTGCATAATTGAAAAATGACAGTAATCTGTTGAGAGCTGAGCAGAATTATCCGCCCGCTCTGACTCGTCCTGCTGATAGGAAGAAAAACGACTACTCTTCCGCCGAGTCCATTACCTAATGATTTAGTAATTTCATTATTGATTGTGATTTTTGATTGTGGTCTCATTTTAACATTTTAGACGTAACTAGATGCAGATATAGTTTGAGTCATCCGTCTTCTGTGAGTTTGACTGCAGCCTGAAAATAATCATCACACAGAACCTATTTCCTTCATGTTGAAAAGGTCTTATTGTTTCAGCCTTACTGACTCTCTGCATGACTTCAAGTCTGACTTCAAGAAGAGACAAAAAAAAGAAAAAGTTATAAACTGTTGGAGGGAAAGAGGCTGGTGTTGTTCTGCGCAGACATTAGCAGCAGCAAATGAGTCTCTGGCTCGAGAAACAGCCCCCGTGCCACCTCTTGTGTTTGTTGTTCGATAAACACTTCAATCACAGTGCAAACTGTGTGGCGTTATTTGGTGACACGACTGAGCATGTGCAGGGGCTCAGCTTTGACTGCGTGAGATGAAAGCATCGCCACAGTGACATCTGAGGGATGTAGATATGAAGTTTACATATTTGACAGAAACAAACTCTCCCAGGAGACGGCAGTTGGAGAGAGTGCAACAAGTGTTCTGGTGTGATACCATCTGCGGATGGTGTTTATACACTCATCTCTTATTTAACACGAAACAAAAGCTGGAGGAATGCACTGCTCACGCAAGGTAAATATTGAGCGAGAAAAATATATTTTGATAAGATTTATCGAGCTGTTTCAAATCAAACACTCCCTCACATTATCATGAGCGCAAACTGTTTGTGATTGTTTGGTTGATGTTTTGAGGCAACTTGCTAAAATTTTAGAAATCTTAAGGTCTTGAGTCCAATGTTATCCCACATACCAAAGATAGGATGTGCCAGTTATTTGGATTTGTTGTTTTTTTTTTTTTTTTGCATAATTCATGTAGCAGTTAAAAAATATTTTTTGTAATTTTTTTTCCCAAAACAGAACTGCCCCAAGGTTGCTTAAAAAACTATTTTGCAGCAGAGGTACAGACAACATAAGGTCAAACCTATCTCCCAGAAATGGGAAACGTGTTTAACTTTTACAACAATTTTGCAACAACAAATACATTTTAAGAGCTATGTAACACCACACTAATGATGAAATTTAGGCATGCAACAATCTTGGGGACGTTATTGTAACGTCATTCGGTCCAGACCTAAATAGCGTAACATCTATTGGTGTGATATATGTCCAAAACTTAGGTGTGTGACCAAATACCTTTGTGTTTACTGCTTATTAGCAATTGTTAGCATGGTAACACACTAGTCTAAGATGGTAAAAGTAGCAAACTTTATAACATGTTTCCATGCTAGCACAAACATTCAGCTCAAGACACAGCTGCGCTTAACTAATTTGTTTTAATTTAAAGGCCACTCTTTCTGTAGGCCAACCCAGACGTTAGTATCACTCTGGTTACCAGGACAAAAAGCCAATGAGATTGTTCCATTGGCTTTTGGATTATTGCAGTTTATGATAATTATGACACCACTTTTATGATTTTTGGAGCCTTTATACACCTGAAAGCAGAAGCCTAAATACAAATGCCACAAGTGAAAAGCTAAAGCCCTATCACACTTACCCCCTCAAAAAATGTTGTTCCTTATGTTAGATATTTTGTCTCATTTAGCCACGTAGCAAATTCATTTAATGTAAAATAATGTATTGTATGTTGTAGATTAGAATATAACAGAAAGCCTGGAGCTTGTTTGAACCACTGATCTTATTTCGGGCATTAACTTCTTGACTTCATCGACTTCTGGAGGAGTGAACTCGATGTGCAAATGTAGAAACTTATTTCTGGGTTTTAAATTTTTCCTGCAACACACTGGATAATATCTGAAAGAATTATTCATGACTTTTATGGTTCGGACTTCAGATCACTTTGGTTAAGCATTAGGGAAATTTGGATAAATACTAAAAAAGTAAGAGATGCTTTGTTTTTGTCCTTATTGACATTTCACCAAAACCACTTAACTTATCCTTTCAATGAATACAAACCCCGGGCTTCAGTGTCAAGTCTTGGAATGTGAACATCAACTACCCAGTTAACACACATAACATCACTGCAATATCTGTGTGATGAAAATCTATACGCTGTTCACGACGAAAGAAATGACATACTTTCAACATAATCCAGATTTAATCTTCGAATGGGTCATTTTCATTTTGGAAAACATTTCTTTATTCTGCCAGGTTATTATCAACCCTGATCACCTCTATACAAACTCTTTGCATTACAAAACCAGAGCAACGGTAGCAACGACTTTTTTGATGATTGCAGCGGTAGAAACGGCCCTAAATGTTTTTGGACACCACGGCTAATGCTCTTTACAATAGCTGAGCCTGACTTCTCTATAAAATAGGGTAAGAGGAAAGAGAAATTCCCCTTGGGGATCAGTAAAGTATCATATTATTGAACCACTGTAATAAGTGTGACAGCGACACGAGATATTGTGGGATAGAAAGCTCAGCTTGGCCCTCAATCGTGGATCAAGAATTGTACAGAAACCCCCACAGGACTGTATGTGATGTGACTGCAGAGGAGGAGAAGTGGTGGGATGCAGTGAGTGAACTGGAGTGGAGTCGTAGTCAGTGAAACAGCAAGGGGGATGGCTTGGCGCTCGGATGAGACTAACTGTTCTGGAGATGGAGGGAAAAAAGCTATCTGTATGTAAAAGAGATTAGTAGAAAATCTCCAATTCCATTCACTCATCATAGACTTCAAATATTGCCCTTTTGGGACTCAGATTAGTATGAGTTTGCAACTGGCAAAGATGCAGCCAATTAGCATTTTCAATCATCTTTAAAAAAAGGAGTGTTTGTATTTTGTTAATGTTTATGGGGAATGGTAAACAAACTGAGGCTCAGACCACAGACGGTGAAGATAGAAATAGGCATTTCTATTCAAATCACACCTTTTTAAAGGTCACTTGAATGGCATACTTAAGATGGCAGCTGCAGAATGTTTACAATGGCGTGGAAGTGAAGGTGCAGAACGTGAGACTGAGAAAGCCGAACTTTTAGCATAGGCAGCTTTCGCATTCCTGCTGTCCGGACGCTTTCAAGTTACTATTATCATTATCAGTAAAACCAATCTCCAATACACTAGAGACACTATTAAAGCTGTATAAATGAATACGTTCACCTTAACATTGACAGAAAATCCAGAAAATTAACACTCAGCATCACCTTCGTGTTTTCAGCTGCATTAATATGCTGTTTTCAGGAAGTAATTCTGATAAACCACTTCCTGCCAGACATCAAACAGCACATCAACGAATTTAGCAATTCTCCTGTGAAAACAGTGGAGCATTAAGCCGCAAAAGAGCCAGTTATTTTTCTCAGGAGTTGGTGGTGACCAAAACAGAACTAAAACATTAGACACCGTTGAACTTTAGTGACTGGAAATACGACTTCAATGGGTGAATAAAGTTACTCACGGTAGCAATATGTTATTGGTCCCATGTGACTTATTGACATGGTCCAGTGGTGTCCGATAGAAAAAGCATTGATCCCGTCTATGTTGCTTTGGCTGTAATTTCCCTTAAAAATGTGCCTTTGTGACCATATATTGTAAATGTTTGAAGGAAAAATGGAACAACTGATATATATTTATTGTCCTGTGTTGATTTGCATATAGTGGTCAAGTATGACTCCCTGTGGAATAGAGCCATATTAAAGGAGTATAACCTGCAGGGAAAAAAATATGCAGATGCTTTTACCTTTTTGAAATATTATTCTGCTGCTGCCAAAAAAGAAGGTGAAGGTTAGTCTAAAGTGTTTGTATGACTTTCTCCTGGCAAGCAGTAATTGGCCTGCAGTGGTCCCATTTGTCTTCACTTTAGCCACTCAACTAGAGCTGTGTAGTGGACCACTCTGTCATAATTGAGTAATTAATAATGTAAAAGCAGAGAGCAAAGATAGAGCGAAGAAACAGATGCACTTGAGGGAAGAGAGAAAAGGACTTGTCTAGATATGAAGCTTAGAAAAATATGCTGCTAAACCAGTGTTTCAGTATATTGAGGAATAATAGTGGAAACTTTAACAACGCAAATGTTTTTGCAGGGTCTGGTGTTTAAAATGAGTATTCAGTTATTTTTATAAATTGCTGGACTGGAACATCCATGCTTTAACTTCAGGAAGTTACCAGTTAATTTACAGGAGTCACGACTTGAACCCAAACAATCTTTAATCCAAGAGCCATTAGTGCCTCTTCGGTGGGGATCCAAAGGGACTCATTAATTATATTTAATTTTGAAATTAAATTCTGGTCACCAAAGCAATTGATGAATTAATATATACAGTAGATCTCTATATATAACAATGTGAATATTCTGCTTGCAACATTCATGGTGACAGCAGCAGCTGTCAGGTCCTCTCCAGTGGCCCCAGGGCAAAAGCAGCAGTTGCTCTTTCCTCTGAAGTCAACCTCAAAGCTACCAGATTATCACACTTAAGCAGGTGACTTGAGGCTAGTGAGTGTAGAGAGTGGCCAACTGGCCCTCGCAGGTTTCCTCTGCCCCAGCTAAATCCATCTCAGCACTTTCTTTAGCTCAAAGAATAAAAACTCCTCTGGTTTTTGCGGGATCGCTGAGTGAAACGTCGTAGTTTGAAACCAAATACTTTGGCATTAAGATTAAAGACAGAAACACAGCTGGCTACCTACTTAACAAAAGTCTGGTTAGTATAGTGGCTAATTAGCAATTAGCTTAACTCACAATTAGCAATCTCTAATGTCAGTCAATCTTGAGTCGGGATATGCTTGGCATTAGCAAAACAGGCTAAACAGTAGAAACAATTAGCCTGGCTGTGTTCAAAGTAACAGCTCTAAATGTTTTTATCCACCCTAACTCTCCTTAAACTTGTCATTTATAAATTTCTAAACTCTTGTGTCCAGTCTTTTTGATAACTTGAGCTAAACACCTCCTAACTCCAGCTCCTGAATGTGCAGTCACGAGATTGATATTGATATTTTCATCTCACCCCCAGAAAGAGAGCGAATAAGGGTATTTCCAACATTTTTGAACTATCCCTTCAAAGAGCTCTAAATAAAACATGGATCTAGTTGCTACTAGCCTGTGAAGCTAAACAACAAAAAGGAAGCCACAAAGCTTTTATTGGGATCCTTCAAAGGAGACAAACAAAATGGGAATGAAGATGAGCTGCTTTATCTTTCCATTGTTTTTGTGATAAAGTTTATCAAAGGCTCAGCAGCTCTGACAACCAGAAATTGTGTTACTTGTTCAAATTTGCAAATTTGACACACAGCAAACAGTCTCGTGTCTAGTGACATCCAGAAGGGACGTGCACATCGTGTGTGGGGAAATGAACATCCTGAGGCATTTACATCAAATTTACAGGGGATGTGCAGAAAGAACGCAGCCAGGAAGTCGTTGGGTTAAACCATTTACATGGTGCAAATTTTCTTTTGATTGGTATAAATTAAAATGTTTAAACCACCCCTCTGCATTTCATTTTTATTCAGCTTAAGGTGCATTTTTATTCAGTTTGGTCTTAAATGATTATAATGAGATTAAGCTATATGTAAATGTACCTAAAGTGAGAGAGAAAGGTGTCCTTTTCTTTCTTTTTGATGTGTTCAGGCATTTTCATTAATATGTATGGCCGGTAAAATCTACGCAGACATCACTTGTCATAAATCCTTGCTCTCCCTCCTTCTTCTTCCCTTCTCACCTATTCTTCTTTTATGTCTCTTTCAGCTGAAGAACAGTCTAAGAGACAACCTGTGTTTGGACCAAGGACCTGACACTGACAACGTTCCCATCATGTATCTGTGTCATGGTATGACACCACAGGTCAGTGGGCTCAAACTCATTTTATTATGTTCTGTTCTTCAAAGACATGAAACACACAGGCTGAAAGGAGATTATAGGTAAAGTGGTATCTCTTTACTCTCTACAGAACAAAAAAGCTTTGTAAGACTCAGATATATACAAATATACCGTATATCGTTGTAGTTTTTAACAAAATCTTTACTTTGCGAGGTGCTGGATGTCTTGCAAGTGAGAATCAGTCTTGCCAGGCTTCAGGCTTCTGGCTTGTGGCTGTTCCATGGTGATTTGGACCAATCGGTGTCCTATCAGAGAGGAACTATCGGCAGCCACAGCATTTTTAGATGTGACCATGTTGAGAAGCTACTGTTTGTTTGCAGCAACAGCAGCTGCTGAAGGGGCTAGCGTAGATGCAGCTGTGGCATCAGCTTTTTCTTCATTGAAAGAAGAGCCAAGAAAAACAACGGGGTTTTCACTCCTCTCCCTGATAGACATCAGCTAGAGTTTGATTCGCCAACTGGCTCAGCTGGTCGTGATAAAAAATGGGAAGGATGCAGAATCTGATTGGCATCTAATAGATGGTGATAGACAGATGGTACATCCAATCACCTGGCAAGTATTTTTGAAGGCACCTACCACTTTCCAAACAACTCCTTACAAAGTCTTCCCAGAGAGTTTTGTGTGACAAACCATCTGGCATGTCAGGTTAAATATTAGGACATTATGAGCACCAATATTAAACCTGCATTAATTGATTTCTTTCTTTTTTTTTTCTTTTTTTTTTTTTTTTTTGTCAATTTTAGTGAACTGTGTTTAATTTTCACTATTTATGTAGAAATAGAGCAACATTAGTGTGTCCATCTGATGAATGAAAATCAAATATTTCCTCATCTTTCAGCTCAGTTTTTGGACTCTATAAACTATTTGAATATCTGTGTAATATCTCCATAAGTGCCCCACTCAAAAAGGCTGCCTGCTGAGGGTAACTATGTCAATAAGAGCAGAGTTTGGACCCAGAAAACCAAAACAATGAGCTGAAAGATGCTAAAATGCTAAATAAACCTAAAAGGAACTGCATGGTTGGGGATAATTCTCTCTGGGTTTAACTGCAAGTGAGTACTTTCACCTTACACATTGTCACTTGAGTTATTGTTTTGTGTAAAAATGTTGGTGAGCGCAGCTTCATACATTCCCAGGGTAAGAAGAAGTTGCACTGTTTTGTGCCAGAGTTGATGTAATAGAGCAGTTTTTTGAAAATGCGATGAGTCGCTGCATATCAGTAATATGTGGGTGTGTAATTCGCATAAAGATGTTACATTTCCAGTGAGTAAGTTTGCTAATTAAAGCAGAGCTATAGAAGAAAATGCTTGCAAAGAATATATCACCATCCTATAATAGTGCTGCTTTTTAGCTCTGCAGCTGAACTATGTAAAAGCAGCCACTGATCAACAACTCTACCAACCCACTCCAGATTTAAGGTCTTTTAATTTAGGAGGCAGTTAAGGCTGAACTTTTTTTCCCTGTAGTGGAGGCTTTAAACAACATGCTAGTGTGACTGTGTATGTCCAGTTTTCCCTGCTGTGAAATGCTCTGTCACTTTAGAAAATAAGAAATGCATATTATTTAACTGTGTGCATTATATCCAGACTGCCATTAAAGACGTTTGCACAATCAGAACTGGACTCCACTACATACAAAGCCTGGCATTTAGAAGAGCTTTCTGAGGACGCGCCAAGCTTCGCCTCCATTGTCAGTAAAGTTAATAGCTTTGACCGGAGCCTTGATGTCAGAAACATTCAACCTTCTCTCTGGGTCAAACTTAGCAACACAGCATCAGCTATTGAAACAGCTGCGTTGGCGTTTCTATGTCTCTCTATTTTCTGTCTCCTGGAAATGGCATAATCAGCAAGTGCTGATAAAGAAATTGAGTTGTATTAGTAATTTTTTATCTCCCTCACCGTCTTCACATTATCAACACAGGAAGTGAAGATGGGCAAGGCCACTATTACAGGTCTCGAGCTCATTCTCTTCACAATAAAAATCTGCTAGTGTTGCTTATGTTGGGCTCAAAGCTTGCAAGACACTATTCAGCCACTGGCAGAGCACACCCACCGCTGCCAAAAGTGAGGCCTGGGGCCAAGTCTGGAACTTAATAATGCACTATTATTCATTTTAACTTATAAGAATCTGAGGGGTTGTGTCTTAAAACACAAGCAAGTCCAGAGTTGAGCATTTGCTTCTCCACTGCGTGTTAGTGAGCAAACATTTAGCTGCAACAGAGATAATTTGAGGTATTAAAGGCAGAGCAAATGAAGAGATAATTTGTTCACTCATATTTATGAGGGAATTTCAGCTTAGCAAAAATAAAAATGACTTCTAGCAAGCCATAATTTACCCACTGCACTGCAAAATGTCTCAGTGTAACAGGGGTATTTTGGGGCTTTACCAGGATAAGTCAAGATCGTAGCCGAATATCATTACACAGCAGAGAATCAGCAAGAGGGACTAATCACTTTATAGACTCTAAGATATTTGGGCTTTTAGACTCAGAGGTGCATATACATGCATTACACTGCACATAAAATGAAACAGAAGTTATTATCTATCCTGTACTTGCTGCAGTAATCAGAGAAGGATTAGTGAATCTTAATGGCTAAATCCATAATCTTTGCAGTTAATGGATATTCTCACTAACATTTGGTTGCTCCTTACATTAGCCTAATGAAATTTCAGGCCTCAGCTACTAGACTTAGGCAAAGTGACATGGAAATACAATACCAAACCTATTTCCAGCCATCCAAACTGCTAGACTAATCTTAGATCTTGCTGGTGGATGCCAAAAAGATGCCATGTTTAAGAGACATCAGCAATAAGCAGCCTTAGGATGCAGAGCAAAAAGCAGCGGGAACCATTTCATAGCCAACATCAAAGACTCAAGTATTCCTCTGGTCTTCTATCATGCCTTTATCGCCTTTCATTCTTTATTCTTTACTCATGTTGAGGATCTTTTGTAATGTTATTCCCCCAAGTCTTTTTTATTCCCCTTTCAGATCATTTTATTCTGATTCATCCGATCCTTCAGATTACCTCTGAGTCCTCTTCCTTCTGAGCAGAATCATTTCATTCTTGTGTGTGTCCAACAAAATGAATGCATATGGCTCTGAATACCTGATGAAGTGTTGAATGTCAACGATACATGCCATTCCTCAATTTCCTCCTCAGCCACTTAACGCAGACGAAGGGATGCAGCGGAGGATGAGACAGATAGATAAAGAAAGAGATAGAGACTTCTCCAGCTTCGCCCACACTTCTTTACATGCGCCAGTTAATGACGGCAACTATCGACCTCATGTCATGAATATGCTGAACATGCTAATTTACTGAAAAGAAACTCTTAAGGTCCTGGTGGTGACTAAAAGTTAGACAGGAGTTTTTTTTGTTTGTTTGTTTGTTTGTTTTTGTAAAGTCTGATCTCCCACTATGTCCAGAATTATGCAAATGTCTCTGCATGCATGCAAAACACTAAAGCTTTTACATTGCAAGTGACAGAACACATATTATATGTATTTAAAAGACTGGTGGGCAGTGTAGTTACATATCAGATACCTGCTGGTATTAACTCTTTTACCAAAGTTAAAATTGCAAAACAGCAACATAACAATACTCTATTACATGTAACAGTCCACATAGATATAAATAAAAATGCATGTATCCACTGTTGGAAGTAAATACAGGCCAAGGTCATTTGTCCCCGACCCTCAGTGTCAATTGTCTTCACTGATTCAAGAAACCTCTCTGTCATTGACAGTTGTTAGCTGGGTCCAAATTCAGGGGCCACATCCAGTAGCCATGTTCTAATGCATACATTTACTGAGGTAATGAATCGTGTCAGATGCAGGGTTATTTTCCCATCGACTTCAATACAATATGACTTCTTTTTACAACCAGTGGAGTCGCCCCCTGATGGTCATTAGATAGAATGTAGGTTTAAGGCTCTTCAGCATGAGCTTCACTTTTCAGACCCAGAGTCTATATCCATTTTTAATACACAGTCTAACAGGCTGTGGTCGCTGCCCTATTGAAATTAGGTCTATGGAGGATTTTTGCTTGGTCTCACCAGCAGTGCACCTATGGTTTTAACAGCTGTACCACTGTTGTTGAACTGAGCTGAAACTCAGTAATTACATTTTAAAGTGTAATCCTCAGGCTCTCTGTTGGTGTTTACGTTGGCGGGTTTGCAATTTTCGCATTTCTTTGCATCTTAATAAAAATCCATTTGAACATCATAACTCATCACATTTAGTCATTTCAACATATTAATGCTGATATTACAATCATAAACTGGGGAATTGAGTCAAACCATTTCACAATCAAAGTCTCTGAGGTCAATCAGTGTAGTAAAACAATACAGTTGACCGGCACGAAGAATTCAAACTAAAAACGGATGGAAAGCTTTACTAACAGGTAAAATGAAGACATTCTAGCAAATAAAGAGGAGGGGAGAGGCCAGATTATATCTACACAGAGGACTGATTGGCCGACGAGACACGGGAGAACACAATAAACTGTAAGGGGGAAAAAAAATCAAAACAGAAAGGCAGGAGGTAAAACAACCAGAGACACATGAGGTTATGTGATTACAAAATAAACCAGGGAATTACTACAATGAGTCTGAGCGGGACGTCACAGTGGGTGTTGAATCAGGGGCCAATTTCAGACCAGTGCAGGAGGTGTGGAAAACAATACCTATTCAACAGAATGATGAGTAATTCAAGTAGAAATTAAGCAGGTAATAGAAATCTGATCTGGGCCTCCATATTGGCGTAGCCTTGCTAAGAAGATTGGTTTGTGGCCAGATCAATGAAGTTTGGAAATTAGCCCTCGGAGGCCTTTTACCTGGGCAGAATACATGACTGCGAATCTCGTATTTGTATCTTTGTGGGGACCTATGTGACTATTTTTCCAAGTGAGGACACTTACTTTCTCATGGGCTTATGTTAGGACTTCAAGGTTAAGGCATGTTGTGCTAATGTGCCATTAAATATTACAGTAATGGATTAAATGTAGTGAATTACCACTGTCACAAATACAGTGATATAAATGTACAAGTGTGTGCATAGGCGTGTGTGTGTGTGTGTGTGTGTGTGTGTGTGTGTGTGTGTGTGTGTGTGTGTGTGTGTGTGTGTGTGTGTGAGAGAGAGAGTGGGTGGATGTGTGGGTGACTACAAAGCAAAATTACCAGGATATTGAACTTGTAAGTTCAGGCAGAAATGAACAAGCTGCAGGAAATCTTGTAGCAGAATCTGATGTTTGTAAGAGACTGGGAAATAAAAAAAAAAACAGCCAGGCCTTGATAAAGAGAAACCAAGTAGCAGAACAAGTTAAATCAAAGATTAAACTTTGAAACACAGCTCTGCCACTTGGGAAAGGGTAAAAGCTTTTCTCCAACTGCGGCTTTTCTTACTAAAGAGACTTTAGAAGACATTGATTTATCATTTTCGGGAAAGTTGGAAGTGTATTAATGATTAAAAATAGAGTTATTTCACCAGGGAGTCAGTATGATACAAAAGAAAACTCAAACCAATTACAAGACTTAAAAAACTTTTGACAAAGGGTTCGTGTGTGTAAGTGTGTGTGTGCGTGTTGCACAGTCACAACTATAGAACTACTATACTAACTAATTTTTTCAGGCCTTAATAGATGGTGGCTATAAAATGAAGATATTGTTACGGTCGTTGTTTCACAGAAGTGATCAATTTTCAAAACTGTTTGTGTGAGCCAATTAAAACAGGGACCAACATGATCAGGCTACAATATGATAATGAGCCCCCTCTGTGTGTGAGCATGTGTGCGTGTGTGTGTGTGTGTGCGTGTGTGTGTGTGTGTGTGTGAGCTGCATATTAGTAGGAAGAGGAAAGTTTGTTACCTGTATCTATAAATATCAGCTTTTCTTGTGTTAACCTCATTGTTTGTTCTCTCGCTCTCTCTCTTAAACTCTCCTCCTCTGCCTCTGTCTGCTCCACTCGTCTGGATGATCCTTTTCATTATGTACTGAGACAGCTTTGCAGCTGTTGTGTGTGTTTGCGTTTTAGTGCGTTTGTGTTGTCTTCTTGCCATCAGAGCAGATGGCTGAGGGAAACACCAGTGATTAGCCTGGCTGACTACATATCTTGCTGTCAGTAATAAGCTCACCAAGAGCATCGCTTAGAAGAAAGTCACATTCATACTGGGAAAAAAAGGCGTCCAGGTAGCAAACAAATGGGTCTGTCTGTCATAGCTCAGTGCTTTAGGGGTCAACTGTGTCAGTATTATTGAAAGACCAATTAAAAAATGGACAGAAAAGTGATGGAGTTCACAAGGTTTTGAAAATGAAATGAAGAAAATAGAACCGGCCTCATGAAAACTTTATGACATGTGATGGTCACAAGTGCTCCAATTTAAACAGCAAGCTATGTGATTTCAGGTTTTCATTGGTAGGATCACAAAATCCATCTGTGCTCTGCAAAATTCTCACTTTTTTACTCTATTTACAATCGATTCTCTGGTTAAGGTTTGATGAGGTTTTTGGTTCGGATGAGGAAAAGATCATGGCCAGGGTTAAATTTGAACTATTAAAGCTGCCCTGCAGAGATTTCTTGCTTCAAATTTTTACAGTCTGTATTTTTACAGTACAGATTCTCTGTATCCTTGACGTCTAACAAAAAAGGTTGAACGTATAACCTTCCTCATAAAACATTTGCTGAGTCTTTTACATTTTATTTTGAAACCTGCATTGTTTATATGTTTGTTTACTTACTGACAGTCTTCTTCTTTCCCGCCTTTGCTGTCACATAGCTGCATATCTTGGTGTATTAATGTTGCCTGCATATCAGTGGGATTGAAAGAGCAATATATCAGTTTTATGTATTTTATATCAGAAATAAATTTACACTGATCTACACACACACACACACATAACCACCCACATACACCCTCTCTCTTTCTCTCACACACAACCAGTCTTCTGTCATAAATTGCAGATTAATTCCTGAAGTGACCTAACAGTGTTGCCATAAACCAAAATGCACCGAATACTCGATTTTGGATGAGCCGGGAGTTCAGTGGAATCAGGTGCTGCCAAGAAGGCGATGGCAGAGCAGCCCACTCTGAGCTTCAAAACTGCTCTTCAGAAACCTGAGGGTGATGTTACTACATCCATTCTCCATATACGTTATATATAATCCCTAGGCAGCACTCGGGGGGAAAGCCAGCAACAAAACAACCAGCACCAAGATGAACTTTACTCATCAGTTGCTTTTAGACATTTAGTCATAAAAAAGACCTTGTTTATTGTCCAGTCATAGTCTTGTGTATTCCTTTATGCCAGAGACAGAGCGTTTACACTATTGATTAATATGGTTCATTTGTTTCCCTTCAAATGGAGGTTACGCCCCAATTTTCAACAAGTGCAAATTTAAATTCAAGAGTAGCAGTGTCTACATAATTGCTATGGCTGCCTCGTCCTTTGAACATGAACACATATTTCTGGGCACTTGTTGAAATGACTGATTCTCCCATTTTTCATTGGGCGACAGTTTTGGCAACCTCCTGAACTTTCAATTAACAAACCACCTTCAGGCCAATTTTTTCGACTTGTGCAGAAGAAATACCAATATCCAAGAGGCATTGTGCCAAAGCAATTTTCTGACACATCCATAAGGTGAATCTTCAATGGTTTTATGAATAGAAAACTTAATTCCATTATCGTGTTTATTAGACTGTAATGAATGCTGCATCCCTTTAGGGCTTCTGAACATAAAAGCTGCTGGTGAGAGGACAACTATCAACCCTGTATCAATCCCATCCATCCATTATCTATTCTGCTTATACTTATAGGGTTTCAAGGGGGTTGCTAACATTAAGCGAGGGCAGGGTACATCCTGGAAAGGTTGGCCAGTCTATCACCTACCTATTAACAATTAACCTACTGTAAATGTCTGTGGGAGGAAGCCGGGGTACCTGGAGGGAACTCCACACGGGAAGGCCCCAGGCCCCAGGTTCAAACCGAGAACCTGGCAACAAGCTTAAACATTACTCATACAGCATATGTGTGGTTCTGCACTGTATGTTGACAGTGAACAACTTTTGTCTTTACATCTAAAATATACCACAGGGATTAGAAACAGCAACTTTCTTGTTTTGCCTGCCCAAAGATTTTTCTCCGATCAACATGTCATTTGCTGAAAGGTGACGTTGAAAAAAAAAAAAAAAAACAGAAAACCAGCCAAGCTTACAGGCTTTCTTTTGTCCACACTTGTTAATGTGTACATCTGTCAGGAGAGATTGCTGTCTGTCTCTGCTAATCCTTCTATTAGAGGTTTTTAAGAAGGCGTGACAGGAGAGGAGATAGCATTAAGCCCTCTGTTGGGAGCTGAGCACCAATCTATTGACAGATGCAAGCTTAATCACTCGTATTAGCGCGCATGCACATACACAGAAAAACAGATTGCTCACTCCAAAGCACTTGCACATACTCGACGCACTCAGACACTTAATGCACACACACGCACACGCCGGTCTCCAGTGTTGTCTGTCTTGAGGTGTTTTTAAACAGCAGCTTAAAAGCTCTGTGGCTGCTTCACAGTGTGATAATGGCCCCTATCTAGAAATGTCCTGTTCCTGCAAGCTGGTCATCATTCTCATCAATTACCTCCTCAGAGCCTCCACACAACTCCTGTGGAAAAAAAAATAGAAATGGCACACTCAGAGTCTGAGCACACAGCCAGTGTTTCCATTTGTTCTGAGCGGCGCCGGTTGTGTGCTTACTCTTCTGTGATGCCTTGATCTCAACTTTTTATGCTGGTTTTGATTTCATATCGACCTTGATCCTTCTCATTTGCTTTACTCATGTCAGGCTGTCTGCGATTCTTTGTCTCATCTTTTTTTTTTCTTTTCCGTCAGAATCGGGGAATTGCATGTCTTACGTTACGGTTTGAATTTTCAAACTACTTAAGGTGTGTTTGATTAGACTTTTTTTTTTTTTTTTTTATGCAGGCTTCAAAAATGGGCCAACATTTGCATTCATTAGTGTGTTTTTTTTTTTTTTTTTTTTTTTTTTTTTCAGGTATGCAAAATTCCTTCAGCTAATATTTAGCTAACATCTACTTTTCTACCCCTGACCTCTCTCTCCCGCCTACATCTCTCATGAGCTGAATATTTCCTGCTCCTTTTCTTCTTATCTTCTGTTTTTCTTTTTTAATTAGATCAGTTACAAGTGGCTTATTTATTTCTCACAATGTTATAAATATGGAAACATTTCACAGGTGAGGTGAAAGAAAGTTCATGTAACATTCAAACTCACTGTGACTATAGACAACAGCATGTCATTATTGTAAGATGCTGTTGTCTCAGGTTTGGTTCTGTATATTTTGATGAAAAATACACTCTTAACTGATGAAGCTAATTAGAGTAATTAAGCCTTCAGTGTCGGGGTGTCTCTTACTGTTGTTATGTTTTGTTGACAGGCGAAATCTAGTGGTTATAATTATGACAAGAGCAAAGGGAAAAGTGCGTAGTGACGTAGTTAGTAGAGCAACAAAGTCCGTCAGGTGGAGGCTGGGGTGGATGGATGGGTCAACAAAATACAGGAACACAAGAGAGCACTGTTCGATTCCCACGTGAAAGTAGTAGTTTACGTTGTCTCTGTTGTTCACGGCCATTCGACAAAGTTAACCACGTCTTTAGTATTGTTGCCAATATTATAATCGCAGTCTTTTCCTAAACCCAACCAAGGCGTGGCCGTTTCTATAGCAACCACGGCAACGAAGGTAGGTACTCCGGCAAGTGTTGGATGGAGGCTCTTGGCCACGAATGCAGATTTAGATTTAAGAGAAATAAAAAAGTTTTGCATCTTTTATTTCAATGAATGGCAGTAAAAACACAGTGTTGTGGTTATATTTATGTTCAGTATAGAATAAGATGCCCAACTGCAAGTTACATGTTAAATCACACACTAGGGCAACATTACGACGTGATTCGTTTGGCTCACCATGAATAAGAAAGGCCAGTATAATGAAGGGTTTTCTAAATGACAAATTCGCAGGATCTCCATTTAAAAGAGGCTAAAGACTCACCTTGATTTCATAAATTTAACAACACACAACGACGAAGATGACAGGAGCAGGCTGATTATTACCGCATAATGATGGTGTAGAGTGGAGGAGGATAAATGGTTACTCAGGTTGAATGGAGGTGTTTAAAACCCATTAGTGAACCTGTGTTAAACGGCCCCTGTCTTTGCTTCCCAGCAGAACGTCTACTACACCAGCTCCCAGCAGCTTCACCTGGGGGTGCTGAGCCCGACGATCGACGACGACGACAACAAGTGTCTCGTGGACGTGAACAGCAGACCCAGGCTGCTGGAGTGCAGCTACGCCGCCACCAAGCACATGAAGCTCACCTGGACGTTTTCTCAGGTAAACCTCACTCAAACAAATGGCCGTGGATGTGCTGTTGCAGCCTGACCCTAAATGCAAAAGAGAGACATAACAAACTCCAGCTGTGTCCATGTTTGACCCATTTCTTTCTCTATATAAATATATGCTTTGATCTCACTGGTTTGATCATTGACATTCTGTATGTTGCTGCAACTTCCCACAGATTCACGTCCTTCAGTGTGTCGTGTTTTTTAATAACTGAGTCTGCTTCATGAATCTTCCTCTCCTCTTCGTTTTGTGATCGCAAGAGGCAGCTCTCCTGGTTTTGTCAAAGCACGGATCATTCTTCCATTATTATATCCGATAGGCATTTTAAAAGCACATCTACTTGGGTCGGATAATGAGCTTTCACACATCCACAGTTTCTGACTTTTAACAACCCTCTGTCTCATTTTTAATCTTCACACTTTTAATGTTGTCTTAAATGTGACAGATAAGTAGAGGGAGCTGGATAATTAGTATAGAGAAGACACTACTGTATTCATGCCCCTGGCGTCTCTGGTCTGCGTCTGTGCATTTGTACCTCTATGTGTGTGTGTGTGTGTGTGTGTGTGTGTGTGTGCTGTTTTTGTTCAGGACATCAGATTGAATAAGGAGCTTATTTAAATATTAAATTAAAATAACATTCAAGCCCTTCCTCTCCCTCAGAGAACAATGCCTCCCCATATTTCAACTCTCCAGTTTCTGTAGCTACTGGGCACACTGGCAGGGGAATCTGCCTCTAATTAGCACCAGCCAGAATCAGAAATCTCACATCTAACTTATGTCAGAAGTTAAAGGGATGAAACCCATTAGGCACATCTCACAAAAGAGAACTCCGATTTCTGCGTCAAAAGTTACAGTACAGAAGTCAAATAAGGCCTGAGATTAAACTGCAGGCTTTTCGAAGAAAGAAAATGAGATGTTAGCTGTGGGATGGATTTAAGAGGGAAGGCAAAGTGAAATAAAATACAGTGGGTTTAACATTAAATCACATCTTTTAGGTTCTTAATTTTTCTTTTCTTTTTTTTTTTTTTACCTTAGGTGGGAAACCAAAGACAAATTTCTAATACCATGGACAATAAAGTAAATCAATCAATCAATCTCGTTTATATTTATTTTTATTAAAGGTGAAACGTGATCAAACAGATCAAACAACACACATCTGAAAATGCATCACCACATCAACAGCTATATCATGTAAAAAAAAAAAAAAAAACGAGCCTGCGTCGTCTATGAGGCATGTTATTATAAGTAATAGTTGCGTTTTGTTGTCCTCGTTAGGAGGAGATAAACACAGGAACTCGGCTCGATTCCCGAGTTTATGTTTCCATATTCGACATCCTTAACGAAGTCATTATTACTGTAACCATGACAACAAAGACTGTCTACTCCTAAGGAAGTGAACGACTTATTTTAACCCAAACCGTGCTACTTATTTTCCCATACCTAACCCATCCATGACCATTATTGTAAGCATAGCAACAAAGGTCTGGTGCACCACTGTCCGTCCACCCCTCGTGTTTATCATTATATCCACGACAACGGAGGTCACACTGGGCTCACTGTCGCAGGTGGCACCATAGGTCGTATCTGAGGGTCAGAGCAAACCACCTACACAACAATGTTCTCGTCACCTCTGTTACTGGCCTTGAACAGGGCACAATAATGCAGATCAGCCCTTGCATTAACTGGTTATGGCAATTTTTCAATTTAATTAGAAGATTTTGAATTTTAATTTAATGCCAAAGAAAACTGTTGTACTGTAATTATGCCAATAATTGCAGAAGGAAAGCAGAGACTGTGCACAGAGGGCTGCTGACATTGTTAACCCGCAGCAGCAGGGTGATAAGTTTGCTAACCAGACACCACTGGCAGTTAGACAACTAACTGAAACTGTCCAAACACAAGTGAATACGTGGCTCAATAAGAAAAGAAATAATCTACCAGAGATTTCTCACTGACTTTTGAACTAACCACAGATGTTTAGTTTAGGAAGAGCTCACATCTCCGTGGTTTCTTCCTTGTATAGAAATAAATAGAGGGAGGGAGCGAGAAGAAGAAACATACAAGTAGATAAACAGTAGACAAAGATGAAAGGTGTAGAGATGCAGGCTGAAGGATGAAAGAGAGAAAACAGCAATAAGAGGGAGGAGTGAAGAGAAAGGAAGCGTTTTCAGAGGGGAAGCAAACAAGAAGAAAGAAGAGAGGGAGGCAGTGCTTCCCATAGAGTGGGCAGTCAGTATTTGTGAATTATTAATAGGAAGATCTTTTACAGTATTGAACTGAGCTTGACCCTGAGGGAACAGCCATCAATAGGGAGAAAGAGAGGAAGAGAGAGTGACAGAAGGAAAGAGAGAGAGGGGAAAAACTTCTTCTTGTATAGAAAGTAGAGTTTTGCAGTAGATTAGATTAGATTTTCTTACATCAGCTCTTTATTTTATTGGCCTGCTTTGAGTTGTGCCTTTATGGGCACTCTTTGCCTTAAGTTGGCCCAATAAAAAGCCTTATTTTACAAATGATCATTAGATTCACAAGAGAAAACAAGAGAAAAGTCCGAGTGTGTCACCAGCAGCAGCACCACCACCTGTTCACAGAGCTTCCTCAGCAAGAATGGTTTGTTTTTTTAGACGTGATCAAAATGGAGGCATAAAAATAGACCTTCATAGTGATGTAGCCTCCTGCATGGCCCTGTTCAGACCTGGCATTAACATACGTCAGTGATCTGATCACTGAAGTGGTCAGCTCTTAGTACATCAGTTCACATCTGGCCTTAAAATGTTTCACCACATGCATCCCGAGCAACCACTTGTAATCAGGTCTCATTACCCAGCTTTATATGCAAATAAACAGGTATGCAGTGTTGTTTTTATCCAAACTGACAGAAGGGTCTGTTGTTAATGTGTGCGTGTGCGTGTGCGTGTGCGTGTGTGTGTGTGTGTGTGTGTGTGTGTGTGTGTGTGTGTGTGTGTGAGCGGTATGGAGGGGCTGAGCAAATCAATTCTCTGCTCACAGCTCTACAGTGGAATCGGGTTTTATCCATTTGAAATAGTAAAATATTTTCTGTGTTGGGGCTAATTAGACTGTGGCCGAGGAGAGCAGCAGAGAAGGAGGTCCTTCAATGTAGCCCTGGGGACATTTGCATTCACACTGCTAAAAGGATGTGGGCACGCGTGGCTCAGACCTTCCTGATTGTGGTCTGATTGATCGTCTCACAAATGTGTCCTGAATGTGTCTTGGGTGCGTTCACACCTGTACTTAGAGCTCTTCTACTTACCTGTGAATCGAAACTGAGCGTGGACGGCAGCACTGAAAGAAGCCACTAATATTGGAGCTTGCGTGCTTTCTGCACTGCTGTTTTCCCTCCATGCATCATTTAGACAATTGTGCATTTCTAGCTCAGGATAGATGATATTCAAACACCACTGTCTACAAAAGATCCCGGTGTAGCGTCACTGATGTTCATGTCATTATAATCTGTAATCTGTAACTGCTCCCGGGCGAGCAGAGCAGCCACTTTCTAAGAGGATGTGAATACTGCAAATGCCAGCTCATGTTTTCTTTACACTCCACAAATACAGCCAATAATGTGATGGAAACTTTTAATTGGAAGGCCGTGTCTGAGTTTACTATCAAATTGGAGTTATTCGTATATTTATGAACTGCAAATTTTACTTTCAGCTTGTGTAGTGTGACATGAAAAAACTTTTTGGGATTTAAATATTTAGAGAGTACATAACTGTTTTGACAGCTGCTGTGTCAAATCTTTAAAGTTCAGAGTCTGAGAACGGCATTCTCTGTAGAATAAACCTCTTATCTCCAACCTTATGATTTCTCAAAGTTTGCCATTTACCTTTTGTCAGAGGTATTTTAACAGGCATGTAAACATTGAGGTAAATGAGGTGATTTAAAAGAAGACATTGCACTTGTTCTTCAAATCAACAATGTACCAAGAAGATTCTCTGTATCTGGGGTCACGGCATCTCTACGAGCTTCACAAAGTCAACCAGACTTTGCCTGAGGTTGTTGACGATGTTTTACCTCTCACCCAAGGGCTTCTTCAAACTAGAAGATCATAACCCTGGAGGGTCAATAGGTGGTCTTAGTTGGTGGCAGGAGAGGCAGAAGGGGGCAGAGGGCTTCTGAGGTTAAAGGGCGCTTGTGGGCCAAGGTACTAAATTAGTTCACCTGGGTGTTCACATCAACGTTGTTTGCAGCCGGAGACGATAAATACCTGCGCCTTCTGCAGAATCATTTGACCCGGTTCTGAATGCCGATTGTAACCTTTTCCATTGCCGACCAAAGCCAGATGTTAGTGGGTATTTGTGGGTTCCAGGCATTTAACCTCTTCAGGGGCATTAACACCTCGAGAGGTGTTAGGGTCACAAGAGTCATGGTGTGGGTGGGTGTTAAGTTGCCTGGGAAGTGATCTCAAGACTGCATTAGAAGTGGCTGATAAATGGTGTCGTAGACCACCTCTTCTATTAAATGATGATCCTTCCAGTTTGACATATGATGGCTCTTTCAAAGCACTGGTCTCCTCATCTAAGGAGTTCAGCACCAATACGACCAATTTTAACTTTCGTTTTTGATCCTGATGTTTTCCCATCACAATGTAACACAATAATATACAGCTCTGGAAGATGAATGGCACAAGTAAATACCCAGAAATCACGACAAAAGAAATCTGGTAACCAAAAGTGGGAAAAAGTCCTGTGATGTTTATGAACCCTGCTCGTCTGTCGTCCTTGTTTGCTGCATGAATTGCATTTGCACTACAGCATTACATGGTTGATGCTCCACTGTTCTACGTTCATTGTCTTCACGTCGTGCTTTTACTCACCACATCCTTTGAATGACTTGATGATTGAGCATCCGGCTGACAGATTGCCTGGCTCGCCAGCCAACCGGCTGACTGGATATCTGATGGCTCTCTGGCTGACTGGCTGTCTGACCAACTGATTAACTAGTGTTCCCGCCCTAATAGCAGGGAATCGATAGTGTGAGCCAACTCTGCCCTCTGCAGAATGACAGGTGGGCTCACTCCTGAAATTAGGACACAGTGTTGGAGAAATGGCAAATATTTGTCTGTGTGTGTGTGTATATATATATATATATACATGCATACATGTATATGTATGTGTGTAAAGGATTGTGGGTGTGAGAGTGTGTGTGTGTGTGTGTGTGTTTGTATTTTTGATCTAATTCAGCTTCAGCTTTACTGAGCGGTAGAGTTCAGACTTTTAAGTACACTTGCAGGAAGTCACTTGATAGGTTGCACACTGTGAGAGATTAAAGGAGGCCAAAAATATCAATGTGATTACTTTAATGGATCTACCTCTCACGCCATGTACAGTAAGAGCCATCAGTGTCTGGCACGTCACACATTGCACTTTTCTAGTGTTATTGACCATTCAAAGCACTTTACACCACATGGCACATTCAGCCCTTCACTCACACATTCACACAGCACGTTTTCAATATATACAGATCTTCTCTGTCACACACATATACACAGATGATGACATCAGGAGCTATTATGGGATTTAGTATCTTGCCCAATGACACTTTGACATGTGAATTGGGGGTCACAGTAGCAGTCCACTATGATTTATTCCTTCATTAACAAACTGTTGATTCTAACAGTAAAAACTGTAAAGGATCAGTGCATTTTGGCCAATGCAGTAAAATAAGGCTGCAAAGGCAATGACCTCAGAGATCCTGTAATCAATACTTTAAGCAATAATATGGCTGCAAACAACTATTTTCTATAGACAGAAGTAAGCAGAGAACAGACAACGCTGAGACTCTGAACTCTCTCCCCTGTGTGTGTTGTCATCTGAGTCCCTAATTGTTAAACTTTTGTCTCTTCCCACGTTCATAAACACGCAGTGTCGTTCAGCTGAAAACAACCTTCCAGAATTTTTGAAGAAACCATGTTTGCTGCCTTAAATGGCGTCCGCCTAAGAAAGAGATACAACCGGAGCACAGGTGGACTGGCCGTGAGTTACCAGCAGCTCACATGTTTTACAGTGTTGATTGGCTCTGCAGTCTTTACCTGCTGTTTACAGGGTCCAAGTGGTGGCTCATTAGAGATCAAATGGGACTGAACTCAGTTTCTACCACAGCATGGTACAGGTACAACACAACAGTGTTGCCATTTGTTCTGCAATGCCAGCTCTCCCTTTTACATAGACATCGATCTGTGACTATCTCTGCTGCCGGCATCAAGGCGGAACAACAATGCCCCCAATTTGTGTTTGTACAGAATAAAAGTGCCACATTCTCGCCTTAACCCAGCAAGACCAGGCAGGAAATGAGTGTTTCTTCTTTCTGCTGCTCGGCACTTTAGAGCACTGGTGTGGACGGGATAGTTGGATACAGGGTGACGTGCTTATCACTGTTATTGGCCATCACTCCAGGGGGTCTTTGAAGATCTTCACTCGTTCTGTGGAGAAGATCCAACGTGACAGACAATCTCGTCTGCTCTTTTAATGGACGTCCCCCTACAGGGGAAAGGCTCTTTCACATAGCAAATTTAATTTAATTAGATTGATCACAAAAGATGACATACCTTCAGGATCTGTCAGACATGATTCATCGATGACGGGGTGGCAACAATCACCACCTCTACCTCCACAGCTTTCCCAGGGGAAATCATGGTGAAGAGTGGTGCCAAAAACTTGAGAATGTTTGTGATCTATTTAATGGGGCAGTGCGACAATCTGTGAACCTAACATTCATATAATATTAGTGTATCACTGGGCAGATGCTGTTACACAGCCCTGATGAGAGCCATGTGTGCTAAGATCCATCATGGGCCTGAGGGTAGTTGATTGTAATTCTCTGTGGGTTTGTGACTATGAGCAATAGCTTTCTCATTACACAATATTTCATCCATAGTAAAGATAAAATTATTGATTGTAGTTTTAAAGTGATAGTCGGGTTATTAAACACAGGGTTGCGTGAGGTAGAAATGAGTAACAGGACAGAGGATGAGTGATGCACTGCTGTGGACAGGGTCAGCAGAAAAAAAACACTTGTGCACAGGAATATAATAAAAGAGCCTGACGGTGTCTGAATCTGGATTTCTGCTGATGCAGAAGATGGTAGTGTTAGAATTTGACAACAGCATAAATTCATGGACCCAACCTGCCTTGTGTCAACAACTGTTACCAATCATGTGTTACCCCAAGTTTACAGTCTTCTAATTGCTACTTCCAGCAGGATAATGCTCCGTGCCCCAAAGTAAAAGTCCAGTGAACTTAAGACAGTCCCAGACCAGAATCCAGTAGAAGACATTTTGGACAACTGGCTGCTGACAAATCTGAAGATGTAATGTGATGCTGTCATGACGTCACGGAGCAGAATCTCAAAGGAAACTGTCCAAAGAAAAGCAAAGAGACTCAAAATTTCGAGAGCAAAGCAGGGACCTACCCGGTCGTATGCATGTTACATATGTATATTACTGCTGATGCAGTGTGTGTGTGGTTGGGCGGGGCAGAGAGGTGAACAGGAACCAGGACCCTGGGAGTAGTGAAAAGGACAGAGGGGAACAGAGGGGCAGGTCGTGACAGGACAGCCAAACTGCTCCGTACGGAGGCAGCTGTGCACACAGACAAGCAAGCTGAGTGAGCTCAGTGAGCTGAAAGCTTCAAAGAGAACGGGACTATGTTGCTGTTGTGAACAGGTTTACTCTTTCCATATTGTGTTGGTGGTGTCAGTCAACTATTCTCATGCAGCATGTTTAAAACATTAAAACACCGGTGCAGGCAGGTCTCCTCTCAGGCTCCTACTAATGGTCCTTTCTGTGTATTTGTGTGTATGCATGTGTGTGTGTGTGTTACTGTGGGAGATTTAAAGCATATTGATTTTAAAACGAAACAGCCTTCCTAAAGCCCACAACCAGTTTGACACAAATACCTTTAGTCGGCTCTTTCCAGGGCTCAAGCTCATTAGAACATATTACTGTTGTTTCCATAAAACTAAGGACCTAGTTTAGGTTTCAGCCTATTGTTAGAGAAACTAAGACAAACACACACACACACACACACGGGCAGTAAGAGATAGACAGAAAGATCAGCAATATTGCCAAAAGACCAAAATAAATGCAGTATCCAGATTATTTAGATCCCTTCACTTTCTTCACATCTTTTTTTGTTGCAAACTTGCTAAAAACATTAAAATATTTTTTTTCCCTCATCAGTCTACACTTGTTGTCTCATAATGACAAAGAAAAAGTTCACTCACAGAAATTTATTGAAAGGGAAAAAACTGAAATTTCTCACATAGGCATCAGTGTTCAGACTTTCCTCAGTAGTTCGTTGGCAGCTATTACAACCTTTAGTGTTCTTGGGTAAGACGTGACAGATTTTGATCACCTGGACCTGAGGATTTTCATTCTTTTCTGCTGATCCTCTCGAGCTCTGTCAGGTTGGATGGGGACTCTCGATGGACAGCTATTTTCAGGTCTCTCTGCACTTCGATTAAGCTCTGGCTGGGCCACTTGAGGACATTCACAGAGTTGGACAACTCTGTGAATGTCCTGTGGACACATGCCACTCCTGTCTCGTCTAGGGCAGTCCACCGTGACGTCACCCATTGGTTTGTGAGCTGCTGTTTTCAAGCCTAGAGTTTGTAAATTGGCCGTCTCCATGTTGTTGTTTTTTTAAACCAGTAGAAACTATATTTGGAGGAGAAGGTGGAGCTGAGGAGGAGTGAGGGGTGGATCTGACCTGCTCTGCGCTCCATCCTGGTTATCAGGCAGGTCCTGTGTGTGCTACAGTCTGTCACGGTAGCCACGCCCTAATGCATACGCTGTATGATAATCTATTTTCCTCAAAATTGGACCATCATTTATAAAATGAACATCATGTTGTATTGAAGAAGACTTGAAACTAGAGACTGAGACCATAAACTCATCAGGAATACATTTACTGAGCCAATAAATCGAGAGAAGTAGAGACATTTTCACATAGACTTCAATGCAATCTGACTTCTTTATGTCACCAGTGTTATCACACCCTGATGGTCATTAGATAGATTGAAGGTTTAAGGCTCTTCAGTATTGGCTTCACTTTCCAGCCCTGTTGTATCAGACCATTTTCTACACAGTCTATGGTGTAGGGTCAATATCCTGTTGGAAGTTGAACCTTCAGCCCAGTGTGAGGTCCAGAGCTCTGGATCAGGTTTTCATCAAGGATATCTCTGTATTTTACTCTGTTTATCTTCACCATTGGGGTGGTATTGGGCAGGTGATGCCTGGTTTCCTCCAGTCTGAATCTTAGAATTGGGGCCAAACAGTTCAATCTTGGATTCATCAGACTAAAGAATCTTGTTTCTCACAGTTTGAGATTTCTTTTAGGTGCTTCTTTGCGAACTCCAAGCAGCACAGGAGTCTGCACAGGATCTCTGCAGCTCAGAGGAACAATTGGGTTCTTAGTCACCTTTGTTAACAAAGCTTTATCCCTCTGACTGCTGACTTTGGCCGGACAGTCAGCCTGCTCGTTCCAAACTTTTTCCATTTAAGAGATATTGAGGTCACTGTGCTCTTGGGAACCTTCAATGCAGCAGGATATTTTTGTTGCCTTCCCCAGATCAGTAATTCCACACGATCCTGTCTCCGAGCTCTGCAGGTAGTTCCTTCCACCTCATGGCTCATGTTTTTTCCTCTGATTGCATTGCCAACTGTTCGGCCTCATACATAGAGGTGTGTGCCTTTCCAAATCATGTCCAATCATCCGAATTTACCACAAGTGGACTCTGACTTTGCTATTATGGGGCAATGAGGGTCGATTGATCCAGGAAAAAATTAACTCAGATTGACCTTTTCTGGTTGAAAGTCACCCAAGAACTTCAACTACTTGAGGTCAGCAAAACAGATTCTGATCATTTAAAGTTAAACCACCTCTGCAAACATCACTCCACCTATCATTCTTCTTTTGTATAAATGACTATAGAGAAACAATTATAGTTGTAACCCTCATAGCCTGGGCAGATAGATTACATTTTTTAGGAGGCATTGAGAGTATTAAGAGTTATTAACATTCATAATATACCAATGTGAAAGCTAAAAAAAAACCTTTCTTGGCTTTAAACACAACCTTTTTTTTTTGTGTGTGTGTGTGTGTCAGACAGTGTCTGAAAAAGGATATGACCAAGGAGACATTACACAAAACACAGAGGACTATTAACCTTGTTATTGTTTGGATACTGTGTCACTCACTCTCTCTTTTCCTTTAGGGCGGCTCCATCCAGAACACAGAGTCTCAGCGTTGTCTGGAGCTGGTGGAAAGCAAACAGTCAGAGTTCAGTTTCCAGCTGGTCATTCAGGACTGCACCAACCAGAAATGGACCATCACTAATATACTGACTGTGCTGCCACAGTGAACACAGTGACGCCGCTCGGCTACTGGAACAATTGTGTTGTCATGGACTAATTTAGTCAGCGAGGAAGCTCAAGCGAGGAACTCCACCGCTTCAAACCAAAAACACCTGACTGACCCAGATCTGAGTTCGACCGTCACAGAGTTTTGAGTTCTGGTGCACATAAAAAGAATTAGAGTGCAGTTGGACTAGCATGCTGACGTAAGCAGTGAACTAAGTGTCCATAGTATGAGCTTCGATACCAGATCTGTTTTTAATGAGAACCCGCACAGCAAAGGATGTGCTTCAATCAGACACAGAACATCAGTCACCTAATAACCATTTTATACCAATGAGCTGAAAGAAGAGACACTCATAGATGGAACAAGAGATATTTAAAGCATACCTTCTGCAATCTAAATGAAAGTTAAGGTCACTTGTTCCAAGGTACAGGCTTTTAAACTCTCTTTGGGTCCCTGTTAGGGCCTGAGCTCCCTCAGCGTCATCACACGACCACCACGAACCAACCAATGAAGTGAGCGCGGTTTCAATATGTTTGCGTGCAGAAGGTGAATGACTGCACTCACTCACTCCCACCTGGGTGACTTGTTGCACAAATTACACGTAGGAGGCAGGTTTTCAGTTATTATCATTATCATTATCAGTTTAGACAAGACTGTCGTCTTTCCAGCCCATTTCAGATGAAACACCGCCCACTTCCATGTGACCTCAACAAAACAAAATCATGCTAACACAGGTCCAGCTGGGTACGACTAGAGACACTTCAGTGGCTTTGGGACAGCTACAGTTTATTTAAGATTGAAGCATGACTGATGACAGAGATCATTGACCTGTTCACCACGGCTTTATCTTAGCTTAACTTAGCTTAACTAGAACAATAAACAAGCAAACATCTACAAAGTAATTCTTGCTCCCCATAGACATTTTTAAAGCCACACATCTGAATGAGCTTTACTTAATAAATCAATGGTGTAGCTTTTATTTCAAAGTCAGTGATAGTATGTGCTGAATACCCACAATTCAAGGTATCTTTTGTCATTTATAATATATATTTATTAAGCGGTGTTTCATCAAAACTGGGTCGGACACAGGACAGATGCTGTAAACTCACTCAGATCACAAAAAAAAGTGAGGGAGGGTGATCCAGAATAACCCCAGAGTGGAGTTTTAAAGTGGCATCATGATAGAAACCCCATCCCCCGGAAGTTTCACAGTATGCTCTCTAATTAATTTCATCGGGGCAGAGCCGTTTATCATGCTGGCAGGCGCCATATTTGTGGGTTCAGAGACAGGGCGGGAGATTCGCCCAGAAAAAGAGTTTAGATTTCCTCAAAGCTTTTGTAACACCAGCACGCAACACAACTCAATGGCTCGTGCAGCAATAATGTACTGTACATCTTCACACCTGGGCAGAAGAGTGACAGTGCTGTGGAAACTGTTGGTGTTGGGCCTGAGCTCATATCAAGTCCAAATTCCCACAGTAGAACTTCACTTTAATAAGAAATTATGAACTATCCACAAACCAGACTCTGCAGTTTTATGAATATTTAAAGAGACCACAAAATCTCAGATTCTGTGTATTAATATAACTGTCGAGTTATGTAATAGCAGTGGGGAGCACTAAATCCCTTAAATTAATTTGTTGTTTTAGCTTGAAAACAGTCTAATCGTTAGATATATCATATATCATAGAAATATAAAGAATCAACCTTAAAAAAACAACACCTTACATGTGGGTTCAGAGAATGTAAATCTAAATCTAAATCTCCTGGATGTCACAGAGGACATGACCTCAGTGATAACAACGTCCCTGCAAAGTCTCCATGCTGAAATCAAAGAGGTGAACTCGAAGCAGAAATCCAATACGATAAATAAGGAGGTGAAGTAAAAATCCCCCCTAAATAACTGTGTTTTTCCACCTAATTTTGCCAGGCATGAGAGGCAGAACTGTAACTGATTGGAAGACCTTTTATATTTAGAGGAGTAAAAGCTGTATTTGTCTTTCCATAATAGGTATAATAAAACTGTAATAGGAAGATGTCAATTTCTTCAAAAAACGTCTAATTCAAAATACCTGTCAGGGTGTTAAATGAATGTGCAGAAGCTGTAACAGAGCAAAAAGTCAAGTTATTTACTGTTTGATGTTTTATAATATTTGATATTTCCGTGTATAGCATCTTCAAGTATCCTGAAAAACACTCTATTAATAAATATATACTTATTATTTCAGCGGCCGTCCTCCCTTTGAATGTCAAGACCTAAGACTGAGTCCATCCATACCATCAGTCAGGAAATATATAGATTTTCTTGCCTGGTGTCACCACCAGTTCATAAGTTATGTAAGTCTTCAGTATCCCAAAGTGCCCCACTCACTTTAAGTTACCATGTCTATGAGGATCTTAGTCATGTAAATAACTATGATAAGGTCATTGACAATACAAGGTCAGGGGTTGTTTGCCCTGTTCAGCATCCCAAACCTGTTCAAGGCTACATCAATTGCACAAATAATGATGGATAAATTAAAGTTGAATATGTATCATTGACCCTAGAAATTACCAACCTTAGAAATGTCCCCGTTATTTTCAATTTGTGTTAACATTTTGTACCTTTGGTCTAAGATTCAAATAGGTCTAGTGTTCCCACTGACGCCAGTTAAATGGTCAACCAGTCAGATTAACAGTGGAGATGCTATTTCCCATGCAGCTAGTTGGAAAAATAGCAAACAGAGCAGTAGAAAAAATTGGGACAAGCATGGATGAGACTGAAGGACCTGCTGGCTATAATTTGTTAGAAGTGCATGAACTGACATTTTTGATCATTCATCAACATTTTTGATCAATGTGAAAAACATCATCCTCACCCAGCAACCAGTACCTCAGCTTTCACGTTAACTAAGGAGTTGGAGCCCAGCACCTCTCAACAGGAAAAACAAAATGAAAACAAAGATGGTATTTGACCACTAATCAAATCTAAGCTAAAGAGAAATCGACCGTCAGAAATCGAGAGTGTGAAACATGAAACATTGGCTAATCAAGGTTTTAAACAAACATTTAGTCAAACTTAAATGGAGCAAGAAACACAAACTGTCTCTAATAAACATCCTTCACAGTTACAGACTCTGTGTGTGTGTCTGTGTGTGTGTGTGTGTGTGTGTGCCCTATTATCCTTTACCCACGCATGCATGTTGGTCTGAATTATGTCCCTCAATTCTGAGCACTTATTTTGTTGTTAAATTATGGTAAACAGTTGTGTCAGTTTTGGTGACAAATATGTGTTTCATGATCCACCAATTAAAAAAAAAAAACAAAAAAAAAAACAATACTGATAAATGCGTTTGAGGATTTGTAAGTTATGACAAATACATTATCCAATCTACAAACAAGTAGCAACACTTCTTAGAGTGAATAACATTTGCTTTTATAAAGCTTCCTGTGCATATAAATACAAATATTTGTGATATATTTTGCATTTACAGGTTGTTAAATGTTTGTGCAGAGATCATTGGACATGGGGTTACATTTTTGAGTTGTGAGACTGTCTTTCACAGTCTCTGATCCGCAAATGCATGATGTGTTTGAGTGCTGGTGTAAAACTCAGACATCCGGCTTTTCAGCATATTCATGTGCAGTTTCAAAGTGGTAAAGGTATTTTTCCCAAAAGATAAAATAGCTTTGATTTTATTTATTCAAACACAAATAATTTCTTGAGGTACAAATATAACTCCTTTCAGATTAGGCATTTGTAGTTGAAAGTGTTGGAGTGTCAGGATGTATGTTTTATGTATGAGTAAATTTAACTTTTGCTGATTTGACACTTGCATATATTACTTCTAAATCATTTGCTCTACATCTACAGTCTCTCCAAAAGTTACACACTGTCATGAAGCTTTATTAAATATAACTGCTGTGCAATCAATCTCCCAGTTATTCAGAACCCCAGCCGTCAACAATCCCCATCAATAATGCAACACAAAAACAAGGATGAACCTATCCATTATTAATCTGGCTATTATGTATTCAAAAATTCTCTTTTTTGATCACAACCCACCAAGGTACCGATAAGGCAGTGGTAACGCAGTGGTAACGCAGCGATAACGCAGCGATAACGCAGCGGTAACGCAGCGGTAACGCAGCGATAACGCAGCGGTAACGCAGCGATAACGCAGCGATAACGCAGCGATAACGCAGTGGTAACTTGCGGAGAATTGGAGCTGTATGTCTTCTATCGGCTACTGTGTAGCATCTGTTACCAAACTTTCTGTTGATCTTCTGTTCTTTCTGTGGCTCAGGTTCATAGATCCTGAAATTAAAAAAAAAAAAAAAAAAAAAAGAAGTATCTCAATTGTTGGGAAGCTGTTCATATTATCAAGTCATGAAACTGTCCCAGCTATTTTACTAGTGTATTTAAACTGGATATTTATAAAGTACCAACATTAAAAACGACAAATGGCAAAACGTGCCCGGTGTCACTGTCTCTTTTCATTTCTTTTCACTGTCTCGCAAACTTTGACCCAAGACTTGTGAACTTTCAAGTACAAAACTCTGGGGTAAACATTGCAGACCACAGAAAAAAATATAAATTTATCCTAGCACAGTTTGTCCTCTGTAGTGCAGCTAATCTAGGGGCAAATGTGTGGGCCACTGCAGCCTCATAAGCTCGAAGGATACAGTAATTATCACCTCAAGGCAACATCCTACTCTCTCGTTAGCCCACAGAAGAGGTGGCTGGAAACTATTTCTCTCAATCCCACTCATTCTCTTCTTCACTCTGTCATTATCCTCTTCACTGTCCCTCCCTCTTCCTTTCACTCCTCCTCACTCCGAAATCATCCTTCCCACTCTTACATTCACTTTTCCTCTGCTGCCTCCCCCTCTTTTAATAGATACCATCATAGAGAGGATGCGTCTTCATCCTTTTAACACAGCGCCTTCTCAGTGTGGCATCAAAACAGCTTTACACTTTGTCTCTGTAAGTGATAAAGCACTTCAGGGTATGAAGTATCATAAAAGCTGAAACCATGCACCCATATTGTTTGTGTGAGTTACCATGAACACCTCATAAACAAGTCTCAGAGCCTCTCATAACATCTAAAGTATTGTAAAGCTAGCACATCCAATGAGCCATGTGCATGCACAGTAATAAACACACACACACCCGTAGCGCGAACCGGTGGCTGAGTGATTAAATCCAGCAAGGTACTCTGGGGCCTTGAAGGGAGCAGTAACGAAGCAGTGTCAACCTTTGCTCACACCTCATTGGCTCACGCTTCTGCTGAGTAACCAACCACTGTTGCCAGGTGACCATGGAGGCCTAATTGAAGGGCAATACTTCATTGGATCTGTTCCTGTCCATCAATCAGATGCATTAGCAGAAGCTTAGCTTTTTATCTTAGTTGGCAGAAGAATATGTTGACTACAAGAGGGAGCAAGTGTGGGAGGAAAAGGGAAGGGATAAAATGAGGGGGAAATAGAGGAATGAGGTGGAGCATATGCAATGTAAAAAAAAAAAAATAGTAGATAAGGGGTGGGTGCAAAAAGAGGAGGAAAGGGCAAGAGAGAGGAGGATTAAAGGTGCATGGGAGACAAGAAAGGCAGGAGGAGAAGGAAGTCCTTGGGGATCTGATTATCAGATTAAGGAGCAAATGCTACATCAGCAATATTTCAGCATGGAAATGAAAGCTGTCCTGGCAGGAAAAGAGTCCTAATCTCCCATTTCTCAATAGATAAAAACCTATGCTCAGCAAGGAAACAATGAAAACTCGAACACAGAGTGAAATGACATTGAATTCTTACATGCCATTCGATTTCACATTAGGGCTCCACAAAAAGACACATATGTAGGGATCTAAAGAGTACATACAATGACAGTGTGTGGTGTAGTGATGGAATTTAAAGTATTAGTTATAGGCAAGTAACACTGAATCCTCAGGCACGTGTGAAAACACTTGTAAGTGGATTCCTACAAATAAGACAAGGCAATAAAATGAGAAAATGAGGGCTTTTACTTTGTTAATATAGTGGAAACCGGGGAGGGATAATTTGGCATTACCATAAACTATGTATGTGGGTCTATGCTAATTAGACTAATGAGTGGAAATATTCTATTATGCAGTGAAAGTAGGAACAAAGGTGTGCAGGCTTGACAGATTCACTCTACCATTATAAAAGACATTGAATACTTTTTGTTCATTATGTTTCCTGGGAAGAAAGTGGGAGAAATAAGAGAAGCATCAAATGTCACCACCAGGTTGTAAAAGCTCTGTCGAGTCTGTCACTGTTCTTGATTCTTGAAGACTTCTCCTCAATATAAAACCAGGAGAGCAAATCTGTGAAACACAGCTTGAGGCGGTCAAAGGAGTCATCAAAGAAAACTCCTGTAACTGTGCAGAGGTGAATAGCTGTGAAAAGGTCAGCAGAGGTGCAGGACTGATGAAAGCTCTGTCAAATATCAGTAGGAGGAGTGGGCAGGCTGCAAAAAGCCCCTCCGCCGCCGCCGCTGCTGAGCGTGCTACGCCCGCGCTGCTGCCTTCCAAGCACAGCAGCTCTTTCTCCCACTTGTAGGGAACTACAGAGAAGCATGAAAAGAAGCTACTGTGCATTGTGCAACGCTTCGTTGTCTCTGAGGATCTTCTGCACACAAAAAAATACACCATGGTTGGAAAATATAACACATAAACAATCTCCCAAACTGGGACACGAGGCCTTGTGCACACATCCATAAGGGTCTGATGCACCAAGCCAATTTAAGGTAACGTTGCTGGTGAAGCGCTGAATAGCATTAGTATTGATTGCAGAGAGATTATGAGAGAGCCTTCTTCCCTGCCCAGAAAGCTTAGAAGTTATTAGAGTTGTAACAACCCTGGCAGGGATGCACCAACTTCCCTGCCAAGTTATGTTTTTTTATATTTTTGAGAGTCAGGACACTATAACCAACGACTTGAAACCTGGACTGTCCTTAGATACTGTACTCTGTTCTGTGTCTGACGTCAAACCATCCGACCAAAGGGGTGATTCTCACAGTCATCCTTCAGTCAGCGTCACACTGTGTGCAACAGAGACCTAATTTCCATTTCAATTACTGACCTAACACAGAATCCCTACAGGTTATCATTTTAAACAGGAGACTCATGAACAGGGAGACGCAAGCCGCAATGAAATAGAGAACTGAAGTCCTGACATTACTTCCAGACTAGCTGCAGTTTCACTACCATCATTAGATCACTCCTACTTCTCATTGTGGGTTTTTTTTTTTTTTTACTGTTTTTTCTAATCATCTCTATGATTATGAAATTTACCATAATCACAGATAAATCAGCATCAAATACAATAAAGTTAAATCTGCATTAATGGATTTTTTGTAACACTGACTGATTGTCATAACATATCTACACATTCAGTAGATATAGAGCAACATTAGCATTCATTTGGAATAATGTTTGATCCCACCTGTCTGATACCCACTCTCATTTTCAGCCATGAAGCATATTAGCCTCAACTCGTGTCTCAAAGGTCTTGGCCTTGTGGAAAATGGTGCATATTAAAATCCACTTAAACTAGGAATATTAAATAGGCAATGGTATTAGATTGTTGTTTTTTTAAAAAAAAAAAAAAAAAAAAAAAAGTGCTGTCCTGACATTGCAATGTTCTGTTCCAAGATTGGATTTTTTTTTTTTTACAGTTTGTTATTACAATTATCAGTGTGTTTTTGAATGAAGTTTTCTTATTTTTGCAACAAAACATCTCTTTGGCTCATCTTATGAAAAATGACTTAATAATTGTTATGTAGTCTAAGCTTTTCTGGAATAGTGTTCCTTCCTAATATCCCTTTTATCACCACTGTGAAACTTCATAAGCATCATCAGCACTTCAAAAGCAATGTTGTGTTAAATTAGATGAGAGTATCGGGACTTTCAGTGGCTGGTTGGTCGTGTACAGATGTTACTCAAAATCACAAGCAGACTGTGTAAGAGTGCATCACACAGTTCCCCTTTGCCATCATTTGCTTCAATCCAACCAGCGTGTGTGATGTATATGATGTTGGTCTGTAGCAAATAGTGTTTTTCAGATTATGGTGTGATTAAGTGTTTATTGTTGCAACAATTGGAAGTCCAAATTGTTTCTAAATGGCAATTTCTCAGTTACATTTTGAACATGTCCACTTCAATTTCCACTTAAACATCAACCATCAGCCAAACACTCAATCATTTGCACTATAATGCATCCTATTCTGGCTTGAACACAGCTACAGCACTGTACTGCTGTATTCAAGCCCGAGCAGCTTGGAGGGGGGAAAAAAGGCTAAGAAAACTATATTAGCACTTCTTGTCCTGAGCACTGGGATATATTACAGCTAGGAGCATTTTTAAAACATTGATTCCCTGCCAAGAAAGTCTCAGAGCAATATCTTCAGCCATATGGATGGAGGAATGCATTCTGCTGTAGTTGGCACCAGGCTCTGACAATATTTAATATAGACGTATAGACACAACCTGCTGGGAAATCATGCTCAAGACAACTATTGGGCCTAAATGGAACTACAGTTCAAACTGTGACATGTGAAATTCACAAAATATATACTTCTATTAGTTTCTGTTAGATATGATATGACTGTGTTTATATACTGGGGAAATTGACCACAATACTTTCTGATATTGTTTACAACAAAGGGTGCAATTTATTTCTGACAGCCACGTATGGGAATAATGCAATATCTGCTGTAGTATGGTTGATAAAATTAATTAAATTCATGTCGCTTTAGTACCCCCCCCCCCCAAAAAAATAAATAAATAAATAAATAAATAAATAAATAAATAAATTCTGGTTTCATATTCTTGTCAGTTCACGCGAGCATTAGTTTAAATTGAACAGTGCAACACCACCACCTCACGGACAAATGCGGAAACTGTGGAAACAGTTAGTCACTAAGTGATGTTTATGGCTATAACATCAATGATATATCGTGTCTCATATATAATATCTCAAAATAATTTATGGGATAGGCCAATAAAATGGTGAAAAGTAGTTGTTGTTTTGTTTTTGTTTTTTTCAGAGGGAGGTTAGCTGAAGCGGAACTACTGACAAACCGTTTTCAGCGTTACCGGAAGCGGACTTATATGTCGGTTACACTGAGACAGGTTCTTCCGCCCGGAAAGGTTGTTTGCGTCTCTCTCTTTTCTTTTTTTTTTTCTTTTTTTTTAATAAGGCAGTTTGGTCATGTTTCGTAATGTTTCGGTGAAACTGGTGACAGAAGCGGTTCACGTCCACCGTTATGTGAAACATGCAGCGGTAACACAGCGGCTAACGGCCTCGTCTGTGTTCGTCAGGAGCTTCGCGGACGTAAAGGACGAGGCGCCGCGGCCGTTTGACGCCTCCCTGCTCGACTTCCTCGTCTGCCCGCTGTCCAAGAAGCCGCTGAGGTGAGACACTGACTGCGAGCGGCGTAGAAAGGCCTGGGCTTGACTTTGAGGCGGTCACGACGTATGCGGTGACTGAAAACCTGCACACGCTGTGGCACATGGCCCAACATTTAAGTTACAGGGTTAGCGTCAAAGTTTAGTTCCCCACATTTAACTGTTTTGCTGCCGAAGCAGGTCCGAAATTCACGACCCAGTGAAAGTGCTGGTTACAGGTTAAGTAATAATAAACCAAGAGAATCAAGTATTGAGAATAATAAATGCGTTGAGGCCCTGGAAACAGACCTTACACACACCTGACCACCAGTGTCTAAGCAGGTTTGTAAACAGATTATAAAATGTTTTTGTCCCCGCTGTGTTTGTTAATATTACATGGTTGAATTGTGTCACAGGATATTATAGGTCTCAGAATATGGGCTAACTCCCATTATTTCATTCTTAATGAGTAGTAACTATATTTTTTTTTATCTGCTGACTAAACGTCGCACACATTGAAAATGAGTTTAGACGGTATTATCTCTACCAGTGTGCATCACTGCAAGAGTTATTATTTTGTTCCTGTCCCTCACAGATATGATGCCCAGACCAATGAGCTGATCAATGAGGAGCTTGGCATCGCCTACCCCATCACTGACGGCATCCCCAACATGATCCCTCAAGAAGCCAGGCTCATCCAGAAAGGCGCAGACACCTCGAACAGGCCGACACAAGAGTAGAGGCACCGTCGCTGACAAAGCAACCCAAGTAAAGCAGACTTATTGTTGGACTGAATGAGACAGTAACACTGTAACTGGATCCTGCTCAGTTCAGATACTATATTGTGTTGCTGCACAGCGAGAACTTGTAGAACTGCATTGTAGCCTCCTCCCTAAAACATCACATCACTAATCCAACAGTACACTGTATCAGAACACATCTGCAAGTATGTTCTCCCTGTCCATGATGGTGGGGCTGGTCCCAATAGTGTCCCTCTTTGGTTTGTTCTACTCTGCTGCTGTGGATGAGAACTTCCCTCAAGGCTGCACCAGCAGCAACAGCCTGTGTTTCTACAGTCTGCTGCTGCCAGTCACCATCCCCGTCTATGTCTTCTTCCACCTCTGGAGCTGGATGGGGATCAAGCTCTTCAGACACAACTAGGTTGTTTTGTTTCCATTGTATTTAAACCAAGGAAAACACTTGAGACCACTTCACTCAAGTAAAACATCTGTTGGTGATGGGCCCTGCCTTTCAAAGACCTTTTTATTAATTCAGTTAATAAAAGGTAACCATTTATAGTTTGACATCGCATCAAGATATTACACAGCTACAATGACGCTTAATGGCAGAAACTCTTGTGCTTTCTCCTCCAAGTATGAGAATTCATCAGGAAATAAAACAAATAGCAGGACATGAGGCAGAACGAGACAAGTTTTTTTTGATGGAAATTGAATGCAACTAAAAACCTAAACGCTTCATGCCAAGTGTTCAATTGGTCAGTTTTGAGTATAACCATGTCCTGTTATGTTGCTGCATGTTAATGGTGGTCTATTTAACATTGGGGGTTGATGTGTATAATAACTAGTAATAATATTAATAAAGATGTTTTCTTGCTTTTGAATCGCAACAATAATCTTATTTAAAAGACAGAATGACAAATAAATGTCAAAGTAGCAAGTAAGTCCTGAGATATAGTAGGATGTTCCAAGTTATCTTCAGATAATTCAACTTTGTAGTTTATATTATTTGAGATGAAACTGAGGCTTAATTTATTAAGTTTAGGCTTATTTGTTGATGTCATGCAGCAAAGTACATGAAAAACCAGAGAGTATATATTACAGATTAAACAAAAAGTAGAACACTGCACTTGTATAATAAATAAACTTTAATTGATAAGATCGTTTATACAGAACAGACAAAAGACAAAGCTGTGAGCTACAATTTGATAATGATGAAGTTTGGTGGGAAAAAAAACAACTGCCACTGAAACTGATATTTAAAGGAGGAACTCGCACACAAACCTGTGAGTGCCTAAAAGCCAATACCAACATTATAGAACAATTTAAGTTGAAATTTTAAGCAGTTCAAAAACACAGAAAGATGTTGAGGATCTATAAAATAAAAATGTGTCAGTTATTTTCAGGATGTATATCAGTCCTGCAATAAATCCTCCTCCATTAAAGTTACAATGTTTAATTTGTGTTGAAATTGCTTTAGGTTCAATTGTATGGTCATTTTGCAGCTCATAACATCTCTGTATAACAGTTTCAACATAAACTGAACATTATAACCTTCCTGAAGGAGGATTATTTGCAGGACCGATGTGTTAGACTGTATTAGTTCTTGCTCAGTGTACCTAATAAACTGCCATCTGAGACGATATCATAACGGGACTGACTTCACTGACTCTGAATATCTCAGCTCTCCTCTACTACTGTAAAGCTGTACTCGTGCTCCACACACCTTCAATTATGTCTTTACTCATGAACAAGGCAGAACTAACTGCAGACTTGATGCTATAAACCTTCATTTTCATCCTTGCTCCTGACCTCAGTGTCCCTTCCTGCTTTTCATCTCTCTGCCTTGCGTAAGTTTCATCAGTGGAGACTCTGGTCTGAGGCCCCGTGCCTCTCCTTTTGTTTTGAAGAAGAAGGATTCGTTGAGTCTCATCTGCACCACTCTGACCTGACGTCAAACAAAAAGTCATTTTGTTACTGATCAGTACCTTCAGTTTCCTGTTTTGGAAAATTATTGTGATTAAAACAAAAAAAAAAACCTTTTAACCACTTAGGAAGCACAACAGTTTAAAGAGTAAGGGAAGCAAAACGCTATTAGTCCGTCTTCATATTCTCTCTTCATCTTACTGAAGATAAGAATCTTTAAAATTAGGTTGGGATTAATGCAGAATTACTAAAAGTTACTCAAAGACTCTAAATGAATGTACAGTGGTGACCGCTCTTTCAAAGTAAAACATCTGAGACCATTGCGAAAGTAATGGGCCCAACTGTGTGTATAATGTGTTGCACTGCTGGACCACATACAATAAATAATCAGCAACAGTTGCCTGCTTCATTAAGTCGTTGCCATAGAAATGTTTTTATCTGAATCTCAGTTTCTGTCACCTATATGTTAAAAGTGCTGATTGCTGATTATAGATGATGCTGTTTTGTAACTTAGTATTTACATAGTTATCAACAGCACATTAAAGAGGAGTTGTGTAAGAGTTCTGCTGTAAACTACAAAACCTTTGCTTTGGGGCAAAATGTTATGTTGCGTGTTGCTGTTCGCCCACAGCTGAAATAATTCTTTTGTTGGGGACTATTTTCAGCAGCAGTGCACAACGGGCAGAACATTAGGCTGTTGTTTACTGTAAAGCAGCAGGATGGTAAACGCTGCGTGATGTGTTTTCAATAGTTCCGGACAAAAACGGAGCTCTGTGGCACAGAGGCACAAGATGTATAAAGCTTCACCTTACACAGACTATTCTTGGTAACAGGATGAATTCATTTGGGTGAAAGTAAGAAAAATCCTTCAGTGTAGCAATGAAATACTCCTTAGGTGTCTTTTTAGGTTCTAGGTGTCTGTTTTTCTCCAAAGTATGACTGAATTCTAAGATAATGATAAAAACAGATGTGAATAACAAAGATTAAATGTGCAAACGTGAACCATATTTTGTGGCTAAATGGGCCTCTGCAACCGCAATGAACACTGGGTAGAGGCTCAAATGGTATCACCTGGGTCAGGTCCAGTTTGCTGGCGCAACAAGGGAGGTCGCTGTCCTCACCGGAGGTTGTCACGCACACAGACTTGGTCTCAGACTCTGACTGGGGGCTTGGAGTTGTTCTGCCTTTATCCTGTGCACTGAGGGACCTCTGCTGTCGACCGGAGGGCCCCTTCTTTACCTCTATGTTCTTCACCTCTGAAGGACATGATGGACGCAGGCTGCGGTCTTTGTGACCGTCTTTCATCTTGTCTGGCGAAGACGACGGTTTCTGGTCACTGCTCTTTTCTTCTTTGATCTCAGTTGCTGGCACATTTGCTGACAGGAGGTCTCTTCTGGCCCTCTGTGGCAGACTCAGGTCCAAAGGTTTCAAGTCCTCCAAACAGACCCTCACTCCTCTTTTTTGGCAGAAGTTGAGATAGGAGCAGAGTTCAGTGGTGAAGAAGTTTTCCGTCTGTGTGGAGATGCTCGACTTTGACGCGTGGAGAAGCAGGGAAGATGTATTTTGACGACGTTGACTTGAAGAACAGGAAGCTTTCTTTGATTTTGCAGCACACAGGGAGGAGTTTGCCACAAACGGTTCATCCAGGTAAAGATTGACTGTGCTGGGTTTTACATATGAGCGATCGGACACCTTTTTCTCCTCAACGAGGTTTGTGTCCATGTGTTTCATGGGATTCTGCTGTGCTAAGTGTAACCCCTCCTCTTCTTCTACAAGGACTACCTGTGCTGTCTTTGGCCTCTGCAGGTTTTCTCTGGCCTGTTTGGGATGCTGATAAAGATGCGACTGCTGCCGATGTGTGTTTGATCCCTCGTGTTGTTTTATCTGAACCCCGGGTGAGTTCAGCCACCTTTGTTGTGTGACTGGTGTCGGAGGTGTAATAACAGCTTTGTCGCTGGCCTCACCGCTGGAAGGTTCGGAGGGCGACGGCCTGAACTTCTTCTGCGTGATAAACAGGTCCTGGCTGTTTATATCATCACTGGTGCACTGAGAGTCATTATCGTGCGGTTGTCCTGTCACTGTGACCTGCGAACAACTCTCACTGTCTCTCGCAGCTTCCTTCTCGGACAGGATGTTCCCTTCGGGAGACAAAGATGCAAATTTAGGACGTTTGACACGGATGTAGCGTGGTGATAAATCCCACGCCACTTTCTTTTTTCTTTTAGTTTTTTTTGAGAGTTGAGTCAGTTCATCAGGCTTGAGTTTTTCGGTGCTGCCAGGATGTGATGATTCAGGTTTTGATTTTGCACCTGAGTGACCCTGGGTTAGTATAAAACTGTGATCTAACCCTTTTGACTTTTTCTTTTCTTTCTTCTTTTCCTTCCTACCCTTCATAGCTTCTGTGAATTTGGATTTTTTCTTTTTCTTTTTCTTCTGGATGCTCTCATCTGTTTTCAAGGTGATGCCGTTTTTGTGTTTTACACAATTTCTGTCTTTTCTGGAGTTCTTTTTTCTCTTTCTCTTCCCAGGCGAAAACAAAGCGTCCCAGACAAAGTCTCTCTCCTGAGAGTCACTCATGAGTCTGTTCAAAAGAAAAAGGATGTTTTAACAAAGGAAAAAGCAAAATCTCTTAATGCAATTTCTGTTATTACAGTAAACATTCACATAGCTCATCACGAAGCTCTGCAACCAACAGAGATGGTATCGTGACAAGTAAAAGACAATAACATTTACTGCATCAGTAGCACCACGACCCTGATAGCAAAATGAAACAAGTCTGGGCCAACACACCTCCACATCTGGGTAGATTCCAGCTGTTACCCCTTTGACTACATCTGACTGTATACAGGCCAGACCTGGTCCATGGGTCCAGGGTGTATACTGGGCCAGGAGAAACACAAGCATGTGGCCCAAATATGCTATGTAGGGAGTTACGTATGCTGTATTCCCCAGAGGATATACATCTAGTTTCATAATACCCTTAACATCTCTGGTGGTTTTTTTATTTTTGTATTTATTTTACTGATCTGTGATAAGACATTGTGTTTACTGAGCTCTCTGGGACATTTTGAATGAAAGTTTTAATCCCTGTATGAGTGAGCGTCCACTGTCCTCATGCAACAGCAACTTAAAAGTGCTGCAAATGTTGACGGTCTGCTTGTTAAAATAGACTTTAACATGTATTTGCTCTCTTATTCACTGAACTATAGTTTACTTGGTCAAAGTTCACTTCAGATATCTGTGATATTTTTGATTTACCTTTGAAAAAAACTCGTTTCTAACAGGAAACTAAATTAGATCAATGCAGGAAACATGAATGAAATTGTCTGTGACAATGCAACTTTGTATCAAGCTCAAGAGGAAATGAAATCATGGATTTACAGCTATTTCCATGTGTGTATGCATTAAATACCACATTTCTTATCATTTGTCTAATCCTAATATTCTGTTGTTTTTTTTTTAAAAAAAAAAAAATCTAACGAGTTCGTCGCATTAAGGAAAATCCGGAGTTTCATCATTAGCATAACTTTGTCTCTTTGAACATTTGTTGTCACGAGTCAAAATGTTCCACTTTACAACAAACAGTTATTTCGACTCATGTACACACGAGACACATGTAATATAAAATGTTATTTAATTAAAGCTTAATAACTTAATAATTACCTGAAGGTCGAGTCAGCTCGTGCCGACGAACTCAACATCAAAGACACCGCCTGCCGCCGAGAACCTACGGTGCGTTTGAGGGATCTAATAAAAACGGAATTTAGAGGCGTTTTAAAACTACAGGGCAATCTGAAAAACAAGCCTCAAATTAAAAGAAAAACTTTTTTTTTTTTCATTAATTTAAATTCTACATACAACAGTAATCTTAAAAGGCATCAGGTTAACAGTCTCGTGCGTTGCTTTTTTTTAAATCCAAATATATAAAGCCTAGATCAGATATCACGTTTTAACAAGAAACAACTAGTCTACTCAAATATTGTGGCCAAAGAAATGAGGAAATTTTAAATAAGACTTTAAATTCAACCTACTGCTAATTCAAACACCCCAAGTAAAATAAAATAAATGAGTTATTATATTATATGTATAGTGTAATTGATTGTTTGTTTGTTTTCATGGACAGCAGCGAACCTCTGTATAATAAATGTGTCTTTACGAGCTAAAGACCATTTGCCTTGATGAGATGCTGCTTTGAACAACCTGTTTCTGGCTGAATGGCTTAAAAATGAGTGCTTCATAATTTAACCACCAGATGTCGCCATATAATGTCTGCAATTCATCCTCTTAAATCAACTGGTCAACTCTGAGTGTGCTCATCCATGATGTGAATAAATAATAACATTAATGGACTTAAAAGGGAATTGTATTAAGGAAGCAAATTAACCCACGGGCACCTAAACGTACCAGGATGGAGGGAAGTTTCTCTTTAGTAAGTAAACTTTCAAAATGAAAACGTGAATGAAAACGTCTTCATCCATCAACAATCATAATTTCTCTTAAATTCAGTTAATTCTGTGAATCACAACCAAAACTTATTCCCTTACTGTCTCAGTAAGAAACTAATATCCTGTATAGAAATGGTGACGCAGAGCTCTCTGGGAAACAGAGTACACTGTGTTTTTGACACGTTTCACAACAAAACGTAACTGATGAACACTCGAGTCAAGGTAGGTTATATACTCCAACAGACAGGGACTTGTTTAACAATCATTACTTACAACCAAACCACCTCCATCACAACTGTGTCTACATTTGCTGGAGGTCATAATATGTAGTGACAGTTTTCTAAAAAACTCAAGAATGAGCCCTCAAGCACTTTAATTTCAAATGTATATCCTCCTTTAAATTGAGTACACGCCCTTGTTAGTAACTCTACACAAGTTTATCCAGACATTTTGTTATTTTTAGGATCATTTTGAAGGCCTCTGGGAGTAAATGTACCTCAGGAAGAATTCAGTGCTTCCTTATAGTCTTTTGACCCATTTCTGTCCGACCACACCATTAGTTTGACAAAATCCTTCTGTGTCTGGAACTGTGTGCTGTAGTGCAAGACCATGCTTTACCCTTGTCAGTATAAAGAATGTTTTTATAGATAACCATATGGGTTGTTGAGTTATGCAGTGAACTGTTGTGATGATCTTATAGTAAGCAGGTTGCCATTAAACACAAATGTTATTGATAGAGATAGGACTGTCCTTAAAAAACAGAAGAAATAACTGTTGAAAAAGATTTTAAACTTCTCAGGTTGATTATTTTACCCCTCAAATCAATGCCATAGAAATGCAGAGACTGTGCTTTGTTCTTGGATAATCAGGGGAAGCCTGTTTTTCACACCACATTTGTGAATGCAACACAGTATCTGATCTTTCAGCTGCCTTCTTGCCCATTTTAACTAGTTTGTACTACGTTATTTTGATTATGTACCAATTATAATAGTCCATAAGAAATACATGTGGTTTTGTCAAAATTCAAATCAATAAAATAGATCGACATACAATTTAAAATGTTCAAATTCTTGTTTAAAGTATCTTAACTACACCAAATCATATGACTTGCACTAGAACCAAAAGCTAAGCTTTATTTTTATTGTCCAAACTCTTTTTTTTTTTTTCCAGACAAAAAAAACATTGAATAAATAGTTTTACCTAAAGTGCTGTTGTTCTAGTTTTCTGTCTTTATTGGACATATTATGTTGCACAAAATGTGCAACACAATATCTAGTTACAGTCAGAGTGCTGTTTCTGTGCATTTGGTTTCTTTTCAGCTTTGTTTCACTTTTATTGCAAAGTTTAAAAAGCCATTTTTTTGCCATCATGAAATGTAACTAAATACTGTCCTTAAATATTTTCTTTTCATGCAACTTCCTACTTCTTTTCTAATACATTTACACAGGGAAATACAATAGTTTTGACTCCACAGCAGTTACTGTACTTTATACATTAAGATTGGGAAGCCCACATACAAATTTGATTCTACTGGATATTCATTCAGTGTAGGGAGGACAGATTTCTAAATATGTGAGTCTAGAGAACAGGACATATCAGACACATAAAGGCAGTCACAGTGACTCCACACACGCCTAAGGTCTTGAATTACGTTCATTCAATTCAATTTTATATGTATAGCGCCATACATTATCTCAAAGCACTTTACAGGGTCTAGACCCTGCTTTATTAGAGAGAGACACCCAACACTTCCCACAAAGAGCAAGCACTTGGCAACAGTAGGAGGAAAAACTCCCCTTCACCAGGAAGAAACCTCCAGCAGAGCCTGACTCAGGTTGGGCGGCCGTCTGCCTCGACTGTTTGGGTTTGAGAGGAGAGATGATGTCACTTAGATATATACCCGTTTCCTCTGTTTCCCTCTTCTTTTGATTCAGTTCATTTATTTCAGCTCAACCTATGTGTTTTGGTTTTCTCTCTAATTTCAGTCACAGCCGGCAGCTGCTTCAGCAGACGACAGACGAAGTTACAGACTAATTACCCAATTAGATTTAAGACTGAATGTTCAGTATGACATGAAACAGATTAAACATTAAAACCCTATTTTCAACAGCTTAAGCCTGGAATCTACTTAGAAATTTAGAAGGACAATAACTACAGTAAACAAAAAAGCAAATGTGGTGTCATGTTAAAACCTTGACACATTCTGCCTACATTTGGTCCTATCATGAAACTCAAAGATTTTTTTTTTATTTTTGGACTGACTCGGAGCATGAGGAGGTTATGAGTAAGACATTTGCTGCCCTGCGGCACTAAATGGCCATAATACATCTGTGGGGGTTGATAGGGCTATTAACACACACTGTATGACTCAGAACTACTTTGCCACAGGCTGAGATTTTCAGCTTTTCTACTCACTGACAAGCCTGCACTCATTGGAAAAAAAAAAAAAGAAAAAAAGATGGCTGCATCCTTGCAAACAGCAACAACATGGACCCCGGAATAGCTGTAATAGTTATTTATATTAATGGTTCAGTTTTTCAGTGGGCAAAGTCCTGACTCAAAGTACCTGCACATCTCGAGATGATTTTCAAATCCTGACGTTCAGAGACCTGCTTGGATATTATGTTATCTCTCACAACCATTATCACGATGGAGGAGTAATGAGATCCCCATAAACCTTCAGCTTAATGTTCTCATTGTGCCCGTACATCACTCCTGTTGAGGGCATGTTATTTTCATCTGTGGGGAAGTTTTCTGTTGCCATGGCAATCACACAAAGCTACTGAGTGCAGCAAAAAAAAAAAAAAAACACACAAAACCATCACATTTCCTCCATGTTCCACACTTTCACACTGTGGATGACAACCCGCATCCGTGTGACTGCAAATCTGCCGGTGTCAGATTAATCCTGCAGGGACTTGGCAGAGGAGATTGAGTTCAGATTTCCAGTGAATTCATAGACACGAGCAAAATGACATACATATACAGCACCTAGTTAATTAGACTGCAAATTAAACTAAACAGAGGAGTGAAAACAAGTCCATCTACCATAGTAAATAGAGTTTCAAATCAAACATAGTCGGTTTTTTATTTCATTATTAAATGTATATAAGACAAATAGAAAGTTAAAAAATTAAACTAGGATAGTCTAAAAAGTTCACATCCTATAATAAGGAGAATGAAGATAAATAAAGCTCTCAGACCAACATGGTAATAATATACAACTAAAGGTTCTTCAACCTCTTACCAGAACAGGCGACCTGTGAAAGAGAGAATGAATCCGAGGGAACTTAACTTATAATAACTTAAATAACCTTGTGGTGACCAGGTGAACTCAAGTAGTCAGGGTGAAGGAGGCCACTCAGTGATTAAGGGAAAGGAAGTGATGTAGGTGAAGAAAGGAAGAGAAAAGGGAAAGAAAATGGGAAACTTTAAAACAGGTATTTTAGACAAGACAAGTTATGAAATGACAGAAGTTACTAAGGTTCATCCTGCAGGAAACCAACTTTTGTGCCAACCTCCGCTAACATCAGGCTTCAGTTGGCAGTGGAAAAGGATACAAACAGGATTAAAATTGAAAATTTAAATTGCAATAATAAAAATAAAAAACATTAAGAAATTATTCTAACTTTAAATAAACACAATCACTGATTGAAGTGTCTCTCAGAGGCACCAACTACCTAATGTTTTTATCGGTTTGTACAGTGGCGCTGCGCCTGTTTGCTGTGTAACTCCATGTGATGGCACCACCCTTGGCAGTTGTGTGTGTCTTCAGTCTGAGCACAAAAGCAAACTCAGGCAGTGGAAAAAGGGGACGGTCAGCTTTTACTATTGGGTTTAACTGTGTTTTAAAAAATTTAAAAAAAACGTAAAAAACTGTCTTGCCTGGGCCTGAAAGTAGATCAATCATTTTTTTATTCACGCTCACATCTTATACAGCTCTGATGAGCTGGATGGTTTAAAGGTTTCACAGTGTCTGTTAGTTGCTGCTGGCATAAACTCAAGAATTGTAAAGGAACATTTATGTCATATTTACTCTCTTTATACTGTTTGATGAAAGCCTGGACAAACCGACAACAACGGGGGGGTTAGAAAAGCATTAGTCGCTGTGGGCAGATTGATGACTGATCAGTTGTGTCATTTGATCATGCCCATCCAGAGCAAAACACAGCAAACTGAACATAATTACAGAGGCAGATGGTTTAAACCACACATTTTAGGCTCACGGCAGAGTTATTGCTTAAAAAAAAAAAATCTGTTAAATTGGTGGAATGTGCAAAGTGCTGGATCAAAGCAATCAACCCAGGTAAATGAAGGGATTTCAGGCTGTGGTAATGGCCTGGTGTGATGGTGTCTGGTGGCAGTAAAATGATGGTGCATTGCCTTAGGGAGGCAGGACAAGTCAGTTCTGGGAAAAGGGGGTCAGCCGGGGGTAATAAACTGCCTGTAATGCACATGAGCTCACTCAGAAGTTGACTCCTCTCCCTGCATAGTAAATCCTGTCAATCACATGGAGCTGGAGGGCATTACTACTCATTGTGAGATCTAAGCATTCTTAAATATGTTGTTAGAGATTTTTCTCCATTTGTCTGAACAGTAATAATGTGAGAATTGTAATTCTCTTCAAAAACAGACAGTTTAAAAAAAAAAAAAAGACTCTTTATACAGATTACGGGTTTCCAGATACACTTAAAGCTGCATGTGTCATTATTTTTATATTAGCAATCAAACCATGCTCAACTCTCAGCTATTTGTGTTATCTTTTATTTTTTTTATTGTTTGGTTTGGTAAATTCTGCTTTCATCAGGAGTTGGGTAAAAACATAATTACATTCATCTGGTGGATAGAGACATAACTGTGTGTGATATATACACAAACAGACAATTAATGCTACGTTTAATAGGGTGTCAGTATGTGTTTTCAGCTTTTTCTTCTGTTAGCAAATGGCCAAAAAATATAAGGAGCTGCAGGTTTAGTATTTAAATTCATGAATTCTTTATTTTGTCAAAGTATTTACAGTTTCCTGAACCTACATCTGTATTGAACCCTACTCTTGTTTTCTCCAAACTCTCTCTTGAGTGACTTGAGACGCGAAGCATCTGTTTGATGTTATTTATCTTCTGTGTCACCCGTCTGAGGACATGCTGTCACCCTCTATAAAAGTCAGGGCCTGGTCTGAAATAGCAGTCCCCCTCTCCTTATTTACTCCCCCTGTAACTATTCTTGAGTCTTGGGGACCAGCTTGAATGCTAGTGATGCCCAGCATGTTAGCAATTCCTTTGTTTGTGGCTCCACTTAGCACATTGGCTTTTTGTATATAGATGAATCTATTGCAGATCATATAGTCTTGTGTCTGATGCCATTTGACTGCCAGTTGATGTTATTGTGGGAATTGGGGGTATCCTGCCTTTTTGTATTCCCACACACCTTGTAGCTGTGACATGCCATAGGTAACATGCTATACATTGAGGCGGCATGAGGTAATGAGGATGACAAGGTTTAGGATCCTGAGCCACGGTCAGAGGTCGACATGTTCAGCGGGTGTCATCTAAACAGGCCGTGTCCACCGTAGTCCGTAATAGTATAACGGGAAAGCTAGTGGAGGTCAATGTCTCTGCAGGGCCCCACCGATCCCCGTAAATCTTGTAAAGCTGGTATGTAAACAACTTTAATCACCATTTCAGCCATTTGTCTTTGTATTAACTTGAGCAGTGATTGACTTCACAGGATCGATCAGTGCTGGTGTTTGATCACTGTTTCCATATCATGGTTAATTCTCATGGTTCATTCACATCTGCTAAGTGATTTCACAGGTAAAAACTAAAGAAGCTCCAGAGCTGTGGGAATAAAATGTATTTTGTTAGAATATACTTTCATTTACAGATACATTTCAACTAATCTTCTCTCATCCAACCTGCTTGGGTGAAAATAAAAGTCACTCTGCCTTCATGCTCATTTTTCCTCATGTAAAGAGGTGTGACACGCCTACTTTTGTGATGGGATACATCACTCTGCTACTACAGTATGAAGTCTCATTTGATCCTCTGATCTTAAATCAGTTTCACCACAGATTAAGGGGCTTGTTGTGAACACAGCCTTTACGTCATGACACTGCCATTCCCTCTTCCTGCTGGATTCGAAAAACTCATACCCTCCCGATTACCTAATGTGTGGTGTGTGTGTGTGTGTGTGTGTGTGTGTGAGAGACCGTGATGAGTAGTAAGGGGCTTCTCTCTTGCATATGCTGTGTGGTCCTGTGGAGTGATCTCCCTTTACACACCTGTGGCTGAAAGCTAAGCCTGAATGACACAGAGGGGCAGGGTGGTGAGTGCTGAGATGTGCAATTTAACAAATAGCTTAGGATGAGAAGCCTGGAAGCTAAAAGATCATACATGAACTAAAAATATGTACATAATATTATGTTGAAGCAGGCAAAAATGACAACTAAATATTATTCCAATTCAATCTGTATGTTTTCCTGGTGTGCTCCAGAGTCTCACCTGGCTCAGTCCTGGCATGGAGGCGTGGGTTCGAGTCCGATCTGAGGCCCTTTTGTGCATATCATCCCTTCTCTCCCCAGCTTTACTCTCAGTCTCACTGGAGCTAAAAAAGATTTTCATCCACACGAGATCTGTCAACACCCCTGTATCATAGAGGTCTGGGAGACTTTCCTGTTGAGTTTAAACAGAAACCTCAAGAACAGACCAAAATAAAACAAACTATATGCATGTCCACATCCCACCAAGTTATGTTTTCTCTGATTTGGGCAAACAGACTTTATAACCAGTCCAAACTTTATCTGAAGATAACGTGATATCTTAATCTGAAGATAACGCTTCAGCAGTTAGAGTTGTCATCTCAAGTACCTCACTGTTTTCTCTTAAGCACAAAATTCAAACTTTGTTTTTACCCTCAGTGTGTTTTCTTTTCAAACTGTGATGTAGGGCTAGTAACATAAAAGTCCCAGGACTGTGGAGATTGACCTCCATCAAAACATTAGGTGCATACCACGAAGGGATCTTCAGCTGCTATGAAAAGGAGGAATAATTACACCAAGCACAAGCTGTTTCAACACACGTGGTGCTGATTGTTACATATCCCTCAGCAAATGCTCCAGGTACATAAAAAAATGTATATCTGAAAGGGTTTTTCTCTAGTTAACGCACACACATCAGTCATGACCAAGACAGTGACGGCAACAGGATCACCCACTGACACACCTCCTGAACTCCCACTTACTCTTTGATTCAGGATGTTTTCTCTGACGTCAGGTTTCTGTAAAAGCTCTTTTTTAGAGGCAAACTCATTAAAACAATGTTAATTCTTGAGTAAAGTGCCTATGTAACCAGGGAGACTCCCTAATGGTCAGTGAGCATCATAAATCCATCTAATGTTGGTGCTATTGTTGTGAGACAGGCTGGAAGTCCGACAAAAAAGGTCACATTAGATGTGGACTAATGGATCAGGCCAACCCATGGAAACATGGAAAAAATAAAAGACAAGCATGCAAAATTGAAAATGTGGAGGGAAGTTCTGTGCTTGAAAAAAGGGGAGTGCTTGGGAAAGTGCGGTTTTGGACTGGGAAACTTTTTTTTTATTTCTAAAACTCTTTCAGTAAAAGAGCAGCATAGTCATCCTATGAACACATGATATTAATAAAAACTTATAGGTCTATGTGCTGATGAGAAACACTGTAGTGGTACAATGACACAGAATCAAACAGAGAAGACATCCATGGATTTATGTCAGGGAAACTCATACAGAAATGTAATATCTGACAAATGGTATTATATTAAAGGCGATGTTGTCATATATGTCACCTGTAAGGGGATTTATTATTATCACTTATATACATTCTCTGGCTTTATGAAGATACGAGTTTATAATAAGATAAGATATCTATGATGGTTTTTTTAAGTTGAAACCATATATGTTGACAGTAAATGTATGTTTACGAAGACAACATACATATAAAAACTACTTCTGTTTACATATTTTTTCTTATTGATTACTTATTAATTTAATTAATGTCTATTTCCTCATTCTGGGGAAGTGTTCTCACACTTTTGTGCCCTACTGTGTTTATTAACAACATAAACACACATATTTGTGTCATGTCAACAGATGAAATTATTCCAGAAGCAATATATATATATATATATATAAAATTTTTACATATATGTTTTAGGTTATATGAAGCCTATAACTGTTTAGGTTATATGAAGCCTCGCATATGGAAAGTCAATATTTATGTGTATATATCATTTGCCAGTGTGATTATAGACATTTCCCAGGTTTTGAATTTTGGTGCGTGAGTGTGTGGATGTGTGGTGGGGGTAAGGGTAGTTGGGTTCACCGTGCATTGCCATTCATCCACCCCATGAGCACTGACACTGAGTGGGCTGCTCATGTAATAAGGTTGTGATGACGACTGAGCGCCCAGGGGCCGAAATGTCAACACGTTGACGAGCGTCGCGGCTGCTGTGACCTCATCTCAAGATGGTCTCCTCCAGTTTGGTGTGGCATGACGGTGGTGGAAGCCTGAAGCTCTCAGGAGGTGCTGCCATTCCTGTGCTCCCCCCTCCAGGAGCCCGGAGGTGTGACATCAATGGCAATAATGAAGGCGGCTCATCAATGGCTGGGCCCAGGGGCTATAAAAGGAAGTTGGGGAGCCCGGCGCTCATCATGACTGAGAGGAGCTACCACCAAACCAGACCGACTTCACCTCGTATCACATATAAAACTTTCACTCCACTTTCATCACACTGAGGAGAAGCCACCAGCAGAGGTATGTTCAGCATGGTCTGTTTGTGGTGGAGGCTGAAAACTCTCCTTAATCTATAGATTTATGGTATATTTGATTGTTTAATGTGTCAGATATGGAAATAATAGGATTTCAAGATAAATAAAAACACACAAATCTTTCTTAAAACCGAACTGATTTTAGTCTTGTACAATAACTTTCTCACCTATACCAAAATCTTTATATTTTTTCAATACGTTTTATTTTGTTCAAGCTTTGAAATGTGCTTTTTTTTAAAAAAAAAAATTATTATTCTGACAGGTCATCAAGGTCAACATGTGGAAGAGGGACTATAAAATCGTCTTCATTTCACTCTGTATTTTACACCTCTCCTCTCTGTGTGAGGGACGCCCCATGAGGTAATTCCACCTCCTATCTCCTCTTTCAGATCAATTAGGGCCCCCTTCATTACAAGGTCATTGCCTCATTTATATCTCAATTAACGCTCCTTATCATCGCCTGTTCTTGCAAATGTAATGAATGTGCAGCCTATGTGTCATAATGATCCAGGAAAAGGACGGTGAGCGAGGTCCAGCTCATGCACAACCTCGGGGAGCACAGGCAGGTGCAGGAGCGCCGGGAGTGGCTGCAGATGAGGCTCCGGGACATCCACACCGCCGCCGCCGCCGCCGCGGCCCGGGGCAGCAGCGGGGAGGCGGGCCGGACGAGGAGGAGGCTGCGTCCCGACGAGCTGCCGGACCTCACACCGGAAGAGATTCAATACGCTTTGAACTTTCTGGAAAAGCTCCTCAAGTCAAAACAGTCGTGATTTTAGTCTATGCAGCGACATTTAGGCAACAACATTCTTACAGAACTTCAGGCTACTTATTTATTTTTTTTTTTATTATTTAATTTCAAACCTTTTTAGATGTTTGTACGTTTCCTTCTTTTATTAGAATGCACTTTTCTTTTATTTATTGTACATTTTCACATTATTTATTGTATTTTATTTATTAGATTGATATTTATAATACTGATGCAGAGAAACTGTGCTTTGACGAGGCAAAGCTTCCCTGTTGTGTTTGCACTTAAGTCTGACAGGTGGTGTCATAAACCACTCCTAAAGCTACTTAGTCTGCTTCAACAAACTGGAGAAGATACAGAGTTGGACCAACACTGTTATTTATGATTTGACAATGCCCTCATCGATGGGCTCTCGTGCCTTTCATTTTAAAACTGTTTCCTCTGGTTTATGTTTATGAATTTATAGCCTATAATCTGCATAATTGCATTGCAAACATAATGTTAATTATTGCAATTTGGATTTTGTCAGTGACATTCAAACTGCATATCTAAGATTACGTTGTGAACTTCAACAACAGAAATAAATAGTATATTTTTATATGAACCTTATGCATATATGTAACTATATTTGACTATTTTCATTTTTAAATAGGACATTTTATTTTTTATAACTTTGCCAAACCCATAATATGAATGAATAAATTATTTATATGCTTTCAAGGTTGTTGTTATTTATGCCTGAGAAACAAACAAATCTGAGCGTGTACGTGTCGTGGGGGGGAGATATCGCGATATCTCACGTGATCTCCGCGATCTCAGACCAAAACAACCTATAGCCAAGTGCACTTCATGTAAACTAGGAGTTCACCTCTTGTCTATTTTGTCTTCCAAGCGCTGGAGGGGATTGAACAGAGGACCGGAGAAAACGTCCCATCGGAATGAAACGCAAGGAGGTAACGTTGTTTTGAACTCGGGTTTTCTGCAGCCAGCTAACAGCCGTTAGCCGACTAACTGCTGGCGATGTGTTTAGCTTAGCGGCTAAAGCTAAGTTAGCAGGCTATGACCAAAAAGTCCAAAATCCTCTAAACCGCTCCAAAGGTTTTTCAAGCACGGTGTCGAGTGACTTTTCTCTCTTTTACACACTGTCACGAACGGCAGCACCCGGAACTTGACTCGGTGACTAAAGAGGAGAAAATGTGACAATAAAAGTGTCAGAAAATGTCTTTTTAGTTTCAAAGGCAAAACGTGTAGATTTAAGAGGAAGCGTGGGTCAGTGTTTAACTTGTCTCCAGCTGATGAAACATGAGCCTGTAGAGGACTATAGTAAAAAGATAATAATGATAATACATTTTATAATGGATGGAGAAGTTTAAATTAAAAATGAAGCAATCGACTTTGCGTTTTAATTTTTATTTCCATGCCCGTGGGCCATTTCATGATCATATTAATGGAGAATATTGGAATGATGATATAAATATATTTAGCATCTGATTTTCTGTCTTAATGTAAAGTGGACAAACTCATAGACCTGTGCGAGCTGTGAAGGCTACAGCTGGAGGAAACCTAAATAATATGTTGGACACAGAGAAAAACACAGATCTGTGTTGGTGGATTAGATTCCTCTTACAGAGGAAAAAATCATGGGGGGAACCAGCACATGGCTTATTTTAAGGAGGAAGTCTGCTGTCAGTAGCTATGATTTATTTTCACGTGTATCTTGTCAAGGGTTATGATTTAAAAGTGATGTTTAAAGTGAGCTAATATTAACATAGACTGTGATGACACTAGTGCAGTTTAAATGAATGAAAACTCCAAATCTCCAATTATCACTTTAATCTTCTTACAGGCTTCGGTTTTTCCATTCAAGTCGTAGTAACTGTGGTGGGTGAAGTCAAATGGCTCCAGGGGTTTAACAGTAGTCGCCACTAGTTTCTCCTCCGTGGTTGTTGCCTTGTAATTAAAGTTTTTAATCAAATAACACAAACACGTGGGAATTTCTAATGCTGTTTTCATGTTTACATTATCATTTTGATATAGTCCCCTTTGGGCCTCCATAAGGGAACATATTAGAGAAGTTATTTGATTGATTGAATTAGTTGAGTTCATAAGTTTCTGTTTAATTTTTCATCTTCTTTAACTACTGGCAATATATGTCAACTTAATGTGACACCCAGCAGTTAACAACCTCTTTGCTGAAATGAACATGTCTAGACGCGTTAGTCATTCTGTTTATTGATGTCGACCTTCAGGGACAGCCATGAGTCCACTGGTCTCACAAATACATTTTTATAAAAACCTTCATTGTTATTATAGTCATTGTGGTAGGATGGTTTTTGAGGCTTCATACTTACTTTAGTAAGTCAGAAAGTGGGTTGAAATCGTTGTAAATGAATCATTCTGTTGTTCATTTGATAATACGCCATCGTATTATAGAAAAACACTGCAGTCTGGGTTGTGAAGAAGACAAACAAACAAAAAAAAAAAAAAAGCAATTAAAAAGTCAAAGGTGACCTTTACTGATTATTCCATGTGGATCGCGTCATGTAGAAGGAGTTAGGAGTTAGCCTTTGGAAAAACAAAGATTAGATTTCCCTGTGGATGGTGATAGAGGTGGCAAATACACTTGAAGTTATGTCTGTCTACCTTGATCTTTGCTGTCCCAAAATCGTTAAAGAATCTAGTCTTCGGTGTATAACGCTAAGATTTATTCAGCTATATGTCTTTGCCTGGTATTCTCCGTATACTATTTTATATCTTGTAGCATAAAGGAGTCACATAGGTGAAAATGCCTAAACAGCAGGTCACAGTTCAGAATCAAACAGAGCCTGGATGATGCAGTTTCCTTATGGCTGCCCAGCTATGTTATAATATGACTTGTTGATGGTTTGTGGAGATTTTCACTTGCATTTGTGATGTTGAATTATCCGAGGAGATGAGGGGAACATTTGAGAATGTTATATTGATTTAAGATGCTTTCATTTGAAGTTGTGATGCACAACATGTTTTAATCTCCTGCATTTGTCTAAAGCGGGCAAGTGGAGCAAATATCCCCGTGTAATGGTCTGCTTAATGCTGCCTTCAAATGATGTGTGGTCCTGTTTGAAAAACCAGATCTCGTCATACTCCCGGAAAAGTCAGGATTACGTTGGCAGATTTGAATTGAAATGGTTCTTTTTGTATTTTTATCATTTGTAATTGTTATATTCCTTTAGGTCTGGAGAATTTTCCCCCCCTCCCCAGGTCTTACGATTTGGGTGTTGCACTTGGCCATATTGCGATTTCGATTATATATCGATTGGTAATAAAGGTGTGAATAAATACACATACTGGAAAATCGATCTGTCAAAGCATCATAAACATTGAGGTCCTTTATAAACCCGATACTATATACTGTTTATCTGTGGCTTGTCAGATTAATACATAGATTTTCCCGACGTTTTCTCTCCTAAACCAATGTTTGGTCCGTTGTGGTGAGATTTTTTTTTTTTTTTTTTTTTTTTAAAAAGGTTTGCGCGACTTCTACAATTTTCCACAATGGAGAGCCGTGTTTCCTACAACATGCCCATCTTTCCATAACATTTTCCGCATGTGACATTTGCGACTCCGGCGTAAATTGACATCATGCTGATGATTTAGCGAGCGGCTTCCGTTAAAGTGCACGGAGAGCCCAGAAGCGGGAGCTTACGAGGTGCACGCGAAGGCAGCATCGCTCTGATTCAGTCAAGCACGCGGCCATTCACAGTTTAAGGTCCCTCCGGTGACTCTGAATGACTCGCCGGTGCGCGCCTCCCTGCGCCTTTTGTGGACACATTTAAAGCTTTCTCTCGAAGCGGTGGGTCCCCACCGCCGCCACCACCACCACCACCACCACCCAGCAGCGGCTTAAAGTCCGGGGTTGAGTGCGTGAAACGATGCTGATGAAGTTGGAAAGTAATGAGCCAGGATGCTGAAGCTGCCGGCAAGCCCGCTTTGTTCGGAGGAGCGCAAGGCTTTTGTGCCGCCGTCATCCCGCAGCTCATCCCCTGCTGCTTTGTCTTCACTTGGCCCTCTGACACCGACCGGTAGGTGCACGTCCGCTTTCAAAGCACCGAGGTTTTAGCTCTGTCATTGTCTTACATGTGCACACTTTTTTTTTTTTTTTTTTTTTTTTTTAAGTGAACGCCTCTTGGTGTAATTTACTGCAATTAAAGGAATTAAAATAGTGCCCCGGAAAGAAAATCACAGACTCTTTATCATCCACGCTGGGACCCGGGCTGACTCTCTGGTACTGAACAGAGAGTGATCTTATGAAATCAAATAATATCTTTGATCAGAAAATACTATAATATTCCCAAAGGTTATTTTACATTTTTTTTTTCTGATTGACATTATTTGTAGTCATTGTGCTGTAGTAAAGGATCACTTCTCAGTTTACATCTGGTGTATATATATCTAAATATCCTACACAGAGCTGCTTCCCTGCCTTTGCTCATCGGTGTGTCGGTGTCAGCAGCCCCTAAATAATAGATGGGACCCTCACCCCTCGGGGCTCTCACCTCATGCTTTTAATAGACTGCCTAGACGCCTTGCATCTTTATTGTGCCATAGATGGTTCTGTGGAACTTCTCTTGTATTTAACACATCAAGGCTTCATCCAGAGCTTTTGTAAGCGCCGCAGGCCGTTGACCTATTCAGCGAAGGCAAAAGGGAAATTGAGGTATCAGGAGGGTGGCACCCGGTAACAGGAAATTGAACAAGTGAAATGTTAACCCCCCTCTAGTTCTCCCTGGCTGTGTGAAATCTTGGCTGCTGTAGATTTGCATTGCCGTATGAAAGATGAGAGGAGCTGCACGCTGTGAGTGAAATATTGCCTCCTCAGCTCCTTTGTTCTTTCTACCCTGCTGGTCTGGCCACTGGCTGCCTGCCTGTTTGGCTGGAAGACCTGCTTTTGTTTGATATTAAAATCTCATTAGACATAAAACATACATTTATGCTGTGTCAGAGTAAATACACACACGGCAACATATAAGTCATACCTTTCCAGACCATTGAAGTGTGGCATTTTGAACGAGGAGACCTAATTGTTTATGACAGCGTTCTCATCAGTTTAGCGTCAATAACAAATATTAGCCCTCGCTATTGTTCTTTCTATGAATCGTCTTGAATTCTGTTTGTCACACTTTCAGCATTAAGTAGTTTCTGTAATGTAGCCTGAGGGAGCTTCTCCTTTATCCATGTCAGTCAGTTCACCTGAACACACTGAACCAAAGGAGAGGCAGGTGTGTGCGTGTATGCACGTCTTTGTGTGCACATTTCTTCCTCCCCTCAGCTGCCGTGGTGACCCTTGTCTTGTGTTCAAGGACATTACCAGACTATGCAGCTATACTGTGAAGCTGACATGTTGTAAACTGAAGACGACAAGGTTTTTGGTTTGCTCTTTGATTTCCACAGTGTTACACTTTTGAACAGAATTTGAAATTGAAAACTTAACTAGAATCCATCAATTTTATATTATATATTGATTATATATTAATATATATTTGATGTTATTAAATCCGATGTAAGTGTATATTCAATTCTTTTGTGTCCATTGTGTGCACATGATGAGTTTTCTTCATTGCAAGACTGATGGGGCACCACCAAACAAAAATGAATCTGTGTCCTTAACTGGGTTTAATGTAGGTGTTTGTGGAAATTGAAGATGATGTGCAGTCATTGCTCTGCGTAGTTGATCCCTTTCTGTCATTACTTCACAGGCCTTGCTACATCTTGGTCTTCTTTGTCTGGCTCTGCCCACCCAGACATTTCACCAATTAGCCACTCAATCAGTGTGTTAGTCAGCCCGTCGGCCAGCCAGTCCTCACATCAGCAGCTGCCGGGCCATCCAGCACATCGAGATGTCAGTCAGCATCATGGGAGGCGTGTGTCATTACCAGCTGTTAAAGCTCTGCCAAAGCATACATAAGCTTTTCTTTTGGTCATGGTGCATGGAAACAGAGGCATTAAGTAACTCATTAATGAACACCGCACCCTGCCCTTGATTAGTTTTGTTTTTCATTATAACAGGATATTACAACCACATGTAAAACCTGCTTCAACAAGCGAGGTCACGGCGTCATGTGGTTGTGGATTATTTATGTGTTTCCAGTTGTGTGTTGTGCAGAGTAGGAGGCAGCGCTCTGGTCCTTTACACGTCACTAACTCCATTTTTATAAAATAATAAAAATAAGTCTCTCCCAGTCCCTCCAACCCCTCCCCACCTGCTCCCATTTTCCATCTCACTGATGCCATAGCCTACAGTACAGAGTCATCATCATATTTCATAGCAGCTCCTCTCAAGAGAGCAAGGCTCTCTTCATTAGTGAAACCTGGAAGTGTTTTGGCCTTATATGCTCCACGCTATTGATCAGATCGGCAGCTCCACCGTCACAGTGGCACTGATAAATCATCAACACGATTACCGGAACATAATTCGTCATAACAGAATAATAATGCAATTATAAATTATTTGCTATCATTATTTTTTTTATAGAATTAGTTGAGAAAATAATCATCAGATTAATTCACATTGAAAAAAATTGTAAGTTGCAGTCAAACAATAAATGTCACCTTTAAAACACAGGAGGATTTTCAAGCCCATTTTAATCCATCCTATTGTGTCTATATCTTTATATTTTTAACTCAATAGGATTGCATACTATGCTTTTGAGCTTCTGTATTATATATTTACAACTTTGCAAATTTTAGTCCTTATTTTATTATGGTAAAAAAACAAAAAAACAAATACTTACACATCAAAATGTCAAGAATCAAACTCATTCACATGTCCGTTAATGCATGAGGGTGTGTTTGTGTGTTAAAGTCCTTTCATAAATGGAGGGCAGATATTATAACAGCTCTCTTAGGGCTGCTTGTCGGTCTCTGGAAAAACACTCGGAGAAGCACTCCAGGAAGCATCGCTTGCTCGCAGGCAAGGTTGATGGGGTTGTTACCTATCAGTCAAAAAAATCTCAGAAAAAAACCCCCCAATAAAACAGCCTGTGAAGCAAGTAAACAGCCGAGGCCATTTCTGTGTGTTGTACTTTACCTAAGTGAGTTGCGCTTGCTCTGACTGTTTCACTTGGATACGCTCTCTAATGGATAGTTGGGGTGGCGTGTTGCTGTAGCTGCGAGCTGACGTCGGTGGTTTGTTGTCGGTCCTGTTTCTGCAGCACTCAGCCCCCCCCCCCGCAAGGGTTCACATGAGTTGACTGCAGAGTTTTTACAGGCTCTCCTCTCGTTCCACAGCTCGGCACGCAAAAAATAAACCCTTTACCCCCTGAGCAGTTTCTGTCCAAGAGTGTGTGAGAGTGTGCCTAGAGAGAGTGTAGTCTGTGCACCAAGTAATCTGTCTACTTGCAGCACGAAATCATGCATCACTGCTCTTTGGTTTCCGTGTGATTAGCGATGGGATCCCACTTGAACTTGGAAGTTGACAAAACAGGTCTTAGTCTTAGTCATTCAGCAGTGCCATTGGGCTGCTACAGCAAACAGATAGAAATGTCACAGAATATGTTTTGTCTCTTTCAGTCTGTCATGGTACTGTCAGCTGAGAGTCGGTCTGAAAGTTTTTCTAATGATCTTCTCCTCCATGTCCAGTAGTTTCTTTCTGTCAGCCAAGGTTGAGTTTAAGTGGAGAGCAATAGCTGGTAGCAAATCCTCACCTGGACTATTTTCGTGCTTGTGCTCATCCAGGACATTATATTTTCTCAATTGACCAGCTGAACAAATACGTGAAAGAAATGTCTAGATTTGATATCTGCAGGGTTTTGGTCAGGAATGTAAGAGCCTGTCTGACTTGATGGCTGTCTCATCAATAGCTAAACCTGAAGTCCAAACATGTCAGAGAAAAGTGGTTCCTGAACTAGTTTTTTGAAAGGACTGCTAGGTAAATGTAAAGCAGACAGTGGATCTACACCAAAACAAAGACAAAACAAAATATGATTCAGCATATCTCATCCTCCACTTCACCAGTACAACAGTATTCTGTGGACTCATTAAAAAATAAAAAGCCAAGCTTATTTTTATTTATTTTTTAAAACAGGCTGTAGTGATTGGTCCTATACTTTAGCCTCAACCGGCTGCTCACTGCAGAATCTAATTGTTTAGACGTGTCCTCAGATTAATGATATCCAGACCTGACCGATGCTTTGTGTCATGTTGCGATGTCAGCAAACTGCGATGTCCATGATTTCCAATAGAATTTGTGCACACGGTTAAACCAAAACAGCCATGTATTTGTCTGAGAACGGTTTGCTCCTCGTACCTGTGATTATTGCCTTGTGGCTTTAATAGGTCTTATGTTACTCCCCCTAGTGCTCGGAGGAGTGTCATACAAATTAAATACAAATCAAATCACAAATCAATCCTACAGAGTCTTTCAGGTCAACTGTGCATGTCAGGTCTGTTTTTTTTCTGAATTCTAATATAGTCCTTCCTCTTTTGAGCGTTTTTAAGGTGAATGATATGCAAAAAAAAATCTGATTGTGATTGTGAATTTATAAAAATGGTGATGATGATGGTGATGGGATTTCTTGTTGTGGTCTCTACCAAACAAGTATGTTTTGTCATCTCTGTGGTAAATATAAAGGTAGCAAGCTGGCCATCGTATGACTTTGATAATATTTTGATCAATTATTCAGCTCTAGTGTGTTTTCTATGTTTTTGTATTTTTTATGAGCATATACAATCCTGATCTTAACCGTTTATGACTCTTTGAAGCACTTTGTGACTCACTTCTGTAGAAAGTGCTTTATAAATAGACCCTACTTACTTAACATAGTAATGAAGAAAGACCACAGTGTGTTATGTTTCTCAAAATATTAGCTTCTGACTGTATGAATGTAGACAAGTTAAGATGCCACTTAAGTCTCCACATCTTAAACACAAAACAATGAGGTTATTGATTTTTTTTTTTTTTTTTATTAAGAAAAAAAATTGCTGTGCACAACAGAGTAGCTTTAATTGAGTAGTATCTGTGCTTTCAAGTGCTATAACATGAAGTCGAAAAAGTCGAACACTAAAGCTGAGGAATGAACACGTCCTTATGCTGTTGATGCGGTTTAAACTATGATTGATGAAGCATCAACCAGCAAATTAAAGACTTTCTCCGCCAAACAATACTGTTGCAAGGTCCATTTATGACAAGATGTGTACCAATCATTATGCTCTGCTGATGGATGAAGCAACTGACAGCAACAAAGTGTTTATTGATAACAAACATCGGATTCATTGATGCTGAGGATTTTAGGAAGGATTTTCTTTTCTGCCAACACCAACAGATGAACTGCTCAAAGTCATCAACACTTGAAACAGGCTGATCTGAAGTGAGAGGACTGCATGGAGATGTGTACAGACGTGAGCTCGGGCAGTGGCCTGGAAACAACGTCCCCCAATACGCAGTGGTCACCCTGTATCCTGCATAAAGAGGCGTCCTGTATCCTAAACGGCTGAGCCCGGGGCTGAGCGATCTAATGACAGACATCATGGCCACAGAAAACTACATGAAAACCAGACCTGTCAGATTTCTTCTGCACTGTGTGTGGAAATGAGATCCATCCACACGGCTGTTTTGTTTCCCAGTGAGTCCTGATGGCTGTCAACTGGGAAGCTTTATCCAAGTTTAACTATATCGCCTTCCTCTTAAAATTTGCATACGCCTGTGACATGTTTCAGAAACTCTGTGAACTAAATCTGCAGATGCAGGACACCAACACACACCTCCACAGCTGGCAGATAAAAACACATCACTCACCGGAAAACGGGATGTGGGAGCAGGGAGTGAAAGAGGGGAATATAGACTTATTTGAGAGCATGTAATCATTCATCCACTGCACCAAGCCTCAGGTCACAGAGACCGCATGTGTGAAAACTCACACCTCTGCCTTCCTAAAACGTTTCCAGAGGAATTTCCTCGTGCGGGATTCAGCAAAATACAACTGGATCTGAGAGCGATTCGGTGCAAGATCAGCTGCTGACTTCAGCACTGCAGAAGAGGAACAGCTCATTGATGTCACCTCTGATTCAACAATGAGGCTGCAGTTTAAGCCCAAGACACGGGCTGCATTTTGGATTGGAGTGGAAAACAACTTACCGCTGCAAGGAAGGAAAAGCCCTGGCCACACTCTTCCTTCAACCACATCCAAACTGTGCGAGGAAATAGTTTTTCTGCAGTCGCCTCGATCTTTTGTCATTTTTGTGGCAGTTTCGATTAAATCTGTTGAAGGCAGAAGATGCATGCTGCAGAGGCACCTGTAACTGCTTCCACTCTAAAAGCAACTTGTTCCTTATTTAGTGTAAAGTGTAATTATAAAAAAAAAAAAAAAAAAAAAGTTTAACTACGAGAGGGGTGACCCTGCAGAAAAGGGCCTCTCTGCTGATCCACCTTTGGAAGCCACAGTCTTAAAAGATCAGATTTATTTTAGCCCAATGCAAAAAAGCACCATTGAAATGTGCCAAGCCCTTTTCTGTCTTCCTTCCAGTATGTGCAAAATCTGATTATTTATTTTATTTATTTATATATATATATATATATATATAGGGAATAATCTATTTAAGTTCATGGTTGTAGGAGCTGTTTAGGCTCTAGAGAGACTGAAACATTAGGATGATCAAATTGAATTAATTGTGGTGAGCTAAACTCCAACGCACTTGCATCTAAGATATTAAGAATATGTGAATATCTTCATCGAGAAAAGTGTCTTTTGATAAAAATATGTGATTATCGATTGCACAACACATCTGGAACACAAAATACTTTGAGGTATAGTGGTCAGTATTTTGTGACAGTGTCAAAAGTGTCACAAATGGTGTGTGTGGTCAGCAGCTGTTCAGGAAAAATGAAAGATGTGCTCATGATTTTGTGTGTGTGTTCGTGTGTTCTCTCATCTCCAACAGTGACCGTCAGTGTGGTTTGTCAGTGTTGGACTGCGACCACCAGCAGCAGCAGGTCAGCACCATGAGCGTGTACGGGTCCAGTGCCAGTGGCGGGGCTGTCGGTGGTGCGAGAGAAAGAGGAGGTGCTGAACATTACCGGGAACAGCGGCGGCGCTCCAGCGATCGCTCGCGGGACTCCTCCCATGAGAGAGGAGAGAGCCAGCTGACGCCTTGCATCAGGAATGTTACCTCTCCCACTCGGCAGCACGGTGAGGAGAAAAGAGGCAGGTTTTTTTTTTTATTATCATTGCCCAGAAAGTCTGCGTTGATCTTCATGCCTCCTCCTCTCCCCCGCAGACCGTGAACGTGGTGATGGAGGCTCGTCCTCCAGATCCTCCAGCCCACGTCCTCCCAGGGTTTCTCTTCCCTATCCCCACATTGGAGGGACTCTGATTGGAGGGCACATACCTCGGCCCCTGGGTCTTCCTGGAGTCGACCACCACTCCAAGAACCTGGGCCAAGGGCCGTGTGACATGATCTACGTGTATGACCTCAGCAGTAAAGAAGGGCACCGCAGTGGACTGAGACTGGCAGAACGAGTGACCCTCATTGTCGACAACACAAGATTTGTGGTTGATCCTGCCATCTTCACAGCTCAGCCTAACACCATGCTGGGCAGGTAATGACACCCTTTTTACCATTTTATTTACATCCTCATCCAAAACTGAGAAATTGTAACAAAGCACTTTTCCTGCAGGGATCGTTGAAGTATCTCAGTGTCTGATTTTTAACACCATCATCATGCCACTGTTACAAGCCTTAGTGTTCAAAATTAAGACCCATATTTACTACTGAGACATCCAGTAAAGGGCTGCAAGTCAGACTTAAACCTGGGCCAGTGTGGTTAGGACTTAGTGGTGTGCACACATCCTTAGATTGGCATTTATAAAAAGATACAAAACTTAAAATTGAAAGAAAGCTCTACACGTGTAGATCATCTTAAGAAGCTTGATCGTGCTATAAGCTGCTTGTGAGGCAGATGTTTCCCAGTAACCTCTTTGAAATGATCATGGAGAAATACATTTAAGTACTAATAGAAGAATTAGTCCACATTCTTATGAATCTAAATGTATGTGAATGGTGGGCAGCTCTCATTTTTACCACACGTCACCTTTTGGTGGGAAGAAAAGCAAAGAGTTTTCTTAACGTTGAATGTCAGACATGAGTTTTCAGACAACTGTAAGTGCTGCAAACAGACCTGTGACAAAAGAAAAGCCTGAAAGTTGAGAGGAGGAACAGGATGACAAACCACCCGTCCACAGGGAAACGGGGGTCACCGAATGGTTTGAGGAGTTTGAAAATGATGTGAATCATATGATGATGACGATTTTAAGGAAGTATTAAGGCCCTGGTGCTGATTAATTTCAGTGTTTTAAATACCTTTAATGTCTCGAAGCTTTAACACAAAAGATGTACAGATACTGTAGGTGATCACAGGTCTGTTTGTTTTCAGGATGTTTGGCTCTGGCCGGGACAACAACTTCACACGACCCAATGAAAAGGGAGAGTTTGAGGTGGCTGACGGCATCAGCTCCACCGTCTTCAGAGCCATTTTGGTGAGAAAGCAACTGCACACTTCTCTGTGTATCATTGTGTTTCTGTCTTTCTCTCATTTTCTTACTGTCTCTGTCTCAGTAGAACTTTTTTTTTTTTTTTACTCAGTCCCACTTTCCTACATCCTCCTCCTCCTTTGTTTCCTCTCTTCTTCCCTCACTGCCACCATCTCTCTGTCCTGCTGTTCTTTAACATCCCCCTACATCAGAGCGTCCCCCGCCCCCCCTGTCTTATTTTTCTGATCCTCTACTTTTTGTGCCTCCTCTCTCTGGGGCCCAGTGAGATCAGAGTCTTTCTGAAATATACAGTAGACTGCAACGATTTATTCACCTACTAATTCTCCTACTGCTTTTGCTGACAGTATATTCAGAGTCTTTATATGGAAATCCTCCTGTTAAATTTTGGCTTAAGAAAGTACCCGGATACGTTTGATTGAGCTTTTATCGATTTATTATTACCTGGTGTCCTGCTATTGATTTCTTATTTCCTTAGAGCCTAAGGTCTGAGACTAGTAGCAAATGTGTTTCAATTCCTCTCAGTGTACAGTTGTACTTTTATTGCACATAACAATAATTGCAGGTTTTGCTATTGCTACATAGCTAATGTTAGCATTAGTAACTGTTTACTTACTCACCAAGAGCTGTTTCCTGATGTCTTGTCTCTATCACATCTTATCTTCTACTGAAGTTAGCATGTTAACCAGCTAGCCCATAGTGACTCACTGTCCTGAAGATGTAGAGCTGCTCACAGGTCACATTGTAAGCTCTTGTCTCGTAAACACAACATTGGCTTTTGGCAAGAAACCATGTTCAGCAGCAGAGAAATAGTCCCTTTAAGTCCATTGCCCCAGTGCATGGTGGGAAACTTTCCCACACGCCTGCTCCGAAGACACTACCGGGTCTGGTTTAATGCTATAGTATGTTAACCTGGTCGTCCGTGATGCTTTTTGTTTTTATTTTTGGGTAACCCCCCCATTCAGGATACTAGGACCAAATATCTGTATGTGACTGATCCTGTAGAACAAGTGAGGCATCCTTGAAAATGTCCGTATGTGACTTTGATAAACAGCAGTTGTTTTGTTGGTATAGTTCCTACCCACACATTTACAGCTTGTTCTGCTTCTGATGCCACAGGTGTCAAATATCACTCCAGCGCTGGTCTCCACCAGTAAACGTCTGTAAGGAAGATTCATGTAAAAGTCACAGCTCCCACTTTAACAGACAGATAAAGCCACTGATGTTAATGTATCCCAGGTCTGAGAAGGGAACTAGGATGTCAAATAATGTCCCAGAAATAATCTTAAACGTAAATATTTTATATTTTATTTAAGTAAAAGGAAAATGCAGTCATAGGCTTTTTTAGTAGCTGTGGTTTGATCTGCACCAATCTGTTGTGCACCAAGCTCATGTGATAAGAATCAAAAACAGCCGTGAATGAATGAATGAACTTTCTCCTTTAACTCATTAATTCACATATAAAAAGACATTTTAAATGTGACATATGCACAGAAATGTGTGAGTGTTTTCTTACAACCATTCATGAAAGGCTCTGTCGATATGAGGCCTCTGAAATGTTTCTGGCAAGCGCAAAATAAAATCCATTTGCCTCTTCTCTTTGTGAGGGCATTACTAAATATCTAATAACTGCTTAATTGTGGTTATGACATTATGGATTGTGGCAGGAGTGCGTTTGTCTCTTGGCATTAAACAAAACTGAAGCAGGCAAGCGGAGCCAGAGCTCTCGGTCCTTTGCACCCTGAGCCTCTGCTCCCACGTTCCCATCAGAGCCTGTTGTGTTTGAGTGCATCCTCTCATGGGAAACAGCCAACGTGAGGGTCTCGCATGACGCAGGCTGCACAGAGACAGAGGGTGGAAAGTGGAGCAGGGAGGGATCTCTCTCTCTCTTCCTCTTCCCCCACACTTGCCTGTGACGTTGCTAGATTTTACTTTCATCTCTGCTCACTCTTCATCCCTTCCCCTCCTCCTCCTCCTCCTACTCCTCCTCCTCCTCCTCATCCCTCTCTCTCTCCCTCTCTACACTGCCTGTGTGAGTGGAGCAGAATCAATAATGGCGTCTTGTTTTTTCTCCCATGCTTGCGTGTGCATGTGAACACTCGCCATTCTGTCCATTTATCCATTTCTGTGTGTGTATATATGCGTGCGTGTGTGTCTGTGTTTATGTGTGTGTGTGTGTGTGTGTGTGTGTGCGCTCTGCTGAAAATGGCAGGATTACTACAAATCGGGGATAATCCGCTGCCCTGATGGCGTTTCCATTCCTGAGCTGCGGGAGGCATGTGACTACCTCTGTATCTCCTTCAACTACAGCACCATCAAGTGCAGAGACCTCAGTGAGTATATACTGTACTGTACTGTACATACATGCCGCTTGTTTAGCTGTTGGTTTAACTGTGCAGCGCTGCAGGCTGATACGGTTCCTAGTTAGCACTTAGTTTGGTGAGTGTGGAGCACAGACCTGTTTTATTGCTGCATCAGAGAAGATCACATCCAGACTTTGCTTTTTTTTTTTTTTTTTTTAATTACAAAATGTGGACATCAGCGCATATATGAAGGTTATAGACAGGTGTGAGGTTATTTTTATTTAGAAAGAGCTGTAACTTAGACAACGATGTTGTTGACTTACATATTGTCATTTACATAAAATGTAAATTCTCAGTAAGAACTGAGCGTAGACGGAGCTGCGTCATTGCTGTAACTTTCCTGATTGGCTTATTGATAAAGTCTGATATAGCAGTTTTGTTTTCATCAACGCTGATTGCTTTAAATTCATATTTGTTGCACTTGTGACATCCGGCTGTGACATGGACCTGCTGGTCTGTCACAGTGATTTGTGCTAAGAGTGTGTGTGCACTAGATATTTGTTGTTGTTTCACATGTTTGTGTCTCTTGTGTATGTGTGGGAGGAGGAGCCTGGCAGGCTGCTGTGTGTGTGTGTACATGGGTGTGTTGGGCTCTAAGTAGGTCATGATTAGCTGTGAAATGTAATGGTTGTTATGCAGACACGAAGCTGGTCTCCTCCTTGTGTTGACAGGATGTGGGTTTCTTTTTCATCATTTTCAGCTTGTCTTGTAGTAAATAAAAACACATTAAGGTTGTTTATATGAACCATCTTTTCTATTTGTACGTTTGTATTCAGGGGTTAATTATAATGTATTACACTGAAGCAGCTCTGCAGAGGTAATATTTGGGTCATAGCTGGTGCAGAGCTGAACAGAGAGATACCGCCCTGCTCACCAGAAGATATTGGTGATTTTAACATTCACAGGAAGAGAACGGGGTGAGAATAATAAAACTATTTAATGGCCGTGTTGTCATCACTGAAAGTATCAGTGTTCAGTTGTCTGGTTCCCTCCCACATGTTCTACGACTGTGTCAAAGTGTCACTTAAAGGTCCCATGTGAAGTTTTCTTTCTGTTTACATTCACTGTTTATCACCAGAACTCATCACTGAGATTTAACCAACGCATTTAATCACATCTCCTTAAGATTTTATTTCTCAAAAGTTATGTTCACTGCATTGCTTGAGCCTCTGTTATATAATCACATGGCTCGTCCTACATACACAACATTAACAGAACGTGTTTTAGTGGATACACTGCAAATACTCGTGTTGATTTATAAAGGACTGGATGGTTTCAGGGCACAGGGCGTTTCTGATCAGCTGCTCTGCTGCGAAGCGTCCAGATCATCTGAGGCCAGAATAAACATGGAGAAGCAGCATTTAGTTTATATTCAGCAAACATCGGAAATAAACTCCCAGAAAGCTCTCAGTCAGACTAAAGACTTTTCAATTTGCTGCTGCATTGTAACTTTTATTCTCCTGTTTTATGTTTTGTTTCAATCTAGTTTTCATTTACCTTCTATTTTCCCTATTAACTGTTCAGTGTTTTCATTACTTTTGAAAAAGTAATGTCGATACAACTAGTTTCCACTTTATTTATCAAAAAGCAGTAGCAGCTTATTTGCTGTAACTGAGCCTTAGTGTTTCCAGAATCTCATTTCCTCCCTCAGTCATCATCCTCCCTCCTTCCTCACCCACGTCTCCATGGTTTCTCCTCAGGCGCCCTGATGCACGAGCTGTCCAACGACGGGGCCCGGCATCAGTTTGAGTGTTACCTGGAGGAGATGGTGCTGCCGCTGATGGTGGCCAGCGCTCAGAGTGGCGAGAGGGAGTGTCACGTGGTGGTGCTGACGGACGACGACGTGGTGGACTGGGATGAAGAGTACCCACCTCAGATGGGAGAGGAGTACTCACAGAGTAAGACACTGGCACTGATGCTGAGTAGGGCTGCATGATATGCAAAAAACATCATATTGTGTTTTTTTTGGCAGACGTAGGAATTTCAGTTGAAATTATTGTTTTTGCATTTTTGTTTTAATTCTATTATTTTAAACGATGACGTGATTCCTGTCGGACCTTGTGCCAAACAAATATTTTCCTTTGTGTCTGGGGCGTCTGCACCACCACAACACTCATGGTGCTAACAATACACCCCCACGTTGTGACACATTTTGTCAAAAAATTGCAATTCCTGCCCTTTGGATATTGCACTGGGCCATATTATGATTTCAGTTACATTTTCATCGGTTGTGCTGCTCTAGTGCTGACTCTGTAAATTCTGATTAAGCCAGTAGGTGACCTGTTTTGGTATCAGTATTTTAGCCTCATTGCTGGGTCAGAATAATCCTATGGAGGTCATGGTCCAGTTACCAGAAACCAGGTTAAGATGCTTTCTCTCTTCTGTGAGCACAGGTCACTGTGTCATGAACATTTCCTGCAGTTGCGTCACACTTTTACTTTCAAACTAAACTACTTTCAGACGTTTACTGAAGCTGCTAAACTTGGCTCTAAAGCTCTTATAGAAAATATTATGGAAGTATGACATTTAATAACAGAATACATGTAATTAATGGTTTTATTAATGATTTAAAAAAATCAGCCACTAATGCTTTTATTGCCCTTATGCACTTTCCACCACTTCCTGATTTGTTGCTTAACTAACCGGCATAGTTGCTTCTAGTGGCTTTAATGTAATTTAGTTGTGTCTCAATTCAGGCTAGAGAGAGAAATAGGCCAGACACCTGTATAGACTGTTAATTGTTATAGCACTAATAATAATAGCCATAGATAACCGTGTTTGTTTTGGTTTTGTATTTATCTTTGTTGAATGAGTCGGTCTCATTGAGATTAAAATCTCTTTTTCAAGAGAACAAGAAGTGGTCACATGACAATCAGCAACAAGGACAACACACAATGAAACTAAGAAAGAGAAGTGTTTAGTTTGAAGGCAGTTTGCAGGCAGTTTGCAGGTCATTCCCTTTAGAAGGTGCATAGTGTCTGAAACTAGTTCTGCCAATGTTAGTGTGGACATGAGGGATGTGTTGTGTTTGTGTATATTAGATTTAAATGTGAGAAGAGATGTGAGGTAGCTTCATAAATGAATAATGTGAGATGGCTGTTTTCTTCTTGACTGTAAAGAGGTCCAGCCCACAGTCTGCTATAGAGTGATCAATAATAAAGAAGTAGATTACATAAAAATCAAGATGTAAGAGGATAGTCTTCAGCTTCTGCTGCGCATTTATGTTTTGAACATCTCTCTTGTCCGACAGTCATCTACAGCACCAAACTGTACCGCTTCTTCAAGTACATCGAGAACAGAGACGTGGCCAAGTCTGTGCTGAAGGACAGAGGACTGAAAAAGATCCGTCTGGGAATCGAAGGTACAGAGTCTTCTTTCACTGTTTTCCTCTTTTTTACGTCGTGTGTCCCGTCATAATAATGTATGGACGGTACCGAGGCCTCGGAGAAGAGGTTTGTCTCTGTCTCTGTTAGTCTGGTCATAAAATGTCTGAAGTCAGGAGGTTTGATCAGTTCTGTGGGGAAATTTTGATTTAGTAAACGGGTTGTTTTACAAGAATGTGGCTCAGAGCACAGTATCTTCCTGGGCACAATCATTTCTGTAGACATTTCTCCTCTGTTTTGAAAACCCTGTTAGCCTCGAGCCTTTCTGAGTTCAAAACAAAACAACAAACCTAGACCATGGAAATGTTTTGACATGGAACCAGTTTCACTTGGACGTAAAGGAGGAATTTTCCTTCAGGGTCACAGTAAGAAACCTTTCCCAAGACTTAAAAGGAGCAATTTGTAAACTTTAGAAATTTGCAACATAGCTAGCATTAGCATTAACAGCTGTTTACTTACCAATCTAGAAGAAACCTGAGTTCAGTATAAAACTCCTTTACGCATCCAGAGCTTCCTCCAACTGTGGAAAGCGACCCTCTTTTTTCCTTCTACTTCTACTGAAGTTAGCATGCTAACTTTAAGTTAGCTAGCTCCAGTCCGCCTGTACAGTCTCTTCACTTTCCGATACTGAAGATTAGCGCTGCTCAGAGGGCGTCCTATAACCTCTTATGTTTTAAACACAACATTGGCTGAAGGTTTTTGTAAGATTAGTAAACAAACAGCTGTCAATGCTAATGCTAGCTATGTAGCAATAAAAAATATAACATGGTTTTAATTAAATCTCAAATCCAAGTTATCGAACCGATGGAATAGGAAAAAGTGTATTTACCAAAAGTGAAACTATTCCTTTAACTCTTGTTGATCTTTTTTTTTTTTAATACCAGGCTACCCCACATATAAAGAGAAGGTGAAACGGCGTCCTGGGGGTCGTCCAGAGGTCATCTACAACTATGTCCAGCGTCCCTTCATCCGCATGTCCTGGGAGAAGGAAGAAGGGAAAAGCCGCCACGTGGACTTCCAGTGTGTCAAGTCCAAGTCCACCACCAACCTGGCTGCTGCTGCCGCGGACATTCCCCAGGACCAGCTGGTGGTCATGCAACCTCCGGGGCCACAGGTGGACGAGCTGGACACTCTGCCGCCGCTGCCAGCCGCCAACGACTCCCACCAGCCGGTGCTCGGGCAGGGACTGGAGAACAACATGACTCCTCAGCTAGCACAGGCCCACGAGGGACTGAACCAGCAGGCTCAGGACAGTCCGAGCCAGGCTGCCCACAGCCTGGCCCACAGCAACCAGCAGCAGCAGCAGCAGCAGCACGGCAGCAGCAGCCACACTCAGGCCACTTACCACTACGAGCCGGACCCTGACACACCGTCACCCTCTGCATGAGACTGGCGGTGCGCACACACTTCGCCCGCCCTCTGCTCCTGTGTTCACACTGCCAGCAACAACGCTTTTAGTTACATCATTACACTGAGCTAAATCCAAAGCTAGAAACTGCTAAAGAGGAATGAAACACAAATATTGGACACAACAATTCTTTCAGTAGTAACATAACGAAGCACAGAAACCTGATTGTTTGCTTAATGGCCATTGGAGGCCAAAGTTGCTGCTTTCAGTGTGAACACAAACTTCTTTTCTCCCACAACTCCTCACAGCTCCCCTCATCTCCTCCTCCTCTTCCTCCCAAGTGGCAAAACACCACTTTGCCTTGTGTTGCACGTCTGCTGCAGCCTTTCTCACAGTGTCCGAATGAACGAGAGCTGCTCAACCATAGATGAAAGCACATCAGCAGGCCCCCTCACCCACCTCTCTTCATTATTTGGTTTTATTTGTGTGACCAGAGGAGAATTCAGTTGCATCCTGTGTACATGTGAAAAGACAGTACTGTATATCATTTGAATGAAGCATGTGTGACAGCCGTGAGTGTGTTGAGTGTGTGCCGTGCTGCTAGGATACTGTACCTCTCTTAGAAAGTGGATTTCAGTGCCTCGTCAGAGTTGATTTGTTTGGGGGCTGCTAAGTTCAGTGTGAAGTTTCACTTTTTCCAGCACACGTAAAGGTCTTGATAAAGTCACGTTTGTTTTACACAACATAAATGAGGATTTTTTTTTTTTTTTTTAGGTTGCTCCACTCCTGTTGTTTTTACCTATTGATTTGACTCCTAGTTTGTTGAAGTGTGTGTTTAATTTTTTCCTGTTTGAATCCTGACTGAGCTGCTCAGAAAACTCTGCACAGGTTCATCACCACTGCTGTGAGCACACAGGATGTTGAACACAATGTTTTTCTAATAAAGAGTATTCACAACACCTTTGTGCATCATAATTTTTTTTTTTATTTCATATAAAAGGTTCTTTCAGGTGTCACTTTTAATGATTCAGTAACAAACTAAGGTGAAATTTGCAAGTTTTGCCGTTGCTACATAGCCAACATTAGCATTAACAGCTGTTTACTAAACAGTCTAGAAGAATCTTTGAGTTAAAAAAAAAAAAAAGAAAATTACCCTTTTGTGCTGCTAATTTATTAGTGAGCATGCTAACCATCAAGCTCTGACCCAATCCAACTGTCACATACACTTTCCGATACCGAGTCACTGTAGTGTCCAGGCTGTCCTAAAGAAAGTAATGCAGAGGATACACTATAACCCTGTGTAAATATAACAATGGCTAAAACTGTTGCTGTCAATGCTAAAGTTGGCTATGTATCATTAGCCAAACTAACAAATAGCACCTTTTAATGTTTGATAGTGGACAGAAGCAAAATTATTTAACTAGCTGCTGGTGAAGGTAAAAATCTACTAACTTCCACAAGCAAACACGTTAAGACACGTTACATTATTAACAATAACTTAAGAAATTGACAATTTGGGCGATAGTGATTATTTGTTATTCGCTGTGTAACAATTTAGGGGTTGTGTCCTTCTGAAGACACAGTCTACGAAGGCCCGGTCCAATAAGACATGTATATCTCTCTCTGTAAGATAGTCAATCATTTTTAATGAACCTTTATGAATTTTATCATTATTAATTATTATTGTATTATTACAATTGTTATATATTGATTATATATATTATTTTTATTGAAGTGATTTGGCGTCTTCGTCTTTTTACCTGATAGCAACTTTTTATTAAAAATATATATCTATCAATAAAGAGACAGCGGCGTCTCTCACTACGTCATTTCCGTTGCGTCGTAAAGCGCGGCTCTTGTTGCCTAGCAACAGGTTTTGGTTGAAACTGGTTTATATATATATATATATATATACACACACACACACACACACAGCAAATCCAAAATTAAACATTGTTCTTACCAGGGAGCTACAAAGGAAATAACTGGAAATTTGAAAGAGATCATGGAACTGTAAAATCAAGCTTAAGACTTTTTCATTTATTAGCCCTACTGCTGCTTATTAAAGGGTTGCTGGAGCCATTCCCAGCTGACATTGTGCGAGGGCGCGGGACACACAGGACAGGTCACCAGTCTGTCACAGAGCTGACATATAGAGAAACCCAATCATTCGCATTCACACCTACGGGCACTTCAGAATCGCCAATTAACCCGATGTGCATTTCTTTGGACTGTGGGAGGAAGCTAGAGAGAAGCCACGCAGATCAGATCAGTGACAGTGCTAATCAATGCACCATAGCATCCATATTCTTGTNTATATATATATATATATATATACACACAGTATTATATTACATACATTATTTTTATGACATTTTTATATATTGTCTATCGAAGGACGCATTTCAAGGAGCCTTCAAAAAGGGACAACCTAGTTTACATATTGTTAAAATAAAAAATACAGCTGTGTCCTCTAAAACAGCTGTATTAGTATCTATTTTGCCGATTTACTACTAAAGACTGAAACATGGCTGAGGTTTGTCATGATGTTGGTACTATACCTCAGTTTGAGTACTGATACCAAAAAGCTGCTATTTTAGTGCCTTACTTTGAGAAATACAACTTTTAATTATCATTAAAAAAAGGAGCCGAATATTTACTATATAATGTATTTTGATTTATTTAATATATATATTTAAAAAGCTAATTCTGGTTCAACCAAGCCAAAATAAAACAGTCAAATAAAAACATTATATTATATAATATTATCAGATCAGATGAAAAGGAGCATGAATGTGACTGAACAAGTCTATCTGTACCTCTGAGGCATCTTCATTACGTGTTGACCCATAGGATGATAAGTGATAGATCGGAGCTGGTCTGTGGTTCCTGGACATCATGGAGGTCACAGTGGTGATGGGGAGGAGGTGGTTTGTGCAATAAGATTTCTGACAGACGGACGGCAAACTGAAACGATATTTAAAGAACAGAATTCAGTGAGTGATGGGCTCCAGACCACAGGCAGAAAGAAGAGATATAAGAGATATTTAACACGGGAAAGTGGACATAACAGAGAGAAAGACAAACATGAGGGAGGAGAACCTCCTTAATGAACTATGGCCAAAGCTTCATGAATCATACTTATCACTTTGATTGTGATTAAATGAACCATCACCGTAAATTAAACTGCTGTACACACTGTATATGCTGCTTTATACCACAATTTTCTAAGGCAAATATGGCAGTTTCCACTTTTATCTGGTTGATCTAGTTACTCAACAGATTCAGATTGTCATCAAATTATTAAATATGCATGTTACTGATTTAACTTTTTTTACAGTATTTAAAATAATCTTCATCTTGACCATCAACATTTGAAAGCAGTATTTTTGTTATATGGTATTTTATTATTACTACTACTTGTAAAAACCAGTATTTGAAAGCAGTTATTAGTGATAAGATGTGACAGATGATGCAGATCTAATCAGAGCGGAGTGACTCAGCATTGGCTCCACATCACATCCTGGATATTCTGCATCCCAGCTGGTGCAGCGTTACACACCGCTGCTCCGTCGTACCGCGATCTGAGACACTCCTGAGAGTTTGAGGACTTTGTAGGAGGATGCTGTCACCAGACATGTATTCACACAAGTCCTACACTCAGGCCTTCTGCCATGTTTATATGTAAATTAGTGTATTTTCCTTTTCTGCTGCTAAAATCTAACAATGTCTATGCAGAAACATAACTTCAGGGAAGCAGAGGATATTAAATTCAGGAGCTGTTGTCAAGAAGGCCTCATTGAGAGTCAGAACATGAACAAGAAACCTTTGGAGTTTTAATTTTCAATTATTTTTGGTTTTTCTGAAGGTGTGGCTGCAGATAAAAGAACATTGGACAGCTGGAAACAACCAGACTCATGAATGGAGGACAGAGATTAAATATACATGCGCTGCCAATGTTTTAAATTAGTTTTTGGGCCACAAATTCAAACAACCTTTTGCATCTTACAAGATGTAAAGGGTCTTTTTTTCTGAGTGTCAGGGAGTGAAGTGTTATTCACCGACCTCCATTCTGCCACGTGGTTCATGAAGAAGCTTGTAGCAGTGCCAACGTCCCCCTTTGGCGCTTCACTCGGTGGCAGACCTTCCAGCAGCTGGATGGCAACATCATATAAAAATACCACCGGGCTGCAGTGATTGGCTGAAGGAGCAGATCAGGTGTAAACAGGCCATGAATGAAAACGCAGAGAAAACCTTTAACTGGGGAAGAAAAACACTTTGCTGAGCACATTTGTACATGAATGAGTCCAAAATGACAGAAACAAATAGTTTTATTTTAAAAATATTTCACTGCTGATACATACAATACACTCATCATACTCATATATATTTGCATAAAGTATACTCTTAACATGATAATATTTCAAGATTTGATACATTATTGTCAGGTGGGGAGGGGGTATATCAACAGGGGAAACACTTTATTGTAGTGTGTAGCGTAAAAACATTGAAACAGAAAACCACTAGAACAGATACACAGGGGACCTCACCAGCTGCTGCCTCAGGAGGAAGAGGAGGAGGATGAGGCAGAGCATGAGCTCAGCAAGTGTTTTGTGTTAACAGACCTGGTGCGACTCCACTGTGACCCCCACCAACCCAGGGACGACGCAGATGGGCAGCATGGGAACAGAATCTACTTTTGAACGGGGTGGTCCGACCCCCAGCCACAACTGGCCCACATCAGGCCAGATTTTTTGAAGATCCCGCCCACGTGGAAAGAAAAAATGTTTGACTTAAGTTACCCAAGTTTGTGCCTGAAACATATTATCAATAAGATAAATTCCTACGATGATTAATGAACCAATAAAGTGGTCGAACAGTTCAAATTGTTGGATTTATTTCTCTTTACGTGTCAAAGCTTTGAGAAAACAAGTTGAAAATGAAGCTTTGTCAAACAAACAAAAAAATAAATGATTAATCTACTCCAGCAGGACTCTATGGGTGTGGCCTCATCATATTTGATTGACAGAGGCCAAACAACTGATCAACTGTCACCAGATTCTCACACAAATAGAATTTGTGTGAGAAACCATTATTCACAATGAGGAGATGGACTTTAATTGTATTTTTTTTTTCTATGTTCATTCACAACAACACATTTTTTTTTTGTGTTGTACAGAATGAGAAGAGTCACATCATATCTACATGATTTTAAAAAATGCTGTGGCAATTTGCAAAAACCAACCAACAACAGCCAATGAGGAGACTGCAACACTAAGCTGAGTGACCAATGATGCAACAGTCAGTCAGTCGGTCAGTCAGTCAGGCTGACCTTAGTGTCTTGATCCAGCAAAAAACTAAAAAAATAAAATAAAAGTTGACTGAGGTCTGATATGAAATGTAATAATACGCAAGAGGCACAAACTGGGGCTTCAATTCAATTGAAAATTATAAATGCTTGTTGTGTTTGTGTGCACATTGGGAATGAATTTCCAGTATCATTTTTCTTCTTGTTTTGAGAGAGAAAAAAAAAATCTATAACTTGACATATTGATTTTAATCACTTTATTTTCCTGCAATTTGAATGTGTATTTTTCACATTAACCTTCAGAAAGTGGTTGTTAGAGTCTTGAGATGATCTTTGTGATTTGGTGCAACACAAATAAAACTAAATTTTTCTCTTGTATCACTTTAAATATATATTCTGTAAATATTTGAGGCCATAGAAAAATTTCTACATTTCTCAGGTTGGATTATTTATTTTAATACTTTTTGCTGTTAGTTAATAAATAATTGGCCAAATTTGATGCACACGGGAAGAACTGTAGCCCAACAGTATGTCACACATTCATTTTCTTTCCATGGAGGGGGCAGGGGGGAGGGTCGTGAGACTCATCTCAACATGTCGACCTCTGACAATGACGGAAATTCATCATCATCGTCATCATCATGATGGACGAGAGTAATGAAGAGTGAAATGAAGAACGCTCGTGGTCGCCCCTTCGACCACGTTCACACTGTCACAGAACCTGATTAGAGTGTGAATTAGCTCTGCCCCTGTTACAGCCCTAGTCCTTCTCTGCTAGATTTCTGTCACCTCCATTTCTCTGTTTCTATGTGATAATTGCCCCCGTTTTTATACTATAGCCCTCTCTGATAGCAAGGTAGGTGGCATTGACAGATACATGCTGTACGTCTGCATGTGTTTAAGTGCTAAACAGACCAAATTCAAGATTTTTTAAAATCCACATCATGCTAATCTGTCAATGCAGTAGAATTGAACTCAGAGGTATTTAATTTTAACTTCTCCCAACCCCAGTCAAACTAGTTAAAGGGGCACTTTTACTTTTATTTAATCTCTGGGGTAAAATTCAAGCCCAGATAGTGACGACACTTTGAATATTCTCATCACAAAAGGCAAAGAAACACTATCTGAAGAAAGTGATCCAGAGTCAGTTCTCCTAATGAAGTTTAGTGACAGTCTAACTGTGTCTTAAGTGCTTCATGTGGTGTAGCTGAAGATGTGCAGGTGGAGACCTTGCGACCCCAGACCACCAGGGGGCTGATGTCTAATTAGCCTGCCAGCACGGGTGTAGCTGTGGAGAGCAGAGAGTGCGAGGAGCCAACCTCAGTAAAATGGCAGTGAAAACAAAAACACTTCCTCCATGAGGAAGAGCGCTTAAATCATCTTGGTTTGCTGTTGAGCTTCTCTCTTCTGAGACTGGAAAAATGTGTGCAGAGGGAAATCAAGTGTTAGAGCCATGAAAACACACCTACGCACTGAGCTGCTGCTGCTCCCACCACATTCCAGTTAACCCCATTTTCTCCATTTAAGTCTAATTATTTGGTGCAACAGAAGGAGATTTTACAGCCGAAATGTGCAGAACACACACTAGAGGATAAAGTACGAGAGGTTTTCACCTCTGATAACCAGAGGTACTAATAACACAACTGATCTCAGGTCTGTGAGTCAGTGTCTAACACCTCCGTGGACTGGAGCAGTCCAGATCTCAGCTCTCATCACAAGATGCCTCATAATCATCACCAGAGAACAACCTGGTGTGTGAACTGTGAGCTCCATCGTCTATACCCTGCCTATCCCAGCATGCACTGGGTGAGAGAAGGTCAGTCTATCACAGACTGACACCAGAGCTGTGTCTCAGTTCCATACTACGCAGTAGTTATACACACTACACTGTTGACTAATTGTTTTTGATATAGTGAACAGTTTTATACTAACAGGAAATGACCGGCGTCAAATAAACTGTGAGTCTTTTATTTTCTGACGTGTTCACCTGGTTTTGTTTTGCCAACACTTTCACACAGTGAAACCTGCTCAGACTGAGTTTGTGGTATCCAGGTGGGACACAGCTCATCCCCTCTGGGCTCTGTTACTTTGCTCACAGTTGCACATGATCATGTGACTCTGACTCCTGCGACTTATCCACACTTGCACAACCATTATTAAAGCAGTGGTTGTAAGTAGAGATTTGCTTTTTCCCCCCCAGAGTGAGAAAGGTTGTAACGTGACTCTGATAATAATCAGAATAAACAGTTTGGCCCAATAAAAAGTGAAAGATGTGCAGAAGAAGAGCTGAATCAGTAGATTATTTACCCATACACAGGGAGTCAGTCAGATACAGACTGATTCAGATTCTCTATTGACTCATAATATTTAATCAAGCGTTCTCAGCCTGAACAGAGTGTCCTCATGTCCCTTTCAGGTCAGGTTTGTTGTTCTGCTTCCTTTCAGATGGGGTCCATAACTCTGGACTTGTGAAAATCTCTATTTGGAAAGTCGCATAAATCACAGGCTGCAAGAAGCAAGAGAATATTAATTGAGAGAACATTATTTTTGGATACCTTTAACACTGATCTTCTTACAGGACGACTGAGTCCTTTCAGGCTGATCAGTTTAGTTTAAAAGTAAATTATCTTTACTTACTAAATTTCACAATCTGCTCTACTCTCATGGGAAAATATTATTTAATCAAAATTATCTTGGAGAAAAAGTTGTTAACGTTTATGTCAGTTAAGGAAACAGCAGCTAGGTGGTGTTTTCAAACAGGATTTTGTTGGTATTTGACAGAACTGAAATACACCTGTTTGTATTTAAGTGTCTTTCAAGCAAAAATAATTGTTTTCTTTTCCCATGTTGGAGACCGGTGGGCTAAAGCAGCCACGTTGAGGGGGAGTGAGCGGCATCAGCGTCCTACAAGGAGACGAAGGACGCACGGTTAAAGATATAGAGAGGGCTGTTGTAAGAGGCGGGAACCAAGTGCTCTCCACCCCCAGCGCCACATCAAGCTTCAACCTTCTGTCCGGAGAGTGTCAGGAGGGGTCCTGCGTTGGCTCTGGGTTTGGCTGTTGAACTGGCGACGACGGTGCGTGGGTGGGTGGGACGGGGTGCGAGCCCCAGAACCACTGGTAGACAGAGAGTCAGTCCATCATCAGCAGACACGTTAGCACCGCAGACCGAAAAACCTCTCTCGATCCCGTTTTGCTGGACTGTTTTTTTTTTTTTTTTTAGGAGTAATGGTCTGTCACCGTGGCAATGTTAGAGAACGCCTCAGCTACAGACAACTGACACTGCAAACATGGTCATCTCAACACATCAGCTGGACTTTTATATAACAACATGCCTTCCTGCCCCGATAAAGTGCAGGTCCACCCACAGGGAATGATGAGTCAAAAAGTAGGAGTGAGATCTAAGGAGAACTGAGAACCATCCGGACTGAACTGAACCCAACAACAGTAAGAGAAAAAGTCTCCTCTTATGAAGATCCATATTGTTTGCAGTGTAGTTGTGTGTAGACGGCAGGAAAACATGGCAGCCAGAATTCAACCTGACTGAACTCTCTCCATCAGTGGCTCTGGTGCTAAGAGAAAGTCTCTCTCTCTCTCTCTCTCTCTCCCTCCCTCTCTCGCTTCCCTTAGAGCTTCCTCACAAAGGCCAGGGCAGGTCGCTGAAGTCGACGGGGCCACCAAGGCCAGCATCCGCCTCCAGCAGGGACATGATGACAGCCATGGCCGCTTCGTCGTTGCTGGGGCTGCTGGAACCGGGCTCGTCCATGATGTCTATGCTCAAGTGGGAGTTGTCACCTGGATAAAGGAGAAGAAAAATGTTGAGACGAGGAGATAAATGGCAAAGAAGAAACATTTGAAAGGGTGTTGAGTGCGTCCGTTTGCGTGTGACTCACTCATGATGGACTGGTTGGAGTAGGGGTAGCCTACAGAATCAGGGCCGGGAAGGATCCCTGTGCTCGGCAGCTCTGGTGTCCCTCCGTTCTGAATCTACACAGGTCACAACGATAAACATACAAGTATCAGTTTACTGAGAAAACAGATCAGATTCACCCTGGACTGAAAACATTTCAGCCTCCCAGCGTCTTTGTGTTTGTGCACAAAGAATGGAGGCAGAGGAAACACCTGTCAGGTGTTTTTTAGAGAATTAGAGAAAAAAAAAGGTAGAAAATAATTGTATTAATACGATTGTGATTGATTCCCACAGAGGAAGTTCACGTGTCACAGCAGCAACATTCAAATTATGGGATAAAGAGGTTAAATGTGTCACAAAAGAATGAAGCGTTGTGGTGCTACAGAGACGCCACTGGCCTGCAGGTCATATTCTCCAGATGTGAGGGACCAAGTTTGTTTGGTACAGACCTCAGCAAATATAAAAAAAAAATTGTCAGAGAATTTACTACTTCCTCTAAAAATCATGAGTCATAGAGCAATCTGTCAAAATAAAGGCTGCAAACGGCCACAGACAGAAAAAAAAGGCAGCTGAGAGACTGAGCTCTTAACTGCAACACGTCTGCACAAACCCATTTCCAGAGTCCAGATGAGTTGGACGCTGGTTATTGGCAGAAAGCAAAGATACTGATCAGGTCTTATTGGAAAACGTGAAACATAATAGTTAGAAGAAAGTATCAGAGCCCTGCTCACCCCCCTTCGTCTAAATCCAACCACAAAAAGAAACTGGTGAGTGTGAAACCACAGCCGCTGTGTCCCCTGACGCAAGTGATGGTCAAAATGAACATGTGCACCTAGACAAAATAAACATCACACAAACACAAAAATAGTAAAATTGTGCAACTGTGATGCGCTAACATCACAAGAGTCACACTGAAGTAGAAACTGTTTTGAAAAAAAAAGACAGATCCAGTTTTATCTGATAACGAACAGAAGCAACACACGACTGATAAAACTGAAACTGTCAGTTCACTCTACAATGAGCAGTAAACTCAGATGTCAGACATTTTCTATTATTACCACGCACAGCTGTGGTTTTCACATCTATAAAATGCGTCATATTGTTTTTACTTTGAGTTGTTTGCCAGGTCACATATTTCTCACAAACCAGGCGTGTCTCTCTTTTACAGCCGTGTACACAGGTCGGGTTATGGTTCACGTTTCACGTATCTTTACACATGTAACTGTAACTAGAAGCGTCTTTTTAGACTTCAAGTCTATTTTTCCTTCTGTTTCAATGTACAACCACAGTGTTTGTTTACTGGGCTCTGAGCACTGCAAAACACTGATGACCTACAGAGGCTCTTCACTGTGTGCAGTTAATTCAGTAGTTTGTGGAACTCCCTTTGGCAGCAGATACAGTTTTGACTCTTCTTGGCAAAGTCTCTAAAAGATTTACACAACTGGATTTGGACAGGTTCTCTGGCAGATCCTCTAAAATCCAGTCAGATTGGACAGAAAGCATCTGAACTGTCACCTTCAGATCTCTCCACAGATCTATGGGGTTTAAATCTGGGCTTTGGCTGCATCATCAAGGACAGTCAGAGACTTGTCCAATGCTCAAAGGTTCAGTCAGTGTCTCACCAGAGCAAAGGATCTTTTTCCTCATGCTCTATGTCCTTTAAATGAAGTCTTGTAAACACTAAGCTGTCACAGTGGCTTCTGTATATCCACACCACCATAAAGGCCTGATATGGTCGTCCTTTTCACATTGTGATCATGGATTATTTAGTCTAGACTGTTCGTATCCATTTAAAATTAAACTACAACACAATCAATTATGGGGGAGGTAAAGGGGTCTGAAGCCACTTCATGTGCTGCATGCTGAAGCTGTTACAGCTCCTTCCACCACCCAGTAGAGTCACCAGTCTGATCATTGTTTACACCAATTAACGTGACAGACACAATTTTTGTTTGTTTATCACTATGAAGTAAATGTTGAGTGAATGCCACCATATGCATTTAGGTTGGTTCCCTTTTCGCCACCAGGTACGATATCAGAAAGATGATTGATGGCACAAGGAAAGTCTGCCACCGCACAACCAAAACACAAAGAGGACAGCGCTTTTGTTTTCCTCTGCAGCTATTGATAACTTTCCCCAGGTGGAGGAAATGCCGGACAGTGGAAAAATAACCAGAGTAACTGTGGAAACTCTGCTTGGCAACAGAAAAAGAGCCCAGGTTTCAGGGTGGGCGTTAAAAAAAAAAAAAAAAAAAAAAAAGTGGTGGGAGGGAGTGATAGAAACTGAGGTAAAACAAGAGTGAACTTTAATGAGGTTTCCCAGTAATTGAAAAGAAGTAAATCATTTTAATCAGGGATCTGAAATGATTTAGATTCAATAACCTGATCTGATGCTCAGCTCAGATTTGCTAAGATCCTACTGAACCCCGAGCTTAGGAAGGAAGACATGCAGATGTGTGTGTACATTACCTTCTTGCCCCCTGGGGAGCAGGTGTCGGGTGGAGGGGTGCTGGTGATGTTCAGAGGGCTGGAGCCACAGCTGGAGGGGGAGGAGCCTCGAATCCTGACGGAGAGAGACACAGACAGATGGTTACAGTGATTTCACAGTGATTTCACATCTGATCTCAATATCGACAACCTGAGTCACAGGTTTCCATTCCAACCTGCATACGGGTGACGAAACCCTGAGCCAGAGACAAGTGACCTACATGCAACCCATTTTTAACATTTGTGCTGGAATTTGTCGGCGTTGCCATGACAACGAGTAGACACCTCATCTATCAGCGGACACAACTGGTGTAATTTTGGCAGCACCGTCACCATATGAGTCACCATTAGCCTGGATTCAACTGCGAACACTCTGTCCCATTTTACACTGTCAAGCTTCTTCATCTAATCTTATTAATGCTGTTTTTAAAATGAGCAGAAATGTGTCAATACATAAAAGGTGGAGTCCTGCATGTGGACAGCTGGGTCCTGATATCTGCTAAATCCTGCCTTAACACCCTCCCCGTGTCACCTCCATCACAACATTTAAAAAAAAAAAAAACACAACTAGGCCACAGGGGACTGTCAGCTCCAGGACCGACAGAGTGAAATGCACCGATTTTCATCTCTTCTCACCTCTGGATCTCCATCACTTCCTCTGCAATCATGCGTCCAATCTTGCCGGCTCCTGCTCTTGTACCACCTGGGATACCGGGCACCGTCTGCAGCGCCCGCCTCCCCCCGCCTACCAATCAAAGAGGAATCAGGAAAAGGAGATTTTCAACCATAGTGAAGAATAACATTCACAATGGGGGATGAGCGAGAAGGGTTGTCAGATTTTTTCCTCCTTTTTCTTTGATAAACCCGACAGAGTGACACTTTCTTTATTTAAAGGTGTAAGCGGTGATTTACCCTCTGAGGTGAGAACACTGTCCATACTCTGTGGTGAGGCAGCAGATTGAGGGTAGTCGGATCCTTCCATCATTGGACACCTGGAGAGAAAAAACACGTGGGAACATTCAGATGTTTCACAGCTGTGTGTGCAATTCAAAGTGCTTTACAGAGGCACTGAAATACAGTAACTATAAAATATTAACATGGCATTTAAAACCAGAATTACCGCCTCATGGTTGTCTGCCTGTTATCCAGAGTTATACAAAATATCAACCATTTGTTTGAAATTTTGTTTTGTGAAGTATGGATGTAACATTATGTTTTTACAATGACTCGTTACGCATCAATTTCCACAGCTACAATTCAGGAACGATATTTGACTCATCTAGAATAATACGACACGATTCAATGACTTGAAATTGATACAGTAACTTTTTTTTGCCAAATAAATTCAAACTGAAATAAATACTTAGATACTGGACAGTGCAGGTGAGGATTCCTATTAAGGGAATCGGGGATAAATTAATGATAGATATAAACAAGTACACACGATTAACAATGTAGGTGGATTGTAGGAATCGATCGATACGCCGACGTAGACGATGAATCATTACACCTCTACTAGAAAGTGTTGTTAGGTCAGACTGACCTTGGACCACCAAAATCTAAATCAGTTCATCCTTGAGCCTAGATCCTGAGGATACTGAGATATTGTGTCCATTAAAAAGGTGGGTTTAGGTATGTGATCTATTGGTGAGCTGCAGCAAACAGTAAAGTTTTAAGCCCTGATTTAAATGAGCTGACAGTGTCTGCAGACCTCAGGTGTTCAGGAAGTTTGTTCCACAGATCAGGAGGTTAGAAATTAAAAGCTGTGAACACTGAGTAAACCTGTCCCTGGTCTGTTGCATCTGAGGGGCTTGATGCTTCGTATTGTACAAGTAGATAAGAGATTTATTTAAGGCCAAGACTATTTAGTGGTTTATAGAAGATAAGATACTTTATTGACACACAGGAAGCACATGCAGTGATTTTAGTGTTAGTGAGGACATTCTGGATGAGCTGCAGCTGCCTGGTGGATTTTGTACATGTTTTGTTGAGTGTGTCTTTTCTTGAGGTCTGGTACTTACGACACAACAGTGTTGGTGGAGACGATGTACTCCACCTCCTTGGTCCAGGGGTTCATGAAGCTGAACCACCGGCTCCTCAGTGTGATGAAGGAGCCGTCTTTGATCTTGAATTTGTAACAGTTGGTGTTTATCTTCTCTCTCATCTGCAGAACTGTGAGCACACCACACACACAGAGTATTAACACAAATAGATCACAGAGGTCACTCATTCCCTATACTGCATGTTTCTCCCCCAGTTGTCCCTGGTCAGGTACCTTGTCTGTGACACTCTGCCAGGTGGCTGATGTCGTCCTGGTGGAAATACTCATAGAAGGAGGTTCCCAGCAGCTCCTGGGGCAGGTAGGCGAGGATGGCTGTGGCTCTACAGACACACACGCATACACACACAGAGGTTGCATTTACTTGCAGCTGTGCGTTTCCTCGCAACCATGTCAGCCGTGAAAAAGAGCGAAATTAGTTCTTGGTATAACAGTATTGATTTGCAGCACTAACAATTGTTGTTTAGTGTTTTTCAAAGCCAATTGATGTCAGGCCTTCTCCAATATTAGGACCTGTGGTGAAGTGTCAGCTAAAGAAGACAGATGCAGTGTCCGTCATTAAAAGACTCCACTGTAAGAATTCCAACCACCTTTAATAAATCTTGATCATGTTCATACAAACATGCATTTGTAACCTGTGGTGCAGACAGGGTTATATTTCATAGTATGTACAAGAACTGCCTGTACGCTTGTTGGCTGCCTTTAGGTTTCACACAAACACGTACAAATGTCTGCTCATTGAGTGAGTGAGTGAGTTAGTGATTCATGTTTTTATCACTGAAGTTCTGCCACACCACCACCATAAAACTGATTAGCTACCACATCCATTTCCAAGACAAACAAACAAACAGGCCAAAAAATACAAGAGCCAGCTGAATAACAGGCTACAATATACTACTATACACTATATTGAATATTCCCAGAGAAAGGTGCAGTAAATGTTGTCATTAAACAGGCAACAGGTTGCCTCATTTAGCAAAAAAGAAAAAAAAAAAAATCATGAAAAAATGTACCCATGTGGCTGTTGGCACCACTGTCTGTAACCACACAGAATATTAAGGCAATAAACCATAGATTGTGACATGAAAAAGTGAAAGAGTACTAACATTAAGGCTGTATCTGAAATCACTCACTCACTCACTCCTGCCTACTGGAGTGTCACTCCTGTCTCATGGTGGGATATTATGAGTCCACTATATAGGGAATAATCACTACACATCAGGGCACAGCCTAGACATCCATTATCTTCAAATTTAATGCCAGAAATGAAAGTCATCTATTAACTAAACTGTCAAAAGGTCTCAACTGGTCTTAAAGTTTAATAAGTCTGAGCACAAAGAGATGAACACCACTGATTTTAAAATAACAACTGAGGTAAATTAAAGAAGGCGTGCGGCCACACAAGTCTGTGGGATGTGGTCCACGTTGAACTTAGTCCTATCAGATCAGTCAGCGATGCTGCGTCTCACCTCTGGTCGACGAAGACGAACTTGCCGTCGATGGCGTGCCGGGAGACGTACTCTGTGGGCTTCACCCTGATGTCTGCCAAACTGGGCTGGGGGAAAATGTGGGGGTGAAGGCGGCCGATGGCCACCAGGCAGCTCAGGTTGCAGCCCTCGTTGTCGGGCTCGTTGTCCTCATCGAGGCCCATCTTGGTGGGAGGCCAGCTCTTCAGGTAGCCTGTGCTGTGGATGGTGCAGAAGCTCTTACGGTCCGCTGTTAAGAGATTGAGAGAGGTGGTGTGTTGAAGTAGAAATAAGCAGGAACCACCTCAGTACGATAATAATTGTTACACTTCAGTGGACCGCACCTGAAATTGGTTAGTTTATATTAAAATGCTACAAAGAAATCTAATAATTTCTAATAATCTCTAATTAGAGCATTTGATAGATATATACAGGATCACAAGTTCCCAAACTGGGGCTCTGGTTATTTCTACATTTTACAATCCTGCCCAGAGAAAAACAAAACTCATATGAGTGACTACAAACTGCTGCTTTTGCTCCAATCTAGAAATTGTGTTTTCAATTTGTTGTTTCTGTTGCATCTGTCATGGTTTGCTTTGGTGAAAAGGACTCTGGCACCTCTGGGTGGGTGCTGCAGCTCCTGTGTGATTCTAGCACGAATTTGAGCAACTAAGCAAGTATTTGATGCGTTTGGTGCTCATGAACTGTTAAGGACGGAAACCCACGAACAATCGTGGTAAGCGGCTTAAATATTTAGGCAAGATAATTTGGTAACCATGGTAACACATATGCATGTCAGCAGTATGGGGATCTTCTCCCCCTCATCAATCTGAAAGTGAAGATGTGCGTTGTGCTTGTATCCTAATCCGTGTATTCAAGCAGCTCTTTATCTGATAGTAAGTGAAACTTAGCAACCACAGAAACTATGTCCCCACGTTATAGTTACACAACAAAACATCCTTTTTTTGTTTCTGACGCTTCATTATTCACAACATGAGGTTGAGTTGCAGGCTGGAAAAATGATGCTGATCAGATATGAGCTTTGTGACACCAGATAACCTGAAGTAGCTCATAAGAGGTAGCGCGCCCCGCACCCACCCGGCTCCATGCTGCTCTCACATCATCATGCACCAAAACTAAAAGACAAAAATGTTTGTTTACCCTTAGTCCAGATCACATTTACTGAGCTGCAGATGTGAAAGCACCTTTATCTCCATTATCTAATTCTTATTCTTACCAATGTTATAAATGAAAGTTTGAGCAGAAACCTGTTTTACGTCACCATGGTCTGTTGCTTTTTCAAACGCCTGCTTTGACATCACAGGTTATTTATTGCTTTCCTAACCCAAGTCAAATTGTCCAGCAAATAACATACTGATGACATTATCCTAACAATTCCTTTGTGTGATAAAAATGTTGTTCAAGAGTTGAGTTGCTAGATGTTGTTTCTGACCAATTTGGTTAGATAAAGGTTGGGTAAATAAAACATGCACTTAAAGAGGCCAACTTCCTTGGTTGTGTAACAGAGATGCTCATGTGCTAAGTCAAGTGTGATTCCTCGTTCTAATGAGGATGGTGCCACTATAACAGAAACACCAGGAAATCAGGGCTTTTGTTTACATAAAAATGTACCTGAAAGACTGAACCATGTGTTGTATGAGGAGCAAAAGTTAAATTGAAAGTTAGGAGCCAGTAAAGATGCTTTGAACAGCACAGAGCTGTTTCCTCAAGAGCTGCTCTGGGAGGCAGCTTTGCATTTTTCAGCAGGGGGGGAGAGGATTTGAGTGACACTTATCCCAGTTTTTCTCTGTGCCTTGAGAAAACAGTATCCCACCTTTCTTCTTCGAGCAGGTGGAGGCAAAGTCTTTATCTTCTACTTTTACAGAAGGCCTGTTGCACTTCATCCTGCAGAAAAACGACCGTCTGGCTCCAGAGCAGAGTCTAGATGGACCGGGGGTGATGTCTGTCTTCACTGGGAGACCAGCTGCAAATACACACCACAAATATATTTAATTTGTTGTTTCACGTCCAGTGCACAAGCTTTCAAAACTTATTTTTTACTGTCTGCAGCTTTGGGAGATAAAATGTTTTTTCCTGTTTTGTTTTGCAAACACACTAAAAAACACAGGGAAAAAAAAAAACACTTGAAGAAAGCACTTTAATAATCTGCCCATCAGTCAGACACTCCTGTGGTGAAATTCAATTATTTCTTTTTTCATGATGCATCTTGTTTTCTGTGTTGAATGATGCCCATTTCACCAATTTTTCCTCATCTATGTCTGCATTTTTTCCATTTAGAAAATGTATTCAGCCATTTCTAGTCATTGATTTTATTCTGCACCATTTCCTTGTTACAAGCTTTTGATTTGCTTTTAGAAGCATTTCATACTTTGGAGACTTCAATTTCCTCAACATACAAAGTTAGAGCTCATGTAACTCAGAGGAAACAACTCATCCTATGTTTCGTGATGCCTGATGTCTCAGTTTCTGGTGTCAGAAGCTGAATCTTTATCTACACAGATATTAAGCTGCAGCAAACGGGGTTTGATCGTTTTAAAAACGGCTTGACTAATAAGACAATACCAGCTGAAATTCACACCAAATAATTTTACTGGTGTCATAATGCGGCCTTGAGATTACTGACAGCTACCAACAGCTGAGGACACAGGATGTTAAGATGCAAGCTCGGGGTGGAAGGAAGAAAACAAGAAAGCGATATCAAACAGACTCCTGATTTTACAAAGCAGCTGATGATGTGCGTTTGGGTTTTCTTACTTTTAGCATCAATGAGCCTCTCTCGCGGTGCTGTGTCAGAAGACGACAGCTGCTCTTTGACCTTGGCAATATCCTTGGGGTGAAGGTAGTCAAACAAGCTCTGGCCTATCAAGTCGTTCTGGAGACCGTCGATGAGAGAGAGAAGATGGGGGGGATGAAAGGAGAAGAGAACAATAAAAACAGAGTGGACAAATGTAGAATCAATGGCTTATTAGGTTTACTTCCACAAACAACTTCAAGCAACATTTAATTCTCTAAGTCAGTGCTGAGTAATGCGACTTAAAGGTGCTATATGCAAGTTTTCCCAGCCATCGCAACATGTTTTTTTTTTTTTTTTTTTTTGAGGCGGTGATAATGGACACTTGCCAAGAGGTCAGTATACATCCACTGTGCAGCGCTACTTCTTCATCCTCTCATGCTGAACTGAGTGCAGCCACTCACTATAACAGAGTGGTATTACAAGATGGGGCTAGCTAGTTAGCATGCTAACTACAGTAGAAGTAGGGAAGAGATAGAAATAATGGACATACAAGTTTAAATTGGTGTTGCTTTCCACTGCTGGACACAGCTCCTGGCAAGTAAAGGAATGAAGTTTGATACTGGTAAATAAACATGTAGCTATGTAGCAACAGTAAAAACGTACATATAGCACCTTTAAATTATTTGCTCTGGGGGTTTTTCTGGGATGATTCAAGGCAACTTAAAACTTTAATCTGCAACTGCACTGCTGAGACTGCAGATTTATCCACTCAGGTAGGAAAGACCTGCTGCTTGAATGAGATTCCTCATGTTGATGAGATTCTGTCGATCTTTCTTCTAAAAATACAAGGTCAACACTCTGAGCTACTGTATAATTTGTGACACAGGTCAGAAAGTATCTTAATGATGAAACATACTACAAATATTCCCTGGCTGTGGAGGTTCAACAATCACTTTATAATGGTGTGGAGTAAATGGATGTGTTCATTGCTCCAACAGGTGTCATGTAACGTACCTGGCTGTAGTTGAGAATTTTGTAAACAGATTCAGAAACAAAGAGAATCTTCCCACGATCACACCCAACCACAAACAGGAAACCATCAGCAGCCTGCACCATCAAACAGAAAAACACTATAATGATCTACTTTCATTATAAAAAAAAAAAAAAAAACCCCATATGAAAATGTCTATTTTTGGTCCAATGTTAGAAAACAATGTGATTTGGCTCCATAATGTTTAGTTTGAGGTACTGAATACATATTTAGACAAGGCTGGCAATTAATGTATGTAAATTAATGGCGGACAGAGTCCATTAGACTGCATGGTGAATAAAATATTGTTTATAATATCCATTACTTATAAATGCACCATTGACTCCATATCATAAGTGTTAGACTTTCAGTCCTTGGTTCTGCACTCACCCTTAGTATCAAGTGCTTCAGTTCATCATCTGAGAGGAAGGAAGGCTTGTAGTTGGCCTCTGTGTAGGGGTTGGCTGCACCTGCAATGGTTAACACAGTTGAATCAGTGACCAAAACTCAACTGACGTTTTGACACAGGACATTGACGACAGCTCGCGTTGATAGTTTGTTGTGTTTGACTTAAAATCCAACATCACCCGCACAAAGTCATTCAGCTAATGTTAAATTGTGATGCAACTTCCAACCAAAATCTAGTCTCCGTCTGTTCCAAATCCGACTTTTTACCCAAGCTACCTTTTCGTCTGGTGCCAGCTGCATGTCACATCTCTCACGCGTTCTTGCTCCTTCAGTGGAAGTTATAATGGAGCTAGTTTAGCTTTTACCTCAAGTTAGCTACATTGAATTTACATCCAAGTTTTATTGAAAGATTTTATTTACCACCGCAATTGTGTAGATGACAAGCAAAACTGTTGAGCAATACCAAATCAATAATTGATTATCAGCTCTTGGGTACAATCAATTATCCTTCCTGCTCCCAACCCTTAGTTTTTACCTGCTCAATGAAATGGTGCTTAAAGTGACTGTGACAGTTTGTTCTCCATCAAGAAAAAAATAAACAAAGTAGGATTGTGCTGCCTCATAATCATTATTAGTAACACGTCCTTTTTGGGAATAATAATTATTATTTTCATGATGAATTAACCATTCAAATCTGATAGCATAGTGAAAAAAAGTCCATTGCTGGTTTCTAGAGCTGAAGTTATTAAAACAGATGTTTTCAGAAAAAAGAAAAAAGAAAAAAAAACAAACTTAATATTTCTGCTGCTGCAGCTCAATCTATGTCAAATCTCCATTGTAAGAATTTGACATTTATATCACCATTTTTCATTAATAGATACAGTCAGCTGTGTCAATATTGCTGCTTCTAACCATTGATCATCCCCTTCTGTGTTTTGTAGCCTGCTCTTCTTTTTTTTTCACAAATCAATTGTCCACTTAAGTCTGAACTAATTCAACTAGAGGCATTTTTTACTAGTTCATCCTAACCTCTGAGGGTCTTCATATGTTGGACAGCCATGCGCAGGACCGTCAGCTTGTCCAGCTTGCGGGACATGGCGTTACAGGTGGGCACCAGTGACGCCAGCTCATCGATGAAGCTGTTCATCTTGTCCCGGCGACGCTTCTCTATCTGGCTGTGAGCCTCTCTGTGGAGGGAGACACATCAGGATACATGAGCATACACTGATTCACCTCCTTCGCCCCCCCCCCCCCCCCCCATTGCTGGTAAAAACCCAAAGTACATATCTATAACAATCAGTTGGGTTGCCATTTTCCTCTAGACTGAATCCTAAAGTTTCAGAATGCAGGATTAGAAGATCAGGCAAGTTGTCCTTTAATGGGCTCCATTGTTATCCATAAGCTCATGATATAAATCAGTTAGCCTGATGCTAGGAAAACACTGCTCTCTACAGATTAAAAAGCAAATGCCATTTTTGGTGTTCAGTCTGTCCTTCAGGTCTGCAACATCACATCTATCCAACTTGACTGTGCTGCTTTTACTTCAACCTGTCTGGGGTACGACAAGAGAGCTTTTCCTTAGCCATTAGGTTTACTTTCACAGTCTCTTAGCTCCACATAATGCCAGGATCTTTACGCTTCAATGTATAAAGTTCCTTATTATCGACATACACAAAGCTCCCTCTGTCCCCAATCAGACAGAGTGACATTTAATTCATGTAAGTGAGATTAGAAGTGGGTTGAGAGAGGGAGGGAGAGGAAGGAAAGTTTTTATACCTGGCATTCTTAATCCGGCCCTGTTGGTCACTGAAAAGAGAAACACGGAAACATCAGAGAGGGGGCAAACTGGCAAAAATGATTCAGGGAGGAAAATAACCTTCAGGGTGGTGAGGTTTCAATTAATGTGACAAAAGCGAGAGGGTGAATAAGCGAGGAGAAGGAATGGGGCCACGGCCAACCTCACAGGTTCTGTAACCAACCTCATTTATTGGTTTAAACAGCATCAAAGCTTACGCAACAAGGGCAACACTCTGGGGTTATAACTGACTGTACAATCTGATGAATGATGTAATACAAATATGACGCAGTCTCGATTAAACGCATTCTTCCTCATTCGTACAGTTATGTAAAAGAGTAATATTGAGCTGGATTCACACCCAAACACCCAGAAAAACATTCCCTACTAAAAACCTGCTGCATCATGATTCTCTTGATGTTTAAAGGATTAAAAGAAGAATGATCTAACAGGATATTAGCAAAACACAGAATTAATATTTGAGCTCCGACTCCCCCATTATTCAGTTTCACCTTAAATTATTTAAAAAAATAAAATCTCTACTAATATCTCCACTTTTGGTCTTATTTGGTTATGTTTTTAGACATCAGAGCAGACTACTAGAACACAAGTGAATAGAGTTTCACTAGGAGAAAAATGAAAATTATCAATTGAAATTTACAAAACTCAGACTTTTTCCAGAGACATTCATGACCTATCACCACAGTCACACTGGCTACCTGTTGTATTTTAGGACATGATTTTATGTTCTGTATTAATTACTTTACTAAAAAAACTTAAGCAGACAAGGTAAAGCAAATATTGGACCAACCTGCCAGAGGAGGTCAAACTCATAGTTTCTGTTTTATCTTCACTTTTTAATACACAGCTTTTATCATAGAGCTTTTATTTTTTGATTACTTTTTATTTTTTACTTTATTTTTCTTTGAATGATTTACATTTGACTCATGTGAAGCACTTGTATTGACAAGTGCTATGAGAATAATTTTTTTAATCCTTATTCTAAACACAGGTTTTTGTACGGCTTTTTTGTCCCACTGCAGGAGTAAGTGATCAGTCCTGACAGAGGCGGCCTGTTCCCAACATACCGTTCAGATTTAAATCCCATTCACAGATCTCATTTTCAAACACAGAGGAGCTCGAAGCATTGTTATCGGATGAAAACATGTTTAGTAGTTTTCAGCGGGTGATTAGAGGATCCAGAGAAAGCTCAGAAATAGGAAAATGTGAAGAAACCATGACTAAAAAAAATTCATCAGTCACAAAGATGAATGAGGGTGGTGATGTCGGGCGTAACAGAGGATGTTCCCTTGGTAAATAACCTGCATTAAGACTCTAAAGCTCCTGGTGGGAGATTATGATACTTATCATATATATATATAAATTCTACATTCATATATACAATTATTACGGCGAAGAAGAGAGTTTGACTACTTGTATGCCACATGTACAACAGGCCTGGCCCACATGTGAACGTTGGTCCTCATCTCTCAGGAGAAATGAAATAGTATCTTTATTATGATTTGGGGGAACTGACCCTTTAAGTCGACTTAACTGATTTCAAAGGAAAACTGGTTAATTTCAGCTGCAGGGAAAAGGACAAACGTACAATAAATACTTAAGATTAAAGCTCTGGCTTTGTTGCTATGGTAATGGTGGCCCCTTACCTCCCCACTTTATCTTTGTCTGGGTCCATGTCGCTAAGGAGGAAAAGACAGCAGAGATTAATTTCAACATATAACCACAGGTTTCAGAAAAAGGGTTCACTGAGTCCAGCAGCTTTGTTTTACACTCTGCTCATTATTACATGAGCAAAATCAATTGTGGGTCATTGATATTTCAAATTGATTTAATTAAACTTTTGCTAAATCTACGAACATCAAGTTGTTTGAACTTACTCAAAGGAGAAGCCATCGATTCTGCAAAGAAACACAAACAAATTCATTAGATTAGGTATTTAGAAATGTGTAACGTGAGAAGCAACACTGATTCATTATCAATCATAAAATCATAAAGTCATAAATTCAATAGATTGTAAATTCTGATTCTCCACAATCAGTCATTAGCTTAATAAGACTGGAAATGCAGCATGTGCTTCTGTTCATCTTCTCTCACTGCTTATATACCTTCATTCCCTCCAGCCTGCCTTTATTTCCTTCGTGACATTTGTTACATTTAACATTAACATTTTCCTTCACTCTGTTTCGCGCCTATTATTATTTCTCTCCCTTCTCCAATCCCTCCTTCCTTTTCCTACTCTTCTTACTGGTAGTCTGTGGTGCTGCCCTTCCTCTTGCGGGTGTAGTCCATGCCTGGCGTGCTGATGGAGCTGGAGATGAGGTCGGTGGACCCAGGGGACATGAAGTCAGTCATCGTAGACGAGATGTCCATCCTTTGGTCTGCCATCAGGTCATCTGCAGAGAAAACACAAACACCTCTTATTATCTAGTCTTTTCTCCAGAGAATTGACCTGGGGAAGAAACGGGTGGGCTACAGGCATTTTGTAAAAACTGACATTTGTACAGCGGGTATTATATTATTTTATATTATATATATATATTATATAATCTTCTAAAAACAAAAAGGTATGTGCAGGAGTAGTCATGTTACTGACTGCAGGGTTAAAGGTCAAGATCAAAGCAGTCTTGGTGGGAATAAAAGTAGACAGGCCAGATTCAGGCAAGCACACGAAGGGAGTGACTTTTTTTTACAAAAACATTCATAAGTCGAGAGAGATCTGATGTGCTAGAAAAATGAAATAAAAGATGATAAATGTTCCTAAGGATGTGTCGGAAACATCTGTAGGAACATCATGAAGAGACACTCACCACAGATGTTCATCACTGCCTCTGTGTTAAAATCATCTCCTTCCATCCACTCTTGAGCCCTCAACTGTGAACAGACAGGAATAAAAAAAAAGGCACATTGACGATGAATTGTCAGACACAGCGTGAGAGGAATCATTCTGAAACTGAGCAAAGGCTTTAGAAAAATTCAAAACACCGCAAGAAAACAGGCACACAGTTACAGTTGCCTGGACACATGCGGCAAACATCGTGCCATCTAGGTCAGACATGAAGGCAGAATAAACAGGAAGCTGCTACTGTCTCGGCAACTGCACACATAGAAATACTGCATGTCACTGTTATCATTTCTTAAGCAGATTTAGGTCAGAGACATTATCAATTACAGAAAACACTTCTAACTACATCCAGGGTGTGCGTGCGTGCGTGCGCCCATTTTAAGGCTAAAGGATGACCCCAAGAAGGTGTCATGCAAACTCATCAGGCAAATAATTCATCATTCAACAGCTTCTAACATGGCGCATTGTTTGAAACGTGAGTATCCTGATGTTAGCCACTTAGCATGGCCGCTCACGTTAATGTTAGATAGCCTTGATAAATATGCGCCATTAGCCTTATCTCAGTTTTGTGGAAACAGGGGAAGCTACCTCACTGACCTACTGCATGCTTACACATTCATGCACAATGTGTATTTCTCATTGTATTTGTTGATGTGATTATTTTTCAGCGCACAAAATCAAAGCAGTTTCTGTGTGTTCAAAGTCCATAATTTCTCAACTGACTCCAACCAGTATGTGAGTTTACTTAATGAGACTTGCCTTTAGCTACAGTAGCTTCCTAGTTCGCTGGGAGAAATTAGTATTATCCCAGAAAACTAAATTATTCAGGGCTGACACTGCAACTAATTTTCTTAAAATCAATTATTCTGGCACTTAATTTATCAATTCTTTAGTACCTAAAACAAATGTGAAAGAAAGAAAAATATCCATCACAATGTCTTATGTCCAACTAATAGTCCAAAGCCCAAAGAGCAACAAATTGTGTTTACTCAAAAATGACTTAAACCATCAATTGATTACCAACATAGTTAATGTTTGATCTCCTCATTGATTGATCACCCATTAGTTACAGGTCTACAAAGGCAAAGGTCAGTTACATGATCTACTGGATGCATTTAGTCAATACTATATGCACATGGACATATAGATTAACTGGTGTTTATTGTGTAGTAATCCAATAGTCTTTTCAAACAAATAGTTCCATGAACTAAAGAGCCACAAGAACTTAACTTTGAATTGCTGCTTCTCTCGCTCTCATATTTATGCACAGTCTCAATCGCTCTCATTATGTGGCTTTTTAGTCTCATCAGGAAACCTAACGACATTACAGCAAACATTACTTTGTGTTTAATGTTAATGAACACTACGAGAAATGTCTGCCATTGATTGAACATTGATCCAAGTGGCATCCAGTGCTTAACTGTGTGACTGATACTACACACAAACTGCAGCAGCTTATGTTTGACCTATCTGGAAAGTTCAGCCCCACCAACTCCAGGGCCATCGGATAGCACTACCTCCCAGAGCAGGGCCCTTTTCAGGGCAAAGGACTATTGCAGAGGAACTAAATTAAGACCCTGTTCCTATGGAAACCACAGGTAAGGAACCATTTTAGGACATTTAAAAAGGTTCCTGCAGGGGTTATAAAATTCAACAAACATGCTTTAATGCCAGAAGAATCATTTCTACAAACACTTGTTTAGTGAATATTGATATCGATGACTGAACAGCACATGGTTGATTTGACAAATATTCAGAGTTAGCTGCGTCACTGCAGCCTGATGGATGAATCGACATAAAGCTCCCGGCTTGCTGCTGTCGCTAAATACTAGCCAGCAGCTGAACAACAATGAACTACCAGGGCTTGTCAGAGGGAGACTGAAGGATGTACAATGGAGATGAAAATTAATTTACAAAGATCCATCACTTTGCAAACTCTGCAATTCCAACTTGCTATCACATTGTTATATGTAATATGGGTTAGGGTTAGCTTTGAGACACACGAGTCTGAGTGATGCATATGATCAGTGGGCTCCTTGGCTCACTTCTGTTAAATATGAGTGAAAACAGCCTGGAGAACAGGTAAAACCGTTACCTGGATAGGAAACTGGAACAGGCCTCCTGGATGGACCTGGTGTTGTTTGGTTCAATCTGGTCCGCTCAGTTCAGATCTGGTCTAGTTTGATTTTGATTCAGCCTGACCTAGTTTCATGCACTTTGATGTGATCAGTCTGCTCCAGTATGAGCTGATCCTTAAGCAGCTGCTGCACAAACTGTCAACGTCTGGAGAGAGATGGAGAGAAAACTGTCAGTCAAGTGCAAATCAAATCTTTTGAATCTTAACATATAAAACAAAATGGATCGGAAACTACAAACAAGAGCACATGGGAGAACCACTCAGAGGGCAAAACAAACAACAAAAAAAAAAAAAAGAACCCGTTTTGTTCATCAACACTGACCTAAAAAAAAATGTCATGACTGAATCTGAGCTAAATTGTTCATTTCCGAAAAGCTTGAAATGTACAAGCAGATTCTTTTTATTCTCCGTTTAATCTTGCAAACAAACCTTAATTTACATTGAGTTCTTTGATGTCAACTGTTACTAATAATCTCACTACCCCTAATAATTGACATTGACATGTCTGAATATGGTTTAAACAGCATATGGGTGGCTGTAGCTCAGGAAGTAGAGTGGAATCCTGTTATCTTTGGGTTTTTCCGAATGAGAGGCATTTGTAAGCTGTTAATGTAAAAAGGTGCTATACCGTAACAGCACCTCAGGTAATGTTGGCTGGAACCTTTGTAGATACAATGAAGAGTGAGACAGCCACTTGTTATTCTGTTATTCTAACAGTATTCATGACCACCATCCACATAGAAGCTTTACTAAGCTAAACAGTAACATGGTGCTTCTTTAAGGTCAACCTGTAACCTGTGCTGACTGATGTGTGAATTTCAGTCTGGTGTCAATTAACGACGTGGTTAGTGTGGTAAAAGTCATATATACCTAAACTATGTGTTGATGTAATGTGAAAATGTGTCAGGTTGTTTCCAGAGTATTGTTGTGTGAATGTGATAATCAAGTATTAGTTGTGTAGAATATGCAGAGCATAGTGCATTTTAATTTTTAATCAAGCAATACAAGTATGGAAAGGGATGAAACAGAGGAAAGCAGAATAAAAACCAGTGTGAAACTGTGACCAATTCCCCCGAGTGTTGAGAAGAAACACTTTGGTGGGCCACTTGAATGTTTAATGTGCAGCAACAACAAAAGGCAGAGCTCAAGAAGCACTGTTGAAGTAGCAGCCAGCAGACTACTAGGTAAGGACAGGCTCGGTGAGCTCTTTTACTGGGACAAAGCTCTAGGCTAGGAGGGGAAAACCACTATGTCATGATTGAACACTGAAAAGAACTGGTTGCTGGAGTGGAAACTGGGTCAGCCAGTCTCTATGGTCTCAAACCAGCCAGCCTCAATTTCCATCCACCACCTACTTCTACTTCATCAGTGAGTCAGCATGCCATTCAGCTTAGTTTCCCCTGTTCAATGCGCTACACCTACTCAGACAGTCAGGAAGCAGCCAGAAACATTCAAGCAGCAAGTCAGCCAACCAATCTCCCACATCACTAACACTTCCACATCCACCAGTGACAGAAATGGTGATGATTTTACACACAAACACAGACGGGTGTCGGCACACAGTCGCTCAAACTCTGGTAACTCATTCAGTTACACTCAGTTTTGTTGTCGGGTCCTGGCATCACTGTGCACGGTGGATGGGAACAGATCTTGTTGCTAAGAAACCTGCTACACCTCCTTCCTTTATTTCCTCCAGTTTGTTGTTAGCAAGTTGATAAATGTTGATAGTTGTCTTGGGAAAATGCTTCAGTCTAATATAACCATCTTATTTTTCTTCATTTACTCTACATTGCATGTAGGTTGCTGGTTTCATTATTCATATGACAACAAATGGAAACTCTGCTTATTACACATATTAAAGTTGCCACCATCACCTACAGCAAATATATGTATATGTAGGATGGATTTATTGGAAATGAATAATGTAATAATAAGTAGAGAGCTGAGCAGCAGAGCCATTGAGCGATGCTGGCAGATATACATACATGTAGTCAGGCTGGTTGAAATGATTCATCCCAACTAAGTAGAGCCAGTGTCTAGTTTCTAATGCTGAAGCTGACCACACTTTACTGAAGCTTTCCATCAAAGTGCACAATTGGTACAAAACAATGAGGAGATAGAGAAGGTTTTTTGTATCTCTGATGAAAACTGATCTTCCTGCCTTTATGTCAGTTGCTCTTTAAGCAGTATTTAGTTAGGTTTAAGTGTGAAAAATAAAAACCCAGATAATTATTATGAGACAAAGCGAATAAGAAAAGTATGTTAAATTGACATTAAAAATCAAACTTATTTTGTACATGTTGCTAAACAGGCTCTTTATGTTGTGTTGCACTTTATTCTACCTCCAATACCAAAAATAGATCAACTAATTTGTCAATCATAGTAATGAGCCCACAGAGAATTACCAACCAACTATGTACTTCCTCTTCGCTCTAGGAGCAAAGAGTCTTTCGATGTCACCACCCTAACCACCAGCACAAGGAAACGAGTGACAAGTGAAAAGTGAAAAGTGACAAACCAATTGTAAACAACCAGACTTCTGTTGGTCACAAACCCCAAATGAATGCTAATGGTGCACCTTGGCAGGAAGGTCCTCTGTGCTTTAACAATGCTATAAAGTCAACTGAGTATTTCTTTAGTGCAACCTGCAATGCATTTCAGTTCACACTAAACGACGGATGAAGTCCCTGGCCATCCTCCGTGCAGTCTAAATTCATGCCCCAGTCACGCTTTGCCATACTTTAATTTGTTTGTGGTGGCCACATATTGATTCTCTATTTTTTATTTTAATTTGAAATTGGTAAAATCTTATTTTACTATAGAGCTGTGCACTGCGTTTCAATTGGTTCAGCCCCTCCTTGCTCCTCTCTCAGGATAGGGCTCATCTGGCCAATCACTATATGTAATCGACTCTCACCGACACAACCCAGAGAGGTTTGGTATTTGTTTAACACAACGCAAAAGAATGCAGTAATTTAATTGTCACAAACTACCTGGCAGTTAAAACATTTGCAGTGGAGCGCCTTATATAAGGTATAATCAAATAAGTAATTCCCCAACCAACCCTGCTGGTACCCGCTACGAATAGAAAATAATTCTGAGGGAAACGCCGCCTGAGTTTGTTCTACTGGGGATGTGATCATTAACCATCTATTAGCACCAGGAGCAAACAAACCCTGAGACTGTCATTAAAAAAAACACAAAACAAACAAACAAACAAACCTGCAGCCCAACTCCACATTCAACATCAACAGAATGAACCACAACAGAGGTCGCACTTTACATTACAGCAACACCCACTCACATTGACGGTTTATATTAGCCCATTTTCTTCACACTGCAATAATTATCAAAATGAAGTGTTCAGCTCATTATAAAGTCAGTATGAAATGTGGAATGTAACTGCAGCTACTGCTCTGTGTTGGCTGGCCTGGGAAACAATCAGCATATTCTGCCCATAGCACCAGTATCAGAGTACAAGGGATTCAGCAATATGTTGCAAGATAGTCATCTTGGAAAAATCCTGATATCTGACTCCCACCACTTCATCATAGGTGTTTTTAGTTAATCTGTGTGATCAGACTGTTAGATAGGCTATGCTGGGAATGACTGTGCTGTTTGTGAGGTCAACAAAGCCCCACGTAAAGGTGGAGGTTTTGTTGCACCTGTTAGGGATCAACAACCTCTCTGGATGTCCTACATTTATGTAAGGTAAAAGGAAAACTTGCAGCACTAAGGGTGTACCAGAGTGCAGGCTGAGTACGAGCTTTTAAGAAAACCCACAAAAAAAAAAAAAAAAAAAAAAAAAAAATCACCACTCATCGGTCAAACCATTGCAGGACACCTGTCGCACTGCTATGATACTCACTACACTAGTCGTCACGTCGGTTCACCTGAATACACAGAGGTCCAAAGAGCTTCTCCAAAGGGTTTCTTCCAATCCAACACATCTGTGTTTACTGGGCCTTAGGATGTGTTTAAATCACAATAATCATGGGTTTAAGTCACCTATCAGGTATCAGACATCAGGCCTGGTTTTATTGGCTCCTTGGTTATTGCTCTGTTATACGTTATTCAAGGGTATTTGAAGTTGTTTTCCTGAATATCTGCATATGTAACTTTTATGATAGCCTGTTTTTGATCTTTAACAGGGTTTGATGGATGATCCATCCGGGGTTTGTCAACACTGAGTTCAGGAGGTTTATATTAAACTGTTTGCATTGGGAGAGGAAGGTCAAAATCTCTACTGATAGTGTAGCTCAGTTTAAGGACAGAGGTAGAAAACTCCTCACATTCAAACTGTGATTCAGTTCACATGCACTGAAACTAATCATGAAATTACTGTAATAAAAACAAAGGTGACAAACTAAGGTGAGCTATGAAATACAGGGAGCCAGATATACTTTAAAAGCCTCAAGTTCATGGGGAACAGGTGTTGTTCACTGGGGAAAAGGAAACAAACATCATTTAGGTTGTTACTTGCACCCTTCAAACCAGATGAATAAATATCTGATCAACCCATATCTCAGTTTTATCACTTTCGTTTTGTGAAACAAGAAAATAAAAATCAAGGTTTTTTAAATGTCGCTTGTCACATTAAACTATGAAAAACAAATTATATTTAAATTTTTTATCTTTTAAAACTAAATCAAACCACCACTTTTTGTTTTTTTAAATACCAGTTTCCCCAAAGGAAAATTTATTTACCAAAGGTACAGAGACAAAAGACCTTCTCTCCGCTTTAACAAAGGACTGCAAATCACCAAAATAATCAACTGGGTTGGACCATGAGGTTGCTGTCGCATAAATAAACGTATGTCTTTATCCTCTGCTGCTAGCAGCCCTTTGTGCCTGTCAGGTTACAGCTGAACAAATACATTTAAAATTTTTATGTAACATACTGTAGGATTCCATTAAGGAAATATCAGTGCTAAATAATAAAAGAGTGGACTACACTGAGGAAAGGAAGGGGGTGAGATATACTAGGAAAAAGGATATAAGGACTTAATGTGTTTAAAGATATGAAGTGAAACTTTTGGCCCTGTAACTCATCACAAAAGTATTTTTCTCAATGGTCCTTAACTGATATTAGCAACTTGTACACATAGTATCTAAAGACACTATGTCTATTACAGTAAAATGTCTACTTTACATACAAAATATTATGTATGATTAGCCACAATAAACCCTCAAATGAAGATCCTTACAACATGGAACAAAAACAAACCTTCAGATCATTACAAATCCAATAAATCCTTTGACTTACGACCACCGATATCTCCTTAGTTAATCTTTGAGGCCAAACTTAAGGAAATCATGTTTTGTGTGCTGACGGTGACTTTAACCTTTGATTTCCATCCTCCAAAATCTAATCCGTTCATCCTTCAGTCCGAGAGAATCTTTGTGCCAAAGTCTGAAGGCATTTCCCAGAAGCATTCCTGAGATATCTATACGAAATACATGATTTGTGTAGTCACAGTGACCTTTAACCACCAATATCTAATCTATTCATCTTTGATCCGAAGCAAAAGCATTTGAAGACCAAAACAACAGTCCAACTAACCCAAAGATGCATCGTCACAGGCGTTTTCCTTTATCTTGATTAGAAGTCCCATCGAGATTTTAGTTTGTCTGAAATCACTCATTCAATCCTCTTTATACACTCTTCAGGGAGTTCTATGTAAAGGACTATACAGTGAGTTCATCAGTAAAACTTTAAAACTCTCTCAGAAGCTACTTTTGTAATTTTCTCTGCACTGTTTTTCTGTATTTCACTACGAGTGCAATGCAAGATGGGATATATTGTGTGTGGTGACCATTGGTTGTCACTATTTTTCATGATCCATTATGGGATACTATGAGTCCACTATATAGGGTATAATAATTCTCACTACACATTGAGACAGCACTACGAAATGGCAAACCCCCTTTACAGTGGCTATATAGGGAGTTTGTGATTTCAGACGCAGCCTTTGTGGACACAGACTGTGCTTATCTGACACCTCTCTGTCCATCTCTCCTAGGGTGAACTGCACAATTATTATTCTAAACATGCAGTCACACTGGAATTCCCATTATACTGAGGTGACAACAATACCTTTCCGCTTCCCATCATTAGCTGATCCTGCCAGACTTGACTTATGCAAGCTTAGTCTGATTGAAGCTGTAAATACAAAGCTTATGGAATGCTGTGGCTAGTCAGTCCGCCATGATTGTCATTGTGCTTCCAGTCCTCCCTTTTTAAAAGATGATGCAAGTGAATTCTTCCTTGCAAAATCTGGTCTAACAACAGTACATCAATAAGTACATTGACTTTTATTGCCTGAGGTAAATCCTAGCTTCACAACATCAACATGTGCCAGGTGAAGACTAATAAGACATGATTTAAGACCTGTGTGGATGGGTTGTGCCTCTCATTAATGACAAAAATGTATTTGCCTTTGTATATCAAGTTCCACTTGTGATGTTCTCTGGAAATAGTCAATGCCTGGTGTTTAAGTGACACTAAAAATAAACATGTTTTGTGCTCCAGAAGCATTTAAAAATAATCAAGAGTTGCTGAAATCTGGCACTATCAGACATGATCATTGCATGTAACAGGTGGATAGGAGTCTTAAACATTCAGAAAATTTCTGGTCTGCACATGTTGGAGGCCAGAAAGACAATATTTAAAATTAACCAAATAATAATCATCAAAATCACATGGATATAGGTTGCCCAACACCAGCGATAATCTAATACTGTCACCAAAATAGATGAATACCACACTGATAGCAATGTGTGCTCCAAGTTTTCTGCATAACTGACTGAGTTTCCAAACTGGAGAAAAATCCTACTAACATAGTCATGATGAGACAGACAGACCGACCACCGGTACAGATGTTACTAAAACTAACACAAAAGAGAACTCATTGAACTATTGCACACAATGCAATTGCTGATTTGATTTGATTTATGACAATACACTTCTATTACCAAAATGTCTTTGTATCAGCTTATCAGTGCTGATAAGCACTAATGTAGGTTGCTACCTGTCTACAAGCAAAAATAACTACACTTGGCAGAGCCAGTCTGAAGTTCACAGCAGGTGTTTTTCCTGTCATCAAAACAACTGATTAAACTGTTGTTGATGTAGACGGAGGATTTTAACAGGAGTGAGAACAAAAACATCGCACAACTATAAAAGCCACAGCTACATTTGCAGACTGATGATCAACAGTTCCCAGATCCCGCATAGATCCACAACAAACCATAAACCCGCTGGGAAAGACTCATGCCGGAGAGTCTGACTCAGAAGATTAAATAACAAAGAGAACCAACCATTGCTCATCCTGCTGGAGATCTCCAGGAACCCTCCTCATTTAAAAATAAATCAATCAATAAATAAATAAAAGTAAGTTTGGGATCCCTGGCTGCAAATCACCCACCAACGTGCAGCGACGGTGCCTCGTGCGCAGGGTAACCAAACCCCACAGCCCGATATCGTGGTCATCTTCAGGGAACCACTGCGGAAACTGCAGACACCGAGCGGTCGCCACATTTCCACTGCCAATGCCAACAGTGTGTCACGAAATCTCACAACCCTCCACGAAGCCTGTGCTGTTCAGCAGAAGCTCTGCTCTCAAGTACGGGTCGCACCCACACGGCACCGTCTTATTTGAAGAAATAAGCGATGTGCGCTTTGAGGTTAAGGCAGCAGGTTGGATGCTGTCGAAGAACCCGTGGTGGCTACAAACCCCAACCAAGGCCTGTTTACATAGCTAGCGTGCTAGCATTGGGTCGCTCCGTGCACTCGGGTGACGTTTCCCCTCACATTTAACACGAACCGACACCAGCTTCCTCAAAGACCCGATAATTGCCGACAGCGGTTAAAGCCGTGGGGGGGGGG
>CM076652.1:4888894-4942266 GCA_038496675.1 Rachycentron canadum
GGTAGGTTTTTCCTCACCTTTCATCCCTTACGGCAGTTGGTCCCGCTGCCTAATGTTAGCATACAGCTGCTAGCTAAGGAACGCTAACTGTCAAGACTTGGCCAGCGAGCTAACGTCCCTCCTCCTGCTCTAGAAAACCACACTGACATGACCACAGCGCTGGGAAAACATCGACGATATCCATCCACGGACAAAACCCCACCAGCGCCACTCAGATGCAACATCGATAACACACAGGCTCGTTTTTACTTGTATACTTACAGTCGGTCCACTGAGAGTAGTCCGTCCATTGAAAGCCGCTGGGTAATATGTAATAGCAGCCCACACAACTGTGACATAAACGAATTTCAATCGGTGACCCAGTTTCTCTTCACCGTCATGCCTGTCGGTACACTAACCTAGTTTTTCGACCAATGGCGTTCGCGCTCCTGCCGTAGGTGCGCTTACAGCCAATCGGAGCCAAGCTCACGCTGGGAAAATATGATCGACGTGCCGTTCGACCAATCAGGGCCGGGGTAGAACGGAATGCAGAGGCTACTTGTGTACACTGCATTACGAGTCATTTAGGAGGTTGGCTAACAGCACGAGCTGGTCTGGTGCTAAAGCGCCTCTTACTTTTATTTTGATGCCTGTGATGAAATTGAGTTGTCTCTCTTATATTGAATTTGGAATCTAATCATATAAATATAATATAATTTTAAAAAGACATAATAAATACATATATTTTAGATTTTTAAAAATATCTATTTAATGTATATTTTATCATTTAAATAATACATAATTTTTACACTGACAAGTGGACAAGTGTATAGAATAAAAACAGTCCAGTCCACTTGTCTCGATTTAAATGTTTTTCATTGTTTTATTGTTGTTGTTTTTGTTACAGTGACCAATGTAACTTGATGCATTTATGAAAACAAATAACATTTCTATTGTCTGCATCAAGTTCTACAGTTATATTGGATTTTATCTGTATAACATGCATTTTATATATTTTAACATTAAATAATAATAAATATTTTTACAATGATAAATGGACAAGTATACTGAATAAAAGCAGTTGAGGTCCATTTGTCTCCCTAAAAATTATTTACTATTTAGTTACTATTTTTTGTTGTTGTTTGTTTGTTTGTTTTTTACAGTATAGTAGCATTTCTATTGTCTGCAACAAGTTCTACAGTTGCCACACTTCTTGCTTGTCATATTTCTACCTCATTTGCTTAACAGAAAAACACACAATAAATAGTATACTACAATTTAAAACGTTGTGTGTACATACTATATGTGATTGATATTGCCATATGTGTTTTTTTCCCCACTATGTGATAGAAAACTGAAAAATAAAGTGCAAGTGGAACAGAAACAAACTCTATGCAGGCACACAGTCATATCAATCCACTAGGGGGCCCCGAAGGAAGAAAAAAATATATATTATGTGTCCCAACTGATTGTTGTTCGAGAAAGTTTGGTAAAATACAAATTTATGAACCATGCTAATATTGATACAAGGCTCCTCGAAGAAGACAAATAGGAAGGACATGTAGCAATGCAATGTCTGTCTTGAAGCCTTTATTATGCAATTTCATGCAATAGTCCTCTGTGTGTTTCCTGTTATTGTGATTTTAAGTCATATTCAAGGATGCATTTGAATATTTTCAGCACTTTGTCATTAATGGATGATTCACAATGGGGAGTGACAGAGAATGATGTGGCCAGTAATTGCTCAATGCACAGCTGGATTCCAGACAATGAGAGAGTGTTAATCTGTTTTACTCTTGTTTTCATATTCTAGTTAAAAAAAAAAAAAAAAAAAAAAAAATTTTAAGGATCATTATCTCGCTGATGCTTATATTTGTCTGTTTGATGGAATTGTTCCTTGCTACCATTTTGCATTGAATCACCAGGGCACATTTAGATGCTGTGCCAGATGTACAGTTTCTACCATTTCATCTGATTTTAGACCGATAAGAAAAGAAGCCGTCTTATTACATGAAATTTGGTTTTCAAAAAAAAGGCTCAGGATAAGCAATTTATCACATTATAATCAGAGGCAATGAATTGTAAAAAATCAGCCCTAAAAACATGTATCAGCCCTGAAAACATTTAAATGTTTTCAGTATGTTGTCTTCCTTTGGGTCAGCACACTTTCAGTCATCACACTTCCTGTATTTTATTTCTTTCTACCACTGTTTCTGTAATTCTTTCTTTCTGATGATGAAATGCAGAGATATCACAAGGAGAAACCAGCTTACCTGGATGTGTACCTGAATGTGCTCTGACTCCATAGATACTTCGTACTTCTCTGTCTTCTACTTGACTCTCTGGCTATTTTGTGAGTGCAGCTGACCCCAATTTAGCTAATGAAGCACTTTTGGTCTTTTGATCCAAATAATTGAATTAATTAATGGTTATAAATAAACAAGACCAATATTAGGAAAATTGTCTGCATCTGGTTCATTAACCACAAATCAAAACTACCATTTTTTTTTTTTTTTCACTTAAAACATAAATACAGTGTTTGAGTGTTTGGTGAAGCTCCAAATAAACTAGACCAGTGTAGAAAAACAGCTCATCACATGACAGGTAAAAATAAGTCTAATTACCACACGTGCAAATAATTCGATATTACATTATTGGATTATTAATTAGTCAATTAGAAACATTATACTCAGAGAGATACAAACCAGTTACATCAAAGTTATTGCAAACATACTTTGCGCCACTAGATGACAGTGCCGGGTCATTGTAAAACAACACTGGGTGTCACAGTACAATTCAGTTGTTTAGTTGCTGAATGTTTTCTGCATCTCTGTTTCTGCGGCTTTGTAAGTGTTTAAACCACATATATACTGAACAAAGTGTATAAATATTTGAATCAATTTCCCCTTCCGGAGACTCGTGGTGTCTGTGGTATTAATGTGATAGTAATCATTACAATTCAAGATTATATTGACTATTATTCCTGAGGGGTGATATAGGGGCTTTTAGCTGTTTTCCTAAGGTGCAGGTTAATATGGGAGGTTATATCAGGTATAATCAGGCAAATTAAACAACGACGAGCACGTGCTTTTTATGTCTGTAAATGTAAATTATACAGTTATTCAATGGACTTCTACTGTTACTTCACATACTGTTGAATGTAGGCTATTTTGATGTATTTGTCTTTGTCTACTATTGCTATTGTAACAACTGGAATCCCAATTGCACCAACATGAAACTGATATTTATGTGTAACTGTTCGACATTACTGTATGTTACTTCGGTTTTAATCAAAGCAACGGGCTACTTCCTGACTCAGCCTACTTGTTTGTTTTTTGTTTTGTTTTGTTTTTTTGTTTTTTTACAAAAATGTATATTGTGAATTATTTTACACCACATTTCGAATTGATAATATATATTATTAATTATTATTATTGTTAAAAAAAAAAAAAAAAAAAAAAAACATAGTCAAACATGCTCTAATGAGAAGCACTTGAGGGGGACAAGATAAGAGTTTTCGGATTACGAGCAGCTCCTGAACGCATCCTGCCTATCACATGGCAGGTGATCGCTGAGGGGAGCTCGCGCGGAGCTCGCGCGGAGCAGACCGGGGACAACTGTACAGCTCAGGGCATCTTCCTGCCCCCCCGTGTGTTTCGTGTGTGTGTGTGTGTGTGTGTGTGCGCGCGTTATGAGGAAGTCTGTGTGTTTCTGTGAACCCACTTCATCTCGAAGTGTCTCCTGAAAACACAAGTGAAGGATTTGTTTCGATAAAGCTTCAGAGGAGTTTCAGCGCCTGTTTGTAAGTAAAATGAAGCTCATTACTGTAGTTGTCTGCTCCTGTAGTTCACTTCATGGTTAAACCTGCTGTTGTCGGGAAATGTTGTTCAGTTTCTATGAGAAGTTGTTCAAATGAACATTGTTGTGTTAGATACAACAACAACATAAACAATGAGAAGTTCATTAAAAACTTGGTATTTAAAGGCAACAGACCATAGGTAAATCCTCAAAGGTGAGTGAACATAATTGACTAATTAAATTGAATTAATTCAACAAGGAGGAGTTGTTTAAGCTTAATATGCTTCCTTCCTTCCTTCCTTCCTTCATGGGCTTTTATAGGCCAGCTAAGGAAAATATTTAGAAATAAATGTACAATGTTTCTAATGGGAGCTAATGTATTGTCTGTGGTGAGCAATGGTGTGTTTGCAGACCTTTACTAATACCAGAATAGCCTTTACCTTCCTTATGATAATACTACAGGGAATTTATGTTGCCTATGTTATCAGCTTGTGTGGCACAGTGGGCTTGATAGGTATATTGTGTAATATTTAACATGCACTTACAGTTAGAGGGCTGATGTCCTCTTTACACATGACTGTGGTTGTGGTTTGTGTACAAGCAACATGCCTCAGGATAGAAACCATGCTACTACACTTTCTTTTTTTTTTTTTTTTTTAAATTGTGACTCTGGTGCTTCCCCGCTTGCTCAGTCATATAGCACCACTGTCATCTTGGCGATATAAAATGATGTTTAGTTGTACTGACACATGCTGTGTAATTGCAAATCATCAGCCTCTGACAGCGTGAGTAAAGGAGGGAGGGAAGGGAGGGTGGGAGAGGGAAGGATGGGGGGGGGGGGGTTGCTGATATGCTAATGGAGGAATATCAAGGCTGATGTGTGGCTCCCCTCTGCTAAAGCATCTGCTGTATCCAACACTGGGGTTACACATGTACGGTCACCCACGCGCACACGCACACACCCCCCCCCGACATCACAGACAGGCGGCTTGAGAGAGAGCTGAAGGAGCCTCCTGCCACTGAATACACCAGGCCGGTGCCTCTTTTCTGTTGCAAATCTAATTTAAAAGGGAGAGAGTTGAAAAGCATCATTTGCCACTGATGACATTGAATTGATTAAAGCTGCTTTGGTTGGCAGTTGTCTGGCATTAGCACTTAGAGATAACAGAGAAAATAAAAACAGGGGCTGAAGTGAAGTGGCAATAGGTACATTTATGATAAATTTTGCTATTGTAACACCAGTACAACAGTTTGTTTTGACAGTGTTGTTAGCCTACTCGTTTCAAAAATTAAACCAGTGCACGGTGCACACACACTGGATCAGCAGATCGTGGCACTCATCCCCATGATCAAAGCCACTTGTGTAATACCAAGAGCGGTGGTCTCTTTCTCAGCAGGCAGATAGGTTCAGATGGTTCCCCTGTCATCTTCACTACTGCTGCTAATCACACCACTACCGCAGTTCACTGGAGGTAATCCACTGTTCCCTCGTGGCGAGGAGAGATGCAAAAAAGGGAGACGAAGAAAAGGAGAGATATAAGGGAGATTAAGTCAGAGGAATGGCTGCAAAAGAGGGATGAGATATGAAGAGTAGAAAGGGGGAAAAGGGTAGAAACCAGGGAGACAAAGTCATGCTGTTAATCTGCAGGGAAGGATCCTCCAAGGGACTGGAAGAAAAGACAGAGGGGGAGCGAGAAGAGGAAGAGAAAAAAAAAGCATGAAAATCAAATGACTGCAGTTTATTAGAGGTTATCTTTGGTTTGCTATCAATGCCAAGAGAAAGGAAATGAGAAAAAGGTGGTGGAGAGGAGCAGAGGATGGATGTTATACAGGCTGTGGTCATGTTTCTATCAGACAGAAAACGGCAAACAAAGAAAAAATGAAATTACAAGCGCGTTTTGACCGTCCCCGGAAATCTGAAAAAGACAAAAAATGTGAAGGAATGGTTTATTTTATTATAGTTTTCCACACATCTCTTTGCTTATGTGACTCAACCACACCACATTGACACCAAACATGAGTGGGCGAGGGATGAGTTAAAGGTTTGATAAGTCATAAAGGAAAGTGCTATGTTGCTGAAAAAACAAATTATGCAAATATAACATACCATGATGCAGTGTCATGAAACTTCACAACAACGTTAATCCCCTGTTTGAGTGCAGTCATTGTGTAGCCTGAACTGCCTGTGTGTGGCAGCCAATTTATGGCTCTTTTAAAGAATGAAAGACTCTCGTTGTTTGAGGTAAAATTATAGATATACTCACTACACCCCTTTGACTTTGGATGGCATTTGTCCGCTGCTTGATGAGAGAGATGTTAAACGTGTCAAATTGTAGATTTGAATTGTCCGGATTACGACGCATCCCGCTGATGTATAAAATCTGTAAAACAGAAACGTCGCTACTATATTTGAATATTTCACATAGACTTAAATAAATATCCATCCATTATCTATACCGCTCATCTGTCAGCGTCCCAGCTGACATTGGGTGAGGGCGGGGCACATCCTGGACAGGTCGCAGGGCTGACAAACAACCATTCACACTCACACTCAGGCCTACAGGCAATTTAGAGTCACCAATTAACCTAAAGGTGGCTGAGAAGAGCGAGCCTGCAAACTCCACAAAGAAAAACCCCAGGCCCGGGGTTTGAACCCAGAACCTCCTCGATGTAAGACCACTGCACACACATATTCTTTATTCTGTATTTGGCTCCCCATTAGCTTCAGCTGTTGTTGTTGCTGTAAAATCATTCATACACAAACAGCATGTAGACATACAATAAACTGTCAGTCAAACCAAAACAATTAAAAATCCTCAACAATATCCAGATAACACAATCAAACAATATATACAATGCAGAATTTAATCAATAATCTAATGCTGAGGATTGAAATGAAGAAATATCAATATCCTGGCTGGCGGTATCGTTCCTGAAGTGTGATCTCACATAAACATTGTGTTGCTGCAGAGACGCCCCGGCCTACAGTTCATATTCTCCAGGTGTAAAGGAGCATGTTTGATCACGTCATTAGCATCTTAAAAATGTTTTAGTGAAAATAAAATGCAAAAATGACCATTCCTGGTGAAATCATAATTTTATGTCACGATTGCAATAGGATTATAATTTATTTATTTATTTTTTTTTGCATATCATACAGTCTTTATATATGTATTTATGTGTCTGTATGTACATGTCAGTGGCTGATCTCTAAGGATCCCTGCTCTGCTGAAGTTTCACATCATCAGGGACAGTCTGGAGAGTAAACGGCACAAACCTACACATGTAGAGTGAAGAGACATTCTGGATAATTAAATGAATATTTTTCATTTTATAAAAGAAGATATGCAATTTTGTGAGTTTAATTATCTTAAGCAAGAAGACAGTCATTTTCAGTGTGGAGATAATAAAGTACCTGAAGAATGAGACATTAGATGTTTCAAAGCCTTTAATATCTATCTCTGACTGAGGCCGGTGGATGTTGGTGGACATTCAGATTCTCCTTTTTCAAATCAAAATGGAAATGGAAGCGTCATTTATATTAGCGAGTGTCCTCTCAGCATTAGGTTGTACGTTGTTGTGTAGAAGCTGAAATGAGTTGTACGTGTGTGTGTGTGTGTGTGTGTGTGTGTGTGTGTGTGTGTGTGTGTGTGTGTGTGTGTGTGTGTGAGACTATACAACTGCTTCATGATGACATTTACCTGAGACCCTCTAATAGACAAACACAGTCATACAGCCTATGCTTATGTGACTGTAACCTCATCCTGTAACGTGATCGGCTGCTGTTCTCGTCTCGATAGCTCGTTGCGACTCTTCCTCTGTGTAACCCTAGTCTCCTGTAGCCAACGTGCCAGACTCTGAAGAGCTGCACTTCACTGCTTTGTCCTGGTCTACATGCTCAGCTGTCATTTTGCCGATAGAAGCTGGTACCTCCCAGCTATTTTTTTTTATTTTTTCATTCATAATTAGGGGCATAATTGGGCATCAGCCCACTGCACTCACAAAACCCCTGATCTCTGTCTGAATCGCTGGCAGACCACAAACAGTTCACAGTCTCAGTTGGTTTGCTCCACTTGGGCTGCAGCAGGAGGTGGCACTGGCATTTTACCACCAGCGTTTCCTTTGCATGCATTTCAAGGCTTCTTGTTTCTTTTGTGGTTTTATCCTGGAGATGATCACCTGACCAAGACGTTTGGCTCTGCCTTTTGCACTTTCACACACATGGGAAAGAAGAAGATCAGTCTGATGATGACAACAGTGGTCTTTATTCAGAGAAACTGCACTGGAAATAAAGCTGTTTCTGTTTGGGCTTAAAGTAGCACAGACGCACATAAAGGCCAGTTGAGGAGTGATATTAGTACTTGAATCTGAGAAAACTCATCTCAGACTGAGAGACTTCAAAACCGTTTAAAACTGGGGCTGGACTTGGAAAGATGTGTGGCATTGACTTGACAGGAAATGATGTTATTAGCTTCATTATGGGAAATGTGTATGATCCAGTTCTTTTCAGATATGTAGTGACATTATTTTTGTAATTTCTGGTCTAGCGCTTTCTTTCTATGGAAAGTTGCCAAAGCCAGACTAAAATATAATTATGATGCAGGATCAAAACTTTATTTACTTGTTTATTTATTCACTATAGTAAATTAAATGGCTACAGATTCTCTGCTCATTTTGGGTGCAGTAGGAAAGATAACGTTGATCATAGTTAAGAGTTATTAGGTGGTAAGTTATACCTACGGTCACTTTATTAAACTATCTATCAATCCTGGTCACACTGGATATCACATGAAAAAAAATCTGTGAAAAATCCACACCCCTGAACTACAAGGCAACGTTGCGTCTGCCCCCCCAGCCCCATTCTGCTGCTGAAGTCTTGTTAAGCTAATGTTAAACCAGTTCTTTAAAGTGGCTGTGAACCTTTTTAGTCATCGGGGAAGGTGGAGACTGTGAATACTGGATCGCACAACTGACATGCAAGCCACCATGGCTCAGTATAGTTAAAACTAGTAGGGCTACATATTGAGCAATGAATTCTGGGAGACCATCAGATGTCATATACCAGGCACTAAATTGGCTGAAACTTGCCTTTAAAATGAGGCACAGTAGAATGAAGAAGACTTCAGTTAAGAACCAAATTCTTAAAATTTAAAACTTAGCACTATAAAAGGTGTTTATATTGAAGTTTCTATCACCACTGAACAGCAGGACAACCACAGGATGATCTTATCATTTTTTTATTCAAGTTTTATCAAGTTTTCTTGGTACTTGGTAATTTAATTAATATTAAAATATTATTGGTAAGTTAATTAGATCAGCAGGATGATAATTAACCCTATGTTTATGGTTTGATTTGCAGGGAAGTTATTAACAATTATGTTGCACTATATACTGTATATATATATATATATAAGTGTGTGCACTATATAGTGTATATGGGTGCACACAACCCTTTCAACTGCCTCTAAAGTACACGTATGGCTGTTCCTCCCATGATGCTTTGGTGTGTCATCTCATCAGCTTCAACACATGGCAGAATGAGTCCGCTATCTAATTGTCCACTTCATTACTCACAGCAGTTTCCATTGGGTTTTTTTTTTTACCAGTTCCTAGCTAAATTGCTGATTGGTTATTCCCAGCTGTCACATGACATGGTCTTTGTCTTTAATGTTTACGTATTAAGTGGTGTTGACGTGTTGTTTTTACAGCGCTGGCTTGCTGACAGTGGTCTTTGAGCTCTCTGCTGGTTTCGATGCCCGAGGCCATGTCAGGGCTTCAAAATGCACTGGAAAATAAAATCTGTATCTGCTTTGTAAAGACAAGACAGAGCGTCAGCCGCACAGCTGTATGTCCTATTCCTGGTGTTACTCCAAATGAACTAATAGTTTCTTTCCTTTTTGTAGTTTAGAAGTTGGAAGGAAAAAAACTGATGCATTTTAGTTTTTGTTTTACTCTTATGAGACTAGTGAGGTACTGTTTTTTTTTTTTTTTTTCTTAAGGCATTGAATTTATATAATCAGGTTGACCTCCTTTGATTTATTCCCTGAAGCTCCAACAACAATGAAATATGTTTGGACAGTGGACTCTGAACATCACAATGTAAATAATGAAGGTCTAGAGAAGAGGGAGGACAAAGCGTTTCGTCTTTAACAATTTCAAAAATACTTTTGCTGTTTTTTTGTTGTGATTTTTTTTTTTTTTTTTTGTATGTTCTTTGAAGAGACAGAAAAATCCATGAAAAGTCATTAAACATCAACTAATTGTAGTGACTAACCTGACCAGCAATGAGCCACCAGGCACCATTCACCGGTTTTTATCAGATGAAGTTTCTGCTTCATCAAGACTTTGGTTTACAGCACGTTATTTTTATATTACTAGCGTGGTGATATGATGACTGGCTCAGCTTTTTGGTGTGCGAGATCTTCCTGTTGCTCATGCATCAAAAAGCCAACCTGTTGCACTCGTGCCCAGTGGCGCTGGTTGGTACGCAGGTTTCCCACACACGCAAAAATGTCTGCTCATCAAACAGGTGAGCGAGCAAGACAGAGGGAGATTCATGTTTTAGCGCTATACGACACAACACCTCCATAAAACTCCGATTAACCACCACTTGCAACCAAATGGCCCAAAAACAGCAACCGTCTAAAGACTATAATATAATATTATATACTATATTGAATACCCAAGAGAAAAATGCATAAAAGTTGGGATTAAGCAGGCAATGGATTCCCTCAGTTATCTAAATAAATCGTAAAACAAACACGAGGTAGGCTTGATATAGGCCACTCGTGGAGGTGAACCAGATCTGTGCAATCGCCGACCAATACAACACACGATCTTGGCGATGCAATAGAGGAAGTTATTGTAGTTTAATATCTAATACTTGAATGAAATCTCTACTACAAAATAACTACGAAATATAATAATATAATATTATGACTTGTCAGATTTGTGAGAAAAATCACACATTGTCCATCTTGTTGCACATAATTATGCTTTGTGCATTTAGCAGAGTGTCATGTTCCAGGGATTCTGTGTGATGAAGAGGTATTAATGTAATAAACATGATGATTTAAAATATGATTAGGAGAAAGAAGCCAGAGAACTGTACATGAGAAACTCACTCTCACTACTGCTGTACATTGCTCTGCATCTGTGTGTGAATGTGTGTGACAAGGCCATGCAACATCGACTTGTCAAAAGTAATTTTGCCATGGTCATCACACACACACACACACACACACACGTGGTCTGCGCAGCTATCCTTGTTAGGACATTGCATTGACTTCCATTCATTGTGAAAAAACCTAACTCAAACCCAAACCTTAACCAGGACCAGGGCTTGGTCCCCATGAGGACCACTGGTCCCGACAGTGTTCACACCAGAAAAGGTACCAGTTTACCAATGATGTACAAACACACACAGACGCACGCTCTGTGACCTGAGCAGCGATCATTTCTTTGTGAGCAAGTGTGCCGAGATGGAAGTGCTAAATATAGACCTGCAAATGTATGTGTATAAATCAACCATGGTTTTGGCTCCATGAAACAATTTGCCATTGTTGTGTAGAAACCAGGTAAGAGTTTAGGTTTAGGTGTTATGTTTTGTTTTTTTCATGTCCTGCATATTTACAGGTAAATCTGAACTGAGGCTGTGATAGATGATATATGATGCTGCGATTTAACACAACAAATGTTACCCATACAAAAGTGGGTTACATATTTCTTAGGAATCTAGGGCAAAGGATTGAATCTCAATATTTTCTTGTGATACTTTTTTATTTCCACGGCATCAAAAGCTACCTATCTAAGTACCAAATGATAGAAGTGAATGTCTGACTTAATATGGTGGCAGATGAGTAAAACTGGATGCTTGTTTTGTGAACTGTACGTCTTTACTGTCCATTCCCTGTATAGTGCAATCCATTGCTCAGCGACTGCACTCACTGTTTTTGACTTTTTGCATGTTGTTCAGCCAAACGCAAACAAATGAGAGCTTCTTCTTCTTGTTAGAAAGACGCCGTCATGTTTCTAGTCTGCATGTGTGGAACATGTCTGCATATCCTCGGTGAACACAACTTTTGAGGGAGAGCAGAAACCTTGAACTGGCCTCGGCTCTACCAGTTTCTTGACTACCAAGGTGCCCAGGTGGTGGAAAGTGTGGGAACACAATGGTTTGAGAGAGAGTGAGAGACAGAGCGAGGCAGAGAGAGACAAAAAAGTGGAGAGAGATAGATTTTCTGGCTGAAGTAGAGAACAGCACATTCTCGTCTTAAATGTCAGTGGTCCTGTCGCATTGATGTCAATTGGTGAAGAATCTGGTGTTTCTTGTTGGCTTGGTGCTGCTTACACACACACACACACACACACACACACACACACACACACACACACAGAGCAATCCTTGCCAGTACATTGCATCGACTTCCATTGTATTACAGTAAAGCCAAACCCAAACCACAACCATAACCATGACAAATTCATGCCTATAGTCCTAACCATAACTTAGCCTCACTTCACACCACACCCCTAACCTTAACCAGACCTCAGAAGTGATGCTTTGCCTCATTAGGACCAGGCTTTGGTCCCCATGAGGACTACTGGTCCTGACAAGGTCGGTGTTTATACACAGTTGTATTTACCCTGTGTGACAGGAGGGCCTTGGGGGTTTAGGTCTGGCCTCTAGCTGGTGACACTAATCCAAACAGGCTAAGTGAAATGAGGAGGAACAGCAAACTCACACCCCCCCCCCTCTGTGTGTCTGTGTGTGTGTATCTCTTCTGTGTTGTCCTGTGTTAATATTTAACCCTTCCTCTCAACCGTACAGGTTCATATGCGTTTTGGCATTTCCTGTTCTCTCAGGCTCATCCTAAGAAATTGACCCATGTTAAGGTTTCGGTGATGCTTGAATTTCAAATGCTGCAGGTTTCCCCACTTTGTAAAACAATGGCAGCTTTCTGTTGATGTTTGACAGGTTAGACCCACTTAATGTTTAACAGGTTGAAACCCCTGATCCTCTGCTTGTGTGCTGCTGCTGCTTCGTTCTGTAGAAATATCTGTGTCGTGACCTTTCACCAGAGGGTGAACGAGTGAGCTGTGGTCATCGAAAGCAGCATTTCACTGAGCCTGATACTCTTATGTAACCGTTAATACTACTTTTTGAGGAGATGCAGTTATTTGCATGTGTAATGTATGCACATCCAAATGTCTTGGCTGGATTCTGTATGTATGTGAACACGCTGGAATAATGTTCCCAACCTTCTGTTCCTGTCAGACGAGTTGGAAAACAAACTGCAGATGGAACCTTTACTTCTCATAGATCACAGCTGTTACTGGTCCACTGCCTCACGTCCCTAATATTTCCCCCCATGTTATAATCAGAGAGGCAGTGATGGGTGAACCCACCTGAGTATTTGTAAGAAAAAGTAAAAAAAAATATATATATAAAAACAGGAAGTTCATTCTGTGTCACATCTTAGCAGTGTCAGATCAGACAGCATCAGATTTTCCACAACAGATGTAAGATTTTAAAAGAAATTGGATTTTTCTCATTTTATATTTTCATGGTCCTTTTTGCTGTGTGTGTCTCCATATTTAACAAACAGGATTTTCTGTGCAAAATGAAACTATGCCTTCAACAAGCCATCAGGACTTCTGTAACTTTGTGATGTCACAATAAAGCATTCATCGCCTAGACTGATGTCCCAAGCCCCACCCATCTGGACCCACCATCCAACCTTGCAGGATTTGGCTTCTCTGAGTTTTTAGCTAATATCTGCTATATTTTTACACTCAGAAAACCGTCGGCCATTTAAAGGAAATGCTCGGAGTCTCTCTTCTGATTGACTGATTAACCTGATGTTACAAGAGTTCAAGTGAAAAGCCAGAGAGAGGAAATGTAAAACTTACACTAAGATGGTTTTTGGTTCTTAACACCAACAACCTAACGTGTAAAATATGGCACCTTAAAGTAAAAGTGTCAAAACTCTCGGGTTATAGATTCTCATTACTGAGGATTTACTGCTTGTCTCGGTTTAATAACATTGTAAAGTGAATGTGTTTTGGTTTTGGGCTGTTACTGAGACAAGACAAGTGGTTACCTTTAGCTCTGGGAACTTGTGATGGACATTTTTTCACTGTTGTCTGACTATTTACTCTATAAACAAAACAAAAGATCAGGCCCTGATTTTAAAAAAAGCCCCCCCCCCCCCCCCCCCATTAGTTATCTGGGAGGGTGCAGAATTGGCCAATCAGTGCTCATCCCTGGTAGATTACTGTGTACAATATTTCTGCTGCTTTATCTTTTCTTTCATTATCTTGAGCAGAGATGAATGGGGGCTGACATTGGCGAAATTAATGTGAAACGAGAGTGTTTCACTGACATACAGCCGGGCTGTGTGAGTCTGTGCGTCTCCATCCTCCTCTGATTACAGTAAGTCAGTTTGATGATTAGTAATAAGTAATATGCTTATGTTAATAGTCCAGCGGCTAAGTGTCATACATCAATCCGCTTAGTGTCAGCTCATATCAGCTCTGCTGTTTGCCTTTGTTGGAGGAGCTCTGCCTTGTGGGTGAAATCGACCACTTTGTAGCTTATCTCTGGCTTCTTTGACTCTTCTTTCAACCCCTGTACATCACAGCACATTCAGTAGCATCATGTTTTAATATTTTAAAACATGACGCTACTAACCATCGTCTTAAAAAGTGAGCTGAAAGCCACGTTGGAGGTCACTCATTACGCTGGCTTTTGTCCATTTAGACTGTCCACACAAAAACGGTCTTTCACGGGTTTAATCTGTCGATCTTGGCTGTTACTCCCCCTGGGCAAGTTGTTACAATGGTAATTACCATAGTCAAGCTGCATCGCAACTGAAATGACAAAAATGTGGTAGTGCTGGTCACCTGCTAGGTGTCAGCGTGTGCAAACTACAACAATAGTAGCCTTGTAATCTGGCCCTGACTCAAGATAAAATATGTGGAGTCAACATTTGTGTTTATGCATGGAGGGGGGAATTTGTCTCATAGCTCAGAAAGCTGCTTCACTGTAATTAATAACCACATGAAATGAATAATTGTTCCTCTGACAAGTTATTTTAAATGAGAAGTAGGTCACACTTAAGGTTTCCTCACACTAAGGTCTGATCTGTTCCTAACCACAGGAATCTAATCAAGGACAACAAAACTCCCAGGATAAAATTATATCAACTGACTGAAATCTTTTCTTGGGAAAGTGCATGTATTTTGTGAAGAGTACAGTACAGCACGGTGCTGTGGTGTAATATGACTCCTTTGACTTGCTTGTTGTTTCTCTACCCTTCCTGTGACTCTTGTCAGTGGCTCGTTAGGTCAGGCAGCGAAAGACCCAGCTCATTGTGTGCTCAGTTTTAGTTTGTGCTGTATTAATGTGTTACATTACAAGGGCTAAACGATATGCAAACAAAAGGACACCGCAGTTATTTTGACCGATATTGCAATTGCGAGTCACAATTATTGTGGGAATGGTCATTTTTGGATTTCACCTTCACTGAAAAGAATATATATAAAATTCATGGTGATGTGGCATCTGTAGCTTCACGTATTGGATGTTGTGACGTATTTTATCTTTATAAAAAAAAATGCAGCTCCTGTGATTTGGATATTGGACTTGGCCACGTTGCAATTTCAAGGAATTGTTCAGGTTTATTTGTTAGTTTACACAACTTTTTATATGTGCATTTGCTCCATCTCAGATGTTTCACATGTGCTAATAAATCACATGAAGCTGATAACGACTCAACCTTTAATTAGAAAGAAAAAAATGATTTGAAGTGATGTTTGAATGCTCACGTTGCTGTTTGTTACCCTCATGATGATCATTGACTGGAGGTCATGTGTTGTTTTGTGTTATGGTTCATTACCCTTACTCTGAGGGCAAAATAGATTACAGCAGAAATGAAGTCAGAAGTCAACTGGACTGACCAGAGTATAACACAGAACAGGGAAATATGATAATATGAGGAGAGAGTGGAAAACGGAGCCGTGTTTCCTTGGGAGAAGTGAAAACAACAGAGCAGAGCTGAATCAAATGTACTTGAACGGGGACTAAATAGGGCAATAAAGAGCAGAGCAGTTCAACACGGAGTAGTGCAGCGCTGGGAGTCACGTTAAACTATATATTCCTGCTCTCCCAGCAGCTATGCATCAGCCACGGTTCACAGATCACACACGACCCACAGTCATACACTAAAAAAGATAATCTAACCAGTGTTCAAGCCCACAGACTTAGCTCTAAGATGATACTTTTTATAGCTTTTCTCTCTCGCTCCTGTGTCTGTGTGTGTGTGAGGGGCTGGTAGTGAGTCTTTGGAGGAAGAAGCCCCACTTATGGAGAAATAATCTTACTAAATAAAAAAATAAAGATATGCTTCTTACTGTCTGGACAAAAGAAGATACTGCAGTTTGTGTGAGCTGTCATTCCATTGGAGGCTAATGTGACCATGAGCAGTTAAACTCTGTCTTTTAGCAGCAAGGAAAGGTAGAAGACAACTTCGGATACAAGCGCTGTGTGCATGTTTTAGCACGGCAGGCTCTGGTGGAAATGAAAACATAAACTGTTCTGCCTCTCTGCACTTACTATATAAATCTGTATGCAGAATCACCATCATGTGGGTGACAGAATAATTCAGTTTTCATGCCACCACAATTGGCAACCTCATCTGCTGACACAGCATAACCACTGATACTACAGCTGGTTTCCTGTATTGCTCTGTCTGTCTATGTCAGTAAAACCAAATCAGTATTTTATATACATTATACATATCAATAATTAGCTGCAAAAAACTGATGCTTAAAGATTTTCTGCAACATAACTCTGTGTAACTCTGTCAAAACTGGTTTGTGTTTTTTATATTTTAAAGATCCCATCTTTCAGTGTTTTATTTAAAGTGTTGATATCCATAAGATAATATATTTGGTTTTAAATACCATTTATTTTGTTCTTATCAAATTCAAATTCTTTTTCTGTGAAAAACCTTTGATAAACTAAACACAAGTCAGAAAAAAAAAAAAGGTTAGCAGCTACCCGATGAACCAATATAGAGTCATGCATTTGGTAGAGACCAAAACGGAGCTAAAAGAAGAGTGAGTAAGAGACTTAACATTTGTCAACTGGACAGAAAGGTCTGTAACTGCTTGAATGTCAGTAGGAAAATATTTTTATTGTTTTAATTATCGTCTTCTTCTTTTGTTCCTGTCCAAAGAGAAAAAACTAATTATACCAGCATATACACTATTTCCACAGAAAGACCATTACATAATTTTGTTGCTTAACACCAGACGTTTTTTCACTTTCCCTTATTATTGTTGTGTCTTTGTCTTGCTCCTTTATTTAACATCTTTTTCTGCCCTTAGTCATTTTTGAAATCTGCTACATTTATCTGGCTTACTACTGTTTTGATTAGAAAACCAAAGTGGTGCAGCCATCGGCAGAAAAAAGAAATGGCGAATGGATAACAGAAGTGTGTAATGAAAAGAAGAGTTGCTTGCAAGCAACAAATTGCTCATGGACATTAGATTAAATCCTGATAGTTGGTTGTTTATCAGCTTGTTAATGTGAAGAGCAGCAGCTGCAATAATGAAGAGCAGAGATGGATGACAGAAATGTATGGAGGCCTTGTGACGGTCTTGATGGTGCTTGTTGTCAGCTGTGGACAGTTTAACACTGTTCTCCATCCTGTGTGGTAGAGTTTGACAGAGACTGGAGGGTAAAGGAGGAGTGAAGCTGTAGAGAAGCAGCGGACACTCATTTGGTTCCTGTTTCCTCATGTACACGCAGCACAATCACATCAAGATCTCTTGATATGATTTGTGTGCATAAAGGCACCCAGCAGATGTTTTATCATATCAGGACTAATGGGGCTGGATGAGTGCACTCTGTGTTGAAACTCTGGCTCCAGCATGGGAAACGACTGTATATTGTGTTTTGGTGTCTGAAAGTCGAAACATTATCAATGTTTATTTTTTCTGTTCATGTGGAAGATATTGTTCTGAAACCAGCAGTTTCTCTGCAGCCAAGGGAAAAGTGCTGATTTTGAAATGTGCTTGGACCGCGGGTGTATTTCAGGATCTTAAGTTTACAGCTTATCCCACTCAAACATTGGACAGCAGGTGTTTATGTAGGGTGTGTATAAGCCCTATGTGTGTAGAACATTGTGCCGAAAGATCCAGATTGTTGTCAGCAAACTGCTTTGTCAAATAGGAAACACCTATCATCAAGTAATCATGGGATGGTTTGAGGCTGACTACATTTTTTAAATTGCTGAATTTTCTTTAGGCATTTAACTCTTTCAAACTTCAGCACTGTGTAAAATTCAGTAAACCCTCCTACCTGAATGGCCATGTAGTTAATTTTGTCCTTATTCTATGATATAACCCATTTTAATGTAATCACGGCTGCAATAACTAACATGCAGAGTGTATTGATGACGCTCTACTGGACCTTTGTTGTCATTGTTCCAAATATAAACACAGTTAAGCCTATGGCATGATCACAGTTTGGTTAAGTTTAGGAATTAAACTATTTGGTTAGATTACGGTTTGGGTTAAAATACCTAATTAAATTGTAAATTAATTTGTAATTGTTGCTATCACTACATAGCTAACATTAGGATTAACAGCTGTTTACTCACCAGTCCATAAGATGTACTCATCCCTTTACACACCAACAGCGCTCCAGTGATAGAAAGCAACGCCGATGCTAACTCTAGTCTCTGTCTCTCTCTTTTTTTTCTACTGACGTTTACGCTACCAAGCTAGGAAGCTTGTCATGGTTGTTAACAGTGATGGTTTCACACAGGGAATAAATATTCACCTCCTCCTAATGTGGTCCTTTTAGTAAATGGTGAAAATAAACTTCCTTCTTTATTATTTTTATTGAGGCCACTACAGGTCACGTAACAATAAAATGTGGGTCATACAAAGCTGACGACTTACAGCTCTGTTTTTAGTAAGAATTGTTAATTTAGTGTTAAGATGCTGTCTGTTTAAAAAAAAAAAAAAAAGAGAGAGAAATTAATCTAAACCATTGCTGCAATCCAAAACCCAAAATGTTCAAAATGAAATATAATTATCGTATGAATAAAATATATAGGTGAACCTACAATTTGTGAAATACTTATTTTGATTATTTAAACTAAACTCATTGTAATGAAATGTCATTTTTGTTCAAGCCAATCCACTTTCATTGGATATAATCTTTATTTTTATTAAAGTTTCATCATGGCATTTTTCCCAGTGGCACATTGCATGTCAAGTTTTATTTAACAATGTTACATGACAGCAGTGGTTGTCTCCGACCTCTCACCGTACAACCTGGCAGAGCAACACCTTGTCTTTTGACTCAGGAGAGAGAGCTGTCAACACTGAGATGGGTGTAGCTGTGAGAAACAGGTCACATATTGTCATGTTTGACAAACTAGTTTTTCTGGAGTGTGTCACTCTTCCTGGGAAAAGGTGTGTCTGCTTCTGCAACAACCAAGACATTAATGAGAAATCAAGGAACGCGGGCAATGTGACTGGAGATGATCACAATGCAGTCTTCAATATTTTAATTAAACTCTCAAATGTACATTGTTTCTTAGTGACAAACATTTTTATTATATAACTCAAAAACCTTTATTTGAAAAGATGTTTTACTCAGAAGATAAGAAATTAGGACGTTTGAATATTTTTTACAGAATCTTTAATCTGCATCAGCATAGTTATAGTGAAAGTGACTCTTCATTCAGTGTGTGAACCAGTTTCTGCACCAAGAAACGCATCACAAGGAGACCTCACAAACACACATTGACACACCCTTACCATTCATTAATTTCTCTCTCTCTCACACTGTTTTTCCCTCAAGGAAACACAAACAAAAACCCATTTCCACACAAATAGCGGTTGCACAGATTGTGCAACATGGGAGACAGTTACAGTTTGTCTCATCAGCAGCACAATAATCTCTGTATCAGCACCTACATGCAATGTGACAGAGGAACACACAACAAGGACACGTATAAAACCCCACTATTTCCTCTCTTAGACACACACACACACACACACACAGTGTCAAAAATACACACACAGACAGAAGCTTTGTTCAGTCGAGGTCAACTGTTGTCACAGTGCTGCTGAACAGAGTCTTTCTGTCATGTGTCTGAATGGTGCTGTCACCCTTTGTCCCAACAAGACTAATATAGAGCTAATTGTAATTATTGACAATAAAATTACCAAACACACACATTTGTGCCTGTACACACACACACACACACACACACACGCGCATTATGGGGGCTGACACTTGCTTTGGGAGACCAGACATGTAATGACAACATGTTACTGTAACTGGATCGACCAGTGTTTTATTGCAGATTGTCAGTGTCGGCTGTCATGGTGGCTGTGAAAGTTACTGCTAATGTAGCTGAGCATTAGTCTTCTCCATGGGGGGGGGGTGTGGGGGAGTTAATTCTCTCAAGGCGTCAGTCGATTAAATTGCTGTCATTCCCTGTGATTTCTGCATGTCGATGTCTATTTGTGTGTAAGTCGTCGTGACAGCCGAACAGTGGGATGAGAGCCTTGAGGGAGAGATGACAGAGAGGGGTGACAGCAGGGAGGACGGGCAGAGTGAAAAGCAGGAAACAAGGTAGATGGAGGGGCAGCCAGAGGCGGCGATGATGGACTCAGTCAGTCCTGCTTCAGGAATCAAAAATGTGTATGTGTGTGTTTTGTGAGAAATTCTATACATGTGTAGTTGCCCCTTGCTACATGTACATGCTTGCTTGCGTTTTTGTTTTTTCTGAGAGTGCATGTATGGGTCATAAAGCAGAGCAAAACTTAGAGGACTGAACTTTCTGGCCCTCTGCTGGTGACCAAGAGAAACTGCAACATCTGTAAAATATAATTCGTGCTTATTTATTAAAGGAGCTATTTGTGGGTGTTGCTATTCCTGCATAGCTAGCGTTAGCATTTTGTGGTGTTTACTGACCAGTCTGGAAAAATGTTAGAATATACCCTTTAAAAACTCGGATGGGCATAAATCTAGAATCTAGAAGAAAATTAATTTGATTAAAAATATGGCCACTCTCCTGCGTATGTACGCGTTTCAGTTTCATGCATGTAACGTAAGCAACACGGCCACAGTTCTGAGGCTTCAGCTGCAGTTATCAGAAGGTTGAACTATTATTTTATTATTAAAATATTCAACATAACCACTCATCACGTGCTGTTTAGGTAAATCTACCTACACAAAAAAACCACAACAACACATTTAGAAATAGCAGGAAAGGAAGTCAGCAGGTGCGTTTTTACGTTACCTGAGATGCTTACCGATATTGACAAATGTCCATCTGAAGGGATGTGCACAAGCATCTGCATTTGTGGATCGGCCAATAGAAAAGCTCTCTGTCTCTGTGAGAAGAACTGTGATTGGCTAAAGTCTCCTGTCGTGGGTTAGGTTTTTCTGATAAAGTCTAATTGCTCAGCTTTAATGGCTGGTAATTGATCAATTTCCTCACTCTCTCTCATAATTTACTTTTTTGTCTTTTTTATTAGCTGGAGCAGTAACAAACAAAATGTTTGCCCTTTTAATTCTAACAGCCTGCTTAAAAAAGTGATTATTATTTTTAATAGAGGGTTAGACAGTTCATTTATAGCCTGAACTACTTACACACCTACTTCTCGTTGCAGGTGTCGTCTTGTCGTGAAAAACTACAAAAGAGGTTCAAAGTCAAGGCTTGATTCCTGCATTTGTGTCTTTGTTTCTGAGTATTACATTTTAGAAGCCCATAGGAAGTTCCCAAGCAAATGAGACACATAATCCTTATTTGATTAGAGTTGGTTTGAGCATCCACACATTAACAGCTGCTTTATTGTGTCTCCATGCAGGGCAGGAGGGGAAGAGACCCGATGACTGATGACTGTCGACTGTCACTGTTTGTAAACTGACAGCGTGCAGTGACATTCAGATAAACCCAATTTTCTCTCTTTTTTTTTTTTAAATTTGCTACAGTTCATCAGAAAAGCCGAGATCTAATGCTTCCCGCCATCACCATGGAAACGGAGGCCAGTCACATGCTGGAGGCGGCGCTGGAGCAGATGGATGACATCATCGCAGGTAAAGTGCTGCCAAGTCAGCGGCTTAGACTGTATATAAAAAAGGACGTAGACTCTGTGAAATCAATGGGGAAAATGGTTCTACTTCTCAACTGATGTATTAGCTCAGTAAACGTTTTCCTATCGGGTTTATGGTCTCAGTCTCTAGTTTCAAGTCTTCTTCGATACAAAATGATTTTCATTTCAGATTACGCATTAGGGCGTGGCTACAGTGTGATTGACCAGGTCAGATCCACCCTTCATTCCACCTCAGCTCCACCTTCTCCTCCAACATGGCGACAGCCAATTTACTGCCACCTGGTCTGTGGGTAACCATCCCAAATTCCCTGAACTGCGTCCTCATTTTCCTCACTTGTATCATCTCCTTGCATCCTTGTCCCTTCTAACAAAGACAAAAGGAAGGATGGAAAGGAAAGGAAGAAGAGAGGGATCAAAAAAAAAAAAGATGATATAGATTTACTGCAGTGGTTTGGTATTGCCCACCTTAAAGAACAGGCACAACACCACCTGCACAGCTGTGTTTTGTTTTTCAATAAGTAGTAAAATATCTGTGACATTGTCTAATTTTGTGAGTCAATATATTTGTAGGTGCTTTTCTGTACATGCTTTGTTTGTGTAACTGGAGTCCTGTTTTCTGCAGCCACTTCAGCCTTGGCCGACAAGATTATTAACAGTGGGGTAAATGTTTAATGTGGTGCAGTCATTATGTGGGAAAACAGAGCAGTGACCCTGCACAGGCAGAGGGAAGGAGGGAGGGGTGATGGGCGGCAGAGGGAGTGGATTTATTGCGAATTTCTCAAAATTAGAAAGTTTTGTGACTGATACGTAATTTTATTACATAACAGCAGAGATGCTGTGACATCGGTCATCTTGCCCTCAGAATCAGTTTTAGGTTTACAGGCTCCACTGTCACGTCTGAAGCTCATCAAGTTGCTGCTGACCTCACCTCATCTCTGACTTCGCTATTCCGGCTCTCAGTGACCACAAATAGAAATACATTAAAAATCCCATTTGTGATAACATCAGCCAATCACTGACAAGGAAATTAGAGCCACTTATCAACAGAATTCAGATATGTTGGTCATATTGCGTTCCACGATGAAGTTTTTTTTTTTTTTTTCTGATTAAGCATCTTGTGGGAATAGTAGTGGGAGCACTGCATTGGCTAATGACTTTGATGCTGGTATTGTTGATGTAACTGCACTAGTGCAACCATTTACTGGTGGCAGGCAGAGCGGCAGCGACTGCAAGACTTTGTCCCACTTATGTCCTTTTATGAGACGACTGTGGTGCAGAGAGTCCAACTGCACTTGTTCTCTGCTTTTATTTTTTAAACCAACTTTAATTATAACACACAGACGATGAATACTCATTTCATAACCACAAAAACAAATAGGAATGAAATGTAACATTATATAGTCTAATGCTTATTGGATATTGTGTCCACGTGTCCTTGGACAATACACTGAACCATTGTGTGAGTGCATGTGTGAGAGGCAAATTGCAAATTGAGGCAAAAAAGCTATTTGGATAAATGTATTGTATAAGCATAATTTGTTATGATATAACATGCATGTATTGACCAGGACACATTTACAGTTGAAAAACTAGAATTACTGCTACCAAGTTTCAGCATTTTTGGTCAGTCTCCCCTTCTTGAGTTACACCATCAGTAAACTTGACCTTTGACTAACAAAATCAAATCAGTTCATCTTTGAGTCCAAGTTAAAGTTTGTGCCAAATCTAAGAGGAATTCACTCAACGTGTTCCTGAGAGGCCAAAACTAGTGATGTTACCACAGTTTTTACCTTTAATATTTGTCCTTTGACCAACAAAATCTAATCAGTTCATTCTTCCTTAAGGAGAAGTCCCTTCAAGGAGTTACTAAGATATCACGTTCACAAGAATAGGATGGATGGTCAGGCAACCTCCCCTGCCTGTCGCCGGCGCAGAGACATAATAAACTTGTCAAACCACAAATTACAGAAACTGTATAATGGAGACACTGTTTATAAATGACCTCAAACCTCAGACATTAGCATTCGAGGGCTACAGCTTTTCAGTGTCAGCGATTTGCTAACACTGGCTGATAGTTAACACAATTCAATACACACACACAAAAATAGGAGTCTCTCACAGCTGCAAAAAATAAGTAAAATATATAAGTAAATAGTGGTGACACAGGTTGAGAAACCTTTTTTAAAACAAAAAAATATTAAATCTTTTATATATATATATATATATGCCTTTATTATAAGATAAGAGGCAGGAAATGGGCCAGATACAAGAGGAATAACATGCAGGAGTCGGGTTGTCCAGGAATCTAACCGTCAGAGGATTTGGCCTCATGGTTTGCACTCTAGCCAATCAGGTCTTGGGTTGCCCATAAGTTGCTAATGCAAGACTCAAGAGGCAAACCAGTGCACAAGCAGGAAGGCAATCAAAGACAACAGGACTCTACACACAGATACACAGTGGGAACTGGTGACAACCAACTAGGATCAGGTGTGTGAGCGAGGGAAGCACAGGTGATTAGACGTGTGGAACAGATGTGCAGGTGGACGTGTAGAGAGGGGGGAAAGTCTAAGGACATCTGGTGGACAGATGGAGAATAGCAGGTCTGAGGAGAACATGGCTGAGGAGAAGTGAGCAAGGACTTGAGAGACAAGGGCCGAGGGGAAGTGGGAAGCCGACATTACGAGCCTAAATGGAAACGGGACACGGCTTTTAATGCAGGCAGCACAGATGAAACAAATAACAATCAATGCAATTAACGACAATCGTTTACTGAGTCGTTTGGGTTAATTGCATTGATTGTGTATCAATTGCTAGCACCCTGAAATGTCTAAAAGGCTAAAGATTATGCAGCAGTTCCAGCACTGCTGTTCTAACTGATCTTGACCTTTGACCTCCCTGTGGAACAAGTTGAAAAGTGATGACAGTATAACTGTTTTAGACCAGTGCTGGAGGCGGTGCAGTAGTTTGGATCTGGACTGAGTCGACAGCGCATGAATAAGTTTTTCCTCTGTGCACTCTGGCTTTAATAAACTGAAGCCTGGATGGATAAATGGCTTCATATTGTTTCCGTATTCATATTGTGCTCATATCTCCTCAAGCAGCCAAATTTTATTTGATTATATAATGAGGAGTAAATGCAGCAGCTACAGCACAGGCTGTCCTAGTATCATGTTCAATGCTCTGACACTAACCCACCCTTTGATGCTCAAAGTCTCCAAATGTCCCCACAGATGCACCAAATATTAGATATTACTAAGATATGTCTATCAGTTACTGTAATCCTATTGTTCAATGATTTGTATATGAAAAAAGACTATTTTCTCTTTTCCACACTTGCAAACATGAATATATATTCAAGCAGACATTATTCAAGCAAGTGTTTTTTTCATTCTGTTGTATTTATTAATTTTTTTTATTTAAGTACTGTGTGCAGACACTGTAGAGTGTAACTGTTTTTCAGAGACATTTGAGTGCATCCAGATGTGTGTGAGAGTGTTCACATTTACGGTGTGTGTGATTGCCAGGGAAATGATCCAGGTGACACATGGACATTTTGGAAATGTTCAGGAGGATGTATGGCACTGATTAAATTCTGTCATTCCTCGCGTGCAGAGCTTCATTTGAGGGCTTCTTGCAAATTTGCTGGTAGCACACTTACTAGTTTAGATTTTTATTTCGGTCATATTTCAGTTTTGAATCATGGTATTAATAGGTCTTTGCCTCTCTCCTCCATCACAACTCTCCAGGCTCAAAAGCAGCAGCGGTGGAGTTCTCTAACAGCATGTACGACCTGGGTTCTCCCATAAGCACCGGTCCACTGCAGGTCGTCCAGTTGGCCGAGGACCTCAAACTTGCCTTGGAGCTCCAACCCAACCAGGAGGAGAGAGACAGTCTGAGAGCTCAGTTACAAACAGAGACAGCTCAGGCTCTGATCGACTGGCTTCAGAGTGGAACCGTGAGTACTCACTGCACTTTATTCGACATTTCTAATGTTAAGATTTCTGCAGTGCATTGTTTACAAGGCGAGGTGTGGCCACGTCACTTAATTTATCTGTGTTATATCAGGCTGTACCACAACAGTAAAAAGGACGTGCTGAATTTTTTTCAGCATGGTGGGTTGTCTTTGCGTTTAGCTCTATTTGATCGTCTTTGGTGTTTTCTGCAGCTAAAAAAGGGAGAAGAATAAATAGCTAAAAACGAGCGTCAGTCCAGATTGTTGATTCTGCTCGATTCGTTTTGTTGTGTTTGGCTCTGAACATGAGGAACTGCTAACTGGTTGTCTTATTCCCACAAAGCACCATGTTTTGATGTTGCAGATTGTGTCTCAGTGAGCCACACTCAGACACTTGAAAAAGAAGCAATGATGAATTTGTTAACACATACCGAAGGCACATGAAGTATAATCTTTTGGTTCTGTCTTTGAAAGCTCAAAAGGCATCAGACCAGGTTAAATATTCCTTAAAACTTTCTCTCCAGACAGGTTTTAAATTTTACAATGATACTTAACAATATTCAGTCACACTCAAGAGTTTGTTGTGCACCAAAATCAGCAACTAGCAGACATATTAAAACAGTTAACATAGTTACCATCTTTTCTTTGTTTATGCCATTTGTTACCTTGTAACTGGCAGTGGCTGACACAGTTTTGGTGGATGTGGTAATGCAAACTCTGGCTCCCTGTGCTAACAAGGTTTCAGGTTTAATTTTTCCCGCCCCTATCCCATTATGGTATATGACATATGAATCCCTGGCTGTCGGAGTCCATTGTTATGACACTGTCACTGGTTAACTCCATTTCTAAGGTGGCAATACAGTCATTGCGTTGACTGCTTATTTCACTCATGATTTGTCTTGTATGATATAAAAATCATCAAATGAACATGTTAACAGGGTCTTTCAAAGAAATTTAAATGGTGATGGGTTTATATCTTGGATAAAATTATTATATTACAATCCTTATGCAATAATCCAGACTAACTGACTACAGGCAGTTTCTCCTAACTTCAAACTGAGCTGGGTAACTAGACAGGGCTGCACAATTAACAAGTACCTTGTTGTTTGTATTAGTGATAGGGCCCCTCGCTGAGAGCTTTTGATCATGGCAGAGAATTCATTTAACTCACACTAAGTGTCCCTTTACGCAGACGATACTCTCCTTTTCATATCTTTACCTCAAACATCTACTGGGATAAGAGTGAGCTCATTCCAGTTTATATTATGGACAATGAACAGCTGCATCTGACCATTGATTGTGGAGTTTAAACCACAGGAAATAAACAGCGGCCTCTTTGGTGAGATCCAACCCCCAACCATCCTCCCAAGGCAGAATTTGCAGCGCTTAATACCTTGTCACCTGACTTTCTACTTTGCTCCTGTCATTTTTATAATGTTGCCTATAAATAAAGGAAGAAAGGCAGAATGGGAGAAGCTAAAAAACAAAAAAACAAATTTCCCTTTGTATGTCAGGAGCCAGAAAGTTTCTGGAGCAGCTCATTTAAAATCTGCTGTAAAAACTCTCACTGTCCTTAGAAATGATACAGCTGGGTTAGAAATCACACCCTGGGCCCAGTGTACACGTCACTGTGAACAAATGTTGTGTTCATTTTTCACTCACAGTTTGTCTGGTGATGCCAATGTTATGTAAGAAGAGTCATTGTGATGTTTTGGAAGCTGACAAACTTGTGTAAAATGAAGTCAGATCCATGACGTGGTGACTAAACGAAGCAGCTTTTGTGTTGAAAGGGCTCTTTCAGCAGGAATTATTTATATTTATAGTATACAGTGTTTTTCTTTCTGCACTTTTTTCCAAGGTCAGAGTTATTCATAACACATTAGCAAAAAGAGGCTCAATGTATCTGTTCCTTCAGAAGCGATAAGAGCAGGAGGCTGGTTTAAGATGACCACAAGTTCAGGGTCACAAACAAAAATCTTCTCTCCTTACAGTTTTTCTTTTCCATGTCATTGAAAGAGCTCCATTTTATGATGATCAATTTTTTGTATCACTTTAAAAATATATAATAAAACATCTAAAAGGCTGATAAAAACTGAATTTTACGTATTGCCTTTGTATAATCATATAATCATATAATAAGCCTTGAGTATGTATGTATATATATATATATATATATGTATGTATGTATGTGTGTGTGTATATATATATATATTGAATGTACAGTACTTTAAATATGATGTTTAAGTAGAACCTGTTCAGCATGTTGTCTGAGCCATTGTCCAGTGTTTTCACAGTAGAGGGACAGAACAGTCAGGGGGTCAGATGGGGTCAGCTGAAAGGTCAGAGGGAGAGGAGGGAAATATTTCATGTCTCTGTGAGTCTAAAGTCACAGCTCATTTGGTATCTGTCACAATCAATAGTCTTTCTTTCTTTCTTTGTAGTAAATAGAAAATGTATAAGGAGGAACGAGAGGGAGAGGTTTGGGACCTGTTCCATAAAGTTTTCCTCAGGGACACTATTACAACTTGGCTATTATCAACTTCCTGCTCTGAGCTCCCTCCCTCACACCCTCTGTCTGTCCTTTGTAGCTGCTCTAACTTGTTTACATCCCTCCACATTTTACATCTCTCTCTCTCTCCACTTTCCTTCACTCTCTTTCATTTCCTCTGCGTACTGCAGCTCTGCATGTTTGGACACCCTCCCTCTCCTTTTTGACTTTAGTCTGTTTGGAAATGAGGGACTTAGTGTAGTAGTTAGACGCTCTTTGGAAAGGACTGTTAAGGTAAGGTCAAACTACTCAAACATGGTGTTTTCCTATAATTTTTCTATATATTGTTGTAAGTATCTGTGTTTTCTGCTGAATTCGCCGACATACAGTTGTTGCTATTTAAATCAGTTGCATGAGACAGTTTGTTGCTGTTGCTGAGGTTTGTCCTGCAGAGGCTGCTGTTTTGTGAATGTTACACACTGACTCAGACGGGCTTGGCTGAGAAGGAAAAGTGGATCTTGGATCCAGTTCAGTTGGTTTTTTTCAGCTCATACATTGTTTGGACAGCAGATGTCTCACATGTTGCACACAGTTACTGAGCAGACGTCCACTGCTTTGTCTTTGTTTCTTCTTTTGAGCAGTTGAAACTTGACTGATACCAACAGAACATCACTGTAATCACATCTCGTCTTTGATAATCAGTGATTAAGGCTCATTGTTTTTGATTTTTTTTTCTAATTGTACCCCAAACTTGTCCAGATGTTTTCAGAGAAGCAGACGGGATTATGATAAATATTCTCCCTGATTTTATGTCTCCATTACAGATGTTTTTGTTTTTCCTGTTGCACAATTGTTGGTCATTGCTCTAATTGAGTGCGCCTCAAAAAATGCCTCTGAAAATACAAAAAAAGTGAGTCAGGTGATGATCACAGACCAAGTGGAGCCATGAGGTAGTGAAAAATGTGTTTCTCTAGTCATTTAATGACTTCAGTTGATAAGAGAAATGGCAGTGAAGATCCCCAGTTTAACTGAAGATGGGTAGTTATGAAGACTATGACTATGAGGACTTGACCACTTGACCACTCAAAATTCAAAACTGGATGATGAGGCCTCATCATCCAGTTTTGAATTTTGAGTTATACACCTTTAAAAATCTTATTAAATCCTGTTACCAGACAAAAGTGGTGATACTAGACAATTCTGGAAAATCGCAGATTTTGTTCAGTGCGATTATTACAATTCTCACTCGAAGGTTAGGGGTGAGGCAATAAAACCACTTGGTGAAGGTTGAGAAGAGAGTCATTGTGAAAATCTGAAGAGAAAGATTTCTTTCCCAGAACTAACATCCTTGCAGTTCTGGATAATTCACAAACCTCAGAGTTTGTTTAGTGGAAAGTAGCTGCAGTGAAAACTTCATGTGGCCCGTGAATTTCTATAGCAGATGAACAAAAGCCTGGCAGATTATCAAGGCAGCTCATATGTAAGGTTGGCTGCTCCCTCTCATCCTCATCCTGTCCACCTTCTCCCCCTTCCTGCTCCTCCCTGCTGACCTACAGCAACAGGATTAAAGCCACTTGAGCTCTGCAATTAGTCTGCACCCTGCAGGCCTCTCTCCAGGGGATGATCCCCTGTGAAACACACACACTCTCAGATACACAAATGTAAACACAGGAAGCATCATTAGTATATTATTGCTGCCCGTAGCTGCTGACTCAGAGTTGGTAAGTTAGGATCAGAGTCCTCACAAAACTATTGAAAGACAATATCTTAACTGTTGGAGATTTTTCTTCTTATTTTTGCTTTTTTAAATCAGACAAACGGCAGTTTTACTTAAATTTTTTAATTTCATGTTACTCATATCAAGGTCAAAACTGTTGTCTTTCTTCCCTTTCAGCCAACAGGAGACGATCACACATTAATTCACACACTAATTCAAAAGTTTATTTTATTTGAAGTTTCAGTTAAAGCAGCTTGAGGGCAACAAGCTGTTAACACAACATTCACACATTCTCATCTTACTAAGTTAACATTGCTAACATGTCAGAAAACATATGCAGCAAACAGAGTAATATTGTCATTCAGTTAGAGTCATGTTTCCAACACCTGATGAAGGTTGAGCTCCATTTGGTCTCCACAACACTTTGTGTTTCTGCTGTCTGCTGCTGGATCGGCAGTGAATTATGAATTAAAATAACAAAGCTGATAAGAGTGAACCAGAACATAAAAGAGGCTGAAACTGAAAACGTTGAGAACCGCTGCAGAGCTGGGTGATAATTTCTTTTAGGTTCATCACTATGAGCTTTAGCGGTCAGTTATTTCAATATATAAATATGAATCAGTGCATCTTTAAAGAGTTATAAATAGTAAACGTTTTCATGAGACATATCTGCATATCTGACTGCAAAACAGACACATCCGGCTCTGTGAGTTACACATGTGCAGTTAATGCATTTGCAGACATGTGCAGTACATGTGCTCATAAATAACATTTACCTTCATAGATATTAGCAGATGATAAAATGCGTGTTACAAACAGTTCTGCTGCTATGGATAAACAACAATCAACACAAACACTTTGTGACATGACCGTGAAGTCACACAGCTCTATAAACAACTTTTTTAGACACTTTAAAACAGCCTGCGATGTAGTGTGTATGTGTGCGTGTTTGTGCTGATGTTTTGACGGTGAATGATTTCGTAAAATACACAGAAAATGGGAACCTGAGCTAATGGTTTAAAGCATAAATATGATCAGACACACAGAGACAGACAGATGGGCAGAGAGAGAGGGGCGATGGTGGAGGATAAAGAGAGGGAGAAGGAAAGTCTTTCACTCTTGCAGACAATTTTGAAGTCTCCAGGCACTGTGAGTGTAACTTAATTAAAAAGAGCACAAGCAAAGGGGAGAGAGATCTGGCATGGTTTGTGTTTGTGCTGACTTTACAGCCTGTTGCTGCTTTGTTTGTGTGTCTGACATTAGATGATGCTGATTTAGACTGTGTGTGTGCATGTGTGTGTGTGTGTGTTTGTGTGTGTGTGTGTGTGTGTGTGTGTAGGAGAGGGCTAAGACTCAGATGCAAACAGATGACAGGGAAAGAAGAAAAACACCACCCCCCTCCATTCTGGGCTCGGCCATTTGGCTGTCAGACGGACTTCAGAAGGGAGGGAGAAGAAAAGAGGGGAAGCGACTCTGGAGTAAAGAAAGGAAGAAAGAGAGAGAGAGAGAGAGAAAAAGAGAGTAAACAGGAACAAGGTAAAAGAGGAGCAACGACTCCAACCAGAACAGAAGGAGAGAGCCGGGTGAGGAGGAGGCGGCAAGTTCCTGATGAAAAGCGAGATAAGCGGGAAAGTGAGAGAAAGTAAGTAGGGAGTGAGAGAGGAAAAGAGTGATACTAAAAGAAGGAAAAGAAGAAAGAAGTGCTGGGGGAGGAGGGAGACAACTATGAGGGGAGGGAAGGGGGGGTCTCCCATACAGGAGGCAGAGATCGTAAAACGCCCTCCTCCACAGCTGTGAACATTGCCGTCTCTCACACACACACACACACACACACACACACACACACACACACACACACACACACACACACACATACACACTTTCTTGACAGTGCTCACATGCTACAAACTCAAAAACACACTCTTTCTTTGTCCAGTCTGTGGGCTGAGCCTGCACACTCACATACACACACACAAACAAACAAACACACACACACACACACAAATTGTGATAAAATCGGACAGAAACCCAGAGAAAAAAGGCAGGGCAGCGATGGGCTGGGAGCATGGAGACTCCCATTGACTTCTACAGGCACTTCTCCTGGCTCAAAAAGGTGAGTTTCTGGGGTTTTACTTTACTTTCACATGTCGTTTTCTTCTCTTTCTTGTTGCACAGTCCTTTCTTTAAATTGCCGCCTTGGTAGAGTTTACACAGAGAGGAGCAGTGTCCCTGTGAGATAATGACTCCCAGTTTGGATGCATGTTATTGTCCTGCTGTTATTGTCTTATTTCCCGGTGACAAGAATGTTTTCTGATGTAATTTCCCTCAGCTCAAGAGCCAGGCCGCTTCTCAACCCATGTTAGTTGTGAGGGTGTGTGTCATAAGGACTGTGTTAACAGATTAAGAGCATTATCCATCAGCTGATTGTCATTGACAAAGGAGCGTCTTGATATCGCAAGATTCAATCAGTGAGAGACTCTGTCACGCAACAACTCTGTCATTGTTGAGACTGGAAGGTCTTAGGAGTAAGAGTCTCAGTCTGGGTTGTGAGGATTTATTGATATAAATCAGTTCCCTGTCGGGTCTGTGTCGCCCTGTTTGACGCCTTCCCCCTGAGCTTGAAATGTTTCGCTTGTGCAGATTTCAGTTTCAGTTTCACCAGCAGGCAGTGACCTTTTTAAACCGACCTTCAGGGGTCATTCAAAGAACTGTTGGGTCCATTCAAGTAACAATCCACACACAGAGCATTGTGTTTAACAGTGTCCTAAACTATGCTACACAATGAATTTTATCTTCATTTTCATAATAATAATAATTAGATTTTGCAGAAACTGGCTATGTTGTTGTCCTGATGTGCACCAGTTTTACATCGTGATGCTCCTCCGAAAAAATGACCTGCACGATAAATGTCCATGTAAGAGCAAAAATAGTCTCAACTGTTGTGCAAACACAGTCGCACTTTTCTGCAGATGGAGTTTAAATCACTACAGGTGGCGCTCTTTGCCTCTTTAATCACCCTCCTTCGTTGGTAGAAGTCTCCCTCTTTTTTTCTAACATGAGCTTCATTGTGGCTGTTACTCTGCACATACTCTGTTTCTCTGATGTCTCATCAATCCAGCCTGAAAAGCACAGATACAGTGTCCTGCTATCTCCAGCACTTTCTGCTCTATTTCAGATTGAACATACTGACGCAGCAGATTAATAGATGGAGCAGAGTTAGTAGTTATGGTTGGGTCTGATGTCTTTTACAGCAGGGAGCTGTTTTCAGTTCATGAACTTTTCTGTAACTGTGGAAGAGGGAACTTTTCATAGTTTTCTGTCCGTCTGTGTGATGTAGCTGATAGTTGAAGGATATTTGATGGAAATCAATATCAACATATCACCAGTGCTAATTCATAGAATATCACAACATGGCAAATGTGTGCAAAGCAATATAATGAGACAAAATGTTCACTGCTATTTTTTCAATATTTTTCACTCATTTTGGCAAAATAGTCCTGTCACTCTTTGAAAACACTAAACTAAGCTAAGATAAGCTAAAATAAGCTAAATACCATTTGCTAACAATAATAAATAAAGTTATTTCCAAACAGAAATCCAGATCTAACCTAAGACACACAAACCCAAAAATTGTGTGTGTGTGTGTGTGTAGCTTAGTTTTGGCAGCAACATGCCACACAGCTGCCTCCATGTTTATCCTGTGGTTCTCACACTGCCATGGTGCGAACTGTCCATCATGATCAACAGCTTCCTTAGGCCTTAGGTTGCTCAGGAGGTAGAGCGGGGCGTCCACTCGTCAGAAGGTCGGTGGTTTGATCCTCGGCTCCTCGACAAATGGCTGCTCCATCAGCATATGTGTGGGGGTATGTGTGGTAGAAGTGCTATTTGAATGTGTGTGAATGTGGCTTCCTGTTTAAAGCACTTTGAGTGACATAAGTGTCGTCCATTTACCTTATCAGGACAAATGTATCAGACAAGCACAGATCTGCATAAACAAGTAAATGACAATTCATCCTGGCTGCTGACTCACCTTAAAATTCACTTTACACTCTCACTGGGATTGTTGATTACCGAGCTGTACAGACTTGACAATTGAATTGCACCAAATTGGATTTAGAAACACTGTGGTGTGACTAGCGAGAGGCTGCCTACACTAACGTGTTACATGCACTGCACAGCCAAATCACATCACACAATTTAAGAGCAACAAGGGGAAAACGTATAAAAATGTAATTGGGTCTGTGATGTATACATCCTGTGTATTTACAGAGCAGTGGCTGTTAGACAGAGCACTCGAATCTGTGGATTATTAAAAGTAGGTGGTGTCTTGCATGTTGTCATACATTCTTTGACACTGGGCTCATACTGTAAACTGGACTGTATGTCATGAGGAGTCCCACCCACTCCACAGGCCACAGCTTTCATTACTGTCCTGCTCAGCCTGTAAGAAATGTGCAAAAAAAACCCAAAAACCAGTAATACACTTTCAACTACTGCCACTCCTCCTACATACAAGCTTTAATATTTGGTCTGCTGCAGAGTATGTTTCCATTACTCTCCACTGAAACATCCAGAAAAGTGATAATGTGTAAGCACCTAGCTCTGCCCCCGGATTCTGTCGCCCTCTCTTTCACAGCGCAGCAGGTGATGACAGACAGACAGAAACACACTGGCCTGGTTTCCTTTATCAGCCCCTCCAACTGCTGTGTGAAACGGCCCGGCAGTCTCTGCAGTCTGACGGGAATATCTGTGATTACAGCACATCTAACACACTTCCTGACTGCTCCCGGTGGAGTGACAAACCAGAAGTCATACTGTACTATGACATTATTGCAAACAATGAGGAGTTAAAGGAAAGTTTCAGACATGAACTATTTCTCCCACTGCTTCTTTTTTTGGGTACTTTGGTGACACTTAATCCAAATATGGTTTCAGTGAAGCATTCAGCATCTCTCTCTCTCTCTCTCCCTCTCTCTCTCCTCCCCTCTGTTTCCTTTTCTGTCTTTTTAGTTTACACTATCTTAATAGGTTTAATGTGTCCATATGGTCAGTGTCAGGAAGCCCAGTGTGTATACATCCTGTGAACTGTCTGGCCTCGGCTACAGACAGATCATCAAGGATTACATGCTGATTTTAGGGCCTTTTGTCTGTGTTTTTAGACAGTTGGAGGTAGATGTGAGGTTAAGTCGCAGCACAAAGCTGTGGGCCACAAAACAAAACCAATGAGCTTAAAGACAGGAACTGCATAGTGGCAACTTTAACAATATACATAGTCATTTGACTCATTGTTGATATAAAAAATATTGTTAAATGCACATACAATAGAAAAAGTATAAATATTTACAACACAGATTTGTGGATAGTTAATAACACTGTGTCAGCCACTGCCAGTTACTAGCTCACAAAAAATAAAAGATGCTAACTACGCTAACAGTTATGATTCATCTGCTGGTCGCTGATTTTGGTCGCAACAGACTCCTCATCTAAGTTTCTCTGATGTTTCTCCCTCTAACCAGTTTTCCATTTCTTAACTTTTTATTATTAATTATAATATGAGAGTGTTTTTACAGAGCTTTAAACATGGCTGAAGAGGAACTTTAAAAGGCTGAGAAACTGCTTGGATTTTCTTAAAATAAATGACCATCTCAAAAAGATGGTCTGATCTGGAGTTTTTGTTACACTTTCATTCCTAAAGCAAGGGGAACTGAAGTTGACTATCTGGCCCCTGGCAGCCAAACAAAACAAAAGCAGTGGAGACCTTATTGAGGGGGCACTAAGGTGTTCAGTGCCCCCGCTGTATCTGCTTGCTTAAGACAAGAGACAAGAACCTCTTGCCTTGGCAGTGGTGGGCTGTCGTCTTTGCTCTGCAGGAGACACATTGGTCTTTATTCTTTGCCACAATCAAGACTCACAAACAAACTTAATTCAAAATATTGAGCCAGTGTTGTGTTGCTGTGAAAATCACTACACAAGCTTCAGTAACATGTTGATGATTTGTTTCCAGTGCTGGGTTATTTCTGGACAAATGAGAGTCAGATGAGTCAGATGATCTTTCATAACCCGGCGTCATGTGCTCGTGAAAAATCTGAATTTGAACAGAACCTGCTCTGTCGGCTGCTCGTGCAGGAGTCAGTCAGCAGTTTAACTCAGAAACAGTCCTGTACCTGAAAACAAGCACCTGTGGGTTATGGATACAGCCTGTTGCTCTCTAAACAAAAAATATACCGTAAGTCCACCACTTAAATCTGTTAGTCCTAGCTGTTACATTTAGTCTTCAATAGTAGGTGTAACAGACTTGTCAGTAATTTTTCTAATTTCACCAAAGCCCTGTTCAACAGCAACTATAGCCATAGGCCTGAAAACATTAAAATAAAAAGATCTCATTCAGTTCTTATCTGAAGCCCCAAGGCAACAATTGCAGTCTTTATAAAAAAAGCCCCTCCATCTCCTTTAAGTTTACAACATGAAACCAATATTAGGTTTTTTTTTAGATTTTAGAATTTATGTTTGTTTTTTGTTTTTTTGTTTTTTTTTAGACTGACATATGTTGAATCATTACTGGTGGAGCCCATTGGTTTTATATGTTTTGCACATAATGGAGTTCAGCCTCTCTGTTGCCAGGGGCTTTCAAATGATTGCAGTGATGATAATGTTGGTTTAGAGCTCTGTTCTTCAAGCTCATTCAGGCTAACATGACCCAGCTAGAGTGATCGTGTTCATTATCATGTCTTCAGGTACAGAGAATACCTTAAACCGTTTTTATATCTCGCCAACACTATCTGAGAACTTCTTCAAATTTGGCACAAACGTTCACATGGACTCAAGGATGAATGGATTAGAGTTTGGTGGTCAAAGGTCAACATCACTGTGACCTCACAAAACACAAATTTAAGCCACAAATCACGATTTCACACTTTAATAATGACACAATTTAACACAAATGTCTAAATTACAAAGTTAAATTCTAGTTTATATCCAAAAGGTCAAAGGTCAGATTCACTGTGACATCATAATTTTCTGTAAAAACACATTATTTAATGCTGAACAGAAGGAGAAGTTATGACCATAATTCCTGCAACTTGACTTGTTGTTAGAGGCACTTGACCATAAGGTGGTAATTTTAGTTTAAACTATTCTGCTGTGATTACTGAAACTCACATCAATAAAAATAAACAAATTGCATCATTTAATACATTTTAGTGTTCAGGAAAGAAATATACATTGTAGTACTTGTTACCTTTTCTTCAGGTTTCATTGGTCTGATAAAAGTCAAAAACCTCTGATGTAAAACTTTAACTCAAACCAGATCATTTACAGTCAGATCCAGCTCAGTCAGTGAACTTTGTGTGGAGAACAAGTGTTTTACACGTGTGGACCCTGTGTGACTTTGTCCTGTTTACTCTCTTTGTGTTTCCAGGTGAACCTGTGTTCTCCAGCCAACAATGAAACCTACCAAGAGCGACTGCTCCGCCTAGAGGGAGACAAAGAGTCTCTGGTGCTACAGGTCTGAGATCAGTGTGTGTGTGTGTGTGTGTGTGTGTGTGTGTGTGTGTGTGTGTGTGTGTGTGTGTGTGTGTCAGTGTGTCTGTCTGTCTGTGTATACGTGTGTGTCTGTGTCTGTGTGTGTGTCTGTCTGTCTGTCTGTGTGTGTGTGTGTGTGTGTGTGTGTGTGTCTGTCTGTCTGTGTATACGTGTGTGTGTGTGTGTGTGTGTGTGTGTGTGTGACTGTGTGTGTATATGTGTGTGTGTGTCTGTCTGTGTGTGTGTGTGTGTGTGTCTGTCTGTCTGTGTATACGTATGTGTCTGTCTGTGTGTGTGTGTGTGTGTCTGTGTATACGTGTGTGTTGAACTGAGAGAGAGACTGCACAACCACTTTTACTTATAATAGTTTGTTCTGTGAAATAATTGTTCACACTCAGTTGGTGAAAGGTAATTTCATTTAATTTAAAAAGTAACCAAATATCTAACCAAAGTTAGATAAAAAAAAAAATAGAAATACCATGAAATTATAAATGTTGGTGCTTCAGTTCCAGATGGGGACATATGTTGCATGCCCCCCTCCACCTTTGCTCTCTTTCCTTACTTTCTGTCTCTTTGTCAAAAAGAGACAAAAACTAATAATTTCTCTGCCTCTGCTTTAGTTTCAATGTATTGTCCCAGTAAGTTTAATTCAGTTGTGTTTATTTTGACGTAACCTTTTTGAATCTGTAACTGTGAGCATGTGAACCAGGGATTTGTCTGGAGGGATTTCCATAGTGGAAAAACAGCTTAGCTTCTTGTCTGTAACTGTGAATTTCAGTGTTATTTCAAAACAAAACATGCCCAGACACCTTCACATCATCTGAGCACGATGACTATCAACATCTGTACGACTGTGGTGAAGCAGAAGATGATATATCTCTGCAGTACATGATGTCAAAAGGCTCTGCTCTTAGATCACTTTAATAACTGGTTCATACAGCTGTGATCTCCTCAATCTGCCTTTAAATTCCTCCTGTTTAAATCACAGTTTTCAAACGGCTCCTCAGGCGCTCCTCACTTGACGTGTGTTTGTTTTACGCTCCGGGTTAGCCCACATGAGTGGTCTGTTTGTAATGTCGAGTTCAAGTGCACCACCCGCCTGGACGACTCTGCCTCACAAAGTTGTCACATACACACAAACACGCACACCTGCAAGTTACACATTCCTCATCTGATGTCAGCTGTGGTTGGTCGAGAGCCGAGGTGGCCGGGGCTTATTCCTCCTGACGGACGATTTAATTGGCTGTTGACAGTTTGTGGGTCTTTGCTTTACTTTCTCCTCACCTGCCTCCTATTTATGTGAGGTCTTGTCTTGCCTCAGTTTGTGTGTGTGTGTGTTAGCGTGTACACACTCTCTGTCTGTAGTTACTAACTTCCGTGTAGCCTGGTTGGGAACTTTCACCTTCAGCAGCAAAGCGCAGAGGAGGTAAGAGACTATATTAGACTTCAGCATTAGGAGTTTGTGCACTAATAACAAAGTCATATATTGTCTAATTGTTTTGTGGCATTACAGCCTGAAATAAGAGGATAAAAGATTTGTCAGGTATTATTCAAATACATGTTTTCAGTTGCTAAAGTCACAGGATCTTTAAATGCAACTCCTTCACATACTTCACATGTCCATTCAATTACTCACTGGGCTCGTGGTTCTCCGTCATTGTTAGGAAACAGAGGCTGACTTTTTTCTCATATCCTGTTTTTTCTTCATCATCTGGAATTTTAAATACATGTTGAGCTAGAAACTCTTCACTGCCAGAGTGAGACAGGACGTAGCTGCAAGAAAAAAAAACAAAAAACAAAAAAAAAAGCTGAAGCTGAAGTGACAGAGAGTCGGATGCAGTCTGAGGGATTTTGGCATAGTTTAGTACTGGGACAGGAGAGTTGTGTCGTGTTGTGTTGTGTGCGTGTTTCGCAGGAGGTGATGTGTTGTGGTGTCAGGGAGATTATAGTAAATATGAGGCACAGTCCTGAGTGACAGACTGCTGAGTAAATGTGTGTCGTTTTGGAGTTGAGGTATGCCAGGGTGAATGTGTGTTGGTGTGGATGAAGGGATGAGACAAAAACCTGGTGATGCTCTGTAAAAAAAAAAAAACTGTATGTGGTGCAGATGACAGATCAATGCTGTGATATACTTCTGTGTTAGTTATACTGTATCTGTAATAATACAACATGTTTGTATCAACATAAGTGTTTTTTTTTTTGTCTCTTCTTCTCAAATTTAAAACAGTAGTTTACAAAGGAAGTTGCAACGACTGGAAACTACAGTTTAAGCTGTAAAGAAGAATTAATTCCTTATCAATAATGTAACATTTGCCATTAGCAAACAATCGGACAATTTGGCAACACTGGAAAGTCCCACCGTGCACAGTATGAGAGGCACTGATGTTAGGAAGTAATTGATATTTTATTGACGGATAATAAAAGAGATTCTATGTCTGATGGTCGATCGAGCTTCAATTTGGTGCCTGTGCAAGTGTGTGTTTTGTTTTAGGCTTAATTTTTCTGCGTGTGTCTTTGTCTGGGAGCCTTTATGGAGTATAACTGTGTCGCCCATCAGGTGAGCGTCCTGACCGACCAGGTTGAGGCTCAGGGAGAGAAAATCAGAGACCTGGAGAGTTCTCTGGAGGAACACCGGCAGAAACTGGCCTCCACTGAGGAGATGCTGAAACAGGTAACACACACAGACACACACACACACACATGTGAAATATCTATGGCACAGAAACTGTTTTAGCTGCCAAAAAAATTAAAAATGTCCTTTTTATTTAAATGTGTGAGATAATTTTCAGGCCTCTGGGTCGGCTAATTAGAGACATCATGTGGGATACATTTCATGTGTCGCTGGCATCTTGGTCTTTAATTAAATGAACCCTGAGGAGTTTTACGCACAAAAACATTGTGTGTATCCTCGAGGTCGAGCGAACATGTTGAATACATTTCCTTCATCGTAAAGTATTTGTATCTTCAATCTAATTTAGACATTTGAGTGACGCACTGTAGTTTCTGTGAAGCTGAGCAGACATTTAGTGTTTTTATTGATCCTGTTCAGACTCACGCTGCACATTTTCCTTTTTAATTTAAGTTAATTTAAGTAATTTGAGTGAGTGAGAGAGAGACAGGAAAGAAGGAAGAGAGTGAGAGAGGGGATGACATGAGGCAAAGGGCCACCGTGGTTAGGACTGAGCCCTAATGGCACCCTGCACATTTTAATCTGTGTTTTCTGTGCAGAACAGATCAACCAACCAGCCACAGAGGGGCTGTCCACTCTGAACGTAGACACAGGAGCCAAACTCGGCTGCGTGCTCTGACAAATACAATATAATTTATTCAGACAACATGAACATAACCTTTACAATGATGACGAAAGGAAAGAAAGGCTGCACCTAGTTACTCCAAAACAGATTTGAGTAATCGAAAATGCTTATCATACTGCCTGAAATAAAGGATTGGGTGTTGTTCATGCACCAATCTGACTCTACATAATTTATTAATTAACTTAAATATAGAAATGTTTGTAATATAGTAGAGAAATAGAGTTTCATACCTGGTTTAAACGGCAGAAATCAGCTCTTATCGGCTTTAAAACACTAGCTTACAATGGAAGTTGCAGTTACTAGAAACGGGTAGAAAAAGGTTTTCCTTTCCTTCGTCGGCACTAATGTTGGGAAGTGATTGATATTTGATAGACAGATAATAAGAGAGATTCTGTGGCCTGTTTTACAAGGGTGCAGGGTCAGCAGTATACAGCTGTTAGGGTTAGTCCTTGGTATCAATGCACAAGTCCAGGTATCAGGACAGAAAAAACACTCGTGACATTTCTTTGTGCAGAGTGAGGTCTGTTTTATGTCACAGGACTCTTCCACAATCTTAACCACAACATGTACAGTACTACTGCGGTAATATTAACACAAGCCAACCACAGTTTACCGTGGATCTTTTTGACAGCAGCAGTGGGAGGAGACGGAGCAGTGGAGCTGCTCAAACTGCAGAAAGTGCAGCACGTCAGATGACAACCAGTCTGGCAGAAATCAGCTCAAATCTAGAATCAGCGGAAGGAGACCTGTGATCTGTCTTAACCCTGATCATGTCCTTATGATGTCTGCACGGCTAAGGAGGAGATTAGAGTCTGATGGTCAATCAGGCTTCAACAATGTGTCTGTGTTTGGTTTAATTCAATTTCACCAATTGAGTCAATCATTATTACAGTTATTAAGTCATTACAAATGTTCTCAACCCGAGTTATAATTAAACTGGAAATTAACAATTATTATGAACAGAAGACGCAGTAATTTTCAAGGCGACATATTGCTTTTAATTAAGCTCGTCCGTAATAATTTTTACTAGGATGTAGCCAAGAGGTTGAACAGTGGCAGGGAAGTGTTTCTGCAAATGAATAAATAAAGGAGTGGCTCAGAGCTTCATTCACTCCTTCTTGGCTCTGTAATGTTGGTGAGTCCTTATCTCTTCACCTCCGTGGTGGGTTTAACACAAGTGACAAGAACAAGTAGATTTTACAAGTCCAAGCTCAACATTGCTCAGTGTTTTTCCTGCTGTTATTAGATTAGACAAAGTTTACTCTTAAAACAAACTGGGATTGAAGGTGACCTTTGTAGATAAAGAACCACTGTCGTTTTCCTACACTGACATGACTGAAAATGTCTACTTTTGCGTTCAGTAAGTTACTATTGAAGAAACAGGTAGACTGCACACGTATTAACCTGATCAATCAAAGACAGCACAGCCAGGGAAGATGGGGGGGGGGGGGGGGGGACGTGTTTTTTTAACACGTCACTGCTGGTCAAGTCAGGTTTATGTATTTCTGTAGCGTGTCTGACAGAGAATGAGCTGCTCACCCACATGTTTGTCTAGTGAACAACATCTGGTGAAGCTGTAACAGATAAGACCTGAACGTGAATGAATTACAGCCCACCAGGGGCTGTAAAACATTAAATCTAATCTTTTGAATCCACCTGTGAAAATCGGTTCAGAGAGTCAAAACAAGTCATTTTCTCAAAGGGCCAAAAAAATAATATATCATTACATAGATACTTTTAAAAATATATTTCGATATACAAATGTTATTATTTATTTATTATTATAGGTTACATATACCCCAACATCACCCTTGGTATTGAGACATATACAATATGTCATGCATGCCACTTTATTAGGTACACCTTGCTAATACTGGGTTGGACCCCTTTTAATTCTTCATGGCATAGATTCAGGAAGGGGAAAGATTTGTCAGCTGCACATCTGTGTAACGAGTGGTTATTTGAGTTACTGTTGTCTTTTTATCAGCTCGTTCTCCCCTGACCGCCGACATCAACAAGGCATTTCTGCCCAGAAGACTCCCGCTCATCATTTCTCTATTTCGGACCATTCTCTGTAAAACCTAGAGATGGTTGTCTGTGAAAATCTCAGATCAGCAGTTTCTGATTCTGATGCTCGGTTTGACCATGTTGACATGCCTAAATGCGCTAAGTTGCTGCCATGCGATTGGCTGACAGCAGTTGTAGAGGTGTACCTAATAAAGTGCCCTGTGAGCGTGCATATTACATTTCAGTACGGGACAATCCCAGCCAACCCTGTTGCAGGCTGTAGGTCACCTACACCGTGGACCACACATCACCTAAATGCCCATACGAAGCAGTGTGAAGCTAAATGTCTTCAGCTCGTTCCAGCTGTTTCACTTGACATCACCAGGGAGACAAACCCATGAGCTCTGCCAGGCTGAACACAACAACGCACAGCTCTGTGTGTTAGAGAATCAGCCTCCTGTTCAACTCCTCAACAGGCTCTTTGTGCTCGTCACTGTCAACACCGAGGATAAAAAAGGCCACAGCCAACCCCAGAGAAATACCCCACCAGGACTGTGCCACTCATCATCTTTTATTATCGACTAATTTATGCTGTAGAAAACAAAAAATTACAGATTAAACAGATTTCGTACCATGCTGCTGCTGCTGCTGTAATAAAATGGAGGCTCTTTGCTTCGTGGTGAACTAAAGTGTTGTGTTTTGTCATCACAGTTGTTTTCATGGTTTTTTAAAACTGACTGTAGGTCTCCACCTGCTGCCGCCCCCGATCTTTACAATGCCTCATGACTAGTGATTGTGAGACTGGAGCATTTAGTGGGTTTAGCTTCACTGATCTGCAGCTGCTGTCCGTGTGTGTGTGTGTGTGTGTGTGTGTGTGTGTGTGTGTGTGTGTGTGTTTCTGCGTAAAACATTTCACAATTAAGTGCTGGTCAAATAGCTAATGTGATATGAGATGTTTGCTGAGGGAGATGAAGGTGGAATGTGGAGGAAGATAACAGTCATCCTGGTTCTGGGCTTGTGTGTCTGTTGTGGTGTAATCTGTTGAATCTTTTGTGTGTTTATCATCTCAGAAATCTGTGCCTCATAAATCTCTATATATAATTAGAAAGCAAGTTTGAAGGACTTAAGAGGTGACAACATGTCTGCTACTGCTCCAGGACCCTCTGTCTGGGCCACTTTCCTGAGAGTGTGTGTGTGTGTGTGTGTGTGTGTGTGTGTGTGTGTGTGTGTGTGTGTGTGTGTGTGTGTGTGTGTGTGTGTGTGTGTGNGTGTGTGTGTGTGTGTGTGTGTGTGTGTGTGTGTGTGTGTGTGTGTGAGAGAGAGAGAGCGAGAGTATGTAACATTGTGTTTCTGTGTCCCAGGGCTGCTGTACTTGTGGGAACCACAACTAATCTAATAAACTGTCCTGAGTCAGCACGCACTCACTCTCACACACACGCATGCACATGCACACACACACACACACACACACACACACATACACGCACACACACACACACGCACATACAGCTCAGTACTGTGTTCCCATGCTAGAGAGGATCCACCCACACATGTACAGTCACAGTATGAATACATGTCCTACTGTGCTGATGTTTAGTGTCTTTAATAACAAACACACACACACACACACACACACACACACACACACAAGCTTCAGTCCTTAGCTACACTAATGACCAAACAAAACCAGACATGCAGCCGTCAAGGTGCCTCAAACTGCAACTACTTAAGTTTACAATATTTCTGGGTTTCTGACCTTTTGTTTCAATTTGATTGTTTGTTTTTTTTGTTTGTTTGTTTTGGGGGTTTTTTAGAGAAGAAGTTGGTGCTGCTCGTCCTGACGAACTCAGAGCTTTACTGTTACAGTTCAGTCTGGTCTCATAAAGTGACTGGTCACTGCCTGCAGCAGACAGACACTGCTGAACATAGTGGATCAATAAGAGCCAGAGATTTCATTTAAATTGCTTCTGAAAGGGGCCTGGGGCCTTTTCTATGTGGTGTTTGCATGTTCTCCCTGTGCCTGTGTGGGTTCCCTCCAGGTTCTCTCGCCTCCTCCCACAGTCCAAAGACATGCAGGTTAAGGTTAATTGGTGAATCTAATTTACTCCGTAGACATGAATGGTTGTTTGTCTCTTTATGTCTCGATATGTTGGCCCTCATAAAATGTAATAGACTGGCCGCTGGTCCGGTGTGAACCCCATCACCCCAATGTCAGCTAGGATTGGTGCCAGACCCCACTCGACCCTGACAGATAGGCAGTGTTGATAATGGATGGATGGTTCTGAAAGACAAAGAAATTGGACTTAACTTTTATCAGTTGACCACAAACATGACTCTAAACTGGACACAGTTTGAAATTACCTAATATTATAATGTAAAGTATATATGGTTTTTAATTATCGGGGTAAAATGAGCAACTGGGAAGTGCTCTGCTTAGTTAGAGCTTATACCATGTCAGCATACTGAGACCTAAGCAGGAGGTCGTCAATGTGACTCCTGACCGGAGGGACCATGTCAATCCCCCGCCCATCTACCCATTTCCTGTCTTCTCCACTGTCCTTATTGAATAAAGTCATAAAATGTCTCAAAAAAACAAAACAAAACTGATATCCATTTGAAAGTTTTGCTTGGAAAAATGACATTTAAAGCTAAGTAAAGTACAACTATGATCTGGGTGTCAGTGTATAAAACTTAATAGAGATCAGTTTGTGTCTCCTGTCGACCATTTTTTGAGACAAATGGTGAATACTGAGTTTTGAAATTACTTTCTCTGTGTGCAAAAAGTCCAGATCTGAGTTCTGCGATTCTCTTCACTCTAATGTTTTGGAGATGAGCTCCAGCTCTTTAACGGGGTCTATAAATGCTGTAGAGTGGATAATTTGTCATATGTTGCTCTCATAATTAAGGGAAAGCAAATGTCAGGCAGCTGAGCTGCAGGCTGCGACCACAGAGTCCTGATAAATTACCTCTAAAGACGACAGCTTACCCGACTGTAAGTGACACTGGTGCTGCAAACTGACAGTCAGATGCCATATCTAAGCAGATTTTCTGTGTGTGTGTGTGTGTGTGCGTGTGTGTGTGTGTGGCTCCTGAGCTTGAATGATTACAGGGTATTAGCTGTCTGTCTGTGGCTGTGGTGTTGACACAATGTGTTTACCATGTGATCTTTCTATTTGGAGGGTATGGTGTCCCTCTGTGGTCAAAAAGAGTTGTTCCTAATGTGTTTAATATGGCGTCCACACAAAAAGTAATCACCACCTCACTGTGGGAGATGATGATTTTTTTTATAGGTAGATCTTTATTGATGACTCTTCGTAGAGCTTGTGCGGCTGTTGTCTGGGGGTTTCCACATGTATATAAAAGTGGATGTTGACTCTGGGGCTGTAGCCTGTGAACCCAATGCTGAAGAGCCTCAAACCTGCAATGACCATCAGGGGGCGACTCCATGGACCGAAGTCTGTGTGTAAACGGCCCTACTTCTCATTTGATTTATTACCTCAATAAATGTTTCTTCTTCAATACAACATGGTGTCAATTTTTGAAATGATGGACCCATTTTGCGAAAAATAGACCTTAAAGCAAGGTATGAATTAGGGTGACGCTGTGTGTGATTGACAGACTGTACCACACAATCAGGATAGAGTACAGAGCAAACAAAAATTGACCTACATCACAGAAAAGTCATTATGTGTGTATTAATGAATCTCTGATGTCTTCAAACACTTAATTTCAGTTTCTGTGGCGTTTTCATGAGCTGTTGAATCCTAATTTGCTGTGTTCAAAACAGGAATAAACACACTTAAGTTTATGTTTTCCTTTCTTTTCTTTTCCAACTGCCTCTGAAAAAGTTTATTTTCGACGAGGATGGAAAAAGAAGTTCTTGAATAAGAATCCAGAGTGACTCAAGTACAAAAGAAGAAGTGAGATTTGAAGTAATTTAGATGAGGAAACGAAAGCAAAAGACTCACCAAGAGTTAGCAAAAAGATATATGTTTTATGTGACTTATAGAAAACGCACTCTCTCTCTCTCTCTCTCTCTCTCTCTCTCTCTCTCTCTCTCTTTAGATACACTTTCTTTTTCTCTCACCCATGCCAAAGAAGCACAGGGATATATTAATAGAGTCCTTAGCTCTGTGTGTGAGTGTGTATATTTAGCTTTGTGGGGTCTGGGCCCCCAGCCTGGCCCGTTCAGTCAGTGTGGGAAGAACATTGTACTGAGTGGAGGAGCATGCTGACCTCTCCCTGCGCTGATCTCTGATATATATGTGTGTGTGTGTGTGTGTTGGCTATTTCCTATACATGTGGATTACAAAAGCTGTTTAAGTGTCGTTTTCCATGCATCTAACTCTAACGGTGTATTTGTGTGTGTGTGTTTCCCACAGGAGCTGATCAGCAGGACCTCTCTAGAGACTCAGAAGCTGGATCTGATGGACGAGGTGTCCTACCTCAAACTGAAGCTGGTTAGCATGGAGGAGACGCACACGAACACACACCCCCAAGAGCCTACGGACACAAAGCAGAACAAAGCTGAGGTATGGAAAGGCAACAAACCTGTGTGTGTCTGGGTGCGTTTGACTGAGCTAATGCTGCTCAACTCAACAACCTCAGAACTGCAACTGCTGCTTGTTTGATCCAGAGATTAACAACGTGATTGATGCCTGTATTTAATGTGCTGTAAGCAGAGAGATCCCAGCTGCATTTGCCTGCATCATATATATATATATATATATATGATGCAGTGTTGGATAAAAGCAGGTTAAAGCTGCACAAACCGCAATTTCAAAAATGTTTGAAATCACTTTGTGCATTGGGTTAAAAATTTTATAGGATATAGTCTCTGATCTTCTTCTTCACCAGCACCAGGCCTACTACAGTGGGTTACAGGTCACACTGGATCCTGATTGATCGTAAAGCAAAATGTTAAGTGGAAAACGTAAAGTACGACCTCGCAGAGCTGCTACTCGAGCATGACTCATGGCTCATGGTCCTGTTTTCATATTTCCCGCATCTAATGCTGTGTTATGTCACTATATAATCTGTGATATGATCATGTCTTAAATAATAACATGATAAACTGAGTCTGGTGAGTTAATCCTCCTGTATGGTTCCTCCAGCTGCCATGAAAAAAAGAGTCAAACATTCAAACATGCTCAGTTCTTTGTTCCTGTTTCTGGGTAAAACAATGGTACTAAGGCTGTTTAGTCTCCACTGAGATTTTAGATGAAAGATTCCCTCCAAAACATTGCAGTTGTTTTTCCACTGTTATAAGGCATTTTAAGACGCCATTACAAACATTAGATTTCTCTTGTTTTCATTGTCTGTGAACTAGAGGGAAACAATCAGGGATTATTTGGGGACACATGTGGCTGCTCTTGTTGCTCAGCTGTTTGTTTCAGTGTTTTCACTGTCTGAGACAGAAGGGAACAGTAATACCATACTCGTCTCGGCTGTGGTCACGGTATCACATCACAACACATGGTTTGACAAACACAGAACTGCCCATAATAGGATTTTTGGGGGAAATGAGTTTCTTTACTCACGAATGAGTTTCTTATCTGCAAGATTTATTTTTTAAAATTCGTCACCACCTTTTTTTTTCCCATGATGTTTTCTTTTCCCTTTGGACCCTAAGTTTCAACATCTTCTGCTTAATCCACATCAGCTGCCAAAGATACTCACTCCCATGGAGAAAACAACTGAAACAAATATTAATCTAATGCCAACAGGACGCAAACATGTATGAGGAATCACAATTCAGTGACCTCTGTATGATGGGATATATAGAAATGAATGTAACTAATTTTCTTTGTAACTCTTATTTATGTGATGTCACCTGTTGGATGGTGGCAGATGACCCCACTACTAAAGAGGTCTGTCATTGGTGGAATGTGTTTGATGTGGACCGGGTCTGTTATGAACTTCAGGGTTGTCAGCTGGTCATAGAGGGGCAGGGGCTGTGTGAGAAAGCTCCTACATTCAACACCTTCTGAGCAGGTTTTGACTAAACTAAAATATGACAAAATGCTGATTTACTTCCATCCATTCATTGTCGACACTGGTAATCTGTGCAGGGTCACAGGGGCGAGGGCGGGGTTCACCCTGGACAGGTCGCCAGTCTATCACAGGGCCGACATATAGACTCATTCTCGCCTACAGGCAATTTTATAGTCACCAATCAACCTATCGTTTCTTTGAACTTGGGAAGGAAGCCAGAGTACCCAGAGGGAACTCCGCACCGAAAGGCCTGAGGTTCAAACCCACAACCTTCTTGCTGTGAGGGAACAGTACAAACCACTGCATCACTGTGCCATCCTGGCCATTAGTTGTCATCCTTTGACCAGCTAAAGAGGGAAAAAACTGTAAAAGTTCACTACAACTGTCACGTAAAACTCATGTTGACAAATCTAATTCTCAGACTTGCAAAATGGCAATCTGAAGTTGTTGTCGTCTTTCGTGTTTGATTTTTCCCCACAGAAACAATCTACAACGTTGGGCTTTCCTACAGCCCACATGCCAGCTCTAAATTAAAATCATACAATGAAGGATCGTCATCAACAAGATAGTGCAGCCAGACCTGTCACTATGACTATGAGCTACTTCACTGGCAATGGTAATAATGAAATGTGTCTGGGTGAGATACGAGCTTCTGTGTATGGGTTTTAAAACGAGCCAGGACGCATCAAACATGTCTCCAAACAGCAGACAACCTGCCACACAGACGGCTGACAACAAGCTATAAAGGCTGCACGCAAAGAAAATAACCATTTAAGAAGTCATTCAGACTAGAGGGTGACGGCAGTGTCAGTGTTACACATGTTAAACTCTAGCATTTTAACATAACATAACCAAAAATCAACAGAAACATTAGTATTATTAAAACTATTGTCCCGCCCACTCCTGCTGACTATTTCCTGCCCCGTCCCAGAAGTTTCTACAGGAACCTCCCAGGAATCCCATGACCTGTAGGATTCCCAAAAAAATCGTCAGCCTTTAATTCAGCCATTTGATGCATTGAGTGACGTCTTAGGCTTTGAAGGCCTTCATAAGGCATTGCCTCGTTAGAGCTTCCTGCTATTTGCAGTGAAGTTGCTGCAGTGTTTAAATTTGAACAGTTATTTTGCACAAAAGATTTTTGTTTCACACTCGAGTGTAGTTGAGCAGTCTTTGCTTGTCGTCACTGGTTTCTTTGTGGGGACTTTATTGTGACACCCAGCTGCTCCTCACTGGCACCGCAAGATACTCAAAGTGCTCTTGTAGTTTTTCTGTGTGTGTGTGTGTGTGTGTGTGTGTGTGTATCTATCACAAGGCATCCACCACCCAGGGCTGGTGCTTCCACTGAACAAACACGATGCAGCTTTTTTGACGCGCAGATGCCCATTTTCTGCACGTGGATGGACTGCGATAAGCATCAGAAGAAGTAGGCAGACAGGGAGAGACGGTGAGGAGAGATGGCACAGGGCCGAGAGAAAAGGGACAGAGGGAACAAGAATGATGACAGTGATGGACAGACTGAAAAATCAGAGACGACAGAAGGTTGGCTGCTGTGGAGATATTGCTTTCTGTCCTGAAAGCCGCACACGCAAAGTGAACATGCAGGACATTCACACTGCAAAACCCTGCAGGATGTAACTGTCAGCAGTGTCCGCCTCCAAAGTGTGATCCGACTCCTCTGTTAACATTTTTGCCTCCTGTGCAAAGCTCACGTTGAAACAATAACAAAACAGAACATTGTCTTATCATCTTATTTTCAGTAAATGAACCACAGTAATGTGATCAACTGACACCAGAGATTAAACTTCAAAGCACAACGTTATCATAAAAAAACGCCATCATGCTGTTTTCTGCTGCACAAGGCTAATTCCTTATTGCTAACATTAGCATCTATGAAAATCCTGCACTCTCTTCATGAACACATCAGACAGTGAATGTGACCTGTGTTACATGTGCTAAATTAAAGCAGTTTTACTCCATCAAGGTTTCGGTAATAACCATCATTGATCACAGGATCATGAAAAGAGACTTTACACACCTGTTTTTCTGGAAAATAAATGCGTGATACTTTTTTCATCTAACGTCATCAGTCGACTCATCATCTACTCATTTGGCGTTCATTCATCAAAATGAAAGTTAGCAAATACCCATTTAAATATTCATTAAATCGCCATAAATGTAGCATCTATTCCTGTAGTGTCAGTGTAAAAACAATCAGAGCTTTTCTAAATATCTCTCTCTGAGCTAACTGGCACTTTTCCTTATTGAGATATTCAACATTTTCCACTCATCACTTTTGTTCTTCACGCAGTTTTAGCCACAAAAACAGCTTTTCATCATAATCTCCTCATGAGCTTTCTGTTATTTTGGGTCATTTACTCCTGCGAGCACATCTCACTGACGTTGATCAGAAACCCACCAAACCACACAGCTCAACACATGTTGAAGTTCATTACAAAGTGCTGAACTAAAGAGGAAGATTTAGCCATTTAGCCACGAAGACCTCAACCCAATTAAAGTTGCAGGATCAGCAAAGTTATTAAAATTCATCCTGAGGGGGACATGAATGTCTAACAGATTTCATGGCAGCAAGAGACCATGAACGTCTGCAGAAAATATAATGGAAATCTATCTAATAGTTGTTGTGACATTTCAGACAAAACTAATATGAAACAATTGGTGATGTTTCAAGAGATCATGGAAATCAGTTGGGTTTTTCCGCTGGAGACTATGAATGTCTGCAGAAAATATAGCAATCCATCCAGTAGTTTCAAGAAACATTTCACACAAATTATATAGTGATATTACATAGTGATGCTTCAGGGGAGCATGAAAATCAGTAGGGTTTATATTCCTTGGACCATGAATGTCTGCAGTAAATGGTATGGCAATTCATGATATAGTTGTTGAGACATTTCATACGAAGGTAATGTGAAGCGCTTGGTGATGTTTCAGGAGATCGTGAAAATCAGTAAGGTTTTTCCTCTGGGGACAATGAAGGTCTACAGAAATGACCATGGCAATCCATCCCATAGCTGTTGGGACATTTCATACAAAACAAAATACAGCAGTATATTCAGAGTCACATGTTGGGCTCAGGGGCTCCTCTGCAGAAGAAAGAGCTGCTCTTATTAATTTCCTCAGATTTTCAGGCTCAGGATCAGGGATCACAAGGTTTGTTTTCTGAGCTGGAGGTTCCACCACCTAAACCTCTGCATCAGATGTGCCACCGTGGCATCTAACAGAGCTGTTTTATCACTGACCGGTTGACGCTTAGTTGGTTTAGTAACTAGATACTGCGCCTGTGTGTCTAATAGACATATACAAACAACCCAAACCCAACATATCCGATGCACAACAGTGGCGTTTGGCTTTGGCCATGTTACAGTGGAAACTGACACTGGTCTACATTTTTGTGTGCGAGTGTGTCTGGTTAGTAACAGCTGCGGGGCTCTGGTGGGCTGGAGGAATGGCAGGCATCCGTCTCAGCATTCGTGAGGGCCAAACACTTTCACCTCAGGGAACCACAGGGGCACCACACACACACCGGGGAACACCTTGAATTTGGTTGGTTTGGTTCACTTCCTGTCTAAAGCTGTCCACATGTCAAAGTATCCCCGGGTGAATTAAATTGTGAGATAGAGAAGTGGTGGGTGTTTAAAACACATTTTCAGGAACAAGGTTTTGAATTTGATGTCCCTGCATTTTTTCAGTTTTTGTGGCTGGCTGTTTCACAAGGCCTGAGAGTTGTGACATTCCTTCAATTTGTGTGAAGACAAAAGAAAAGTTTTCAGTGTTGTTTAGCTAAAGGGCTCTTGTTGTTTCTCTTTGTCTACCTCTGTTTTATCTCCTCTTCCTGTCTTGCTCTCTGGGTTTAAATCCTGGATCATGTCCTTGTCTCTACTGAGACCAGACTTGGCTGGAGTTTCAAGTATCTCATAATAAGGCTGGCGCTCCAGGAGGGGCTATTACATGGTGGTTTGAGACCCTGTAATGGGCCACCAAAAAAAGGATATTAACTAATACAACGCAACAATATACACTTATTTTCCATTTGGAGGAGTGTGTGGCAGCCTGGTAGTGGCCAGCTGCAGGTACTCCAATAGAAAACAATAATATATTTGTTTTTAACTGTATATTTATTGTCTTTATCGGCTCCATTCCAATCTGAGTCCTTTAATGTTGGTGTGTCTGCCATTATTTTTCACTATTGCATCTTTTTGCATCTGCCCTGACGCTGCTTAACTTGGTAGAAAGTATATGTTTAGATTTAGAGAAGCTACCTTTGGGCTCTCCAGTGGTGTGTTATGGGTTGTGTGTCATTTGTGATGTCATAAAGTCATCAAGATACAAAAACAGGCCCAGATACTGACTGAGATTAACAAATAAGTTAATGTCTGATTTTCATCTCCTCTCCTCTCCTCTCCTCTCCTCTCCTCTCCTCTCCTCTCCTTGCTG
>CM076652.1:4942656-4983282 GCA_038496675.1 Rachycentron canadum
CTCCTCTCCTCTCCTCTCCTCTCCTCTCCTCTCCTCTCCTCTCCTCTGACTTTCATTTATTCCTCTTTTCTTCTCCTCATCTCACCATTTCACCTCCTCCATCACCTTTCATTTGTCCAACACCCTCCATCGCTCCATCGCTCCCAGTGTGTGGTAAATCTCATCAGTGAGCTGCAGGAGCAGATGTGCAGGTTTCAGGCAGAGATCAGCACTCGCATCCAGGAGAAACGGGCCCTGGAGGAGAGGGAGGCCCAGCAGGGGGAGCCCAGAGGCAGCCAAGCCCAGGGCCACCACCCTCAGCTCGAGTTAGCCGGCTCAGAACTTAGCCTGCCTGGCTCTGATGCCTGGAGGCACAATGGAGGACAGACTGTACACGTAGGGAGACTTGATGGATGAACTCATCTTCCCCTCCTTCCCCATCATTTCTTCTCTTCTTCTCTCCTCCCCTTTTAACCAGTCCACACACCACCCGGTATTTGGAAATTTCCACAGAATCAAACTAACATCCTCTCGTGAAGTGTCTGCAGAGTGTCTGTGTGTTCACTGTAGGATGCTGGGGTCAGATGTGGAGACTATGGATTAGTTTTCCAAATGTTTCCATATATTTGAGGAGTTATTGAGATTTAAAGCTGAAATCACAACTTAGAGTAAGGAAGTTAACCCATGAAATATGTAAGTAGCTCAGCCTAAAGTAATAGTTTGCAGGTGGATGCTAAAGCCATAGTAACTCAGAGACTTGGACCTTTCTCTACTTGTCTCCTCAAATATTTGAAGCATTTGGAAAAACATGTTTCAGCCCTGATCTGGATTTTGTCTTCATAAATCCTTTCAGCTTGGGGTTTTTTTGGATCAGGCTTAATGTTTTTATTTGATTTGACGTGATGTAGTCTGCTTGCATGACAGTGGTTCCTCCCTCTACTAACAAAGTTTACCTCTGTCCGTTTCCTCCTGCACTGACCAGGTGGATGGGTCATGTAACGGTTTGTATAATAATACAAAAGACTGTGCGGGGTTTCCTTGGACAGTGGTACTTTGTGGCTGCCAGATGTGCAGCCTGGATGGCTTGCAGTCCTGTTCTGGGTTCATCCTCTTCATGGCTGTTGATAACTGCACGCTGTGGTGTCTGTTTCAGGGGGATCAAGTGTCCTATATTAACCACTGGACTGTCAAGCCCTGGAGACTTTTATAACTGCACTGAATGTGAACCTGATGTTTGAATCCCTCCCATTTAAATGTCAGAATGTGAACAGTTCAGTAATAAACATGAATTTGAAAAAAAAAGAAGTATGCAGTGAAAGATGTTGTGTTTTGGTTTGTCCACAGGATTTGTTACAGGAAGTAAAGCATCTGAAAAGCAAAGTGGACGAGCTGGAGGGAGAGAAGAGCCAATATGAGAGGAAACTAAGAGCAACCAAGGTACATGTAACACATGACCCAAACATCTGTATCATTAGCTCGTCTGAAATGGTGACATAGACGTAACATAGAGGTCAAATGTCGATGCAGCAATACTTTTTCCTTTTGTATGATTGAGTGTAGAGAAAAGCGACAGTGATATATATATATATATATATATATATATATATATATATATAAACATTATATTATAGAATACATGTAGTAAATCTGAGATCTCATAACACAAGTGTGTTAATATAGACTCCTCTGGGAAAAGAAGCAAATGTCTTGGACATAATGTTTGTGTTTCTACTTTTCTACTTTTTTCTAACATACTTATATATAAGCATGAGCGTGACGCACACTGGGGACACAGAGCAGCTGTATTAGAGCAGAGATTGGTTCATGTAGCAAAACAAGCTCATATTAAAAGTAACTGTGAAAGTATATTACTACTACAAACCTTCTACTAGTAAATAATGTATGACTAACAACCAACAGGTGATACAGTCTCACAGCACAGAGGAAAAAGGAGATAATTAATTCAGTTTAGAGAAAAAACAATGTCAATAAAGAAATACAACTGCAAAACAATAAATTGTGATCCTGTCATGTGGACCAGGTGAACCTCCCTCACATTAAACTATGTACAGAGTGAAGCTTCTCTTGACTCACTCAGTGATTTAACCTCTCAAACCTCTGATTATCCTTTTACATTAATTTAAAGATTGTCTTTTCATATACCCTGTGAGCACTTCATTAGGAACACCACCACAATACTGGCTCTAAATCAGCCTCAGTTCTTCATGGAATCCACACCATATGTTGGAAACATCTGCTTCATGTTGACATGAAGCATCACATCGTTTCTGCAGATTTGTCAGCTGCACATTCAAGCTGCCAATCTCCTGTTGTACCACATCCTCTGCTGGATTCATGTCTGGAGCCCGGGGAGGTCACTGAAGTTCACTGAACTCATGATGCTCGTGATGTTCAGTTTAGGACAAGTTTTACTTTGGGAGATGTTGCATTATCCTGCTGGAAGCAGCCATTAGAAGATGTAAACTGTGTCCGTGAAAGGAAGCAAATGGTCTGCAACAATACTCTGAGACATTCAGACTGTGACTAATGGATATTAAGGGACCAAAGTGTATCAAGAAAACATTCCCCACCACCACCTGCCTGGATGGTTGGGTCCGTGGATTCATATTTTGACTGTACTATCTGCTGCCTCAGCATAAATCCACATTCATCAGACCAGGCTGTGTTCTCTTCCAGTCTTCACCTGCCCAGTTTTGGTGATCCGGCATCATGACTGGATCCTGACATGGTGCTGTTGTAGCTGTTGTAGCTTGTCGACCTGGTGGTTGTCAGCTCCAACCAGTCTGGTCATTCACCTCTGACTCGTCAGGCCTCATTCAAAGTCACTGAGTCACATTTTTACCTCATTCTGATTAATGTGAACATGATCTGAAGCTTCTCTCCTGTATCTGCATCACTTCATGCTGCTGCTACGTGATCACAGCTGTACAGGTGTTCCTGATGAAGTGCTTGGTGTTTCATCATTTTAAGACATTTTCCTAAAAGTCAGACTTCAGACTTAGTACAAAGTTTAATGACTCTACTAAAGGACTAGCAGGGTTTCAGTGGTTGATTTCTCTCTCCTAATACATTGTGTGTTACTGGTTCATTTGAAGGAGGTCAAACTGCTGTTGCTTTCTCTGTGCTTACAGTGCTTCCTTCCTCCTCTCTTCCTCTCCCTCCTTCACTATCTGTATCCTCTCCTCTTCTCTATTAACCTCTCTCTGCGGCTTGCTCTTTTCACTTTTTTCCCGCTCTTCTTTTCTTTCTGCACATCTCTAAATCAACCCTGTCATTACTCTCTTCCTGTCGCTCTCTCTTTCTCTCTCTCTCTTTCTTTCTCTTCTCTCTAGCTCTCTATCTCTTACTCTCTCCATGTGTGTTACCAGTCGCTCATGACCCAGCTGTCCAGCCTCAAGCTGACTGTGGAGCACACACAGCTGGAGAAGCAGCATTGGGAGGAGCGCTGGCGCAGCGCACAGGTGCCCTCTCTTCCTCCTCCTCCTCCTCTTCCTCTTTCTGCCTCCTGCTCTTCTTGCTCGTTGCTTCTCCGTGTTCGTTCCTTTCCTCTGATTAGTCCTTTTCTGATACTCTCCCTCCCTCTGTCCTCCTACTTTTCTACCTCTCCCCCCACCTGTGTTTTTCATTTGCACTTAAACCTCTCCACCTTCTCCTCCTCCTCTTCCTAATTTCAACATTTTGTGCTTGCAGCTCTTCTTTCTTCCTCCTCCTGCTCCTCCTCGCTTTGCTTTTTGTTGGTCTTGTGATGGTTGAACTTAACAAATCACAAACGTTCAAGTAGGAAGGAAACGGGAGAAAGACGGAGAGAAAAAAAAACTGATAGTGAAATGTCCAGACTTTTTGAAAAGGTTGAGGTACATGTGTTCATGCATCAGTGTGCAGGAGCAGAAGAAAACCCACCCCTCTGCTTCCGTCTCTCTCTCCCTTTCTGTGAGTTTGCATGGATTGTAAAAAACCTGTACAATTGTGATGTGTATGCATCAGTTGTGTTGTTTCCGTGGCTCTGCTGAGTTTCTGTTCACCTTGTTTACTAAGGATATGACCCACATCAGGTCATGATGTCCCCCACCTCAAGCTGCTTTAGAAAAATCCTCATGTTGACGACACAGATGACAGTCAGTTGTAACTGCTGACAGATGACGTGTAACAGACTTTCTAGCATAAAAAAACAGTTGTCTAAGCTCAGTAGAATTAGTTCCCTTCAATACATCAAGCTGATTAAAACTGATGACAATAACAATGAGAATATCTTTGAATTTCCCGCTTCACTGTTTTAATGTGCTTCTGTTGTTGGCTTTTATTGTGAAACAGCTTCTGGAAGTCTGTGCACACACCTGTTTACTGCCAACTATTGTGTCCAACTGTTGCTCTTCAACAGCTTTGATCCCTACGATGCTAATATGAATGGACTTTTTAAAAATTATTTCATATTTTCACTCTTATTGTGACAAGCAGCTGTTCGATCATTTCAGTCAGGAGAGACTTGTGTTAACGAATATACTTGTTGTCGTGTCCAAAACATGAGGGGTTGATGAGGTCGATGTCACTCATCAGTTTGTGAACTGACGGTTCGAAGCCTGCAGTTTGAAATTTGTCAGCCATCTTGGTTTTTTGAAACCATATGTGGAGGAGAAGGTGAAGCTGAGGAAGAGTGAGGGGTGGATCTGACCTGCTCTGTACTCTGTCCTGATTGGTCAATCACACGGTAGCCACGCCTTAATTTACACTTAAAAAAACATAAACAGACACGTGACATTCACGTCAGGCACAAGGAGCCTGGTATAAGGGCTTTAGGAGGGAGCCCTGCTTTGAGTGGCAGTCAACTTCATCACCTCATCGTCTGGTTAGTTTTTCTAGACTGAGCTTTTGAGAGATGTGACTCTGGCGGCCTTCTCATACAGATTTAAAGTCTGATTCTGTTCCATGTTTGAATAGACCTGATGAATAGTCTTGTTTCAGAGATGACACATCCAACCCAGTTGCCTTAAACTTACAACTACCGTCTATCCACTGACCTCGAAGACTGACTCAGTTTATCGACTTCTGCTCGTCCTCCTCCACAGGCAGAAATCTCAGAGCTGCAGCAGCTCCTGGCCTCCAAAGATGCTGAGATCGAGTGCCTGCAGACCCAACTGCTGGCCAGAGACGGGCCAGCCAATGACAACGCAGAGAGAGGTACAACACAACTGACAGTCTGGCCAATCACATCAGATCCACATCTGTCAGTGAGAGCCAGCGATATGCAGAGTCTGTCAGCTCTGATCACTGTAACATCTTCTCAACATGTCCCCTCTTTCTCCTCTGCTGTACACTTGACTTGTTCTTGCCCCTCTGCTGCCCTCTGCTGTAGAGGAGGTGTATATCAAGCAGCTGATAAACAAATGTAAGGCACGGTGCACTGCTGTTGTAACAGGTCTGATCTCCAGCCAAACTCCTCTGCCTGTATGACAGCTGAAATTCAGTTTTCATTCAGTTTTGAGTCTTAACGAAGTCAAAATTCAAAATGTTGTAGCTAAGGAATCGCACAATCAGGTGTCTGGTGGCAGCGTGTTTGGTTTCAGATTGGACCACGGCCGAGCTTCGGTTTGTGTCAGTCGTAGTAAACATTCCTACCAAAGTGCAGTAAGACTCTGTATCCTTTCAAATCTCCTGGCTGGCATGGTTTCCATATCACCTCTCTGAGAGTGTCAGTCGGTGCAGCATGGAAAGCACAGTGCAAACCCAGAGGGTATTATCTTGCTTATAGGGTGGCCATCTGCCAACAAAATGTCATAATATTAGGCAAGGGTGGGTTACACCCTGGACAGGACGCTGATCATTCATGCGCATGGACAATTTAGAGTCAGAAATGAACCTAAAGTTCAAGTCTTTAGATTGTGGGAGGAAGCTGGAGAAGCCAAAGGGAACCCATACAGGGAGAACATGCAAACTCCAAACAGAAAGACTGCAGGCTCGTGGTTCGAACCCAGAACCTTCTTGTTGTGAGGCAACACTGCTAACCACTGCACCCCCTTACCTGAATATCTTTTTACTTTCTGCTCAGTGTCAGAAACAGTTCCTTCAATTAGACAGAAATATTACATAACATTTAAAACCTTTTTTGTTTGCATAATCTTGAGTGAATCCAAGCTTTTTAGAAAAGACTCACTGACACTTTACACTCTTTGCCCACATTTGAACACTGGTGCATTAACGGTCACCAGTATGGGGTGAACTGGGAGCCGAGTGGTTAGGGCAAAAACCACCAGACAAGCTCAGAGCAGCTGAGTCCCTGGCTCGACTCCCTCGTCCAGCCGGACTCTTTGCTGCATGTCATTCCCCCTCTTTCTGGCCCCTTATTCCCTGTAACTATACGCCGACCCACCAACGAAAGCATAAAACACTTGGTCGACCAACTGCACTCAAGGACTCTCAATGGCCACTTTATAAGCATGTATAAACCTCTATGTACATCAATGCCATCTGATTCTAGCGCTGTTGGTTTGCCTGGCCAGGTCATTTAAAGGGGTGCTCCATCAATTTAGTGTGAAGTGTGTGGTCAAAATGAATGCAGCAGAGATCAAGGTGATAATATCTGATTATATTACTACAAGAAGACATTACACAAACTCAGTAGTACAAGTAAATTCATTGTCACGTGTGAAATTGTTGGAGCTCCCCTTTAAAACATCTTTGGTTTCTGTATTTGAAAGGACGTTGACTGCACCGCAGGTTTGCTTGTTTTTGTGTTGTTCTGGATGTTGCTGCCGATAAAAGCCTCATCTCTCTGTTCCTACATTTTAAGAGTTCAGAAGAGAAATCTTGTTTTGTTCTGTTGGTATCAGCACCACAGCCTCTGCAGTGTTTGTCCCAGGTGATGCTACATGGGCAGCCGCGCTGTCACTGTGTATTTGTTTTGCTTGTTTATTCATATTAGCAAGGCTGTCATGTCCATTGCCAACGTCACATCAGGCACCTATCAGAGGCCCTAAATTAACTAGACGTGAGGTTAGTGTGAGTCATAAATAACATTTTAATGCCTTGTTTTTGTTGGATAGACCAGGAATACCAGAGGCTGAAGGTGGGGATGGAGTCTCTGTTGGCCTCAAATGATGAAAAGGTAAATAAACCTTGTTTTATTTCTCACTACTTAAATAAATTATTAAAATTAAAGGTCCCATATTTTACACTTCTGTTGTGTTTTATTTGAAGTGTTGATATCCATTAAAATATATTATTATATATATTTATGTATTTTAAGCACCAAAAACTGTCTCTGTGTAGTTTAATATCTCCCCTCTCAGGCTCCTCTGTGGAGGTTTAGTAACAACAGGTCTGAGAGCCAATCAGAAGAGAGGATCAGAGCCTCTCTTCTGATTGGCTGACTGTTTTCTGAGTGATCAAATAAAAATATAGTAGATTTCAGGTAAACACTCTAAAATCTGCTTTATTTGAAACCAAACTCTTGAAATAAAATTTGTTGGCTGGATTTAGGACATGGCGACTGCTTTTTTGTGACATCACAAGTAACAGAAGTCCTGACGGCTCATTTTAAGGCTCAGTTTCTGAATGCAGACTATGTGCATTTCTCTGTCAACTGAGCACTTTCACACTATTAATATAAAACCTAGACGTGCTTTATAATCAAGGAAGACATGGACTTCTCAATCTATGCAATGTGGGATCTTTAAATTTTTAATGTCCCAGTTTGAGAGCAGTTTTTTCTAGAAGGAAAGGGCCCCATGTCTATGTGAATTATATAATTTATCTCCCTAGTAATTAATTATTTAGATTTCTGCACTACACTCCTATTGCACTACTTGTACAGTATAAATATACAGAACAGCTGACATACACACCAAAGTCATGGTGTATACTCCACTCATCATTCTTGTGTATATATATTTGTTGCACTATGTTTTTAACTTAATGTAAATTTTTATGTGGCTTAAGAATAATAAAGTTGATTCTGATAAACAATTGTGGCTTAAATAATAAACAGGATCGCCGTATAGAGGAGTTGACCATTCTGCTCGGCCAATACAGAAAGATGAGGGAGGTCATGGCTCTCACACAGGGTATGATTTCCATCCTTTGCGACTACAGCTTAGGAAATCACTACAACTTCTCTCCTTTCCTTCCTCTGCATTATAGTAATGTTGAGCTGCTGTATTTTCTACCACTCAGGGAGCAGTGAAGAGGAGCTGACTGGCAGTTTAAAACTCAGAGCCATCACACACAAAGCACACTCCGATATCCTGAGGTCAGAGGTGAGAATACAAACTACTTCCCTGTTTTGTACAACCATCATTTTTAATAGTTTTGAGCTGTTTAGAAAAACAGAAAAAAACAAACAAACTGGGCTTTGTCTCTGAGCAGATGTCGTCCAGAGGATCTTCTCCACTCATGTTGTCTTCATCCCCTTATCAGAGGGAATTGGACATAAGGTATAAACACATCCCAAACACACACACACACACACACACACACACACACACACACACACACACACACACACACAAGCTCACACTCACTCTCACTTCCTTTGTGTCTTCTGTTGTAGTGTCCAGAACTCTATGGACACGTCGCTGGTGTCCGCTGGAGAAACAAGCTTCTTAAATGGATCCTGGTGAGGAAGAGGATTTGTATTTAACATTGCGGTGTCCTTGTCCAAAAATTAAATGTTGCTTTCACTCAGCTGGAAGTGAAGGCATCACCACATGTGTGCTAAACCGGACAGGGATGATATGACGGTGTGATGTTTGACTCTTTCCAGGCATCAGCGCAGGTTGCTGTCCAGCAGTCTTGAAGAGTTGCAGAGTGGATCCTTACAGAAGGTTTGTTAATGCATCTTTTTATGGTGTCTCCCGCTACTGTGGCTTTTATAATACTGTTAACTATATAATTATCAATATAATCAAATTATCTACTCCAACCTGCTTCTGCTTTTTAAGTAAACGATCAAAATGTACACTAACTCCAATCTTTCTAACAAAGTGTTATTGTTACTTTTAATCTGATTGTATAATTGCTAACCTGCTAACTCTGGGTTTGTGGGTGATATGTATGTGTGTTGTGCGTATGTGTGTTCTTTCCTCTGTGTGTGTGTTGGCTATAGGCTGTAGAGATCCAGCCAGCTGAAAGTGAATCAGATGTGGGGGCAGAGGTACTGATCTGCTGCATGACTTCACACAACTGCAACATGCTTCTTCATAAACAAACACACACACAAGCTGCACATGTACACACATACATTACTCTTCATTACACAAAATACCATATATATACTATGGTATAATAATAGATTTTATATAAAACTGTCAGACAAGATGCACATTCCTTAGATCATACACAAAAATCTTGACCCCAAGAAGTGTTTGTGTTTTCATGCTCCCATCATTTTGAAATGTCAAACTATTAACCTGGTGTTTGGTTTGCATTGCATCTCGGGCCACCAGCCTAAGCACTTCAAGCTGAATACATCTGAAATTAGCCACAGACACGTCAAATCTGATGTTGTGTGGGTTGTAAATTTAACACTCATGACAAACTGCGTGCACCCGGCAGCTGCTGCAGAAATGATGTTTGATTTAAAGTGTGTGCTGCAGAAAGACACAGTGCCTATGCTGCATTTTATTAGCTTGGCAATACTAAATATGCATCTTGTAAAGCTGCTCTGAGACTTTGTGTTGTGTTGCGTTGCACAGAAAATTATGTAATGCTCTCTGTGCCCTTTGACCTCTTGTTCCCAGTGTTCCCAAGCTGAGTTTTCCCTTTCAGCGGAGCAAAAAAAATGTCTCCTCCACTGCATGTTCATAATGAACACACATATTCTCGTGCTCCCGCATGCAGGCAAAATACATAATCGTACCATGTATATAGACACACGCATGAAGGGCCAAGACCCACCTGAAGAGGCTGTCAGTAGCGCTTGGCATCATGGCTGCCTCCCAGCTGTTTCTCTCTGCTGGCCTTTCTCCTGTTATTCTTTCAGAGCCCTGGACAACTTTGATGCCTGGTCCAAAGGAACACTTACGCAACAGAGCAAAGGAGCAAATCAAACATGACCCTGCTGTTGTCTTATGAAAGATATTTAGATGGGACTGACTAACCTGAGTAGAGCTGGAGAGGACATATGATGTTTTTCTTTAAATAAATACAACACATGAAATCCCTGAGTATCAGAAGCAGAATTCATGGCTGGAAACCTCCTGCATTATACTTTTATCTAACATAATGATAGTTTATTTGTTAATTGACACTAGACTCACCAAAGAAAAATGGCTTAATGTCTTATTTTTTTCATCCTGCAGAATCCTCACATGGACCTGAGCAAGTACCAGACTCTGCCGGGGAAACTGAGCAAGAGGAGCGAGATGAGGGTTGAGCTGAACGGAGACGGAGAGTATTTATCTCCTGTCCAGCTCTCTCCTGTCCACAGCCACGACCAGGGCTACAGACTGAGTGAGTTTCCACACTGTTCATCACTTTAATACGATGACTTTAGGTCTCAGTATATGTTTTTTTTTAACAACTTTTCTAATGAAATGGTTGACGGAGAGATTTGTGGATTATACAGAGTGACATGGACACAACTGAGACCTCAAACCTTTGCAAATGAGACAAAAACCACCTGCATGATTTACACTTTGGGAAATATGTTTATGCCTTTTCTTGCAGAGAGACAGATCAGTCTCATGCCTACTGGCACCACTATAGCTCAGTAACTATTCCATCATATCTTTGAAGTTTGAAAACAACAGGTTGTGGTTTTATGGATGGTTATGTGCCAAATTAAATGGCCAGGAGCAGTGACTCTCTGTCATCTTGGGACACGACAAGTCGCTCTACTCCGCCAAGAAACAAGAGGCAAATTATGGTCAGACAGCGAGGCTAGCCATTTCCAGCCTTTATGCTAAGCTAACGGGCTGCTGGCTGTAGCTTGCCATACAGACATCAGAGTGGTATCGGTCCTCTCATCTACCTTTAGGCAAGAAATGCATATGAGCATTGATTTAAATGCTGTTTTTTTTTTATTTATGAAGAACTGAACCTTCAATGTAGAAACAACTAATGGACAGAATAACTCTTTGCCAACTAACTTTGCTCCATCTGCTTCCTCCTCTGTGCCCTGCCTCCTTCTCTCCTCCCCCCTGTCTGCTTTGCTGTCGGATTGCTCTTTTCTTTCTCTGTTTGTGTTCTGGCTGCAGTTCGCTGCAGGAGTGCCAGTGCTCCGGCTTTAGGTACTGTATGCTCAAACAGAAATTCAAATGTCAACATTGCAAATACACTCCACTCAAAAGGCTAATGTTGCTCCCCCGACTTTGAAGTCATTCAAACGCTTCTGACGAGCAAAATTCACATCAGTTCTCTGCCGAACAAAACTAGATTGTCCCAGTCACGGTCAAACATCAGAGGTGAGCAATTCAGGTCGAGAAAGTGTTTTCACCGAGGATCAGGGACCTCTAAAGCCAGGATTATTAGGACTCCTTCATGACTCAGAGAGCTGTCGAAGATAATGCTCAGCTCTCTCACATCAGCATTCACTGAAAGTAACACACGCACGCTCTTGAAGCTAATAGGCATATAAGCACACAGCCCATGTATCTGCCAACGCAGAGCCGAGAGCTTAAAGCATGAGGGTAATCAGAGAGCTGTGAGAGGGCAAGAAATGCAAGCTTAAAGATGTGTGCAGTTCAACTAGCGTAGTCATCCCACAGTAAATAAACAAGGATGCAATCTGACACCCACCCCCCTTTGCTCACGCTGCCTCACCCAGCACGCGCTCACTGACAGTCTGAAGCAGGATGTCACTGAGAAGGAGCAAGTCAAGCAAGTGCTCAAAGTAAACAGGAGGGGGAGAAAAAATAAAACTTCCACATCACACAGTATGTAATGAGGTGGCAACTGAATTAAATCTCTATTGCCTGAGTGAGAATCACCTACCCTCTCAGGATACTGTTGCATGTCAAGAGTCTGACTCCAAGGATGCTGGGGAAAAAAAAACAAACCCAGTACGTCCAGAGTGGGAGTCTCTCTTTCCTCTCAGCTCTAGTGGCCCCTCGTGCAGGCTTTAAGGCTGACAATGAGCCACCCACTCCTCCCAGTATCTGTAGAGTAAACATTGGTCTCATGTAAACAAGCAAACTTAATCTTGTCTGAGTTTCCGGCCCAGTTTGGCAACTGCCCGAGGCTTGTAGATTTGCATGTTGCTGCTTTACGTGTTTAACATGTATACAACATTTATTTTGGAGATAAAGTGGGTGTGACTAATGCTGGCTTCTTTCTGCTTGCTTTCTTCTCACTTCACTAACCTCCTCTGCTTCAGGATCTCCTGGAAAACATGACCTCTATGATGTTGGTGGGTATTGCATGTTAACCCCAGTGTGTACTACTCTTACCACCCTGTTGATATGAGTCATTACTGGGTGAATATACTCAGTGTCATTCTGTTTATATAGTCAGGCATAGGTTATATTTTTTATATTATATTTAATAGAGTGACTATTTTAAAGGTCCCATATTGTATAAATTGAGACTTCCATGTCTTCTTTGATTATAAATCAGGTCTAGTTTCTATGTTAGTACTGTGAAAGTATCAAAGGTCTCAGTCCACAGAGAAATGCTCACAGCCTATATTCAGAAACTGAGCATTAAAACCACCCACCAGGGCTTCTGTAACTTTGTGATGTCACAATAAAGCAGTCACCACCCTCAGCCATATCCCAAGTCTGGCTCTGAGCCTCTTTTCTTATTGGCTTGTTGTAAAATTATATTAAGATGCTTTTTGGTGCTTAAAACCACAAATATTGTGTATTTTCAAATGGGACACCAGAAAAAGTGTAAAATATGGGACCTTCTTCCACATTTTCCTCCCAAAATGGTGCTTGAACTTTGAGAGGTTCATGTTTTTGGTCCACATGAAGACAATTTTCTTCTGGATATTCCAGATTCCCACATCATCAACATTTCCTGTTGTGTTTTTCTCTGGCAGGGCCTCCAGAGAAGCTGGAGGAGAGCGTCCTTTCAGACCAGTCCCCTCTGTCCTCTGGGGTGGACTCTGGACAACAGTCCCCTGTCTCACCAGAGAACAGGAAGACTCACAGAGGCATTAAGAAACTCTGGGGGAAGTAAGTTGAGTTAAGAACAATGCACAATACAGATGCAGACAAAATGTATAACAATTATTAAGTTATACATTTTGATTATGTTTGTTATTTATCCCTCGTTTCATCTTGCCTTCATACACTTACGAGTATTTCTGTTGTCGCCAGGATCCGGCGCAGCCAGTCAGGCAGCCCTGTCCAGGTTCAGGACCCAGAGCTGGGAGAGTTCAAGAGGGGAGGCTTCAGAGCCACAGCAGGACCACGACTGGCCCGTCCAGGGAACACACGGTACACACTTACACACATATCTTCCTACATGCCCATGGGTGTAAAAAAGTGAAGGGTCTCTCAAAGGGAAACCAGACTGAAAAGCATGTTGGCTTAAGATCCCAACACTGGATGTGGTTCTAGGCTCAGGAGTCTCATTTAAACCACGTTTCTTCTACTCTCACCACATCAGAGACCTGAAGATGCCTTTTTCCAAGTGGAGCACAGAGCAGGTGTGTGACTGGCTGGAGGACGTTGGACTCAGTCAGTACAGCGTCCTTGCTCACCACTGGGTCATCAGTGGTCAGACTCTACTGTCAGCCACCCCACAAGACCTGGAGAAGGTACAACATACAGTAAATCACTACTCTATAGAGAGCATGTTTCATTTAATGATGCATCTGTGTGGCTCACTTTGGCATAACTGACAAAATATTTGTCCATCCATCCTGTCACACCTGTCTGATCAGTGTTTTTGTGTGTCAGTCTGTTTGGCATTTAGTAACGCCTGTCTCTGCTTGTCAACCTCTTCTTTAGTCTCGCCTTCAGCACTGTCACCTTGACAACCCATCTGACCATTTCTGTGTCTCTCGTCCGGGTCTCGTTCATCACAAATAACTCTGTCTGAAAGTCGGTCATTTCTCTGTATCTCTGCAGGAGATGGCGATGAAGAATCCGCTCCACAGGAAGAAACTCCAGTTCGCCATCAAGACATTCAGCAGCAAGCAGCCTGAGAAGTCTGCAGAGCTTGATTACGTCTGGGTCACTCGTATGTACTGAAATAAAGATAAAAGACGTACAAGCGCTCACTGGAAAAACTTTATCCTGAACTCAAACTAAGATATTTTATGTTCCAGGTTGGCTGGATGACATCGGTCTCCCTCAGTACAAAGATCAGTTTAATGAAGGAAGAGTGGATGGACAGATGCTCCAGTACCTCACTGTGGTGAGTTTGTAGCGAGTGATTTGAAGGTTAAATAGATGAACAACACACTGGTGTAAAGTAAGTTCAAGGTTCATCAAACTCCAGGGAAAGCTTTTATGGGAATCCATAAATTGGCTTCAGTGTTTTCTTGCTCACCTTTTCTTTCCCTTGTTGTTTATGTTGCCTTTTTTCTCTACTTTTCAGAATGACTTGTTATTCCTAAAAGTGACGAGCCAGCTCCATCACCTCAGCATCAAGTGCGCCATCCACGTTCTCCATGTTAACAAGTTTAACCCTAACTGCCTCAAACGCAGGCCCAGCAACGAGGTTAGTTTTTTTTAAAAAGGTCCATGCTAACATTTTCTTTTGTTTTTTCATTTGGACATTTGAGCGTGAATGTGCAGAACATGCAGTCTTCCATTTTTATGTTATTTTAACATACGGCACTTTGAAACGCCTGGTTCTTGAGAGGTGCTGTAGCCTACAAATAAACTTCATAAACCATCTGAAGTCTTCCATTCCAGGTTAAAAAAAAATGTTATAAGACCTTTGAACCCACACTTTCTGAATCTTCCTGGTCCCATCTCTGTAGTATGATAATCCCTCTTTGTGAATCTCTCTGTATCTATACATCCATACGTGTGTGTGTTTTAGAGCCAGTTCACTCCCAGTGAAGTGGTCCAGTGGTCCAACCACCGAGTTATGGAGTGGCTGAGATCAGTGGACCTGGCGGAGTACGCACCAAACCTGAGAGGCAGCGGCGTGCATGGAGGGCTGATAGTGAGTACATACAGTATATTAAAATTAAAAAAAAGACATGCTAATGAGAGAAACTTAAACTCATCTCTCTTCTTGTAGATGCTGGAGCCTAGGTTTAACTCAGACACGTTGGCCATGCTCCTGAACATCCCTCCTCAGAAAACACTCCTGAGACGCCACCTAACCACCAACTTCAACAGTCTGGTGGGAGCACAAGCACAGCAGGAGAAGAGGGAGTTCACTGAGGCGGCAAGCTACACCCCACTGAGCATCACGGCTAAAGTAAAGGTAAGATAATAAAGACGCAGGCAGAAGAAAAAGGAAGTGCTCAGAAGAAAACACACACACACACAGTTAACCTGAGAAAGCACCTAAATCCGCGGTGAGACCTTGGTGCGTCAGCTCAGTTTAAGCTCTGAGCCCTTCAGTGTTTTTAAGCCTGTGAGAGCGGAGTAAACCCGGGACTGCTCTGCTCCTCCTCACAGCTTTAAGACTCACCCATCAGCCCACAGCCTCAGCAGTAAGTCTCTCTGTGCTCTGCTGTGGAAGAACAGAAAAAAATAATCCACCATAAAACACAATCCACACTTGTTATTGACCCAATTATGACCTTGGACACCTAACACTCAAATTTCTTAAGGTTTTGTGGACAGATATAATAAAATATGTTAAATAGAGTGTGGATCTAAAAAAAAAAAAAAAAAAAAACGCACAATAGATTTTTTTTATTTTTGTGTGTGTATATGTGTGTATTTCCTCCCTGAGGGCCAGGCAGCAACCGAGTGATATCCCGCAGTGCTTTGTGATAATATCACAGTGGCTTTAGTCAGCAAGAGCAAGCTTAGAGGACACATTTATAAAAGCTGCTGTGTGTTGCTGCCTGGTATCACTTTTACTCACGTGCACTGAAGGCATAGAAAATGTGGATATAAGAGCATATTATATACAGACAGGACATTATAACAACACAGAACAAAAGGCCGACTCTCACCTGGCACAAACACGTCTCTCCTATCTGAGGAGTTTTATTCAGTTTTGATTTCTACTCAATGTCTGTTTGCATGTGCTGTTTGAATTTAGGCACTCTATATATTTATATTCATCGGGCTGTAAAATCAAAACAAACAATGATCTGTAACCTGGTGTAATGTTCCATAGAGTTGAGAGGAGCTGCAGCATTGGATGATAATTGGTGTGGCTTTAATATTTTTTTTCTTCCTTGCAGATGGTTCATATATTTAGATGCAAATTTTACAGTAACAAATGTAACTCATTCCCCGTTCACCTGCACCTATTGTTAATATCTTACCTTTGTTTTACTATTTATGTGCTTGCTTTTAATGCTGTTTATAACATGACAAATATCGATACCTAAACATATATCCAGATGTTCAAAAATCAAAAGACAGTGTGACAGTCAAACCTTTTGTCTTTCTCTTCTTTCACTGCAGCCAAAGAAGTTGGGCTTCTCTAACTTAACTCACCTCAGGAGAAGACGACCAGACGAATCCATAGATTACGTCTGTCCCATCGAGTCGTCCTCCCCGCAGTCAGGACAGTCTGTGGTGAACGGGGTACAGATGCGTCCTTACGCCGGCTTCAGAGGCCTAAGCCCCATCCTGGACAGAGAGCCTGACCGCACCCGGGACCAGGTGGGACTCGACGACAGTAGGGCTGACCCATCTCCATGACAACAGCTATGACAGAAACATGGCAATAATGTGTCAACACCATGGACAACTATGTTGTCATGCTTTCAATCAGCTGCCACTGCTACTGCTCTGCTTCTTTTGCTTGCGGCCCATAATACCTCAGTCCATCCCCTCCCTGCTCCTTTAAACCCTGCACATCAGTCCGACCCTGTGCCTTACTCCTGAAGAGATTCAGAGACGCCCAGATAAACCCGCCTGACTATCTCACAGTCACAGCTGCTTGTCACGAAGGGTGTACTGAAACCATGAATCTAGCACACTTGAAGCATTTTGATTTCATTTCCAGTCAGATGCCTAACTAACCCGACCTCAGCCTCAAACCTGTGCCATGATCTAATTCATCAGGAGAGAGCACAGCCTCACTCTGGACTCTTCCTGTGACATCACTTCCTGTAATCCATACAGTATATACAGACATCTCTTGCTGTACAGTATTAAGCCATTGTTCTAACATTTGTGCACCACCTTTAGGTTGATGATTTTTTTATATATATATATATATATGTGTGTGTGTGTGTGTGTGTGTGTGTGCGTGTGCGTGTTTCAGTCGCATAATTTACACTTTTGATTTTCCAGTTTGAAAACGGTTCTGTCACATGGTTGGAATGAACTTGTGCAATATTTGCATACATATAATAGAGGGATTTTATTTAATATTTATATAATTGCCGAGCCAATTATAAAATAGCATGTTTTGTTTGGAGCCTGAGGTGGTGATTTTGTACTGTTATTTTCATATTTGACTGTAATAGTATTTTTATAGTAATAAAAATCATGCCTCATGAAAGGAAGCTTACATGTGCCCATGTAAATGTAAAAAAAAAAATTATCAAATCATTTAATAAACCAAATCATATGTGTGTAAAGTTGATTCCTTTGTTTTATACAGATGTAGATTTTGTACATTCATTTTTTTTTTTTAATAATAAGGATGTAAAGAAATGCACTGTACTGCTACGGCTGCTGGCATGCCTCAGTAACCTGCATCAAACATTAATCTGCTTTCATCATCATCATCATCATCATGATCCTCACCATCACGATGGCTGTCATCGCTGTTTATGACACCAGTTTCCCCTTCGGCTGACCAATCTGTTTCTAGATGGCTGCTAACCATCACCATGGTAACCCTGTTAAAGTTGACAGAAGCACATGTTCACAGCTCAGCATGCAGCCACAGGTACAATCCTCTCGCATTCAGTCAGTATTGTACAGCACAGTTGACTTCTACTTACTCATGAGTGTAGTTTTTTTTATTGCACTCGAGGTTATGAAACCTCATCATTGTTTCACTGCAGGTATGTCTACAATCATGACTTATAACGGGTTCATGAGAGCTTGTGCGTGTCGTGTGTGTGTTGCAGATGGCGACCACAGAGGGTACCATGTTGCAAATAGAAGCTCTGTCTGAAAGCATCAACAACCTCACAGTAAGCACCAACACACACAAGCTGCTGGTTAATGACTTCTGCAGCTGATTCACTCACCAAGTAAATGCTCCTCATCGGTTGTAACAGACGTTTTAGTCACTCAGACAGAAAACTCTGGGGTTTATCTGAGGGAGAAACCACATTAAAATACCACAAATCTGTGTGGAAATTAGAAAGTAACACTATGACTAATAGTGTGAAACCTGCTTGGTGGTACTTCATTACTTGCTGCTATCAGGCAGATGCCAGCCCTGGGTCTTTTGCTCTCGTCATTTGCTGAAGTCATCTAAGTAATTGTACTCTTTGTACGCTTTAAGATCAAATCCTTTATATATGAGTTTTTCTTTTTTTTTTTTTTAGTTTCAAAAATAAATAATTACATTTTTTATGCTTCATGTTGTACTAAAAAAAAACTGGCCTATATTAATGAAACTGACAATAAAATATTAAACCCTTTTCACAGAAGATATTTGAGATGTCATAGCATGAAAAGCATGTTTAATAAAATTATTAACAGTTGTATATAGTTAAATGATTCAGCTCTAGGACATTAAATTGTGCATATTGGATCTATGATACACTGTGGTAGGAAAGTACACAGGCCTTTTACCTAATTGGACGTAGTAATACCACAATGTAAAAATACTCAGTTACAAATTAAAGCCTTCGTTCAATTTTTTCTTTTTTTGTTCAATTGTTCAGTTAGTTTGTACGGTTAAGCTAAGGCCAGCAGCCAGTTAACTTAGCTTAGCATTAGGAAAGAAGGAAACAGAGATGCTAGTATGCAGACTTTACACTTGCTGATTAAATTGTCAGTAAACTAAATTGCAGAGGTGCTGGCAGGTGGAATCTCTTACCTTTGGACAGAACGAGGCTTGCTCTTTCCCTCCATTTCCAATTTTCCTGCCAAAGTTAAGCTAACTGGCTCTAACTTCACATTTAGCACACAGTCAAGAAGGTGGTATCAATCTAACTCTTTGTACAAAAGTAAATGAATGAATTTCCTACAAGTTTGAATTTTGCCTTTTAAATTAATTAATAAAATGTATAGGAATTAAAAGTATTATTATTATCCAGACTGGTCCTCTCAAAGTATTAAGTTACTATTTAAGTTACTACTCAACATAATTTTGGGTGTAATTTTTTACAAAAATCTTGTTTTGCATACAAGTATGAATCTGCGAAGTTGATACTGACTTTAATGAATCGAATGTAGTGAAGTGCAAAGTACAACACTTAAATAAATTTAACTTCATCCCCCTGCACCCCCAGCTAAAGTGGAGGAGACATTGTTAATTTCAACAGCTCCAACTGTGCTTTTCCTGCTATGACAGGTCGCAATGTGTTCTGTGACAAAAGTTTTTTGTTGCTTACTCTGCAGTGAAGCTGGTTTTGCTGACATGAGATCAGTTGTCTATCAGGCGCTTCAAAATATAACTAGTATACTTTCCAGTAATAAATAAGGCCTTTGTTGATACAAGTGGAAACCTTTTCTAATGACATTATTCTGAAAAGCAAGACCCATAAGGCCTTAAATCACACTAAGCCCTTGAAAAATTTTGCTTTGTTTGTGCCAAAAAGCAATCTGACACAAAATAAAATGTATTAAATATTAATGGGTTAACTCAGCTCAGTGATAAACACCAGCTCCCAAGTTCTTTAACCTCTTGCCACTCCCATGGTGCTTTGCTTCCAGTACCTGCTCAGCCGAGAGGAGCTGCAGAAGGAGCTGAGGCGGTCTCAGACGGCGCTAGTTTGATGGACAGTGACCCGATGCTGTTGGCTCTCTAATGCTGTCAGTCAACCACAGAGACACCTGTAGCAGCCGGTCTCACACCTGAACTGTACCTCAAGCCCAGGCCTAACAGCTGGTTGCATCTACTTCTACTAGCCGCTGATACCTCATGTAACACCTGCATTCATTCTGCAGTCCCACTGTAGATACAAAGGACAGAGAAACAACAGTGGACTTGAAAACAATCTCCAAGAGTCCCTTTTTTATTTCCTATTTTGAATGAACTGAACTGTTACTCATAAGCCATTTGGGGCATTTCTTACTGTTTTTCTTGTTTCCCTATGCAATAACCCTCTGATTATCTTGACCACTGTGTATTGTACATACTGTGTCCTGTGCTGGTATTTCAAAGGGGACAGCAGGGTCAGATGAACCACCGCTCGTATCATAGAAAACATGTGCAAAGTGTAATTTGTTTAACTGGAATATTTTGTGTACACAGAACAGTGCATGATTTAAAGCTCAGCCATTTTGGGAGATCTTGTTATTGCAGACAAAGTAGAGTTAATTCAGTCAGCGGCAGTGTAAGACACACACACATGATCACTGTGTCAGTCTGCCCATTGTTTCTGTTTTGACAGTAACAGAAATTACAAGCATCATATAACAAACACATTTTTTTTAACATCCTTTTCAGTGAAAACGTGATGTGAACTTCTAAACTATGTTACTTTGTTTAAATATCTTAAATATAATATCAAAGTTTGGAAAGCTATTAGATTCAATTATACACGAGTAGCCGCAAGCAAGGTTAAATACATGTTGAATCTAAGCGCCACAGCACAGTGACATTACACAAGGCAGTTCACTGTTTACCTTTATTAAATTGCCTGAAAACAACACCAGGCTGATGTAACCTTTCAGACCTCCACACACCTAAAACTAGTCGGCTTTAACTCGATATTCTGCTTCTTTAAATGAAGGATAAATGATGTTTGGTTACCTGGGTTCATCATATGGTCTTTTACGGGCATTTTCTGCGCGTTTTTCCTTAATATACATTGAAGTGCAAATGTAAAAGTGTAAGTGTAACATTAATTACCAAACTATGTGACCATGTATGAGGCGAGACACCGTGGGAATAGAGCTACAATAGCGTCGGTCCAACATAATCACATAAACGTTTTCCACCAAAACTTTGCTAACGTTAGTATTTGGTTGTTCAAAATGGCGCTGGCTTGAGATCCTAGACTGGGGAAAACGTTGGGTTTCGGTCGCTTAGCAACACAACCTAACCAACAACGTATTGACGTCACTATTCAGGACGTTGACGTTGCGCTAACTGTTCAACCTGAATTAAACCAAACCTGAATAAAACAACATTAGCCGTGGACTTTTCGGCTACATGACTACAGGGCGAGCTGTCATTGTTTTTGAATTGTCTTTGATTATTGACTAAAAAAATAGACATTAACCCCACCAGTTATAGACACTTTATTTATACATACCTTCAAACGTTAGCATAAGCAGTAGTTTGCACCTGCTAACGCGAAAAAAAAAGGTTCCACGTTAAGTCGCGTACAATCCGCTTCTTCACTTCAAATTTACAGACTCTCTTGACCCTCATGAATAATTGTTGGCCAACCGTCGGGCAAATATTTTACAAGGTCGCCTTCTAATTAACGCCTACATTTTACCACAGTGGTTGCAGTTGGCTAATACCAACCGTTAGCACATTTGCTACAGGCTACATCCAGCTCTCGGCTTTTTAATCCGTCTTCGTTTGGTCCTAGCAAAGATGTTAACCAACGGTTGCTATCCACTTTCTTCTCCTTTAAAAGCCGCTTGGTCTCCATGCTAGCTCACATTAAATTAAATTGTGCAGTATGAGAACTATGACTTTTTACCCAGCACTATCGTCAGGTCAGTATATTTTTTTAAAAAAGTGGTCCTTTGATGTGTGATGTAATATCTGTTGATTACCATCAGCCTAGTCTGTGCTAATTAGCGAATGTTAGCATGTTAGCACGCTAACACGCCAAACTAAGATCATTAATCTTATACTATTATATAAACTGTTTTTGCAGTTATTATTTGACATAAATGTTTTATGTGGCTGCAACACAATTTATGATTCACTTGATCTTATTCTTCCCTAATATGCCTGAGAAAAGCACTGGTTGAGGTGTATATTATTGTAACTGACTGCACAAATGAAAACAGGTACAGCAGGACAGTAGATTGTTATATTTAGTTGGCAAAATAAAAGCACTTTGAGAGATTGGATCGTTTTTGTAAACTGTTATGTGAAACATAACCTTGTGATACAATTTAAGTACCATGTCTGCATTAAAACAGTGGTATAGTAAACTCCCTCTTTGACATTATCATGCTTGCCACTGGAAGATCCTACTACTGTCCAGCCTTATAAAAGGATGACAATGTGACCTTTAAGTCTCTCCTTACCATCCTTCCCACCTCACTAAAAGCTCCTGACCCCACCTACATGTCCTCATTCGTGCTTCTTTCTGAAAACAGACAGTTAAGCATTTTGTTTACCCACCAAACCCTTCAGGCTTAGGCCTGCCTCAGTCCTCAAGCTGCTGCTGCTACTGCTGCTGCTGCTGCCAGTTAACTGGTAAGATGAGTCTTTTGTTGACTTAACTAAAATTTAACAAGTTAGAAACACCACACCCACATTAACACTGTCCGCAGAACTGCCTCTCTAAACCTGAGATAGAAAACCCTCTTTATTCTACTGAAAGTTCTGCTCACATTAGGACACTGGAGCCTGAGCTTCACACACAACACAACACACAGACACAGTGTGTATCTCGGCAGGGCAGGGGACAGGAGCAGAGGGCAGAAAGTGGACTTGGAGCTACAGAAACTTCCAGACCCATCCTGGTGAGTGTCATTTGATTTGAAAAGCTTTGACAAACCATATTATTAGCACTGTATTAGTTTATTGCATTGAGGGGCAGAAGATATGTACATTTTGAATGTGCTACGTTGGCTAAAACTAAGTTATTCACTGTTAAGGGAGAGAAACAATGGTAATATATGGTGATTTGTTTTGCACCTTAAAGAACACAACAATGACTCAACTTCAGCCATATGTCATTTCAGATCACTGTCTGCTCTCTTCTAATTTTACAATTTTTTTCCCAGTGTATCAGGGAGACCACCCTCTGATCTTCCAGCCCTCATCAACAGTCCACCATGGGTCAGACTATCAGCAAAGCCACTCCAAGCCCCTTGCAGAACAAATTCTTCTCTTCTTTTAAACGCAGCCCCCCTAGCCAACCACCCTTTGATCGGAACATGTCCCCTCGACCAAGCATCTTCTCCACACTGAGGAGGCCCCCTGTCGTCAAGGCCAATGATTTCATACCTCTATTCAATGACTGCATCTCCGCTGCCTCGTCTAGAACCCAGGAATACATCGTATTCAAGGACCCGGAGGACAAGTTCCACCCGAGCCCTGACGTACTGACTCAGGTGGATATCTTGATCAGTGATAAGCCTTGATCATTAACCAGTTGGAGGTATCATACTGTTTCATAGTTGTTTGCTGTCTTCCCACAGGTCTTCCTGATGACCTACATCACCCAGAGTGTCTGCCTCAACATGACAGACACCTTCAACTGTACAGCCATGACGCCTGAGCAGCGCATCCTCCTCGGAGCTGACTGGGTCTGGGCCCTGCTGGAGAAGCCCACCAAGAACCCTCGGATCCAGATCGCTGTGCAGGTCCTACACCTGCCTGAGAGAGAGGATGCTGAGGAGAATGATGTCCCCCCGGAGGCCTGCAGCGAGTCCGTCCAGATGGCACAAATGGAGTCCAGCAACAAGAACATGTACGAAAAGTTAGTGGACTTCTGCACCTCCATCGGCAAGGATTGCTACGCCCTCTTCTTGTTCTTTGGGAAGAAAAATGACAAGGAGAACATCTATGGAGTCCTCAGCAACAATTTTGAGGCGGCCATCGGGAAATGCAACAAGATTGACAGGTCATTCATTGAGAACTTCTTCAAAGGTTCAAGGTATCTCCATACACCCTCAGGGATGATGCAGGCTATTGTCACCAAGAAAGAGGGAGATCCTCTCACTCTCATGATTAAATTTAGCTGACCCAAAGGGACTCTTAACGTTGATGGCCAATAAAATGATACAAGACCACAGTAAGAGGTTATTGATGTATGCCTTGATAAATAACGTCCTGTCTTACTAAAATGTTGAGTTTCATAGAGTAAGAAAATTCTGGTTATTTTAAACTTATACCAGTTGTTGATATTGCATCATACAAGTATGTCAGTTCACTTGAAGAAGGTTTTGCTGTTTACTTAGCCCCATTTTCTAACAGCCTGACCTCCTGTTGGTGCTATTATTTACTGTGCACCTGTGCTCCTCCCAGTGTCACAATGTCTGCAGTGAAAAAGATCTGTTATCACAGAGGACATTGAGATTTGTCCCGCATAGGTGTAACTGATTTTAATTGTTGACTTCAAGGTCCTTGCTATTGTACATTTATTTTTACTGGTATGACTAAACCTAACTGGAACAGACATCTTTACTGTTACACCAGTGCTTTTCTTGCTGGAGACAGGTCGGAATAAGAAATAGCCCTTAAAACTTTACTCTCTTCAAGAACAAGAACTGTATATTTTGCTGTAAACTAACTAAAGATTATAAGATTAAAAGCATTTTTTATCAGATGAGTATCATCCCAGTTTAACAATAAAATTGTCTCTAAAAAAGGAGCTGTTCACCTGAAAATAAATCGTTGGGTTACCAAACAACAGAATTGCTGTTGTGTGTTCATAAAGTGAACTGGGGCATACCCCACCTCACAACCACAGGAAATGAGTATTTTACTTCTTAAAAGTCCCAAAAGAGCCAACAATAACCGTAAAACGACTTTACACACTTGCAATCATCCATGTTTTCGTAACCAGCTACCTGCTGTGTTTGGACAATGTGTAAATCGGAGTTGAATCGAAGCTTGCTTTACAGTGATGTTTTGCATAAGCGGCTTGAGCTAAATGATTTTGCATGAACTATTTTGCTGGTTGGAAGAGGGCTTGATTAGTCCATAAGTACTTTTACCTGGAACAACTGCTCTCGAGGGGATTTTCTTGTATTCTTTAAATTTGCATCACAAATTGCGGCTTAAAATGGAGGCTGAGCGAACTGTTTGTGTAAAAAGTGAGTGAGTGGTACATTTAATTTTAGGTGCAGTACACGTAAGGGACTGATGTGTCATTTGATTTATAAAGACTCACACAATGGCACAGAAAATACAATGGCACGGGATTTATAACAGAGGGTTAAAAAAAACATCTTTTGTGTTGTTGATGTCTTTTTGTCTATTATAATATTGTTTGAATGTTGTTACCATAGTAAACCAGTGGGGAAAAAGCACATTAAAAATATTTTCTGCCAACATTTCTCAAAGTGAAACAAACAACAGTTCATTGCTGCTGTGTTTTATATAGTTTCACCTTTTTAATGAAATATGTATATTTCATATAATATGAATTTCATATGTGAATATCTGTAAATGTTTTTCTCTTTCCGAGGGAATTTAAGGGAAAACTGTTCCTGAAGTTCTGGTCAGATCCCACTAGAGACTCAAAGCTTCTAAGGCTGTAAAATGCACATGGGAAAAACAAATCAGGTCAACTGGCTTTAAACTAACAACACTATGAGCCTGAGCAGCATCTGCAGACATGCTAAATAAACAAAATGCAGCTTGTCACGATTCGAATTCAACAGAGAGCTATAGAAATGATGCCAGGGTGGAGGCCACGATTCAGGCACAGCGCCGCAATGTCTTTTTTTCTTTTACTATTTTATGGGGACACAGAGCGAAAGAAAACATGTTTAGTCTCCCTAGCAGGTCTTCAGTCAGTTGGTCTGCCACTTCAAACTGAAATATCTCACAGTGATTTACAGTAATGAATAAGATTTATTTTGTTTTCTTTAGGCTGAAACTGTATACAAATATCCAATGCAAAGGCATGTTTACAAAACAGTAATTATATCATCCTCACAGAGTTTTACAAAAGGTACAAAACAACAATACACACAATATTTAAAAAAAGTGTCCTGCAGCTTCATATTGAAAAATGGCTCAGGATGAGACTTTTTGTTGCAAATCTGTCCTACAACTTCCTCTACTTTTCAAAATAAAGGCAACAATTATAATTGTAAACTGTGAATTCACTTTTTTGTGCTAATCAGGAACATTCAATTATTGTCATTTTTATATTTGTCAGGAATGATTCAGAGAAAAAAAAAAAAAAGACTAAACAGAGATCCCATCATAGTTCTTCTTTCATGTCGGTTTCTTCTTTGTGACTCTTCCGCTCACACGTGCACGAAGCAGTGTGGTCGTCTGGCTGAGGCACCGGCTCCATGTCTGCGTGTTGTGCAGGCTGCCCTGTCTGTCGCTCTGAGTACATGTGCAGCACTCTGTAGTAGTAACAGTACAGTCTGCTGGGCTGCAGCAGCTCTCTGGCCGCTGCCTGACCCACTCTAGCCACCTCCTGGGCTTCGGCGTCATTCTCCTTGGCCCATTGAATTTTCTCCAAAAGGTCTGACAGGTTTCTCTTCACAGGGATGAAATGAGTGTCCGCCTTCAAATAGCTGTAGAAATGTTCATAATACTGCGAATCCTGCTTCAGTACCAGACTGTTCCCGAGCATCAGATAAGGAAAACGATAAGCTGCCACTGTTCCATCCACATTCACCTGGTACTTGTACTAAAAGAGAGGAAAAGGTCAAACCAGCTTTAATATAAAGTTGTGACAATGTACATATTTTCTTGGGACAGGGGAAAGCAAAAGTACAATGACTTAAATGAAATTAAAAAAAGGAAAAAGCACCTGTGTCAAGGAGAAAAAAAGCTGCACATTACAGTTTCAAGTTGTAGCGTTAAAATGAATTATCTTATTATATAAAATATGAATGTCTGTACTGTACATTTTACCTCACCTTAAAGAAGTCAAAGAATCCAACAAGTGGTACTTTGCCAACATGTTTCTCCCTGTCTCTGAAGAAGAACCACCCTGTGATGCCTGCGTCCAGCAGCTCAGGGTTTTTCTTGGACAGAGAGACCAGATGAAGACGTTCCTCTCGACTGTCCCGGCCACGGAAAAACGCCCGCTCCGTTTTGTTAACCCACGGAGGCCCTGGAAGAAGGTTAAGAGAGATAGGAATTATTAAAAGGCCTAAAACTGTGAGAGAACAGAATGTCCCTCTAGATAAATAAAATAAGATGCATTTACTGTTGTAAGAGTTTTAATTTTATTTTATTTGTACTATGAGGACATGTTAAGCCTGGGGCCAGGGAGGCTGGATATTAACACTTATTAAAATGAATCAAAAACCTGTCTCTCTCACACTAGTCTGATTACAAGACAAAACCAGATGAGTTTAAATACAGTTGTGGGAAAATGACAGCTGCATATCTAACATCTAAAATTTAAAATAATCCTTTCAGATTAAAATTTAAAGTCTAAATGGGTATAAAATCATAAAAACACTACATGTCTCATCAGAGAACTAGTATTATACTGCTAAAAAAAGTACTTCTCTTTATCAGACTGGGTACAAACCATGAGTACAGACGTCAGTGGATTGTTAGAGAAGGTCACCATGCCATGGTAATAAAGGTTCTAATCTTTTTCTAGCTTCAAAAATAAACTAATTTGTAGCTTAAGTTTACCTTCTTTTTAAATAACAAGATCATAAAAAGGAGAAAAAAAAAAACGAAAAAAAAAAACAGGTTTCCTCAAATGTTTTTATGGCAGGTTAGTCTTGGCAGTGAAGAGTAGAAACAGTTCAATTTTGATTTTGTGGGATTTAAAATTACTTGAATATCACAAACTTTTCACTCAGGAAAATTAGACAGAGTTAAGTTCCTAGGGCTCTTCAGTTGCTGGTAGCACTTTAAAAAGGGGCTTTGGGCAATGGTCCAATAATTATTTGTTTGTCTTTTATCAAAAAGCATTTTTTCATATATGTGATCTGAAGTAATAAAAGAGTGTGCGTGTGTGTGTGATACCTGCGTTTCCCTGGACAGACAGCAGGTCATTGGTGACGCCCCTCATGGTCTCCAGGGTGGAGTGAGTGACCTCGTAAGTGGGAAGGACAATGTCACGAGTGTCTGTAGAGCCACACCACGACAAGACTGGGACAGCATCCGACCTCCTGGTCTCCAACGGCCAGTCGCCAACATTAACGAAGAACTCCACATCAGGCACCCTCACCTTCGACAGAAAACGAAAAGTCCCAGGAGACGAATGATCTCAGCAGTCGTATTAAAAACGCTGCACCAGTGTGATTCTTTAACTTCTCGAGAGCAAACACACAAACTTACCTTCCTCATTAGAGAGAGTAGTATTTCATCCGAGAACATCTTGAAGTCGGTGTATTTCCCCAGAGTGCGGCGATACAGCTGGTTGTTGATGATGGCGTAGTGAATGAGACCTCCTCTGTTAGAGAATCGGAGAGGCACTTCCTGTCTAATGTGCTCCAGGTCAATGGTGGGAAAGGATTTAAAGTCCGCCACAATCTGAGGCTCTTGAGTGGGACACTTCATGACGCTCTGCCAGGCTGAGGCATCGGGTTCAGGACAGTCACAGTACTCATGGTAGACCGGACCTGAGCATTAAGAATAAGAGGTTTAGAGGAGGGAGCTCCCAGGTCTCAGGACAGATCATGGTGACATTTCTTCCATCTATTCTTCATCACTTTTCACTGGCACTCTCAGAATTAACTTTATAAAGGAAGCTGGTGTTGTGCATTCCTCAGGGTTCACTTACTTTTTCTGGAAATAAACAATAGACCCGACTAGTGAACCCGTGTTTCTTAAAACAAGGTGCAACACTCACCTTGCATGAGGTAGGGGGACCTGGCGACAGCAGCATCCCGGTGGAGGACCTCCACCCTCAGGCCCTTCAGGGCTGAGCCGTAGAGCCGGTACCTCACCAGGAAGGAGCCGTCCCCTCTGTCCAGAGGCGGGGAGACGTGGATGCGGATGTGCTCCGTCTTCTCCAGGGAGCTTATCTTCACTTTAAACGCGTCTTTACCTGAACAACACACACAAAGAGCCTCCCAGAGACTTATTCTCATCTTAAATGAACAGCCCGGATACACGACCACTTTTCCCACAGACTTACGAAGCCCTGAAACTGTGTTAAAGCCCCAGGAAGACAGCAGTTATGGTTATTGCGCTATTTTTGACATTTTCTAGTGTAGCTAGCTGGGTTCAACGCGTCGCCATTGTCAAACAGTGATTAGCTTGAAAACGACGGTTATTTCTGTTAGCTGGCTTTGATGCTGCTGTTTAACAACACTGACATTTTGAGCTCATGTACCATCGTTTACCTGGAGACAAAGTCAGGTTTTCTCCCTTTGAATTAACCGCCTGAATATAGAAGTAGCGGACCGGTAAAACCGTGTCGGGGTCCAGCCCCGAGCCCCAGATGAGGCATCTCTCTGGGCTGATCTCACATCCACAGAGCCCGAAGTTTATGCTAATAAATGCCGCTAAAATTAAAAACCTACACAGTGAACCGGTCCGAACTGGTTTAACTAAGTCTGCACTACACTGACACACCATATTCCTCCAAATGTTACCGGCTCTTCCTCTAAACTTGGTTAAATATTGACCGTAAAGTTTTGATAGAAACTCCTGCGCCGACATGTTGGTGAAGAGAAACACGCCCATCATCCGGTGATGCGTTGACGGGGTGTCGGAAATGTGGCCAGCGGATTGTGAACGCATCACCGATAAAAACACTGCACAGTCTTGACAAGAAGATCCACTCAAGTTTTATATGTTCATTTGTTGTGGAGATTTTAAACATATCTGACAGTGCAGCACAGATTTAAAAAAAACAAACAAAAAACTCATTTGTAAAATAAATAAATAACAAGTAATGCTCCGAAAGTGCTGTAAACACTCATAATTAAAAATAAGTGCACTTTTCCTTGGTTTTAAGGCAATTTAGGAAAGACAACACAGTTATTTAGTTAGTTGAGATATAACTGACATAATGCACTTGTTTGTATTAATTTCTTTGGTGATTTTAGATAAACAATTTACCATAAATTAATCAAATTAAACAAGAACTTGCCTTAAATTTAAAAAGTAAGTTCATTTTAAGTGTAGTTGTTCTATTTGGTGGCCAGTAGCATAAAATACATCGACTAGAACTAAAAAGCATTATAATACAATACATTTGACTAATTAGGCTAAACATACTACTTAATACTGTTTTTACATCTTCACTTCTTTATTTTTCAAAAAGTTACACATCAGACTCAAAAACAGATTTTTATATAAAAGGTAATGTCATAGGTAGTTTGATGCAGTAAATAAAGGTACACCTGATTTCATTTTGATGGCAATTAGTCATCAAAAAGCATGTATCCATAATAAAACCATTAATACTGGATAAGACCATCAACATGTTCATACAATGATTTGTTGATTTGTGACAGAACAATGACAGCAAAGCAAAGCAGCTCTGTAGGAAACAGGAACACTAGTAAGAAAAGATGTTTTCTGTTTTGTGTCCCAGCTTGTCCAGATTTGGCAGACAGGCCTTCTGAATCATCGGTGGAGGACCACACAGGACAATAAGGACATCGGAGGACGGTGCAGGGAGGTGGTCCTTGATCATGTCATAGGTCACAAATCCTGAGCTGTAGCTCCAGTCTGGAGGACAAGAAATAAGAGAAACAGAGAAAATCAGAGAAACTGATTTTCCGCTATGGAAATTCAGAATAGTCTCATCCTGTCCCTAAAGAAAACCTGCTTCTTGCTTTTCCTCTATAATAAATATTAAACACCTCCTCTTTCTATTATTTCCTTTTTTTTCCTCTTTTTTTTTGTCTCTGTGTCCCCAGTGCCAGAATAAAAAGCAGGTCTCTTCTTCTTAGCAACAGAGGGTGAGACATACAAAGAAAAAGATTATATGCTGACAGAATATATCAGTAATGAAATTATCTGCCTATTTTTTGATCTCCAGGGAAAGACAAAGATGTCAGCTGTTGGTGTCAATGAAGTCATTAGCAATTTGTTCAACTTGTGCTTTCATGTACAGATCATTCATCGCTCCCTCCACAGCAACCAAATAATGACATCTCCTTGAGAAAGAGCAAGCACAGCTCTTCAGATGAATAATGATCAAGGGCCAATGAGTTTAATTTCTGAGTGTAAGAGATGAAGATGCAGCGACGCAGGATGCGAGAGCTGTTCGTGGCCTTCACAACAGAGATTATGTAACAATGTTATGCTCATTAATTTCTGCTCACTTTCTGGATTATGCAAACGAAGACATAAGTGTTTTGCTAAGCTACTGTAACACCCGGGTGGAGCTATCTCCCTCCTCGGCCTGCAAGGATTTTCCTCTAGTGGAGAAGTCTTTGTCTGGTTTCTCACTTTGAATATTCAGCAGCGAAACCAGAGGCCCAGGCTTTAGGATTTAGTCGTCTTCATATAGCCTGGCAAAGCACTAATACTCACATATGTATCCTGTATAGTGACATGATAAAATTAGCCGTGAAAAATGTTTTCACCATAACCCATGTTACAGGGAGTAAGCATGTCTCACTGTATAATGTTTCAGGTTTTTTTTATTATGTGAAATGAGTTTAACTGGTTGGAAATACAATTTGCAACAATTATATTTGATATTTTTAATATTACATTTTGTAACCAAGTTGCAAATGTTCCACTGGTGGCATATCCCATGATAAAAATGTGCTTAGTTTGTTTGTGATGTATGGACTGTAATGTCTTCTTCCTCTCAGAAGACAAATTCATGTTATATTTTATGTTTGGTCACATGCTATTCTTTGCTCATTAAAGGGGAAGCATTGATAAATATTACACAGATCTGAACTGAACTGTGAAGCCTTACAGTGCTGGGGGTCCTGGTGGCTCACATCATAGAACCTGTACCATATCGGCTCAGGCCTGACCTGTGGCCCTTTTCTGTTTGTCATCCCCTCTTTCTAACCCCCCTGCTTTATTCGGTCTCTCTCACTGTCACCAAACACAACTTTAAAAATATAGAGCAAAAAAATCCTAACAAACTGGACTTTTTTCAAAATCAGTTTCTCAATATACTGAGATTTCTTCACCTGTGTTCAACATATTCTGATGTTTAGTGTAAATTTAATATCATTTCAAGTGTAAATGTCTTGATGCTAGTGCAGTTAGCTTTACAACTGTGTCTACGTACTTTGTTTGACTAATGATCTCAATCTTTTTTTTGTTTTGTTTTAAGAAAAACAGAAAACCAAATCACAATCAAAGACCCACAGATCTGACCTCATGAAACTGACATTTCTTACATGTTAACACGTGTTCCTGGTCTGCTCCAGAGAAAAATACAGTCACCATCTACTTTGTCTGCCTGATGTTTGTTGCTGAGCAGGTAGTAAACAGTGGCTTATTATAACATCTGCCTGCAGCTGTTCAAAATGAGACAGAAGAGAGACTGAACCAAAACAGCTGAGAGTTGTGAGCAGTAAAACCAAAGCAATTAACTGAAACTCTTTCTGCAGACCTGACTCCAGAGACGTGTCTCCCAGCACTGGGGGAGGATTTTCTGTGGGTTTCTCATTACAACGGCACTTTTCATATAATCACACAGAACAACAGCTGTTTGTCTAAAGATACTGATAAAATGTTGTTGTTTTTTTTTTGCAATATCCTAAAATGTGGTTCTACGTCTATCTTATCTTAATGATAACATTTTTGGAAATGGGGTCAATAATAATACTTTTAAATATTTTTTCACTGTTCTGTTGAAGTAACTGCACCTGCTCTGTATGAGAAATGTTACAGGATGCACCTTTAATATATATGGCAGCTTATATTGAGTGGGAGCCCACGGGACGCCCTGATGTTGGGTCTGTAAATGAAGAAATCCTTCCTTACCCTGTGGAGGTTTGTCAAGTGTAAACCAGAGCTTGACTTTGTCAGGATGATTCTTCTTCACCTCCTCCAGCTCCTCCCTCAGTAGAATATCCTTCTCAGTCTGAGAGGCAGCCAGTGAAAGAGATGTTATTTCTCCAGAGTATTTTCCATTTATGTACAGCAATACTCTCTCACAATAAGAGTTGAGGAAAGATTTCCCAAAACAATACACTGCACAGAGCTGACCTGGTTGGCAAAAATGAGAGAGCACCGGGTGTCGTCAGCGGCGTCTGCTGTGATCCTGCGAATTAACTGCAGCATGGGGGTGATACCTGTGATGGAAAAACACTGAAGTTGGCCTTAGAGGATGATTTGTATGCAACTGAGGAGAAGACAGAGGGGTACAATGTTGTCTTTCCTCATTTTTCAATAAAATTATATTGTCAACAGTGGGGCTGCAAACTAAATTGCATCAAACAATCCTGAAATGTTAAACTCCTGGACCACTTTAAGTGTAATAATACTGTTATGAGAGAAAAAAATATATAGTCTTCACCTATGTAACAATCCCCTTATCTAGAACACAACCAGCTATATATGTAATCATGCAGAGAATAAATTACATATGTACACATCAATATATTCATATAATATTTTTCACTTATTGTAACTATTTGACTTTATTTAATTGTTGAATTGTTGATACCTTCAGTTCTTCCTTATTTTATCTCTGTCTACATTTTTTCATTTTTACTATATTAACTGTTTTTGCACCCAAACACCAAAGCAATTTTCTTTTGTGTTGAAAAACCTAATGGGCAATTAAACAGATTCTGATTCTGTCGCTGATTCTCATTCAATATTACACATTAGATTCATTCATAAGTGTTTAATAGAAATGTAAATGAACCTGTTCCTCCAGCAATCATTCCAACGTGTTTATACTTCCCATACTTGGGCTCTGACTTCTTGTCTGGTCGGATGGAAAACTGACCTTATAAGAAGAGAAGAGGTCTCAGTGTTGGGCAGCAAAGGCAGCGCAGAATTATAATTGTAGCACAGTAACACCTGCTGGTGACAGACAGGAGCTACAAGTGCAAATCTATATGAACTGAACGTGCACAAATATACATGGTGGTGTGCTTTTACTATTCTGCTCACAAATGCATATGTCATACCATTTCCCTTATACACCAGCAGTCCATTGGGTCCTCTGAAGTCAATGGCATCTCCTAGAGCCATGTTGTCCAGGTACTGAGACATCTTCCCTCCCTCTGGAAAGGAGGGATGGCAGTTCTTGTAGTAGACCTGGAGAACAGGTGTTACAAAAAGGATACAACAGTTTTAGTGATTTATTAGATCTGTTATTACTTTATAATTGGCCCTAAAAGACATTGAAATTACCTCTAAGAATTGCATGCCCAGCTAATGAGACATTTTTTAATACCATTCAAATTTATTCATAGAGCACATAAAAATAAAAAAAACAGCAAACAATGAACAACAACAATGAAACAGCAGAACCAAGACAAGGGAACAGACAAAAATGAGGGAGACAATTTAACTTGGCTCAAAAGCTAGTGAAAATAAAAATGTTTTCAGACGAGACAAACAGCAGAACCTTAAAATTGACCCTAAAGTGAATTGGGAGCCAGTGGAGAAAGGCCAGGACAGGGGAACCAGTCAGAGGCGGAGAGGCAGCGATCTGGACCAGTAAAGGCGAGACAAGGACGACTGGCTGACTCCAGCATACAGCGAGTGAGATCGAGTTTAAGGGACAAGCAATATCCAATATGGTAAAGCTTCCACTTGAACCAGGTAACCTACGGGCTGGACTAAACTGGGATGCTTGTGTTGTTTTATGTCCTATCAGTGATGTTAATTACCTTCACTACAAGGTCAACATATCCCTGGTCCTCGTCACTGGAGACTGGAGTGTAGGCTCTGACCACCAGGCTGCCGTTCACCTTGGCCGACAGGTAAACATGCTGACCTGGGGAAAATGTTAAAGCCCAGGAGAAGCATGAAGACTGTACCGATTTAAATAAGATGTATTCGATAAACTCTCCCTTTTGAATAAGCTTATATTCAAATGCAGTTTCTGTTCAGTTACAGCTAAAAACCTGATCTGTATTCTCCTTTATTGCCACATTAGAAAATACTTTGAATCACAGAAGAGGCTGAAGGAAAAACACTCAGTAGGTATAAGACCAGAAGAGCTGGGCCTCTGTGAGGCAAACAACTGATGCTACTGTGCAGATGGTGACTTTTTTCAGAGATATTTTGTTGTGAAAAGTTTTATTTAAGATGAAAAATGTGAAAATGAAGAGAACAAGAGAAAAATGTTCCAGTACCGACTGGTAGTCCGAGGATATGAGCTCCAGATGGAAGGCCAAACCGAAACTTTTTTGTGTCATGACTGATTTCCTGTACAAGGACACACACACAACTTTAGATAGAACATATAACAAACAACTTAATTTAGGTTAGTTTGCACATTAATAACAGATAAAATGAAGACTGTCTTCTTAAGAGTGGACCTTGTCCAACCTTTCAATATTGCACTCAGTATATTTACCAGTGAATGTAGGCTCAAAGCTACAGTCACTGGTGCTGGTATAACAAGAAGAGATGGTAATTTGACTTCTTTCTATTGTCTCACTGCAAGATTTATTTATTTTTTATCTAAATAGTTTGACTCAAGTGACATAATTTGAGGCAAATTATCAGACACAGCTCCCTTGAAATTCAAGAAAATTTTTTTTTTTATACAACTTTAATCACATTAGCTTACCACACAGAAAGACGGTGGAAATTCGCTTTTCAGAAATAATCTGCATGGTTTTGATTAGTTCAGTCAGTACAGACAGAGAGGAGCTGTCTTATCAATGTTACAGTACAGATCTCATTTCTCATTTGCCTGTTATTGTTCCTCTCTATGTTGCCTTGATAAGAGAAGCAGTTAGATACTGAGAAAATGAATGTAGTTGTTGTGTTATTGGGTTTAAAGATCAAATTGAGTTTGTATGCAACACACCTGTTTGTTTATGAGGGGAAGTGAATATTTGACCATAGGGTCCTGTAGAGTGACAGGTAGCTTCTTCCTTCCTGCAGAGCCTCGTAAGAGGAAGTACAGAGCCGTCACTACCACCACAGAAAGAGCCGCCACCACTGAGATCACCTGTGAGACCGAGATTGAAAGGAAATGGTTTCCCATTACTGTGCATGAGGCGTGTATTTTGTGTGATTTACATATTTTACACTTCAGTTAAATAACAAGGCAGAACAGATGAATTAATGTCAGGGTCAGATTAGAGAGTGAGATCAAACAGTTTTTCAAAAAAATAAAAGTAAGATCCATTCTCACCAAGTTCTGGTCCATAGTGTTATAATGTGTCAGAGCCTTGTTCTCCAGCCTGAGAGATCAGAGTCTGCACAGAGTCAAGGCAATGATAGACCTCTCTCTCTCTCTCTCTCTCTCTCTCTCTCTCTCTCTCTCATACACACAGAGTAAAGGACCTCTAAAGGGGTGTGGCGTCCCGCTGGGGGAAAGGTGACACAAGGTCCAAAGCACCAATAGGAAGGCAGATCTGCTCATGGCACTACACTGTACAGAGGTGGTTGTTGAGCAGTGAAGAGCAGAGTCGTGAAATCACACCACAGGCCGAGGGGAGGGGAGACAGACATAGGTTACATAAACTCTGGAGCTGTTGAGATCTGCAGGAAGAAAAACTTGTTTATTCATTCATTCAAGTCCTTGAATTTTCAAAGCTGATGAAAAATTAATTTATAAACAAGCTGCATTTTAATGAAATGGAGTAAAAGTCAATAAATAAGTGAAAGTTCTTTTCTGAACAATGTTTAAGTGACTGCAAACTTAATAAAAGCGTGGAGGAAGTATTCATATTCTTTACCTCAGTAAAATTAGTAATATGATGCTGTAGAAATGTTAATTAAGCAAAAGTATATTAGTAATATTACAAAAATGCACTTTATATATATATAAAGTGCATTTTTGTAATATACTTTATACTCGTGTATTTCGATATGTGTTGTAATATTATTGGTTGGATAAGGTTGAACTAATTTTTAACTGTAGTGTTGAGAAAGTTTAATCTATGACAGTGCATCACAATTTATCAGCTCACCAGTGACAAATGCTGTCAAATAATAATAGAGGAGGATAGAAAATGTTAACAATGTTTAACTCTGAAATGAGGTTGGGTAAAAGTATGAAGTAGAATGAAATGGTACGGATAAATAAAAGTAATAAATATTTACTCTTGTGAGTAAAAGAACTTAGTTTGTGCACTAGAGACAATTTAACAGATGTAATGTATGTGTCAGGGACATGTCCTGTGCTTGTGCAGTACAGTAACAGTAGTTTAGTTATTTTATAAAATGAAAACCAAAAAAGATAAAACAATCCAGATATTTGCGTTTAGGAGTAAAATAAACAGGGCTAGGAACCGACAGCTATGCTGGCAGGTCTGTGAAGCTGTGTAGAGGCACAGCGGTGCCTCATGGTGGCACCAAAGAAAAGGTTGAGGGGCACAAACTCACTTGGATTCATCCTCTGGAGACCGTGAATGTTTGCTCAGAATTACATGGAAATCTAGCCAACAGCTATTGAGCTATTTCTGTCTGGACCAAATTGGTGGACTGACTGACAGACCAACATCACCCTCCCTCAGAGAGGATGATGAGCTGATGCTGGTATAACCGTCTGTATTTATTGTTTCAATAACCAATGAGCTAAAAGCTACAATACTTTGGCTCCACAGTGCCCCCCCCCCCACCAACCTGTATCAGCTGTGACAACACAACACAATGAGCTGAGTCTGAAAACCAGGCAGCAAGTTAAACTAACAAATGAAACATCCATCATCTGCCAGTCCTTGGAGAAATAACACAAACTGGACTGAGCCTAATAAAAACAGGAAAAGTGACTATGATTAAACATCAAATATACCAGGATTTATTTATCATAATCTGAGGGTTCAACTTTTATTAGATCTAAAAGTCTGTGTTTTATTCTTTGAATCACGGCTTCATATAAAACAAAAGAAAGTCCACAAGGCTATACATTTCTTCTGTATGACAACAAACACTTTAGGGATCAACCCTCAGCAGAGCGTCTCTAACAGACGTCGGTCATCTGAGCCTCCAGTGTAATTCCACAGGTTGAACTGTACAGTTTGCCTATACACAGGCCTCCTTCTAGCAGGTCACTGCTCAGTCCCTGAGGACTCTCCTCCATCGTCGTCATCATCTGAGCCCATGTCCACATGCAGCGTGGGATCCTCTGGAGTCCTCTGAGCCACGTCACCCTGGTGGGACAGGGCTCTGCTGCTGGACCTCTGCACATCTGGGTCGGCTACATCCAGGTTCACTAAAACACAGAGAACTACGTGAAGATCGCCATCTATCATCAGCATCATCTCAAAGTAAGTCAAGACTGAACGCAGTGTTCAGCTGCCACATGCCACCAGAGCAGCTTCGATGCTGAATGTGTGATCCTAACTACGTCACTTTAACATTTTATTTTAAGAGAGAGAAAAAAATGAGTGAAAAAACTGAGCCACTCAGTTCATCCGACACCAGGCAGTGGACGTCACACTTCAGCTCCCAGAGTGAACAGGTAGTTGTATGAATGACGGGTGAGATGACGCAATACTTTCTACTCTAATTTTCCTTGAGGGGTTGAAAAAATAAGCAGAGAAAACAAAGGATCTTTTATACTGTTGCAGAGTCATTTGAGCTGCAAAAGCAAGGGTGGAAATAAAAAAAAACCGAAACACTGACTATGGTTTGATTCCATTCAGTTGAGGCTGTTTCAAGGTGAAGTAGACGTTGGCTCACGCTCACTGCTTCATAGGACCCTTAATGGAACAGGGCTCATTAGTGTTATTAGTTCCACATGTGTCTGGATGTTGCTGCCAATGTGAATAAAGAAAGAAATAAAGAAATTAAGGAGCTAGTCAACTCAAATCTAAAGCTTTACTAAAAGGGAACCACATGCACCAATTCACACTAATTTACAATGAGAGTGAAACACCATATAAATACAATAAATACAATTGTCACATGTATCACTCTAATCCCACTAACAATATGTCAAATATTCATAATGTCTTAAACCCTGAGAAGAGCCACTCTCACTATTTTAAAGCTTATTCATGTGAGCTGTAATAATTATGTAGTAATTATTCTGCAGGTTTCCCTTTAGTTCCTGTAAAGTGTCACTAGAGGGAGCCCTGTTCCACAGACGTGTCCTTTTACAGCCTATTGAATGTCAGTCCAACAGTTTCCTATTGTTTTCGACCGGCATCAACACCAAGAGTTGTTATAAAATTGTATCTATGAAAGGTCACTTCCTGTTGCATGTGAAACCAATGACTATTTATATATATTACATATATACAGTATATGTTTTAGAGATGATCTTTATAATCTTTATGAATCACAATTAAACATAACTTTTTAAGAAGTCATAAGTCAAAATGTTTGGGAACCATGGTTTTAAGGTACCTGGACTTACTAGATTCTCACATATCTACAATAGGTTGTGAAACTAATATTAGTGGATAAACAATATGTGTTGAATATCAAGATGTAGAGGAATTAGAGTTAAAAAATACCATATTTGGGGGAAAAACAAGATCTGCATGGTCATAACAATGAGTGTCTTCCTCCATGTGATATTCATCTCTGCTTGGTGGATGTCCAGCATGTGTTGTGTTCACTGGCATATCGACACACTGGTAAAATACATACACAACTAACATTTTTACTATAACCCTTGATCTTGGTAGATTATAAAATCAACTTAAATAAAGCTATATTAAACACAAGTAAACTGCAATGTTACCAGTTTACGTATGTTTACAGTCCATTTTATTTGAGAGACTGAAATTTGAGGGTGTAAATTTATCCACTATAAAGCTACAGTAGTGACCTCAAAGGGTCAATAATAGAAGAAAATAGTTGTGTTCAGAAAAAACTACTTTTGAGCAACAATCCCACAATGACCTTTGACCTTTTTAACAACACTCGTACAAACGCTAACATTACGCTATTATTTTGTTTATGCTAACATAACTGTTAGTTACTTCTATCTGCCAAGACTAGTGTTAGTGTTACTTTTTGAATGCTAAAGTTGCTTTTCTTCATGCTAACATTACTTTTGTTTATGCTAACATTACTTTTGTTTATGCTAACATTACTTTTGTTTATGTTAACATTAGTTTTTAATGCAAACTGTGCTGTTGCTTATGCTAACATGCTCTTAGCCCGTGCTGCTTGTTGATGGCTTGATACAATCATACATTTGTGCCAAATTGTACCAAACACAAAACAAATTTCATGGACATGGCTTTTTCCCACATACAAGATTTTTTTAGCCTTTGGTTCGCATTATAACCACGACTCCATCTGTTGTTTTGGCCCTAAAACATGGTTTTGAAAATGTGCCACTTACACTTACTTCTATAGTGAAAATAGTGAAAATGACCCTATATAAGATAACCCCTGCTGCTGTTAGCATTACACTTCTGCATGAGTTGATTCACAACTCTAAAGGCATGAGAGCCTTCATCTTAATGCATCAAAGGGCATAATCAAACAAGAAAAACCTGTGTAAGCTATATTTATTACATTTATACATATATTTAAATATGTATACACATATATATGTGTATGTATATATATATATATATTTTTTTAAATTTCATAATATTCTTCACTTAGTAAATAGTAAATATTATATAT